>CM028133.1:810647500-811340000 GCA_016271365.2 Neoceratodus forsteri
GAAGTCATCCCTGAGCCAAGATATTTGATTTTTTCCTGCCAGAAAGTGAAAACAAGATGGCGGCCATCGCGATCAAAGAATTTCTCGGGGTCAAAGATTCTTTAATTGCGAGCCTGCAAATTCTTTGATCTTGAGGAGGGACCAGATGGCCAAAACCCCATTCTTCGTTCGCAAAATAACCATGTAAATTTTCCCATTGACTTATAATGGGAATTTAAAAGTTTAATAACTTCTGAATGGATTAATATTTTTTCACCAAATGAAAAGCAGCATGTTCTTTGACCCAAGCTCTTTCAGATGAGCCAAGTCACAGAATGGCACAGCACACAACGGCCGTGCAACACCAGAGACAAAATCAAAAAAACTGTCCATATAACTGGTGAAAAGTTCATTTTTCAGCGTTTTAGTGCACAAAAACCATAAGAATTTGGCAAATCAAGAGCTCTACCATGCTCCATTATGCATATCAAATTTCATGCAAATCCGTTGAATGGGTCCAAAGTTATTAACACGCAAAATTTTGAGTTTAACATAGAAGTGCCTTCATAACCCTAAATATAGGGGCACGACCGTGCCTCTATAACAGATATATGTGGGTTTAGGACCAAGTAGCAACCAATGAGACACTGGAATACATTGTTTTGTGGGTAATATTCATGTATACAAGAAATACATGAAGCACAGCATAGCACCCCCTAATAAAGCTCTAATGGAGCGAAGCACAGGTGCTTGTGCAGAGTGTCTGTACGAGTACAGAGTACTGATTTCACAATTTGATTGTTCTGCCAAACAAGTGTTGTAATACATTTACTTGTATTGCACCAGGAAAAGTGAACTGCCTTTATTTTGCACAGCTGTTGCCACAGCCTTTATTGACCTGAACTGAGTGTGGCTGTAGTAGTCTGGTTTAGAAAATGAACCAGCCCTAATTTGGTTTTAAGGATTTAGGTCATGGTGAACATAAAATAACAAAAAGCAAGTTAAAAAGACAAAGAACCTCGGTGCAAAAGCACTGAGGCAAGGGTTACCCAAAAAGGGTATTTGCAACAAAGCCATATTTCAAAGAAATACAAAATCACACATGCTCTCATAATGCAAAGCATTATGGGATATATAACATGTGTAGCCCCCCCAAATGTGTGGGTTTACCTTAAGCGTCTCCCTGGGCTCCAGTTATGCCCACTGTCAGACATCCATCCTGCATACAGTAGATAGTAAATCCATGGTTGTTTGCTGGATCCTGTTTAATTTCTGTGAGTTCCGTAATGTGCCTCTGTGCCTGTCCCTTTAAGACATAATTCGGTGTGTGTGTATAGTAAATGGTCTGGGCTGGGTCTGAGTGCTTCAAAGCTCATAACTGTCTGGACACCGCTTTAATTTGCTTCTCTCTGCTGTTGATAGTAAAGCAGAGGGAGCTCTAACTAGTGTTGTAATATTTAAACTAGCTGATTTTGCTTAACCTGCTTTCTTGCAGCTTTGTTTATCGCAATGGGAGCTACCATGTTTGATACGGGACTTCCAGAATTTGGACCAATAGGACACAGGGGACCTCAAAGGGTCCTTAGCTCAAGTGCCTCATGGGAAGGAAAAACTGTAGTTCTTGTAGTTTTTTGAGGTTGGTGGCTAAACTAAACTGAAGGGGGCATCCAAACTGTGACTGACAGCTCCCCCAGCCAATCAGAACTCAGGAAACCCTGGAAAAGCCCAGAACTGTTAGAGAACAGTGAGTCAGTTGGAGTTAGAAATTGAAGAGTGAGCAGCTCGAGCGATCAAGAAGCTGCTCCTAGAAGGAGCCTAGGAGAATCAGTGGGGAAACGGCCTGACTTGCCTTCCTGCTGTAGTTCTCCTGTTCAGGACAGTCTGATTGCAGTAATCAAAATTTCTGAAAAGGAACTTTTACTTTTGGCAGAAAGCTCCAAGATATTTTAAAGTGCAGCTTAAGATTCTGGACTGATGAGAAGCTCCTGTGGTTGACCCAAGAGAGTGTGAAAGACTGCTTTATTGAATTTAGAGGTTTTTACCCAGTAAATCAACTGCAATTGTGAACCGGCCTAAAATTGATCTGAGAGGTAGAGACTCACATGTAATTTTCCTTAGATGTGGTGAATGTTTATTGTGGATCAACTGCTGCTGCCCAGGGACTCCTGACTGCGAGAAATGGGCCCTTATTTACCAGTGATCAAACTGTCTGCCAGCTGGAAAGGTCACCAGCAAAATAAACTGAACTTTGCCAGAAGTGTTGATCCAGCCTTGGCCCTTTGTCCAAACTGGCCATTGCCATCTGTTCTTGTGCCAGCTTCAGTGTCACCAGCGAGACACCAGCTTTAGGGATCCAGCTCATAAACAGAAAGCCACTGCAGGTTGTGGCCACCTTCAGGGAAAGGTCATGAAGTGGAGATGAGTCGTGTCGGCCCCACTTCCCCATGTGCAACAGCTTCCAGCACCGGGTCTTCATTTCGCCAGGTCATCATCTGCAATCGACTGGTACTGTGAGTAAATTCAGGGTAGCTCCCTGTCACGGCCAGCTTAATCTTCTTGTGGTATCTTCCAATCGTTTTCTGCCTAGTTTTGATAATTTTGATAGACTGGGACAATCAGTTGTGGATATAAATAATTTGGTTTGTCTTTCTTCAATTAATAATCATTTTCTCCCAGGGCCCCAATGACCGTTGCAACCCTGGGCAACAATTCTGGTCAGCCAGCATAAAAGCTGAGTACCCAGTAGCTCAGGGAGTGTTTGTCAAAAGGGCTTAATTAATGGTGTTTATCAGTCTGGTTTACCAAATAATAATCACTTGCCTAAATGTTGGTCCCACTCCTTGTTTACATTCCTGTAATAAAACGGATTTGTTGTTTCATGTTTAATTTGATTTATGAGCATATTATTACTGTGCTTCAAGTGATAGACTTGAAATTGAATGTGCTAAAAAGTGCATGCTGTATTGCTAAACTGTTCTTTAATAGGGGGCTGCAGGGTACGCATCAGGACTAGAAACCCTGCCGGTAAGTTGGACCATTGAGAGCATATTGTTAATGCCTACTGCAAATGGTTTATTGAATACTGTTAAGGGTCACTGTCTATATCTGGGTAATTGGTCACTAGGCAAACTTGTGGGTGGCTATAGTTTCCTAGAGGGCTATACCAGGTTAGGTAGATACCCCCACTATTATTACTGTGCGTGGAGGCACCAAAGTATTGTATTTACCGAGGGCAGGGAAACCCCGGTCCTTGCCGGTTTCAAACCCAGGCTCCTCAACCTGTTGTTAGAAAGACAGGCAGGGGTGGTAACCCTAGAGATAGTGCCACCTAGTGGTTACATATGTGCACATTGCCGTGAAAATTTAGGTTGGTTCTGCTTTAAGCAGGAATACATAGTGCCTTAAAAGTTTTTGTGCTCAGGTTCTTTGTCTTTTTAATAAGCTTTCGGAGGACTTCTTTAAACTGCACACATGATTTATCAAACATTGATTACTACCAAATGCCAAAAGAAAATAAAGACAATGGTCATTCACAATGGTGAGTCAAAACCTCTTAATCACAAAGCTAGAAGAGGACCCCCTGGAGATTGTCCATAGTTTTCAACACCTTAGAATTGGGCATTACAAATAACTTTTCTTTAAAGCCCATGTAGATCACACAATCAAATTCCTCAAACAGACATTAGGAGTACCATATAGAAGGAAATATTGTTATAATTATATAGTGAGGAAGACAGTCCTTGTACAAACGTTAGTACCATCCCTAGAATACCACGGTACAGTATTATCTACAGGGTAGCCAGCAATACAATCCTGCAGAGGCTAACAGTACTTTACAATGGCTTATGCAGGTTTTCACTATGTTGCAGTCACACTGACACACTACTGTGAAATGTTAGGCCTTGGACTCCTCACTTCAGTACAAATGCAGATAACCAAACAGATGCAGTTGCTCAGCTAGGAACTTTGCTGACATGATGAACCTCAGGTCTTTTTCTGCTGGAAACTTTTTATGTTTCTGTCTTCTGTATTCCTATTTCACTGGGTCACAACTTTATTCATTGCATCTATGAAGATTATCCAAACTCATTTAACAACCCACTCTAAGCTCAACTTTGTGTGTATCAGCTACAGTACATGCTGGTGACATTCTTAATAGGCAATGAAGGAAGACCTTCTTGAATGTAGGACCAGCCCCCTGGAATGCACTTCCAGAATACCTATTTAAAAGAGCTCTCACATTTCAAAGCCACATTATATAGCCTTATGAATAAACCTTGCAAAGGCTTTAAATCCTAACCTTGGCAGAACAGCAATGGTAAAAAACTCTTCTGCATTAATATAAGTCACAGTTGTAGTTAGTGATGATTAGTAGTATATATAAGGATGTGCAATGGGGACAGTTCAGTACATGATTTATCTACAGTATATGGCTGCAGTTTGCCCTCTGGTAACCCCACAAGTGGCATAAGCCACCTTAAGGTGTCCAAGGGCAAACAGCACAAATATAGATAAATGATGTATCAAACTGTCCCCCATTGCATATTTCATTTATTCAATAGGGACCCATTTGGATATTGAAGGCAGATTTGTTACAAACAGAGTCTTTTATAGTGGACTTTTTGTCATTTTCTGTGTATACCTCTACTTGATGCCAAGGTTTCTAAGAGGTTGTTACGGACAATAGGGCATCCTGACAGCCATGACATTACTGATGTGAATGGTGATTGGCTGACTATGCATGGGAGAAAAAATGTTTGGACAAAAATGATGGTGTCTTTTATCGAGTGGGAAGGTAGGGTCATGGTGTTGAGGATTTTCATTTATTGTATTTTGTTTGGGAGGTCTTTTGGGTTTTAGTTTGCAGTAGTACGTTGAGGGACTGAGCAGTGATCTTATTGTCATTGGCCAAAACGAGGACAGAGACAGTGCAGGTGCTGGTTTGCAGCTCTGGACCTGAAAAAAATCCAGGTGCACTGCTTTACCGTTAAAAAAAAAGATAGCTTTTTTTTTCTGCAGTCTGAGGATTTGTACTCTGTGCTTCTAGAGAAAATGATTGTAAGAACAAAGTAGGAAGCAGTGGTTTCAATTCTTAGTGCTGGCAGCTGGAGAGAGTAGTTGTTCATTGCGGCTGCCAGTGAGTCACCATTTTTTTTTTTTATGAATCAGAGATCTGAAGTGGCAAAGGAGACTAAGTACTATGTTTAGCTGGGGACAACGTTTATTTTTCTTAACTGATTTTCAGCAAACAAAGAGAGGTACACAGCAGTTGTGTGGAAGAGGAAATGTGAACGTGGTTGAATGTAGTACCAGTCCCCTTGCAGGGGGGTTGATGATTCTGCAACTATTGAGATAAATGCAACTGTTTACATAAATGCATTTATCTCCCTGGTCACTGTTTAGCAATGAGATAAATGATTTATCAAAACTGATTTGAGTACACCCCATTGCATAAATGTACATAGGAAACCCCATTAGACTAAATGTCGATTTGTACTGACATATCTTGTTATACCACTACTTATATCTGACTGCCACTGTAGTTCATCTCATGTCATAAACTGTTACAAAATTGTTTTCTTTTGCTTGGCGTTTTACTAAGGATATGCTGTTTGTTACTTACAGTGCTCAAGAGCTGGAGCTTGAAGATCAGCAAATGAGGCTGCAGCAGGTGTTGAGAGAGAAAATGGCCATTGATGGTAAGTCAAGAGAGTGTAATGTCAGATCTACACAGCTCTTTGCAGGTACACTAGAGCCTGCATCAGAGCCATATCTACTTCTTGGTCATAGGCCTACCTGGAGTGTCAGTAGCAGACATCACAGTGAGGGTAAACAGGTTTGTGTGGTAGAGGAAAGCGTGCTGACACTGACAACACAGGCAGAGGCAATCCAGAGATCCATCAGAGTAGATTTAGCAAACTTAGCAGGATCATTAGGTTCAGAACATTTATGGTGGTATTCTCTGACACACTAGTGGTGCAAAGCACAGGGTCAGGGCAGTAGAAAAGTACATAAGTACATGTCTAACTAAAGGTTTGGTGCAGCTGACATGAGTTCTGTTTTGGTTTAAACCAAAAGGACTTCTGGGACAGAGGAAGACTATATGTAATGAATGGGCTATAACTGAGACCAGGAGTGATATACTGGCATACAAGACAGATAGGAGCTCAGCCACCCATGCTGCCATGTTCACAACTCATAGGAGTTGCATTGGGAGACAGGCCAGGCTGAGACAGCTGTCACCCGGCAATGCATCTTGGCTGAGGAGAGTTGGGGGTAGACTCCACCACCACCACAGCTTGTTTCTGCCATGAGAAAGCTGTGCATGAGTGAGGCTGACATAAGCACTTCCTGCACCAGTGGAGGAGGAATTGAGAACATCTTGTAATAAAAACCTGGTAGATATCTTAATGATGTTTGGTATGGCCTGATCCAGGTATATCCCTGTGAACAGTGTATAGCCCTTTAAGAGATGAGCTACCAGCTGGAAGAAAAATTTGTATAGAAAAGATAGCTGGAGCTGTGGGGGAGACATTAAACTAGGAGAGGGTGGATAGGTATAGAAGATCAACAGAAGATGTACAGGACCAAGGGGGTAAAGCAGTCATCTATGAGGGCTGTGAGCTGGATGAGACAAACTACAGGTACATTGTATTGGG
Source organism: Neoceratodus forsteri (assembly GCA_016271365.2). NCBI lineage: Eukaryota > Metazoa > Chordata > Ceratodontiformes > Ceratodontidae > Neoceratodus > Neoceratodus forsteri. The sequence continues at coordinate 810,654,139 of CM028133.1, forward strand.
AATCAAGGGAATCTGGTGGATTGAATAAACAAGTAGGTGTGGTGGAAAGGCTGCTTAGAATGTTAACAAGGGGATTGAAACAAGTGAGGAATAGAAGGTGAAGAAAGATAGGGAACCCTACAGAAATCCTGTGGTTGATATAGGAGTAACATAAAGCAATATGATGATTTTGGGACTCTAGTATAGACCACTGTATAGTACAAGAGAATAATCCTTTCAACTGGCAAACACAATTAAGATGGCAACTATTGTGAGATTCTTGGTTTGTCTGTGGGGGTTTCTGCCTCCCTCAAATTAACTGGGAGATGGAAAGAACCAGTAGGAAAGTAAGGAGAGATCTCTTGTCAATAACAAAGAACCATTGCCATCTGCAGCATGTCAGAAATGGGACAAGATAGGATACAGTGCTGAATCTGTTGCTGGGTAGTGGGAAGACATCATCGTAGGGAGGGTGGGTGAGCCAGTGGGTTACAGCAGCCATAATAATGCTGAGAATGGAGTGTGCATGGAAAATGTCTCCATTAAGAGTAAAACCAGGAAGCTAGAATTCAGTAGGACTGGTTTTATGATTTTAATAAGCTGCCGGAGGTAGCTGGGACTAAAATGGCAAATATGTCATTCAGTAGGAGTAATGTCACCATGGGAAAGGCACTGAAGTAGAGTATAATAGAGGCATGCCAGTTACTAGATGCATCTCTGAGGCCACAAGGGCTAGGCAGAGTCCTACGTGGTTATCCCTGGACCTGCAGCAGGGAAAGCTGTGTTAGCAAAAAGGGGTGCATCATAAGTGGAAGTATTCCAGAGACAAAGCCATTGAAGCATTCCATTAATGAGGGAATGTAGTGCTAAGATTGCTCTGGCTAAGGCAGAACTGGAAGACAGGATTTCTCAGGGTATCAAGGGATAAATTATTTTTTCAATACCTAGAAAACTTAAAGACAGTTTAGGACAGGGTGAGGCCCTTGATCACTAGTGGTGGTATTTACGGAGGCAGGGGTTTATTTATTTATTTATTAGGTCTAGGATTACAATACCTTTGAGCCAGGTCTCTTTTACAAATGTTCCACATCTGGTTACAATTCAAAACATAAGACATGTAAGTAAGTCAGATTACAAATTCAATACAGAGGACAAGGTAACAAAAGTGTAAGCTAAACAGAGTTACAAAGCATCTGAGAAACAAAATAAGTTTTGGAGGCTAGGTTACAAGGAGATAGCGGAGGAGGTGCAGAGATGATAGAGGACAAGAGAGAGGAAGAGTAGAGGGGGGCAGAGAGCTATAGAGGAGGAGCACAGCCAGAGGCATTGTCATAGACATAACATGGGGTAGTGCATGCTAAGGGGTAACCAAATGCTAATAGGAGAGAGAACTGCATAAGGTTAGGGAAATATTCATGGGGTCAGTTAGTGGAGGTAGTCACAGGAACTAGAGGCAGTGAGAGAGAGGTGTAGCCTTGATTTAAATGCACCAAGGGTAGGAGTGGAGGAGATGTAACTGTTTAGACCATTTAGCCAGCTGGGCACTTTGTAGCCAATAAATCTTTGACCTTGTGAGGTACAACAACGTGGAACCTGCAGGAGCTGTGATTCAGACCCCCTGGTTGAGTGGGGGTTATTGCTAGGGTGCAGGAGTGCACACACTCCAGGGGGCGCAAGGCCCGTAGTTATTTTCTTTGCCATGGTGCAGGTTAGATACTTTATCTGATTGGTGAGTTGCAGCCATTCAGTTTGTGCACAGAGGTCGCACATATGTGTGATGTGGTGGGATCTAGTGAGAAGTCGACAGGCCTTATTGAGGGAGGTGGATATGTGTCTAAGAGCGGTAGCCGGGGCAGAACCATAGATGATAAGCCCATAGTCAATAATGGAGACAACAGAGCTCCTGAACAATGACAGTCAGGGCTTCTGGGGTAGATGGCCCTATGCGGAAGAAGGCCAGAGCAAGTATTTGCTGCTTTAGCTACCCAAGTCAATGTGGGCACTGTAAGTTAGATAAGGGTCTAGAGTGATTTCAAGGTACTTAAAGGCTTGAACCTGTTCCGGGATGACTCCATGACTGGTTTTGATGGATGGTGGTGCAACTTATGCTTGTTATGAGAGCTGCTGAACATCATAGACTTTGTTTTCTTATTATTGAGGACCAGATTGTGATTTGAGAACCAATTTTCAACAGATGTGAAACCAAGCTGAAGGCTGTCTTGTAGAGGCTTAGGATCCTTGTGGGAGGCAAGAATTATAGCATCATCTGCATAGAGGATGATTGTTTCGGAACAAGAATTTGGAAGGAGTTCAGGAACAAGCTGAATACTGGGGGCAGAATGGATGATCCCTGAGAGGACACCTGAGCGAACAGGCCTGGTATCAGTGAGGACATCTGCAATTGTTACTCTTTGAGACCGGTTCTTCAAGTAGCTTTTGAACCAAGCGGTGTAGCTGGGAGAGAGACCCCAGCTTTCAGAAGTTGCACAAGCAGTAGGTGGTGATGGACAGTGTTGGACGCCTTAGTCAGATCGATAAAGACGGACCCAATTAACTGACCATTGTCCAGTGGGCTGTGAAGAATGCCAGAGAATTCCAGTAGGGCAGATGAGGTGCTATGTTCTTTCCTGAAGCCATGTTGTTGCGAGCACAAGATATTGTATTTGTCCAGGAAATCTGTCAGCTGATCTGCTGCAATACATTCAAGGGCCTTGGAGAGGGGTGGCAATATACAGATTGGACGGTAGCTTCCACAAGTGGCCCTGTAACCACTTTTATGGACAGTGGTAACAGTGGCAGATTGCCATTTGTCAGGGAACTGGCTGAGCCTAAGTGAGAGGTTGAACATATATGTTGGTGGCTGTAACATCTCATCAAGGGTGAGGGACAGCAGTTTAAGGTCAAGTGTATCACTGCTGGATCTGGATTTGGTGATGACTTTGGTAATGTATTTGGGCATCATGCATCTCGACTGCTTTGAAATAAAAAGGTGGGTGGCTAGAGGAAGAGGAGACATTTGGGGGAGGATAAATAGAGTCATAGTCCTTGAAAAAGTCAGAAGGGAGAACACTGCTGAGATCAGTGAATGCAGTGTTGAAGGTATTTGCTATGATTTTAGAGTCAAGCATAGTAGACCCATTTATGTTGAGCAAGGTAGGGGAGGTTTTTGGCTGCTTCCCAGTGACCTCTTTAATACTGTTCCAAAATGCCCTCCCATTACCCTAGGTATCCGTGAGAGTGTTCTTGAAGTAGGTAGATTTCTTTTGCTGGATAGATTTGGTACGGTCCTTCCGTGCACGTTTATAGTTTTGGATGTCAGTTTCTTTATCAGTGGTTTTGGCCAGGTTGACAGTGGTATTAAATAACTTAGGATCAGGAAAGGCAGTGGGTGGGTAGACAAGGGGGCCAAGAAGGTAGAAGTACATAATGAGTACTTCTGTTCAGTGTTCACAAGGGAGAGGGATGGACCCATTCCTGCAGGGAAAGGGGGAGCAGGCATGGAGGGTGAGGCAACCACAGACAGAGGCATCATGGTGGAAAGGGTGCTGGAGGGCCTTAGGTCCCTGAGGGTAGACAAGGCACCTGGGCCAGACGGGATACATCCCCTGGTGCTGAGGGAGCTGGCAGATGTCCTGGCAGAGCCACTGATGGATCTGTTCAACACCTCGCTAAATTCAAGATGTGTGCCCAAAGATGAGAGGGAGGCATGTGGTACCTCTCCACAAAAGTGGGCCCAAGGATGAACCAGGGAACTACAGGCCAATAAGCCTCACCGCAGTTGTGAGGAAACTGATGGAATCTATCCTCAAAGAAAGGCTGGTGCAATTTTTTGTGGATAATGATCTGCAAGACGACAGGCAGCACAAGTTTGTCACTGGCAGATCCTGTTAGACAAACTTGGTTGATTCTTTTTTGACTGGGTCATGAAGGCACTGGACAAGGGCCATGGGGTAGATGTAGTCTACCTGGATTTCAGCAAGGTCTTCAATTCAGTGCCACACGGAAGGTTGACCTGCAAGTTGAGGAGTCTTGGTATAGGGTGGAAGCTAGCCCGATGGGTAGGAAAATTGGCTGAGGGACAAGCAAAAGAGGGTAAATGTGGGGGGAGAAGCATTAGAGCCTAGGGCAGTGACAAGTGGTGTCCCACAGGTATCAGTACTGGGACCAATCCTGTTTAACATTTTCATCACATACATAGTGGTTGGGATCAAAAATAAAGATTAGGCTCTTCACCGATGACACCAAGATCTGTGCTGAGGTGGATGGGGAGAAGCGTGGCAAATTACTGCTGGAGGACTTGGCAAGACTCGAGGAGTGGTCGCACACATGGTAGCTTGGGTTCAATGCCAAGAAGTACATGGTGATGCATTTCCGTGCCAAAAACCCAGGATACAGCTACTAGAGGGATGGTATCAAACTGTCCACATCCAGCGAGGAGAAGTATCTGGGGGTGCTGGTGACCGGGGAATTAAACCACTTGGCCCAGGGTAGGAAGGCAGCAGCTAAATCAAATCAAATCTGTTTTATTTGTAGAAAGGCGCCTTTCTAAAACCAAGGCGCCTATACAATAAAATATATAAAATAAATTATCATAAAACATATAAATTACAACAGAATACAGTATAATGGCAGCATAATAGCAGCAGCAGCATTAATCCTCAAATGCCATGCCAAAAAGATGAGTCTTTAAAGCATTTTTAAAACTTGGACGGTTAGGCAATCTTGTATCCGATGAGGTAGAGAATTCCACAGGGACGGGGCAGCAAAGCTAAATGCCCTTGCTCTAGATGTTCGCAAATGAACCCTGGGAATCTCTAGCAATCCCTCATCAGTGGATCAGAGAGAACGGAGGGGACAGTAGGGGCAAAGGAGATCCTTCGGCTAATCCGGTCCCTGGTTGTGTAGGGCCTTATAGGTTAGCAAAGCAACCTTGAAGGTGATCCGCCACTGTATCGGCAGCCAGTGCAGGTGTGAACCAATGTTGGAAGATCATCGGGAGGAACCAGGTGTTTCACCTAGGTGATATTTCTCAGATGGTAAAAAGAAGTTTTGACAACTGCTGACACCTGTAACTTTAGGGTCAAACAGTCATCAAACATAAAGCCCAGGTTCCGCTCCTGGTCTCAGGTAGCTAGCTGGACACCTCCAAGCCATAAACCCGAAGGAGAACCTGCCAACATATCCGCCTTGCGATGACCCGGGTCTACAACCAACACCTCCATTTTTTCATGGTTCAACCTTAGCCAGCTCACATTCATCCAGGCCTGAATTTCAGCCAGACCGCTGTTAAGCACCGAGACAGCATCATCTCGTTCAGGCACACATGACATGTATAGCTGAGTATCATCTGCATAGCAGTGAAAACTCAAGCCATACCATCTAATAATCACTCCCAATGGCAGCATATACACTGTAAACAACATGGGTGCAAAAATGGATCCCTGTGGAACCCCACAGAATAGGGGGGGAATTGAGCTGAGGTACAAACCCCAGACACCACTCTCTGAGTCCTACCCATGAGGTAAGATCAAAACCATCTGAGGATAACTCCCGAGAGTCCACAGATAGGCTGCAGGCAATCCAACAGCACACCATGGTTCATGGTATCAAATGCTTTAGAGAGATCAAGATGGAATGAGTCATTTGATCTCTCGCTATCAGGAGATCATTTAGTACCCGAACAAGAGCCGTCTCGGTACTATGTCTCTTCTTGAAACCGGACTGGAGAGAATCATAAATATTGTGGCTGGTCAAATGGTCCTCCAGCTGTAATGCCACCACCTTCTCAGTAACCTTACTCGAAAAGGGAAGGTTAGAGACTGGCCTGTAGTTTGCTAGACAGTCGGGATCCAAGGAAGACTTCTTAAGAAGGGGCCGAACCACGGCCTCCTTAAGGGAATCTGGAAAGATTCCCTTCTCCAAGGATAACCAGACTATCTCAGCAAGGACCAGGCTGATGACATCAATGCAGCCAACAAGCAAGCACGTGGGGCCCTGATCCAAACTACAGTTGGTAGGACATAATGACTGGATAACCATCACAATATCACTGATTGTGGGCTGGCCAAAGTTGCACCACACAAACCTGGAGTCTGACATCTCCTGCCGAAGACTGCTACTCCCTTGAGAAAGGGTCAGGTGGATGTTGGACCTGATCGTGGCAACCTTATCCATGAAGAATTGAGCAATCTCCTCATACTTCTCTTGAGATAAAGCACTTCTAGGCTGAAGACAGAGTGGATTGCACAGTCTGTCCACAGTCTGGAAAAGCTGATCTGGTCGATTCCACATGGCAGCAATTTTCCTGGACAGGAATTCTGCCTTCTTATGGGAAATTGTTGATTGATAGACCAAATAATAGTCCATCAAACTAAGCCTATCACACCCCAGGCCAGACCTCCGCCATCGCCTCTCTAGCCTTTGTCCAACTCTCCTCAACTCCCTCAGAGTCTCATCAAACCATGGAGACCTTGGGCAAAGGGAGAGTAGATGAACATGAACTGGAGCAATGGAATCCAGGGCCTCTGTCATCACTTTATTATAAGCGAGTACAAGATCCCCTGTATCCGCGCATTCCCTTGGCATACCCGATAGGTCCAGCACTGCCATCAGGCCATCAGGGGATACCTCCCTCAACGTGAGGTATTGGACCATCTTCATGGGGCAGGCCTCTTAAGGGGGGCCTCAAAACTGAAACTGATGGTATGATGGTCAGACCACCTGACTGGTTCCACCACCAAGTCAGATATCTCCATCCCCAGGAGAAACACCAAGTCCAATGAATGACCACCAATGTGGGCCGAGGAGAAAACAATCTATGTGAGGCCCAGTGAACTCATTAACTGGAGGAAGTCTTGTCCAAACTGTGAGAGTTCATCATCGACCCAGGCATTGAAATCCCCCAGGATCAGCCATCAGTGGGGTCCCAATGTCAGGTCGCCAATGAAGTCTGCAACTTCCCACAGAAAAACATTCCCATTTCCTGATGGATGGCAAATGAGAAGAATCCTGCACCCCACACCCTCACCCACAATACATTCAAAGGAGTTGGTGGCTCCCACTGAAACTTACATCAGGTTCAGTTCTAATTTAAAACAAAGGGCCACACCCCTGCCCCTACGATCGGTCCTCAGGCGGTGTATCACCAAGTACCCGGGTGGAACTGCTGCAGTCAAAACAGGACCAGCATTTCCATGTGACCAGGTCTCAGTGTTGCAAGTCAGGTCAATTGAATTAACAAGATCCCCAATTATGGTGGTCTTGTTTTTAATTGACCTGGCATTGCATAACATCATCCGAGTCTGATGAGCAGCCGAGGAAGACTGAGTTTCCTGTCTGCAATAAGCAGAGCCCTTGGGTTTGGGAAGCAGATAGGGAGAACCCCTTTCCTGGACCCATTTCACCCCAGGGCGTCTCCTTGTCCCCACGGTCCCAATCCGCCCACTCTTCTCCATTCCCCCAACAGGCCAAGTCCCTGCCCTTATCCTTCCTACTATTCCCAATGCCCTACACCATCTATACACCTCCGGGGATAGAGGGGGCAATACAAAGGGTAAAGATCCCTCAGCCTGGAAGGGGAATAATGCCTAACCATCAACATACCTGGCCAGCACATTTCTGAAACAAATACCCAAACCAAATAATATATAAACTTCCAAACACAACACAATCTATAACAAATACAATCCCCCTCCCCCCCCACCAACAATAGAGTTAGCTATCTAAAATAGAGCACAAAGGTTTCCAGGTAGCAGCAAAGTAAAATGATCCACAAGGAGCAATTTATCTCTTTCTAGAGAGCTCTCACCTCCCCAAAAGATAAAATAAAACAAATAGATTTTCTCAGACACTATCTCTCACAATTGTCAGGGTGAAACCATTAAATGATATAAGACTTTTGACACTCTCACTGTCCAAAGTCCCAGTTTTAGGCTCTCTCACTGCCCATGATAATAGTAATCTGGCCAAAAACAATGAGTAAATGAAGAGAAAGTCAAACCAGGTTGTAGTCCAATTGTTCAGTTCAATTCAGATTAAGTTTCCAGGGTCTCCAGATCGATTCAGGCAGGGAACCTTCAGCCTTCTAAGCCTCCAGATATAGTTATAATAGACTGGGCCTGCGATGCTCCATGACAGTCCTCCTCCCTTCCCTATCACCAGTGACTCGGCACCTCAACTCTCCTTAAACACAGCCCACCGGCTGAATCCCCAGAGAGCTTAGAGATAATAGGTTCAGGGTCAACCTTCAAGTAAAACCCTGAACCCAACCACCACAGGGAGAGAGAACAGGCCCTCAAATACTAGAACCAGCCACAGTCCAAAAAAAAGAGTCGAGATGTTAACAATGATAACAAGCTCCACTAAAGGCCTTTTAGGTCTCCACAATAGACCTGGAGTCCCCCAGAAGCAGTTCCGGATAAACAAGGCAGTCTAGCGGTAAACGAAGTCCTGACCGCACACACTCCAACACCAAACCAGCGCTGCTCCCCCGACAACAGTTCTGATGTAGAACGTGGAACGTAGATGTAAAAAAGACTAACAGGATGCTAGGGTGCATAGCAAGGGGGATTACATCCAGATGTAGCGAAGTCATATTGCCCCAGTACAGGTCCCTGGTGAGACCGCACTTGGAGTACTGCGTGCAGTTCTGGCACCCATATTTAAAAAAGGATATCAAACTACTGGAGTCAGTGCAGTGAAGATCAACAAAAATGATCTATAGTTTAGGGGCTAGAACTTATGAGGAAAGACTAAAAGAGCACAACATGTATACTCTGGAGAATAGAAGAGAGAGGACATGATCAAGACCTTCAAGTACCTGAAGGGGATGAACAGAGTAGGCTTCCAGGGTGGGTTCACTCTCCAGAATTGAAGAGATACCAGAGGACACTCCCTGAAGTTAAAGGGGGGGGGGCAGATTCAGGAGGGAAAGGAAGAGGCAATACTTCATTGAAAGAGTAGTAACAGAGTGGAATGCACTGCCTGAGCAACTCGTATCAGTGCAGACTGTGGATTGCTTCAAGAGGGGGTGGGACAAATTCAAGGGGAAAATACATACCGGGGGGGCAGTTGGGGGAAGGAAGAGTTAATGGGAAGGGGGCAGCTGCAGTCTAATGGGCTGAAGTGCTACACACTCAAGCAGACTAGATAGACCATATGGCGTGTATCTGCTGGCAATTTTGTATGTTTGTATTTATGTTCATAATTTCTTTGTATTTGTGCAGCCAAGATATTAGGAGGCATGTCCATAAGGGGTGCAGTATGTGGGGTATGAATGGGTCAAACATGAGGCCAGCTGATCATGCTGGAATTAGTGGGTATGTATCTGGAGGGTGCTAAGCAGGAAAAATCTCAAGCTCCAGATGATACATAATTAGCTCTTAATTAGCTAAGAGGCACTTCCAGAGCCCAATTTACTGCACTTTTTATTAGGTAGGCAGGTAATGATTTATTCATAGAATGAACATGGTAGTGACCCGTAGAGTAATATAGAAACATAGAATCTGATGGCAGATAAGGACCGCTTGACCCACCTAGTCTGCCCATTTCCCTACCTAACGGATAAGCTGCAGATCCTGGTTAACCAAGATTACTTCCTCCTACCCCCACTAGAATTATAAAATATGCTCATTTATAAGGGACTCCATACAAAAGAGAGACAATGTTCCAGTTACATATGAAGTACAGTTATTACAGTAAGTAAAAACACAAGATATAAATATGATCACTAAATCTAATATAATACAACAAAATATATTGCATGTATATTCCTATATCACATCCAGAAGTATCCTGAATAATGCATTTCTGTACCACTATCCGACTTCCTGAAAGTTACAGCAGTCTCTTGGTGTACCGATTTGGTTTATAAACCATCTATTTATATTAGCCCATGTCACATTAGCTCCTTCCAGTCTAAGGTAAGGAGGTAACTTATTCCAACTTTGGGGTCCCAAATGTGCAAGTGTAGCACCTCCATGCTTTATTCTCTTTCTGGGAACTCTGAATTGCAAATAATATGTTGATCTAAGGTGTCGAGCTGGGGCTTTCAGTTTAAACTCTATCGATATATCCTGAGACATTTTTCCTGATAACTTTAAACATTAATTTAGTCATGTGATGACTTCTTCTATTGTCTAAATGTTCCCTGTGAAATTCTCTATAAAGGGTGCAATGATGGGTTAGCCTTGAAGCTTCCAAGATATAGTTGTCCATTTTATTATACATAGTATCCACTTTTTTTTAAATCTTTCTTTAAGTATTTCTTTTTTTCCAGATCAAATTCAGTTCTAATTGGAGACACATTCACTTTGGTGTAAACAACAAAAAAAGGAATGCAAAGTTAGATAACGGAACATGAAGGGTAGGATCATGTTCACTGATCACTTTAGTGAATGGGTTTAATTTTGTGTCAATGGTTTAGCCATTTTTATTAAGGTCACTGTCTTTTATTTTTGACAGGCACTCACAACATTTTAACTTTCCAGGCATGCCAGCTGAACATCCAAAACTTTGTAATAAAATTGCACTAGAGGATGAGACCCCCATAGCCAAGCATGGCCATTTGCACCATTCCAGTTGTAGCATCATGCAGGAATGGTGCACGGAAGTCAGGAAGGGATATTCTCTGTCTGTATAAATATCGAGCTGTGGTAGTACAATGCAGAATGCATACACACTGCAGTCCCCTGCTAGCAAAAGACACCTAGGAACGGGGCATTGCACATCCAGAACAGGTTACTGCCTTTGCCTCATAGTGCCATATTCAGAGGCATGCATACTAATGACTACATTTAGCATGCAAGGTGCTAAGGAGACATTTGCATGCCATTATGTGATCAAGAGCTCTGCACAATGCCCCCTTGCATATATGTACACAGATGTGCTGTGCAGAGCTTCGTGGTATCCACCTTTCACCCTAATCCCCACTGTGAAAAGAAAGTACCCAAGAAGTCCCTTGGAACCTCCCTCCCAACCCCATCCCCACTGTGAAAAGAAATTAAAACATTCCAGTTAAATTAAACACATTCTGGAGATGGGAGGCAGTCAATTATTCTATTATAAAATTATTGTCACTGGCAATCCAAAGCATTGCATACAAATGCCATCTTTGTTAAATGCTGACAAGGAGTAAATCGTTTATAAACACAATTGCACACAATAACACCACATATCACTATTAGACAGACAATTCATCAATTGCACATAACAAAGGACTATGTCCTTAAACTCTTAGCTGTGCTAAGAGAGGCTTACTGACTGTGGTTCACACTGTACAAGGGCTCGCTGTTGCATAGCTAGGGCATTAATTCCAAAGGACCATTGCTCCCCTGAGGAAACCCAAGATGGGTGAAGCGCTGGGGATATTTCCAGGCTTCTGTCTTCGAACACAGTGCCCCTAGTGGTAATTTGGGAAGTTTCTAATGGGCATTTTTTGTAGTCACTGGTTTTATTTGGTAGTTGCACACTATTTTGAGCACCATTTCAGTTAAGCAGGCATTGCACTATCTGGACACTGCATCTGCCAGCGATCTGTTGCCCATAATACTAGTCATGATTTACAGCCATTCCAGAACGTTGCTCCTTGGTGTAAGCACTAGCCAGGGGTTCCAGGGCACTTGAGATACATTTGTTGGCCACAGTACAATTTAACTCTGCAGCAATGATGTTCAGAATTTGGCACTCTGAAATGGTTGGTTGAGTCAACATAGCTCACTGCAGGACAATGGTCCTTTGGAGTTAATGCACTAGCCTTGCAACACTGAGCCCCTGTACAGCACAAACTAAGGTCAGCAAGCCTCTCTTAGCACAGTTAAGATTTTTAGGACAAAGTCCTTTGATATGTGTAATTGATCCATTTCCTAATACTGATATGTGGTGCTATTGTATGCAATTGTGTTTATAAATTATTTACCCCTCGTCAGCATTTAATAAAGACTGACCGTTTTATGCAATGTTTTTGGTTGCCAGTGACTGCAATTTCATGATAGAAGAATTGGTTAGCATCCCATGTTTAGAGTGTATTTAATTTAATTGGAATGTTTTAATTGTTTTGAGTTGGCCCACTCTTTAAATGCACCATCCCAGCACTCATCTGCACTTGCCAGCAATACACCTTTTGATTTTTTGAAAATAAATTACCCTGGTAGTCCAGTGGTACCCCTCTCACCCCAGTTCTCATTGTTATAGTCATTGCTATGGCTAGTGCACCTTACCTGGTCAACAAAAACTAAATAAATAAAATAAAGCAGCATGATAGTCCAGTGGTAACCCATCCTGCCTTGAACTCTGTTGTAAAGCAATGCCCCTCCTCCCTGAATCAGTCCATCAGCTCAGTATTTACCACATTCCGCCCCCACATCTTGTACTGACTCACCATAAAAAGCCCATGGATACAACAGAGGATGTGGAGTGGCACAGACTCTCCACTCATCAGCCCAGCCAGCCACCTGAATGTCAAGGGTTGAGCACATGCATACTGTGTTTCTGCTGTACACATGCATGCAGTGCCTGTCATTCAGATGGCTGGCCAAGATGGTAAGAGGAGGGTCTATTCTGGTTGACATTCACCACAATACACACCATTTTCATGGGCTTTTAAGGGTGTCAGGTGGTGGGGTCTGTGGGTGCTGAGTAGGTGGATTGGGGAGGGGACACTGCTTTACAGCAGGGTTCTGAGCAGGAGACAGTACCACTTAACTAACACAGTCATTTTGTTTCACAACATATATAGTGGTAGGAGGGAGTACCACTGGACTACTAGGATAATTTCATTTTACAATAGAGATTGGGATGGCAGGGAATTGACACTGGATTACCAGGAAATTTTGGTTCAGAATGGGGATCAGGGCAGAAAGGGAGTTCAAAATGTTTTATGTTGGCAATAAGCCATGATTGGGCATGGGTGTTTACTTAATTAAAGCATGTTTGGGATGCATAGTAAGAGGCCAACAGCCAAGTGCTTTATGCAGCGGTGGCATGCATTAACTCAACATACACCAATGTCCTGGAGTGGCTCATTCCACTTATAACATGGAAATATGTAAATGAAACACAGAAACAAAGAACAAGTGGGCATGCAGTGAAGTGGAAGGGGGTAAATTCAAGAGTCCTGGCCTAGATAAATGGTTTAAAACAGCATCCAATATGGGCTAATGTCCCACACTGGGTGGGGGACAATCTAGATGGGTCTAGAGCATTCTTTTGTCCATTCCAACTCAGTAAACTCAGATGTTAGAAAGAACTTCTTCACTGAATGAGTGGTGGATGCCTGGAACAGTCTTCTAGAGGAGGAGGAGGTGGTGGGGGCGAAAAGAGTGCATGGGAAAGGCACAAGGGAATCTTAGTGGAAAGCAATGGGGGGCGGTGGGAGCCAGAGACCAAGTAGAGTCTGTAATGACAGTATAGGCAGGAGAAAAATTGGCACACTGGGTTGGGGGCCAAGTGGTCCTTATCTGCTGTCAGATTCTTTTGTTTTTCTATATATATTTTATGGTGCTTTTTCTTTTTTTCTCCCTGGTCCAGATCCCCTGCCTCAGACATGCATGTGGAGAAATGCGGACGTTGAGTTTCAAGGCACCCTCCCTACGTGTTGCTCTTTCTGCCCACATTAGCCACTGGACCTTCACCCAGTGTCAGCAGGACTATGGGGGAGCTGCAACCACCCCAGGAGAGGAGAGCTGCCTTCTGGCTGCTCAATCCTGCTCCTACCCTCCCCCTCATGCTGGCACCCAGATGACCCGAGTCTGTTCTTGAACCCAGGTCACCAGCGTAGTGCGAGGTAAGGCATCCAGTGCCTCAGCCCTCAGCACCACCAGGCCGTCCATCTGCTGTCAAATTCTATGTTTCTATTTTTTAAAGCAGCAGTGCAATGAAAAATGTTTTTCCAAAAAGCTAGTCTCAGCTGCAGTTTATAAAATGATTAGCATACCTATCGAATCTACTTTGCTAGGTACTGCTTATGCTGTACACCACAACTTTTTTTATTTTCCCAATCCATATCCTTGACAGGTCTACAGTGCTGTTTCTAAACCAAATGTTGCTGCCAAACATTGTTTACCTGAGGAAAAAACAAAAACAAAATAAAAACATCATAAAATACTCATATTTTGGTGGAACTCGAAATGTTTACTACCAAACAAAACTGGAAGATGCCTGGAATCTTTTATAGTGAAACAAAGGTAGATTTAACATTTTATTTGCCAAATTTTGTCGTTCTGCTACTTTAACGGCTGACAACCTAAACAAATTACTGCAGTACATCTCCTTATTAAAGTAGTTTCCTCTGATTTAGTGGTGTTTACATTTTTGAATTACTTAACTATGACAGTAATGAAAAGTACAGACATTTAGTTTAAAGGAAATTAAAGCTGGATTACACTAGCTGTATCCTTACTACTGTTTGCAGTGTCAGTGGCTCAGTAGGTAGCGCACTTGCCTCTGAGGCCAGGAGATCAGAGGGCTGTGGGTTCAGTTCCCACATCTGGCACTTTGGTTAATATCCCAGTACTGACACTGTAGTGCAGCATGAGAGGGGTGCTGCACTTCTGAGGTGCCGTCTTTCGGATGAGACGTTAAACTGAGGTCCCATCTGTCTGGATTGGTGGTAGTTCAGGTGGATGTTAAAGATCCCATGGCACTTATCGAAAAGAGTAGGGGAATTTCCCCGGTGTCCTGGCCAAATTTCCCTCATTCACTAAAAATACCACCAACAGCTTAATCTGGTTCAAGGTCAGTTGGCATTCATCTGTATCCCCCTCCCCCGGGTCGTGCCTGAAAATAGGCAGGATTTGTCTAGTGCACTTACCCGGTCAACAAAAACTAAATAAAATAAAATAAATAAATACTGTAGCTTAGGCTTTTGTTCTCTGTTTCTAGGTTAGTTTTTCCCTTGTAGATAGATACCCTGCTGATGTCCAGATGCCCTGCATTTCTTTGCTGTATATGATCCTGTAGTGCTTAAGTCTTCCAATGTTATTTCAGAGCCCCCATTCTGTATGTGAGTTCTGTGACTCGGTGCAGATTCCCGTCCCCCGTGCTATTAGAATGCCTGATTAGCATACCTGCACAAATTGTATGGAGCTGAGTAATTAGCATATCTTTTCAAGGATTCACTGCCGCCTGAGTGCTTCCTTGCATTCAGCTTAGCAATTAAGGAACAAACTGAGTTGCTAGATAAACAGCAGTGTACTGATATTATGCATGAGGCCACTAGTAGCTTGAGAATGTAGTTTTGTAGCTGACTGTTGATTAACAAGGGGAATTAATCAGTTATCAGGCAGTGTGTTTACTGCTTAGCAAAACAAAATTTCTAGAATTCTGAAATCCATTTTATAAAAATCTATACACAAGCCCTAGTCAGAACAGGTTTGGATTGACTACTCACAACCCTACCTCATTCTTGTCACTGACATTAGCAAAACCAATTCACTCAGAGTGAATGCAGTGCGAATCTTTAGTAAATGTAGAAAAAAGTACACATGCTCTTGGAGATGGTTAGTACAATCAGATCTAGAGGACATGTACTGAAACTGAGTGGGGCAGGAAAAGAGGAACATTAGAAAGCATTACTCCATACGAAGAGTGATCAGCATGCAAAATAGTCTTCTCAGTGAAAACTAGCACAGTTCAAGCTTTCAAAGCAGGACTTGACAGATTCCTGATGGAGAACAGCAATAAGGGTTACACAGTAAAAGTGGAGGTAACATTGTAGTGGTTAAGCTTGGATTTCTCAGTACTCAAATTTTGGTATAGCCACTGCTGTGTATCAGGTGGACAACCAAGACAGACTCAGTTCTGCCACAATACCATGTCATTGTACAGAATAGAGTTATTGAAGTAGTTCATTGACTTAATAGTTTTTCTTTAACTCAATAGACTCGCAGAAAACCAAGGATGAACTTATTGAGGAGAAAGAATACCTTTCAAAGATGCTAGAAACTGTGGAACAGCGTAACAAATTAGTGGCTCTTCTAGAACAGCAGAGACTGCAAGAAAATGCAGAAGACAGGGACTTCAAACATTTTGTGCTATCTACAGGTTACCACTTTGAGAAGAAATGAACATTTGTGAAATCAAAGAACTACAGACCATTCCAGGGATGTTTTATATGTCCACATCTCTAAATAATATTAGGGAAATTGATGCATCCCAGCTTAATGGATAAAGCCTAACACAAAAGCTTGTGCCTGCAAGACTGTATCATCAACAAGTTTTAAACCTGACTTGCCAGTCAAGAACACAGCTCAAAAAATGAATAATGAAAATAAGTTGGTTATTATTTTTCTGCTAATGACTGTGCCTCCAACCTCAATTATGAACTTTGGGACAAAGACTGGACATTTTTAAACACTACTTGAAAAAATATTAGGACAAAGTTGTGATTTTATTTTTACATGGAAAGGGAATGGAGGTACTGTACCTTTGGGTGCAGTCAAACTTTACATTTTTGGTTGTTCACGTTATTGAAATTTTGATGGCACAAAGAATGCAACCAAAGTTCAGAGATCACCAGCTCTACAAATATGTGCCTGTGAAGCTTTTGTTTCTGTGTATGTGTGCATGGTGATCACTGTAATGCTGCTAATTTTTACGCTACTGTAATATCAGTTGTATCCTGGAAAGCAAGAAGATACATATTCTGTATGCAGGTTTGATTTCAAGAAAGTAGTTGAAGTGAGAGAGTAATTTTAAAAGAAAACAGGCAGTAACACAGAGGCATGGGTTATGCAAAACAGATATAGGAAGCACTGCTGCATTTAAATCAGGAAATAAACAGAAAGAGAATCAGTTTGGTAGGTAACTATAATGCCTTTGTTAGGCTAATGAAAAGTTAAAGGTACGAGCTTTTAAGGCCTATAGTAATTCCTCCTCTTCAGGTATGTTATAATATAGACTGAAACATCATTTGTAGTAAGGCTCTGTGAATACCTTTTTCTGAAAATTCTGTATTTGGGTACCATGTATTCATTATTTGGCCGAAATATTTGTATTCAGCACAGCCCTAACAAAATAGAAAAAACAGCCCCCACTCTCCTCTGCAGCCCAAAACCAAGTGGAATAATGTATCCTCCATCCCCCACCTTCTAGCTTCAACAGCCCATCCCACCCTCTGGCTGCTACCTCCCCATAGCACCTGCAAATTGTTATAATTAATAATGACGTCCATTCACTGAATCACCATAATGAAATAAAAAATAAAACCCCATGACTGGCACAACCACCCACCTCCATGGCTGCGCCTGCCTTGAAAAGATGACTCTCACACCCAGCCCCCAGCAGCACCTACTCCTCCAGCACCCAATTATCCTTATCAGAAGGTGACCAGTACAACCCCCTCCTCCATGGCCAAGTGCCTTCTAATGAATGAAATTGCTCACGCGCTTGCATAGTAAAACCAGCAGATCACATGCTCAGCTAGTTTTACTATAGCTAGCAAACATGCAAGTGATTTCATTCATTAGAAGGTGCTTGGCAATGAAGGAGGGAGGATTTTCTGGCTGCCTTCTGATAAGAATAATTGGGTGCTGGAGGAGTAAGGTGGGAATAGGGTACTGCCAGGGTGGGTGATGGGTGTGAGGATCATCTTACAAGAGGGTGGCTGGCCATGGAGGTGGATGGGTTGTGTCAGTCATGGGGTTTTATCTTTTATTTCCTTACAGTGATTTGGCAAATGGACTGTCATTATTAATTATAATCATTTACAGGTGCTGGAGGGGAGAAGCTGGAGGGTGGGATGAGCTGCTGCTACTAGAGGGTGGGGGGGGGACAGGGGATACATTATTCCACATGGTTTTGGGCTGCAGAGGAGGGTGGGGGGTTAGTTTTACTCTGAGCATGGCAGCACCAACTTCATGTTACCAAAACCTGAATGGGTTCCACTCCCCCGCCTTCTCCCAAACTGCAAATGGTTGTGGGGGTAAGCACACTCACAGCAAGTCCATGCTTTGACTATTTAAATGCCCCCATAATGGGGACAGGAGCTGTCTGAGGCACTCGGCACCCACGCTAATTAAAAATTGTCCAGGAGACACAGCAGCTAAAGTTTTCAAATACATGGATGCAAATAAGATGCAACGGGTCCTAGATGGGGCATTGGGGCTGTGCTGAACATGAATATCACCCAAATAGTCCTCTATTTGGAAAGAGCTACCGAATATTTGGATAGCCCATTTTTCATGGTATTCAGAAAATAATATTCAGGCCTTGCACAGTCTTAATTTGTAGGAGCTAGGTTCTGATGAGCAATGCAAGAAAAAAAACTGCAGATGTTTGAGTAAGCTTTGAAGTGCTAATTAATATCAGAGCAGTGGGAATAATTGACACTGTAGCTGTTGTTGCTACAGTGTAAATGGGAAGTTGTTTTTAAGACATGAAGTCAAAAAGCTACAATTGCACCTTAACTTCAACTTTTTCCTCCCAACCACAAAATCTAAACTCAGTCACTCAGCCACACGGATCAGCTTTCTGAACACCACTACCATCATAAAAGTTGGTTAAATACAGACATCCATCTAATGCAAACCCACTGGCAGATTCAACTACCTGCATAATAAGAGCTCCCATCCCAAGCATACAAAACCTTCCACCATCTACAGCCAAGCCATATAGTACAGTTGAATATGCTCTGACACAAAATACAGAGGCAGACATATCAGCAGTCTCAAAGAAGCCTTTGTAAATCAAAGATACCACTCACAGATTATTGAAAACCAGATCTGCAGGGCAACAAGAATACCCAGAATGAATCAATGTAAGAAAAAAACAGAAAAATGACCACACACCAATGGTTGTCTCTTACAGCCCCTACGCTGAACATCTGTTCAGTATCATTAAACATCTCCAATCTGTTCTCCAAGAGGATGAAAGACTGCAGGCTGTCTTTCCTCATCCCCCCACTTCTGGCATATAGGCAGCCCCACAGTCTACAGCAACTTTTTGTCCAAAGCAAGATGCCAGCAGATAAGAATGTATCAGGGACATTCTGCTGCCAATAGAGGAGATATCAAACATGCACTAATCATAACAACAAATGCAATCCCCATTTCTTACAAGAAACAGGACTGAAGAACACAGGGATCATTCATCTGCAGTTCCACTAATATTGTATATCTGATAATGTGCTCAAAATGTCCTAACATAAATATTTATGAGAAGGAAATGGGACAGACTCTTGGAAAGCAAATGAACCTGCACTGTTACAATATCAAACACTAAATCATGAACACACTAGTGGGGGTGAGCCTTTCTCCAGCTTGAGACATGGCTTAGATGAAACATGCAAGTGGCAGTCCTGAAAGGCAAATTCAGGACACAGAGGGAGAGAAGGGCCTCAGAGTTCAAATGTATGTAAACTTTTAACACCGTGGAGTCTGGTTTCAATAAACACAGAGCTTTCATGTCCCAGTACTTTACATAGTCTTTAAACTTAACACAGATGAACACTTTCCTTGTGATTAAATGAACAGCAAGTAGACTGCTACGTAACAAAAAGATATATATATATATATATAGTTTATTAACACCTTCTGCGCGCAGTCCTAGTTTGATGTAACTCAGCATTACAAAGCTTGTTTTAGCCCTAGTGTTTTAAAATCTCTGTAGCTTTTTGCCTGCATTGTATATACTGTGACACCAACTAGAATGTAGTCATTATGCCTACTGCTTTGATATTAATTAGCGCTTCAAAGTTAACTCAAACCTCTGCAGCTTCTTCTGGGTTTTTTTTGCATTGCTAATGAGAAACAAGCTCCTACAAATTGCACCTCAGACTACATTGTAACATACTTGAAGAAGAGGCATTCAAACCCCAGGAATCCCTCACTATGCTTACTCATGCAGAATCAGCCTGCAAGGTTGAGCTGCCCTGGAGGAGAGTGGAATGTATGTAAATTATGGAATTTTTAACGCAGTTCAAACCTCCGCCTCATGGTGGCACTGCAGTCTGCTGTTTAATATCCAATTTATTTCTCTGCCTGAGAAAGCAAGTCACCCTGAAGAGCTATTCTCAGGTGGACTCCAGTTTTTTTTCATTCATTTCTGAATTCTAAGTATTCCATTTATTTTTCATTTTGTTCCTATGCTGTTTGCCATAGTGTAGTGTAGTTTAATTACTTTTTCTGTATCTTTGTGATTTTCTCCAGTTTCCTTGTGTTTCCCAGGAAACAGAGGAGAATATATGTTTTTACTAAGCAGTTCATTTTTAAAACGTGTCTTTCTATACTTTTTCACTCAATTTTCATTTAAAGTTCATCCTTTCTTCTAATTTGTGCAGAGTCTATATAGCTATTGCTTCAGTTTCTGATATTTATGAACCAAGCCATTTCTGGTTAAATCACTTTACTTTCTGAGTGTAATATTAAAAAAAAATTGCCTTGTTTTATTAGAGGTTCATTTGTTTTAAGGAACTGGACCACAATCTTGTATTTATTGCCTTTCAGGAACTGCTTTACAGGGTCTGTTTGTTACTGGCATTTCAGACAGACCCACTAAAAAGAAAACAGGACCTACTGGCTTTAACCATTGTGCAAGGTGTTATAAATTGTTGGTGATGGCACACTATCATGAGTTGTGTCTAAGGTATCTGGGTCCTAATCATTTATACTGCTGGTGAGTTGTGCAACAAGTTTTGCCTCCAAACTGTTGAGAAAAGGACCAAAAAGTTAGAAATTATTATGACCTCTCAGTCTGCTTCTATGTCACCAAAGCATACAGATGAGGCCCTTCTTCTCATAATAAGCAAAAGGAAAGGTCCTCTAAAGGCACTTCTGATTCCAGGATTCCTGAAAAAGGGAATTCTGAGGTGGCCAAGCAAAAAAGATCTTCTGAGCAGATCCATTACCTGGTTCTTACTAAAAGAAAACAAAAATGTGTCACTGCCCCTCCTCCTCCTGAAGAAGGAAAGGAGCTGTCAGTGGACAAAGCAAACCTGCCTTCTATGGAGGACATGACCAAGGCTTGGCCAGGCTTTTTAAGCCATGTGTACCATACTGGCTATGCATGGTCCTCCTACAGTTTCTGCTCCCCTCCTGGTTCCTCAGGAACAGGGAGCTGAATTTTATTACGAGGAGGAGGAGGAGGGGAAAGGGGAAGCTATTGAGCATGACGGTTCTCCCGAATAGGAGTTTGGTTCCTCTCCCTGGGGCCTGGAGGATTTTTCCTCCCACTATGCCTTCATAAAGCAAATGGTAAACAACTTTGACTTCTCCACTCATGAGGATGAGGAGGAGGATGAATTATTGGATATGATGGGATTAACCCCAACCAAGAGGTTGCTTTTACCTATCCATAAATCCCTTAAGAAAGCAACCTGCAAGTTGTTGCAGACCCCTACTTCTACCCTGAGGATTGAAAAGAAAAGTGAGAAGTACCAGCTGGACAGGCATAATGCTGAGTACATCTGCTCACCCCCAGATTATGAAGGTGTGGTTCAGGGGGCTGCCTGCAATAAGGCTAGGGTTCTCCAATCTACTCACCCCAGACAAAGACTCCAGGATGAAGGACAGCATGGGGAAGAAAGCGTACACATCTGCCTCTCTACTATTGAGACAGGTTGCATATGTGGCCTACACTGCCCAGTACCAGAAAGCCCTCCAGAACTCTGTACTGGCCATGAGCAAGAAGACCTCAGTGGACCTGGCACAAGATTTATCAGACACGGCCAAAACTGCTCTTGATGCTACCAAATATCAGTTCCATATGGCAGTGGATGCTAATGACACTGCCTCTAGTGTTATGGCCCACACCATCTCTTTAATGAAATTTGCTTGGTTAAGGACCACTAATCTCTCCCAGGACACACAGGCAAAGTCCAGGGATTTCCCATGTGAGAACAACATGAGGGGTTTCTTTAGGAGCAGAGGCAGAAGAGGTGCCAAATGGGCTGATCCCTCTCCAGCACCTAAAGGTCAGTCCAAGCAGAACCCCTGATGAGTTGGTCCAGGTTGCCTATCCATTGCCAGTGGGAGGAAGCCTGGCTCACTTCTTTCAGGAATGGAAAAACATCACCACAGGCAAGTGGGTCCTGGAAGTGGTGAGTCAGGGGCTCACACTGCAGTTCAAAAGATTTCCCAGGCTGCAGATTCACAAAAACTTCAAACCTCCTACACCATCAGAAAGGACTTTTGCTGGAGTTGGAGGTCAAAAAGTTGCTGCAGGCAAATGCAGCAGAAAGCATGCCTCCCTCTCAGTGGTAAAAGGGCCTTTACTCAAGGTACTTTCTCACCACAAGAAAAATGGAGAGTGGTGACCCATTTTGGATGTCAGGTTTCTGAACAAACACTTGAAAAAAGAACAAGTTCAAAATGGTCACCCTGTCCACAGTCGGTTACCCCCGACAGCGATATTTCACCAGCGAGGTCCCCCACAGCAACTACAGTGCCATGCCACTGTTGGAAACCCACTGGAACCTGGCACTGTCAGTCTGGGGTTCTGCACCCCCCCAATCAGCTCTGACTCGGAGTTGATAATCCTTAAGTGGGGGTGTGGGGGGGGTTTGGGGGGCAATGCCTCCCAAAGAAAACACAGATGGACAGTGCAAACTGGCAGCCAACTGCAGAATGAGGTCGACTTGCCGGTGTCACTGACAGGGCATTCAACAAATACTTTGTCAAGCTCTCATTGTGGATCTGTCCACAGTGATGCCAGCCCTGCAACAGGGAGACTGGTTGGGATCTCTGGACCTGAAAGATTTGTATTTCCACATTACAGTCAGGCCCAGCCACAGGAAATACTTAAGGTCAGGCTGGCATCTGGTCATTATCAGTTCACAGCCCTTCCCCTCAGTTTCTCTTCTGCTCCCAGGGTGTTCACATTTAGCTGCGGTGGTAGTACATCTCAGGATACAAGGAGTGCTGTTTTTTCCCCCCTACCTGGGTGCTGGTTGGTCGCAGGAAAGTCACACCAGCAGTTCAAGAGTTTTCTCCAGCTAACCCAGAGCACCTTGGAGTCGTCGTTATTTCTCAGATATACTCAAAAATCTGAAACAGAATGTGTCCAGGTCCTGGAGTTCAAAAGAGCAGAACTACATGCCCCCAGGGCAAGACATTTCTACCTCAGGAAAGAATTGAAAGCCTTTTAAGCCTGGCAGACTCCTTCATCCTGGGTCAGCCCAGGCCAGCAAGGCATTTTCCTCAGCTCCTGGGTCATATGGCCTCCACCACAGCCAGAAGCCAAATGAATAACATCCAGTATCACTTAAAGGCCCATTGGTCCCAGAGGCATCACCCTCTTTCAATGCTGGTACCTGTGACAAAGACTCTGTTACAAGTCCTAGACTGGTGGAAAGAAAGGGACGACCTCAAGGAGGGGAATATCTTTTCAGCAACAATTCCTCACAGTTGTCCTGACAATAAATGCCTCCCTTCTAGGCTGGGTAGCCCAGCTGGGCGACCTAACAGTAAGGAGAGTGTGGTCCCTGCCAGGAATCCAGAGAACACATAAACCTCTTGGAACTAAGGGCAGTTTTTCTCGCCCTCAAGTTGTTCACTTCCCACATAAAGGGTCAGTCAATCCAAATCACGACAGACAACACCCCGTGAAAAAGGGACATTAATGGTTCCAGTAGTCCCGCCTGGTTATCAAAATTAAATAAACACCAGTACCATGTAGTATATCAACAAGCAGGGAGGCACAAAATTCTCAAAGCTATGCACAGAGGCTATGAAGATCTGGTCTCTGGTTTACTCCATGGAAATGCAGCTATCAGTAGTTCATCTCCCAGGGAAAGACAGTGGTCTCTGAACAAGCAGGTGCTGTCCACAATCTTCAGGAGATGGGGCACACGAGAAGTAGATCTGTTTGCTTCTAAAGAGAATTACCAGCTCCCTCTCTTCTGTTGCAGGTCTCCAACAGTGGGGTCAGTTCTCATTGGATGCCCTGACCCTGAACTTGTCAGGGAAGTTCCTGTGTGCCTTCCCCCCATTCCATCTATTACTTTGAGTCTTCCTGAAATTAAAGAGCCAGCTTGCAACTATGATACTAGTGGCTCCAGACTAGGCCAGATAGCCCCAGTATTCCTTGCTCTTGGCCCTGTCCATCAAGCAGCCCATTCATCTCCCACAAAGACACAATTTGCTGACCATATTTGAGGACAAAGTAACCTTTCCAGGTCTCAAGTCACTGCACAGGTTTTGTTCCTGAGGAGTTAAGAGTACTCTGATTTTCACTTTTCAGATGAGGTCCTTGGGGTTTCCAGGAAGCCTGCTACCAGCTGGAAGACATATGCTTCCAAATGGAAAAGGTTTTTCCTGTGGTGTGCTCCTAAGCAGATTGACCCCTCACTGGCATATCTGCTCATACTATTGGACTACTTGGTTCACCTGCAGGCTTTGGTCCTCAGGCCACCAACCCTTAAGGTATACTTGCCAGCTATTTCTGCTGATGTTTCAGCAGGTAAGATGAAAACAGTGGCATCTCATGCTCGTTTTCAAGTAATTTTTTCAAAGGTCTGCTGCATCTGTATCCCCCTGTTAGGGAACCAGTCCCTTCCTGGGATTTGAACCTATGTATAGCCAAGCTCATGGAACTCCCTTTGAGCCCATGGCTACTATGGATCTGAAGTATGTCACCTGGAGGTCAGTCTTCTTAATGGCCATAACTTCTGCCAGGATGGTGTGTGGGCTGCAGGCCCTCTGCACTAACCCAAACTACATTATCTTCCACAGAGACAAGATAATCCTTCGAACTAACAGGACAATCCTTGCCAAGGTGGTGTCTGAGTTTCATTTGAACCAATCCATCACTCTTCCACTGTTTTTTACAGCAAAGCCCAGTTCTGGTGCGCAAACACATCACAGTCTGGATGTTAAGAGGGCACTCTGTTACTATCTGGACTGCACTAAATACCTCAGATCTTCCCCACTCACAGTTGTTCCTCACATATGGTGAAGTGGGCAAGTGTAAGACAGCCTCTAAGAGGATCATTGCTCGTTGTATAGTCTCCTGCATTCAGTTCTGCTGCAATAACGCTGGCAAGCAGCCACCACAAGGCACACTCCACTCACTGCACTGCTGCCTCTGAGGCAGCTGCAAGGGATATCTCCTTGTTAGAAATTTGTAAAGCAGCTACTTGAAAACTGTACTAACCTTTTCAAAGCACTATTGCCCTGGATGTGCAACCCAGAACAGATGCCAGGTTTGGCACTGCTGGCTTGACAAACCTTTTCCCTAAATAGGTTCTGTACCCAGCCTCCCAAGATACTGTTTTGTAGTCTGCATAAGTAAGCATAGTGAGGGATTCCTGGGGTTTGAAGAAAAAAATACTTAACATAATAATATTGGTTCTTCCAAGGAATCCCTCACTATGCTTAAATCTCCCACCCTACCTACCCTTCCAGGACCCAGAAAAGCTTCTACAAGAATCAGACTTTTGTTTGGTATTAAGTTGCTTGAGCATTATTTGTTGTTCATCCACAATCGGTATTTGCTGTAGTTTCTGTCTTAGTCTGCCATTGTTTAGCCTGGAAGGCCAATCTTTCATTGTGTGTTTGGTAGTTTTTCACTTTAGGTATAGTGTACAATAGGCCTGCAAGATTTGTGGCTATTGTCCTTAAGGCTATCAAATAAATGTGGTGTTAACAGAATGCAGTGTCACCATGAGGCAGAGGTTTGAATTGCATTCCAATGTCCATAATTTAAATACATTCCACTCTCTCTGGGGCAGATCAACCTTGCAGGCTGATTCTGCATACTGTAAGCATAGCGAGGGATCCCTTGGAAAAAAACAACATTACTGTAGTAATTATTTCTTGCTATTTATAACATTCACCATAGCAGCACAAAAAGATTAAAACATGGAGTACCGACACACTATAGGCCCTTTTACATGCAGCTCTTACTCAAAGCACCGTGGCTTCCAGCTGCTCATTAGCTCAGTCTAGGTCATTGCATTTTGGTTTTACCACAGCAGCCCTGCAGTAGTCTCAAGGTTCTCCAGCATTTTTGCTAGCTTCCTGGCTGGCCAAGAGCCTGAAACTTGCTTGTGGGTCTGCATCGTTATGAGGGCTGAGCTGTGGTTATATAGCTGCAGTATGTGGCACAAAACAGAAAACTGCAAAGGCGAATACAGGAAAGCAGGATATACTGTACCAGGACAGTGAATCCTACCCTTGGAAGCAGTGCAGCTTGGCTTCACACAGCAAGCAAAGTAACATTCTTGTTGTTCTGCACTACTTGCAGTGGTGCAGCGCAGATCATGTAAAAGGGCTGTATATGTATCAATGCATTAAAGAAGACTTTGAAGCTGATATGCAGGGTGTGTCAGTAGTGTTTGTGGTTTAATCTTTTTGCATGACCATGGTGAGCGTTTTCTAAATCCTTGCACTTTGACTGCACTTTGTTACACTCAGCTGAGTGAAAGCATGTTACTTGAATCACTGAGTGTCCTTTTTCTTGGTTTTTCTTATAGCTTCAAGCAGGACTGTAAGGGGACAGGTGCAATAGACCTCACAAGCAAACCGCAAAGGTTTAAAGCAACAAACCATAGACAGGTGTTTCATCATGTTTCAGACCCAACCATAGCTGTTGTCTTAGCAGAGAGCAAGAGATAAGCCAGGCAGTGGTGACAATTTTTGTTAGTCATAGTGAGCCAGCAGCAGTTAAGCACTAAAAAAAAAAAATTTCAGTGCAAAGTTGTAACACAGTTTACTTAACAGGCAAACAGACAACAACATGCCACATTTTACAGAAGCACAGACTTTTGCATATCCCCCATAATGCAATGTATATTGGGTGATATTTGCCATTGCAACCACTACAAAGGAAGGTGGCTGGTGTAAGTTTAAGCAGGTCTGGAAGGTGTTCAGGGCCTCACAAAGAACCTGAAGAGATTGGCAACAGCAAACCGTAGCCACATTTTTGTCCAGTTCAGAATCCATCAGGGCGAGATACGGTAGCTGTTGTCTCAGTACAGTATGTGGGGTCTGCCAGTCAGTGGTGACAACTTTTCAGAATCATGATCCTGTTTAAACATAAATTAGCCATACATCCTTCATGGTGGTTGCATATGTCATTCCTCGTGTCCTTTTGTTTGCACTAACTCATTGTATCTGAACTTGTATAGCATCTACCATCGGTTTCTTTCACTTACCTCAGTTGTTCACCTGTGTCCTGCTTGCCTTCCTTGCATTTTTACAGCCAGATCCACACTGTATGTAATATATTGTTTACTACTTAGATATGTTATTCTATGACATTGTTTCTGCTACCTACTGTTAATTATGTACCTAATTGTCTCAATATCCTGTTATTGTATTGTATTTTACCAGCTTTGTAACCTCCTGGGTCATGTCTGAAAATAGTCACGTTTATGGCTAGTGTACCTACCCAGTCAACAAAAACTAAATAAATATAATGTCAAAGATATAGTTCATAAGGGGATATGTTTAGAGTTAGGCTAAAAGAGAATAACTCTCTGCAGTTGCATAATGCTATGCTAACCAGCTTTGAAGGGACTCAGTCTGCCCCACATGGAGTAATTTTAACCCTTTATTAACCAATGTCCTTTATTGACATGCCTGCTTAGATACAACATGTATGCAATAACGCACAATAAGATGTGCATTACTGTGGGACAAGTATTAAGTGCATTCCTGTGAGAAGTAAGGCACTAAGTGAAGCCAAGTGTAATATTAAACCAAGAAGTGTGTCTGCCTCAATAGCTCAGTGGCCACATGTTGCACTGCCGTACAGGCAATCTGATTCAGGAGCAAACTTGAGTTACCACGTTGGACACCAGGCCATACCATACCACAGTAGCTGCTACTCAGCAGAGTGCTGCCATCTGGAGTTAAGGGCTTCGGGCACCCAGCACCTCAGATTCTCCTATGGTGTGCCAAGGGAGCTTGCTTGCTGTGTGTGTCCAAGGTTGCCAAGAGGCTTGCCTGTGCCAGGGGAGAAGGGAGGTATGGGGAGAAATCCAGGAGAGAGTCCCAGTACTGTTTATATGATGGCTATCATCCATGGATTCCCTGAACTGTTTTGGGGGAGGATAGCCCTCCCTTTATAGTCACTATCCATGGAGGGGAAGCCATGGGAGCTGTCAGGGGTGGCTGGATTCTGTGGACTAGGAAGATGTAGGTCAGAACAAGTGTTATCCCTGGAAATATCGTATATCCCTGGAGATGAATGGCTGATGGAGAAAAGGTTCTATAGAAAAATATATAAAACCTCACCTCGGGAGCTAGAAAATTGTGCACTTTCATCGGTGTCCAGATCCCATTTTCAGGCTCAATTTTCAGAAATTAGAGAACTGTGCAAATTACTCATCTAGGCAACTAAGCTGTTTAAAATAATTGATTTCTCAGGGAAACCTTGAAAAAAATGTTTTGCACAGTTCAGCCTTTACAATATTTCATCCAGTATATCTTCTGTTTTCATGCAAATTGCTTCACTAATAAAAAATAGGGAAGAGAAATACAGCTGTAATGTGAAATATTAACTGAACTGTGTCTAAATTTATTTCTTTTTAATTTTCCTGGAGGTGTTAGCTGTAGATTAAAGGTAGTTCTTAAGAAAATGAAGTACAGTTTTGGAAACAGGACTTGTGTGGTGGAATAACTTTCTAGTATTTGTTCACAGTTGACACTCACCTTTCTTGGCTTATTTCATCAATTTTATAATTAAAATTATATATTCTGTTTTAACTCCATTTCTATTTTCACCATGCCCATTTCATGAAAACAGATCTCCTCTGCCAGCTCCCACTCAGATCACTTGGTTGTGTTGTAACTCATTCTATACCAGTGCTCTGCATACAGCATTTACCTTCTCTTCTTCTGTGTTCTGTGGGTTTTCCTTATGGGACCTGACGAATTACCCTTGGGACAAGGAATATCATACATTGCACCCATTTAAGGAAGAACAGCATTTCTGATATTAATGGAGACATTTATGATATCAAATACATTTATTATATTAAAGGAGAGCTAAATTGGTCCCATAGTACGAACAAGTATTTTCTATAGAAGCTGTTTTTTTCAAATACTGGTTCTGTTTCTGTTATTGGTCCATCTTTCTCAGCCGTATAGCAAAATTAATGAGTTTTTCTGATTTACACATTGCTGGTAAGGGCCATTTCAGAACTCAATGATGTTAGGCTCTTCAGCTATTGCCACAGTTAAACCAGCTACTGAAGGGACATATATATAAGCAATAATTGACAAGAGATCAAGTAGAAATCCAGATTTTACTGCATGCTGCAGGTGAACTGTGAAGTATGAAACATAGCTGATTTGCTTTTGGCCACCTGGGAAGTGTGATACGATTTTTCTTACCACACACCTTGAAGTGGGATATTGTTGTTATAAAATGGATTTTATTAGGTAGAAAAGTATCTGAAAAAGACATTTTAAAATTAGCTAAGAGCAAGCTGTAGTAAGACAAATCTTACAGTCACACAGTGTGGTTCTGCCAATCACACACTTCCTTTTCTCACTGCGGTCTTATAAACTAATGTATATCTCTAAATTATAAAATAGCATTTAACACCAGTGTGTATATCAGAAACATACCTCAAGTTTACTAAAAGGCTAGTAAAGATAGAACAGTAAAAGAAATGGAGCCAGATTTTAAAAACAAATTCTCCATAAGAACATGACTTATGGGTTCATTGCAGTTCTCCTTTAATATCAAACTTCTGCAGTCTTACAGTGCATCATCTCCTTCAAGTAAAAATATCATTCACCATGCCTGAGCATTACTCCCTAGTTGGTGGTAATGCTTTAAAGCATTTTATAACAATATATTTCTTTCTGCAATAACCATATGAGAACATTATTCTTTATGTCCCTTCAGTTGCCTGGTATAGCTCAATCCCAGACAAAAATAAGTGTCCCAATTTGTTTTATCACTGCAGTATAGCATATGAAAGTGGCTAGAGGCATTTGGTTGAGTTTGGATGCTTGGATATGTGCCCATGGGATTTTTTCTTTCACTAGTAGCTAACCTTATTTGATGGATGTGCAGCTGAAAGGCCTAGAAATAATACAGGTATTGTAATGCCAGAAGAATAATGACTCCCATTGCCTTTACTGTCTCAGAAGTTTGGTGTTCACTCTTGGGCTTTTGCCTGTCTGTAGAAATACTGAGTTACACTATATTTTTCTGTTTCAGTGTAACTAACCATTAATTGCATGCAACAGGATAATTGCAGTGTAGTTACATGTTTATTGCATGCAACTACATTGCAGTTGCCGTGCAATTACAGTGTAGTTACACTGTGACTACAGTGCAGTTAAGCAACACTTAAAATAATGTGTAACCAAATATTGAGATTGCCATTTCCCAAGTTGTGTTCATCTTCTGAGAATGATATGTTACAGGAGGTACAGGTAACAAGGCATTACATTGATTTCAGCAGGTTTAATGTCATCATTAGCTCTAGATGAAGCTATTATTTTTACTTAAACTTCATGAGGGAAGTGTGGAAATACCTTTGCTGTACTCAGAGGGGAAGCTATATAATATTCATATTGCCTACTTGGGATATAGATAGACAGTATTATTATAACAGACATTCTTATCTGAGAGAAATGGAAGGGAAGTATTTTTTTTAATTAATTACCTTAAAGTCAGTGTAGCCTAGTGGTAAGAGCAGAAGCTATTAACATGGAGACCCAGGTTTGAATCCCACTACCACTATTAACTCATTGTGTGATGTGTGACAAGTCCCTATATTTTATAAGAACATAGGAAATGTCAAGATGACCAGGGACCGAGGGGTCATAATGTTTGGCTCCTGCCATCCAGGCAACCTCAGAATTCAATATTATCTAAAATCTGGAAATTTCTTCCTAATGAATCCAATGCTGTGCCCAGTAATGTTACTCTATTTGAACTACTGATCCAACTTGAGCTAAAAAGATTCAGCATTTCCCACTATTTGTTTGTGACCCTGTTCATCAAGTCTACCACTCTCCGGGTGAAAACATTTTTTTCTTCAATTATCATTAAATATCCTCTTAGTGTATGGTACGTCCTTACATTGTACAACTCTGGGCAAGCAGAAAACATTTCCAATTATCCACCTTATCGAGCTCCTTTAAAATTTGAAAAGCTGAAATCATATTTCCTCACAGTCTTCTTTTTTTCTTATGGGAAAACATGCTTATCCTGTCAAAATATTCTCCATAGGTTCACTTCTCTATTCACATAACATCGTAGTTGTTCTCTGCTGCACTCCCCAAATTGCTGCAATATCCATTTCATAATGCAGCAATCAGAATTGCACATAGTACTCCCAGTGTGGCCTTTATGTACCAGTGCCCTAAAGGGACACAACTGCATCACTTTCATAGCATGTTATCTTCCTTTTAATGCATCCCAGCCTTTGATTTACCTTGCATACTGCTGTTACGCATTTCTATGAAAGCTTCATGTTGACATCAATGATGACCCCAGGTCTCTCTTTATTGTCCTTTGAGGCTAGTTGTCTTCTGTATAAATGGTTCCTCCAGCCTGAACTCTTTGGGCCTAAGTGAATGACCTTACACTTATCCACATTGAATTTCATTTGTCACTTGTAGGGCCTCTGCTTCAGTAACATTGACTACCCGGACTACAGTTTCTCAGTTAAGGTACTGTTTAATTATGGTACCTTACTTGAGAGACTTGAATCCAGGTAATCAATAAAAACATTGATGAACAGGGGTCCCAATACTGACCTCTTGGTAACTCCACTGAAGACATCCTTCCAGTCTTATGTTGCTCCATAGGCCACTACCCACCGAGCCCTATTTTCTAACCAGTGTTCTTGTTCATACAGTATATTTTATACATTCTGTGTATGTTATATCACCTGCCTTTCTCCCATCTAGTTCCTTTGCCATTTCCTCAAAAGGGACTATCAAATTTGAGTAGCACAGCACAAACTCTTCTTAGCGAATCCATACTGATTCTTCTTGTATAGATGAACTCTCTCCAGATATCCTCAACACTTAATTTCTTCTAGCTCTCTTTTGGTCTCTGTCTCTGACTGTCTCTCTCTCTCTACTTCTCTGTGGTGTACCTTCCTGAGGTTTTCTTAACCTCCCTTAATCTTCCTGTGCTTGTCTAAGCTATTTAAATTCCTCTCCTGTAAGGCCTAACTATGGCTCTGCTGCAATGGTATAGAATTACACGTTAACATTTAAGTCTGAAACAACCAGAATTACAGATCTCAGTGATATTCTATGAAATTATTATAATAGTGGAGAAAGAAATATAGCCTTCTGATTGACTGGGTCCCATGTGAATACCATGCGGTTTCCATATGATTGTATGCATCCTGCCATTGCCTGATGCAGGAGCAAGCATGGGAGGTGGTGTATAAATGTAAATTTCCACCAAAATGCCTTACTGTATTTCATGATAGCAGTAAGGTGACTTGGAGAGTGATCAGTAACAACCCCCCCACAATTACCTCTTAAAGATCTGTATATGTTTATATAATACTGCTGCTATTACCGCTAGTTGAAGAATAGTCAATTCTATTCATGTTTGGTGTTGATTTCTTTTGAATGACCATTATTAATATTGTACTAAGCTTTAAAGCCTCCTTTCACATTAATACTGTACATCTTTCATGATGCAATTAAGTTACATACTAATTTAATATAGCATTGGGAGTTACCGAGGGAAAACATTACTGTGTGCAGTCTTTTTACTGCATTACACAGACATTGCATAATGTACAGCCAGAAATACAGATTTATTTGTTTAGATATGGTTCTCTATTAATGAAAAAACACACTCCTAAATGAATAATGCAAAAAAGCACAAGTTTTCATCCATGAATTGTCAGTCTTTTGAATATTATTAAAACTGCAATATGTTAGTTATTGTGAAGTTACAGTTTTATACCAGCTGCTGTAGTTCAACAAAATGTCTTGTACAAGATTTCAGAAACCTACAGGAGTAAATACTGTCACCTTCAGCTTTCACTACAATTTGTAATTTTACCTTTAAATGCCTTAAGGGGTTTTCTTCCTCTGATGCATTTTTATATAATGTATTTTTTGTAACTTTGAAACCATTAAATGTGTTTGACCTGTATGACAAGGTGTTGTTATCCAAATTATTTAAGTTGCTCAAGTTGTTCAAATCTGGTCTGCTCCCTGCGGGAGAACAGAGGGGATGTATGTTTTATAACTCATTGTATGTAAAGCACTTACAAATTGTTATCCTGTTAAGTTTCTGCTTGTCTGTACTTTACCGGGTCATGCCTGAAAATAGTCATTTTATGGCTAGTGCACTTACCTGGTTAACAAAAGCTAAATAAAAGCAAAATAAATAAACTAGAACAAGGTGTGCTGCTGCTATTTTCTACTCTCTGTTGTTCTTCCTACCTAGTGGTCCAGGCTGTCCATCAGCTTGTATGCAGATTCCAATGCCCACTACTCTGGAGGGGTTACCACAGTCCCTCAGGTACCCACTGCCTAGCCCTCTATAACACTTATATCTCTGGACAGGAAAGAATAAATTGCAGTTCAGACCAGAAAAAGGTGGTAGGGGAGGGGACATGGATGTTCGGTCACTGTGGCTGGGTGAGGAGAGCATGGCAGTATCATCCACCTGAGTGCCAACATTTTTCCCACAATGGATAATCATTCCTTTGTGTAGCTCCTCCTCATTGGGTTGCAGCCTATCATGAGGGACCTCATGTTAAGTCAGATATGGGCTCGACCAGGCCTGACAACCACTTGCTGACCAACACAGCACTGGCATGGAACTGGATGCAAGATACCACCCTTCCAGAAGCAGGATATATATGGGCTGGATGCTCAGCTCTGCAGTGCCTCAGGACACAAGCTGAGCTTGACTGCATGGTAAACTACACAACTTACAATTCAGCAATCAGGAGGTCATAATGTTCTTTTTAAAAATAGCACTGTAGTGTCTTACAACCTCTGCTGCTTCCTTTGCTTTTCTTGAGTATAATTGTGCTCAGTACACACAGTTCTCCATCTCTCACCTTGACCCATCAGCCACATTACAACTGATCCCTACTTTCAGGTTGCAAGGGGGGGGGGTCCTCTGATGACCTACCAAGCTTCACGTTTTTATAAATTACATTTTATTCAAGTTTGTAAAATGTATAAAATACAAATAGATCCATTAAAAAAACATGATACATGTTGACATGTCAAATAGACCATACAGCTGAATACTGTTCAGGATGTCAGCGTGTCCCCTAAATAAGTAAAATACACCAAAGGGGCTACCGGTTATAAAATAATAATCCATTAAAACAACGTGAGAACACTGGACTGCATAACTGTAGCCCAGAAGTACATTGCAAAGTAAACAGTTAACTGGAAAGTCCTGCAGTGTCTAAAAAAACAAATCTTGCACCCAAGTTGGGTAGCAGATGTCATGATCTTACCAACATGTTAGATTAAAAAATGATACAGAAACTCAGAAGTCCCTTGAACAAGCCCCTCAGAACTATTGAATCACTAACTCGTTAGAAACTAAGGCACAGTTACACCTTATACCAGTATGTAAAATGCAACAGTAAACAGAGGTTTTCAGAATTAGGTGATACTGTGTGCAAATGGGTACGAATGTTAACAAGTATTATGGTTGATGTCCCCTAGTAGGTATGGTGCATTCGTATCCTTAATTTTGTCTCAAAAAGTCTTGCGTCACCATTATACTATCCCAGATCTAGAAAGAAAAAGCAGAGAAACACTTACCACTCTGATGCACATATCAAAAACAAGCTGCAAGTCAATGGTGTGTAAGTATAACATTTAGAACAAAACCACTCTTGTGGCTATTACAGGAGAATTTCCCTGCAAAGTGGCAAGTGGAAAAAAAGTTCTATATATTGTTTGGATGCTGGCGTCTTCCTCTGCCTGCACTATTTTGTCTCTCACATTCTTTCTGGAGGCAGCCATCTTCACTGTCCATTTCCCTGTCTCTCCTAGGTTGATGATTAAATAAATTTTATCATCCCAGACTACTCGCAGTTTGTCAGGGAATTGTATAGGACGGGGGATAGCCAGTTCCCTCAGCACACTGTGAACTCCATTAACATATTTTTCCACTGCAGGGTGTCAAAGTAGACATCAGGGAAAAGAAGAACAGTTTTGCTTTCTACCCTGAGATATCCAAATCATTTAACCATATTCAGGATGAAATCCTGAGCCCCCATACAGTCCACCATAAGTACTCTTGGCAGATCCTCTGGTTGCTTTCCTCTGAGCCTGATCCTGAATCGTTATACAACACCAAAATCCATGTTTTCTGATTGCGAGTTAGATTGCTCTCATAACCTGTCCTTTAGGAAAAGCACCACGACATGATCTTTCTCTGCCCCTCTGATAGTCTGATGACTCGTATGTTGTAACTCCATGTTTGATTTTCAAGTATCTCGAGTCAGACATGCACATATTGCGCTTCTATGGCCCTCTGTTGCATGGTGCTCTTACAAGTGCTTGAGTGCTGCAAAACATCCTCCATCTCAGTTTGCAATGTTTGAAGGGAGGTTTTGACAGACACAGTATGGCCAGTGAGGATGTCCAGATTATTATTCATAAATGCAGTGTAAACTAGAAGCTGTTGCAGTTTATGGCCCAGCGACTGCAGAGTTTCTTCTGGACCTTCTTCATCAGGAGTGACGCCCTCACACATCCCACCGACAGTCCACACAGGGAGCCGGCGACCAGCTCTGCCCTCCTCTCACCACCATGGCCGGCCACTGACTGTGGTATACATGAGTGCTATGGAAATGAATGAGCGCTCATTCATTTCTATAGCTCTCATGCATACCACAGTCAGCGGCCAGCCATGGTGGTGAGAGGAGGGCAGAGCCGGTTGCTGGCCCCCTGTGTGGACTGTCAGTGGGATGTGTGAGGGCATCACTGCTGGGTGGGGGGACCACTAGACTACCAGGGAAAAGATTGTCTTATAGAGTTAACAGGGGTCAGGATTCATGCCAGGGGGGGGGGACCACTAGACTACCAGGGAAAGGACTTTCTTTTAGATTTAATGGGGGTCAGGATTCATGCTGGCGGGTGGGGTGACCATTAGACTACAAGGGAAAGGACTTTCTATTAGATTTAACAGGGGTGGGATTCATGCTGGGGGTGGGGACCACTAGACTACCAGGGAAATGAATGTTTTTCACATTTAGCAAGGGTCTGGATTCGTGCTGGGGGGTTGGGGGACCACTAGACTACCAGGGAAATTAATGTTTTTTACATTTACTGGGGTCTGGATTCATGCCGGGGGTGGGGGGGACCACTAGACTACCAGGGATATTAAGTTTACTTTTATTGTGAATGGGTCAGGTGCATACCTCTCAACAGTCCCTGAATTTCAGGGATGTCCCTGAATGTGCCTCATGATTATTACTCTGTCCCTCCTCACAGTTCTGTTTTTCTAGCTGAACAGTGGCAATAGTAAGCACAAAATAATGTCAATCATTAAAGCTACAGACTTGTTCTTCTTTAGAACATGCATTTTGCACTAAGCCCCATATTCTACCAGCTGTCTGGTTGGATATCTCTACATTTGAAGATGTGTCCCTGATTTTGGTCCTTTGTCCCTGATTTGTTTGAGCTTTTTCCCTGTTTTAGGAAGCAAAGGGTTGTGAGATATGTATGCACCAACTGTGCCTGACAGCACACAGTTCCTGCTGCTTCCGGCCTGTACTTCTTTACCGACCAATAGGGGATGCTGTGGGTCTGCCTTGGTCTGCAGTGCCAGCCTGTACTTCCATTCTGACCAAAAGGGGGAGCTTTGTGCTCCATGCAGTAGCACCGGACAAACTGCAAGGTAATGTATGCTAAACAGCAGTTAATAAGATGCAAATGTACCTGTTTGCTCACGGATTACCTAAGTAGGCTCATTTGCATGAGAGCTTTGAATATAGCTCCTGTTTGCCCCGGGCTAACCAGTTAGCACCAGGCTAATGTGTTAGCACTCTGCAATCAGGTTAGCCCCTGGCAAACCTCACTTCAGCATAGCACAGATCTGCAGTGTGTGGCTTACATTGTTGTTTGCAGTCATACCTCTCAATTGTCCCTAATTTTCAGAGACGTCCTTGATTTTACCTCAGTGTTTTACTCTGTCCCTCCTAAACATTGTGTTTCCATGATCAAACAGTGGGGGTTGTAAGCATACAATAATGTCAGACATTAATGTTACAGACGTGTTCTTCCCTAGAAAATGCATTTTACACTACACCACTTATTCTACCAGCTTAATGAGTGGATTTCACCAATTCTTAAGGTTTGTCCCTGATTTTAAACCTTTGTCGCTGATTTTTTTAAGCCTTGTCCCTGATTTATGAGGCAGGAGGTTGAGAGGTATGTTTGCAGTAGATGTGAGACATCTCTGTGCAATCCCACATAATGTTCTGCACCTGCAACACTGGCTTGCTAAAGAGTCTAATGAGCTGCAGTTGCAGTTTGCTATATTCAGTGTTGTCTTATTCCTGGGCTATTTTTGCCCGGCACTCCCAGACCAGTTTGCCTGGCTTGCTTAGATTGCTATATTGAGCAGGATTAGCACTGGGCAATTGTTTTTTGAATATAGCTGGCCCTAGGCGTCTTACCAAATATTTTTTCTCTCAATAAACTACCAAATTATTCATTTTCAGCATCCTCTGTGCTCCAAAATGTGAAAGTATGTTTTCAGAATATACACAGTGTCTTAAAACAGACTGTCAAATCAATAATTTAAACAGAATGCTCACTTCTATTTACTATAATGGTGTCTCATGGTGTATTACTGCATCGCTCCATCTTTTTCCAAATTGTCCTTTTCCACATTTAAATCTTGCGGTTGATGGGGGGAGACTCCAGACATCATGAAATGATGTCAGCAACTCAGTCTCTGAGAAGCCTTCTGTTTGATCTTAAACTTCTGGCAGTGTGCAGGACATGGTCTGTTGGCAAATACTCTGGATACCAAGTCCGCTGCTCAAAAAACTGGGGGTTCACTACAAAAATAGTAGAGAGAGAGAGGTACAGCCCATGAGGCCAAGTCAAAAGGAGACATTAGATTACAGGGAAGAACTAAAGTAGTGGAAGAGAGGAGTGGCCCAAGAGGCCTATGCAGGTGAGTGGAGAACAGGTAGACTGTGGCAACAAGTGGGAGAGTTGGAGGATCAGCCCAGCAGGCATTGTCAAGGGTGAGGAGGGTAGATGAGGTAGGGTGAGAGAACAGAGTGGGCAATTTGAGGGGTGAGGGAGGAAGTAGGGGAGGCAAGGAAGAGGGAAGTATATGAAGAGCCATGAGGGAGAATACAAAATAAGGGTAGAATCGGACCCTTGTTAGCAGAAGCAGTCACAGCTGACATTAGCCACTATATATTGTCTTAGCAATCATTTAAAAGAGCCTAGTGTGGGTGTGGAGGAAATGTCTGCATGAAAGGAATTGAACCAAAGTGGGGCCCAGTGGGCAAAAGATCTTTGACCTTATGAGGTATGATAGTGGGGAATTTTGAAGACCCAGTTAACAGAGCTTCTGGTGTGATGGGGGTTGGTGTAGGGACTGAGGAGTTCCTGCACCCCAGGGGACATCATTCCAAGGCATACTTTTTTAGTGACCAGCCATGTTTGATACTTAAGTCTGCCCTTGAGATGGAGCCAATTAGCCAGAGCATACAGATCACACGTATGAGTCAGTTGGGTGGAACCAGTTAGGAGTCGGCAGGCTTTGTTGAGAGCTATACTGATATGGTGGAGGGATGTTTCTGTGGCTGAACCATAGATAACAAGCCTGTAGTCAATAAATGAGACTACCAAGCTATGTAGAGCTAGGTTGAGGGCTTCTGAGGTCTGACTATATCTGTGCCTATACAGGAACCCTCTGCGAGAGTTAACAGCCTTGGCAATATTGTTGATGTGAATGGCATAAGACAGGGTACTGTCAACCATAAACCCCAGGTATTTAAAATGCTGAACAAGCTCCAGGGGAGAACCCTCAAAGTTTTTGATAGAAAGAGGGTGGGATCTATGTCTGTTTTGGGGGCTAGAAAACAACATAGTTTTCATCTTTTTATAATTCATTATAAGTTTATGTTTGTTGAACCACCTTTCAATGTCTGCAAAGTTATGCTGGAGCTGGTTTTCAAGAGCTATGGGATCAGGATCACTGGTGAACAAGACAGTGTCAACAGCATACAACCCTGGCAGGCAAGAGGGAGTCTGTTAAGGAAAACACTGAACAAGAGAGGTCCCATAATGAAGCCTTGTGGGACTCCTGAGTGAACAGGTCTATTGTCAGAGAGGATGTCACCAATCTTCACCTGCTGCTAGTGGTTGTTCAGGTAACTACGAAATCAATCGATGGTGTCATTAGAGACACCAATGTCAGAGAGCTGATCCACCAAAATGGCATGATTCACCATGTCAAAAGCCTTGGTTAAATCTATGAAGGCCACACCAACAAGGTGTCCTCGATCTAAGGAATGATTGATCTGGTGTCTCTGGAAGGATGAACGCTCAGACTCTGATGCTCAAAGGTGCCAAATTCTGCAGTGACCTCTGGAGGCATTTCTTCTCCAAGAGGGTGCTGAACCTATGGACAGTACAGCCCTTCGAGGTAAGCCTGGGTAAATTTCTTACCAAACAAATCCCAGCACACTCTGCCTAAAAAGGGTGAATCAGGAATTACAGTGAATTAAGGTTGTTTCAAGCTAGGGAACTAGAGCAGACTGTAATGACTGTGCATATCTGTGCTCACCTCTCAATGTTTCTAATTAGTACACATTTGCATGCATACTTGTTAGTCCCTGCAAATGAAATGGGGGGTGGACTTGATGTACTTAAGAGTCCCTTATGACCTAAAATTACTATGTTATTACTGTATGTATAGGATTAAGTTGCTATATTGTAAACACTGTAACATATTCTGTAAACATGTATTGGTATATAACCTGTTTTGACTCCTGCTTTTAGCACAAGCTCAGCCTCCCTTCACTCTTTAACTAAGCACTTTGAGTTTGCCCAATTTGCACAGATGATTTTGATTCTAATTCGTTTATCCTCCATATGCAATGCTTTGCCATTTTGTCTGTGCTGCATTCAACGTATGCACTTTATGTTACCCTTATAACCACATAACCTGACTGACTGTATTTGGTTTGTAATTGTGCTTCTCCCTGTCCCCTTTCCCTTGGTTGTACCAGGAAACAAGCCTCATCTCAGTTTGCTTCTCCTAGTTACCAATTTTAAATAACTGAAATATATTGCAAACATGTGCTGATATACAAGAAATATGTGTTGACGTAATGGTAATGTTCATACACTTTTCTGTACCAACACATTTGTTTTTATACTAAACTACAGCATCTGAATACATTTTCATGACATTTCTTTCAGAAAAAAATTAAAATAATTGATTATGTAAGCAATAATACCCAACAGGATGGGTGGTATTGGGCTATACCAGACTGCCCAGGGGCGTAATGAGGCCCAACGCCACAGGCGGAGGGCCTTATAGCCCCTGGAAGGTCCGGTATAGCTCAATACCGCCCACCCTGGAGGGTATTATTGCACTTAGAAAATAGGCACTGTAAATAAAAATAAGTTTAATAAAACAAAAGTTAATAAAAAGTTGGTTTGATACAAGTTTTGTCATAAAATAGTTCCTCCGCCTTGTTTAGAATGATGAATTTGTTTTTTCTTACTTTGAAGTAGGGACTTTTATCTCTCTAGTTTAATTTAAAAAAAAAATAATTTGACCTAGTTTACTGACTAGTCCCCCACCCCTGCATTTATTTATTCCCCTCACTCCCCATGCTGAACAGGGAGTTGAACAGCATGGTAGAGGAAGCTGCAGAAAAAAATACATGAGGAGCTCAGCTGGGCTCCTATGTTTCTTAGCAGTGAAATAGTGTGAGAGATCTTAGCGCTGTAAAAACCGCCAGTTTGGGCAGTTTTTAAATTTTTTTTATTTTTGGGGACCAAGATTTGGAGAGCAGGGCAAGGGACTGTGCTAATGAACCACCCAAACTTGTTAGTTTTTGAGCTGGTTCCACTCCGGACACTCACAGGAGCATATTTTATATGTATTGTATTTACAAGGTTTCATGTGAGTGCGGGGAACAGATACCGAACGTGGACCGAGAAGTAAAGAAACTAAGCCTGCAGCAGGAATATTTAATACGATGTGTGGTTTCGTTCTTTCCCTTTTTTTTGAATACTGCACTTCACTGGTGACAGGCAGGGTTGTGCCTTGTGTGTTGGGGCTCTGTCAGTGTTTCATCTTGTTTCGCGATCTCCTCACCCCCCCCCCAAACAGACTCTTCGGTTTTTCCGTGTTGCTGTCGGTTTCCTTTTAACAGCAATGCATGGATTGACTTTTTTCCACGCTATCTGATGGGGGATATAACTAGAATACAGAACTAGGATCGGAGTGGACCAGGGACTGAATTACCTCTAAGCGGGATTGGGCATGTTACTGTAAGAGGTCTAAACCTCACTTTCAGGTTCTTGGCAATATTGGAGATGCAAATAATCACAAACAAGTTACATTCAAGTAATAAACAAGTTTATTA
This sequence comes from Neoceratodus forsteri, assembly GCA_016271365.2. NCBI lineage: Eukaryota > Metazoa > Chordata > Ceratodontiformes > Ceratodontidae > Neoceratodus > Neoceratodus forsteri. The sequence goes on from CM028133.1 coordinate 810,695,606, forward strand.
CTACAAACAGGGATGAATCACAGTTGCCCTAAGCAGTTCTTACCAGTACGAACCGGGAGCCAGTGCTAAGCGTCCCCTACACCTCGAGGTTTCTTTGTAGTCTCTTGGGATCTCTCGGGTTTCCGAGGTGTAAAACCCTGTGCATAACATTATATACCTATGATAATTACTATGGTTACTGAAAGATAGAAACATTTCTAGTTACAGAGATGAGCCCTAGTGGCTAAATTAGAGGTGGCTCCACGGTCCAAGATAACATTATATAATTCTATAAAGTCATCAGTTTTAGAACAAAGACGTTCTTATACAAAGTCTTACATAACAAGGTGAAGTGGTGTCCATCACCGAAAGATGGCAATGTTGCCTTACATTATAATTACTTCAAGGACAGGTGTCTTGGCATCTGACAAGTAAGAAATAGACAGAAAATACATGGTATAATGTGTGTGCATTAGCAAGCAAAGTGAGTTACAATAATATGTATTCATATCCTGACATCTACTCTTATACGGTAGATGCCCTATTCCCTATGTATTAGTATAGCCTATGCCTAAACATTAGCTGTCTATGGTGTACCCCTGAGGGTATCAATTAGGGTGCAGGGACCTCGTGTAACATTACCCAGAAGACCTGAATGCTTGCTCTGATGCCAAGAAAGCCATAGGATGTGGTAAGGAGTTCTGAGCATGATCACCGTTACAGACAGTGATTGGTTATTGAGTAGGTGTAGGATGTGGCAACGGAGTTAAAAATGCCATCTAAACCTGTAATTTAAAATACCAAGCTTTTTCTACAGGGACATACTAGTGCAGTTGAAAAGGACTGTTGGGGAACTGTCGCGTGCCACACTCGGTCCTCATGTGAAGAGAAAGTTAACAACAAAAACAGGTTATCTTTGTTGCTTTGTAAGTACACAGTGCCATGAATTTATTTTTAATTGCAGGATGTTGTATGGTCTAAGGATTGTGTGTGGGGTGGGGAGAAGGGGCTCTCACTCTCACTCTGTCTCGGTAACCCCCCAAAATGGCGGCAATTTGAAATTGTGTGCCCAGTGCTTCAGCCAATGAGGAAGCAGGCTGGGCACAAGGATACTTGGCTGCATATGAGGAAGGTTTGGGCTGGGACTTCTTATTTAGTGTGCATCTATTGTCTGATAGATGCCTACCAAAATAAGTATCTCAGTCAATCAGAAGAGAGTATTGTCTTTGCCTATTTTCTAAGACTAAAATAAAAAGTAGTTCCTTATCACAGATAGAAACAGTGCATTGGGACCTAAAAAAAAAAGATGGCACCGGAAAGGTGGAAGGGATCATTGATGTGGAACATCTCTCACCTTTTACCTCCATTTTCTTTCTTTTTTCCTTTAAACAGTTAGCAGTAATATAATGTTCACAGGTTTGATTTTAAAAACTCAGTCTAAAAATGTAGATGTTTTTTCTAATTAGCCCCTAGTGGTCTAATGATTTGCACCTGCTAAAATGCTACTTTGGGTACCTGTAACGCTCTCAGGTATTCTTCACATGCTTCACTAACCCCTCACTATGTCAGAGAGACTGCAGCATTCCAGAGCCTCAAAATGCTCATCTCCTTACCCAGCAATGGCTAATATGTTGATACTCACTCCAACAAAATGGGCAGAACAAAAATCAGCTCTGCAATTAGTTACGGCTCCCTAGGTTTTGCAAGCAGAAGTCTCACAAGATCAACACAGTTCAAACTATGAATTGTTACACAAGTTAAATAATGCAGTCAATAACCTACCTCAGTATTATGCCTCTATGTCAGCTTTAAAACCCTTGCTTAGTCTGGTAAATACTCTGTATCAAAACAGTGCTAAATTTGTTCAGAAGAGGAAGCTGATAAAATTGAGCAAAGGTCTGATATGAAGAATTTTCAGGGTTAAGAGATGGCTTTAGCTACTGACACAGCAACAGACTTGGCATCCAAAGCAGGAGTTCAGGAATATTCAGAACCACAGCAAGCATCACAGGATATGCCATTACCTCGACAGGTACAGCAATTAGCTGAGAATTAAATAATTATAAATTTTCTTGCATCAAAGACTGACATCAGTGCTAAGAATCCTACTTTAGAAGAGCCCACCTTAAATTAAATTACTCAAAAAAGCTTGGCTGCAGTGGATTTGCTCCAGTTTGTTTCAGATTTTTAATGCACCTAAAGTATCTCATGAGCCCCTTCAGATAACAACCAAACCTACAATTCGTAAAAAGGATTGCCAAAAAGTTGAGAAGGTGGATGCTTTAAAAAAGAATGGTATTTTGAAAAGAATGTCAGAGCATCAAGCTAATATTGCACCAACTGGATCTTCTTATTTAACAAATGCCAGGGGAGCAGGAGGAATTTTTGGATAACTCCAACTCACAAAACTTAATAATGGCCCCAGTTCAGAAGTGGAGATGGAAGAGGAACCCCCCTCAGAAAAAGGAGATAAGTCTAAAAGGAACAGGAATCGATTCCAGAATGGGAAAAATCTTTACTAAATGAAATTAACAAACTTAAAAAAGAAATGGCTCATATCATTAATTTAAAGGCAGATACACACTGTTTACAAGAAATGATCTCTCAAGCAGTGGAAAGGTAGAAGATCTCACTATAAAAACTGCTGAAGCATAAAAACATATATCTTTGCTAGAGAACGCTATGGTGGTTATGTAGTGCACCTGTAGACAACATAAGCACAATATAGCACAATTAAAATGAAGTATGAGTCAAGAGCAAGCAGAAAAAAAATATAAGAGTTATGGGTGTGCTTGAACACTGGAACCAGAACTTATCCATACACCAACATGTTCAAAAGATCTTTGCAGCATTTTTAGATTCAACATTGGACACTACAAAAACTGAGGTAGACAGAGTGCATTGGTCACTCAGGAAGAAAACAGGACAACGGTCTTCCACCTCCATCAATAATTGTTAAGTTTCTCAGATCATCTAACAAAGACCCACTAATGCAGGCAGTGAATAAGAAAAAGACAAATACATTTGGATGGAGCTTCTATATTGATTTTTCAAAATTTGCCCTATAAATTAGCCCAAGTATGAAAACAATTTGTAGCTTCCAGAACTAAATTTTGGAGAGCCCATATTAGATTGACTTTTGTACATCTGGCCAGAATTAGAATCTACATAAACGGTCATTCTCTTCTGTTTGACACTCCTCAATAAGCAGAAGTCGATCTATGTATTTGCATGCTTCATATTTTTCTTTAAATGAACTTAAGCACTAAATTTAAGTGTAGCAGTTTTTTTGAGCAACTGGTCCATATTCCTATATAATATTTGTTTTGATGGGGGTATTTACTTCCTTTTTCCATCTATTTGGAAGAAGGCATATATGTCTTATTTTATTTATAGTATGCTTATTTATGGGTTTATATTCCAAATTGGTAATAATAATTGGGTTCTATATAGTGGATGTTGGAGGTCAGTCACACTAAAAAAGGTGACTCTGAGGTTCAGCTTACATTATGCTGGTTAGCATCCATGGTGGATGTTGTGAACTTTTTTTTATGTCACAAATGTGGGTATGCATTTCAGGGTGATTTGGGAACAGAGTTACACATTTTGTTTTGTTTTTTAAGAAACTTCCACTCCCCCATTAAATGGAAAAGAATCATCACATATGTTAAACAACTTTATATTGATATACTTTTTTAACAGGATAGTTAAGTTTAATTGGGTCAAAGAAATATAGTGTTCTTCTGGATGAACAAAGAGTAGGGGTGTTGCAATTTTGATAAATAAGAAACTTGACTTTACATTTATTTCTCAGTATAAGGATCAAGAAGGAAGGATAATATTGATAAAATGTTCTATACTGGGTTCAAAATAAATTTTATTTTCTTTGTATACACCCTTAATGGCTCAGCAGGAATTCTTAAATGCAGTAACTCAAGGTTTGATAGAACTGGACCCTGCTACTATAATTGGTAGCACAGATATAAATAAAACATTTGCCCCAAAATTGGATAAATCAACCAGCATCAGTAAAAATGATAATAAGCTCATTCACATGGTTAAGAATTTTTTAGGTAATTCACAATTAATTGATGCATGGCACCAATTTGCATCCTAAGGCATGACAATATACATTTCTCTGTCATCCAACTGGGTCATTCTTTAGATTAGATTATATGCTAAGTTCAACTTCTATGTTTAAACATTTTCTTTCTTCAGATATTAAATCAGTCCACATATTAGACCATGCTTTGGTTCAGGCAACCTTTATTCCTAATCAACATAAAACAAAAGCATTGCAATGGAGGATGGACAATTCTTTATTAAGTAATAATGATTTTATAGATCCTATTCATGCAATGATTTTAGAATTTTGGCACTTTAATTGTGAGGGTACACAAAAAGTAATCAACTTATGGGAAGCTTTTAAGCAAATATTCATGCTTATATTACCTCTTTTGAAATAAAACATAAAAGGCTACATAAAAAGACTGTTAAAAGGTTGGAAGAAGAAATAAAACAATTAAGTACCCAAATACAGCTGAGAAAACACACCTTGGAAGAACAAAAAACAAAACAAAACTATAGCGTTAAAACAATACATCAACAACCAAATTGAAAATGAGATGTGCACTATAAAACTCAGCTTTATGTAAATGCGGACAAAGCAGGGAAAATTCGAGTGCATATGTTAAAGATAGAAATAAAAACATAATAACTGAGATGGAGGATGAAGCAGGCAATTTAGTTAAAGCAGACCTGGAAATAGGTAAACTTTTTCTGCAATATTACAAACCATATCAAAGAAATTATCCATCACAAACAACTTCTAGTAATGCATTTTTAGAAGGCTCTTCTGTACCTAAGTTAAATCTTGAATATAGTCCTTTTACATTACAAGAAATTATAGAAGTTATAAAGAACCTGCCAAGGGATAAGACACCAGGTAGCAATGGTTTGACTTCAAAATTGTATTCAGTATTTGATGATATTTTGCATATTTGTTATCTTTTCTCCTTTTTCTCCAAATTGTTTATGTGTCACAGAATGTTTATCATACAGACCCAACTGCAATGTTTCTTCTATTGTGCTACAGTACATTTCTACAATTGCAATGTATGATGTTACTGTCCTTGAAAAATGTCTGTACTGTAACTTTATTGTCTTTATTTTATGGCCATCCAGGACCACTTTGTAAATGAGCTTGCTCTATGGTGCTATTCCTGGTAAAATAAAAATGACTGATTGATATATTTTGGCATTTTCATTTATGATTATGTTAGATGAGATCATAGATACTCAAATAATTCCATCATCTATGCAGCATGCTCTGGTTCTGTTGTTACATAAAGCAGATAAAGACCCTAAAAAAACTAAAAAAACTACACACCTATTGCTCTATTGAACATTTATTACAAGATTATTGACAAGCTATTAGTTAAAAGACTTGAAGGGCATATTCCCCAAATAGTACATTATAATCAAACTGGATTTATTGGAGGAAGGGCTATTTTCAAGGGATTGCACAAAGTTCAATTAATAACAGAACATTATGCAACATATAAACAGCAATCTTTAGTAATGGCCCTTGATGCTTCCAAAGCCTTTGATTTACTAAATTGGGAATTTACACTAGCATGTCTTGCATATCTTAATCTACCACATCAGTATATTACAATAATAAAGGCTTTCCATTGTCAATGAGTAGCTACATTTAAAATTAACCAGACATTAACTAATCCCTTGAGAATGTCAGATGGTGTTAGACAAGAATGTCCATTATTATCAGTTCTCTTCATACTGACATTGGAACCATTATTACAATATATTAGAACAAACTCATCAGAGGTACCATCTTACCACTATTGAGCATACACTCATTATGAAAGTTGCCAACCTATCAAAACTAAGTCTCTGATAAATAAAACATCCTTAAAAACATATTTAATCAATGCCCAAAGTTTGAAAAATAACATGGATGAACTAAAAGCACTCTGTAATCTGCATAACTCAGATATTGTTGCCATCACTGAAACCTGGTGGCCTAATAAAGAAATGTGGGGGATAGTAATCTCTGATTATGATTTGTTTTTTAACAGTAGAGAAAACAGGAGAGGAGGAGGAATTGCATTATATATAAAATCTGAACTAAAACCTATAAATATTGCAAACAAAATAAAAACATCTAATCACATTGAAACCTTGTGGCTCAAACTATTGAATAAAAAGAATGATACTGTTTTAATAGGCTTATGTTACAGTCCACCGGATACTACCCCCCCCACTATATCAAAAGAAATTATGAATGAATTGGAAAAAGCTGTAGACCAAGTGGAGACAGTGTTTTGGGGAGATTTAAATATGGGTGATACTCAACTTACACTAGCAGGTAAAATATCCAGAATCAAAATGGTGGTAGCCCCTAAACTTTTATATGTCATCTCACATATACCGTTTACACTACCAGCCTCATGGGTTAAAGCCATAGACCAGGCCTTCTCCAGTTTTATTTGGGAAGGCACCAAACCCCATTATAGTAGAAATAAACTTAGATCCCATTGGTCACAGGGAGGCTGGGGCCTTCCTTGGCTGGAAGGGTATAAATGGGCTTTCACTGCATCTCAGACCCTAAACTGATTACTCCCACAGACATCTGAGCGACCACAATGGATACACATGGAGGTGTATATGGCCCAGACCCAATCCCTAGCAGTTTTACTTTATAATCCCCTTTCCAAACATTTGTCTTCTTGCCAAACAATAGCAGGCTCAGTACTGACATGGCATTTAGTGGAAAAGAAATTGGAGGCAGATTTATGCCCCCTTCTGGCCTCCCCATATGGGGGAACATGCTCATAAAAGTGGATGGCAAACCTTTGCACTGGCCTCTATGGCAGAGTAAAGGAATTTTTACACTAAAGGACTTGATTACAAATGACAGTCTCACTATCAAAACATTTCAAACATTAGATCAGGAGTTCCACTTAGGTAAGCAGGCCTTTTGGCAGTACTTACAGCTCAGAAGCTTGGTTTTAGCTTATATTAAACAACACCACACGACAGATATAGCAAGGTCCCATTTATTAATTAAATGGCTGACCTATAAAGGGGGTAAAGCCAGTCTTATATATGCTGATCTTAGGAATTATCTCCCTGCACAATCAGCTCAGGCTAAAGGTAAATGGTAACAAACTCTTCAACAATCCATTTCAGATGCCCAATGGAAGCTATGCTGGAAATATGCTCATTCTATGTATCCAGATATGAGAAGTAAACTTATGCAAAACAAGATACTGTCGCATTGGTATCGCACTCCTGTTTTCTTCTACAGAATGCTTCTCATGGACAACAGTCATTGCTGGTGATGTCTTTCAGGAGAGGAAGACCTTTTGCATGTACTTTGGTTTTGCCCACTTCTCATTCCATTCTGGATGGCTGTCTTGAGTCTGGCTCAACAGGCCTCAGACTCTGCTCTGACTCTAGATCCCCTAGTTTGGATTTTGGGCCTTCCTTCTGTGCTGAGAGCATTCACTCGTCAACAGCACAGATGGCTGACACTTCTTAGCCTCCAAGCTAAGAGGCTTATCCTCTGTAGGTGGAGAACCACAGAGGTACCCACCATCTCTGAGTTATATAACGCCCTCTCCAATGTAGCAGTACTGGATCATCAGTCCCACTTAGTTACCAACACTCTCTCACAATATTATCTTACCTGGGCTCCTTACTTAACTTATCTCTCCCCACATGCAGGGATTGGCTGACTTCCCCTGTGGAATGATCTGGACCAACATAGTAGATACACCAGTAGGAAATAGTTTGGAACCCCAAAACCCACCCCTCCCTGCAAGGACTGTTATCTTTTCTCCTTATAGGATAAGAATTCAGATCTGGACCTTAACATTGCTAGTATTTTGTTATTATGTCTGTGCTTTTCAGGATTTTTCAGGTATCAGGAGACACTTATGTATTATGCCCATATTAGATGCTTTAACTAATCTAGATGTGGTGGTAATCATGCAATTTCTCATACTTTTCTTTTTTGGGGGGAGGGGCACAATACCACAATACAACTCACTGTATAATTTCTTACTGTATCATGACTTAGCAATGTCATTTTCTATGGGCTAGACTTTGTTAATTATATAATGACACCACAGTCAATGTGTATGCATAAATGTCAGGCTGTATCTTCTCTATGTACCTGGCTATGTCTGATATTATCTTTCTAACTTAATAACAATTCTTAACTATTAAATATGGGTGACACTGACTGGATCAAAGATACTGCCCAATCAAGCATCTCCAAATATTTTTTGAATTTGTGTGGTGAACTATTCTTAACGCAATCAGTTACAACTCCAACAAGGGGTTCAAACATATTAAACATTGTGATAAATTCAGAAAATAGTGTAATAAAAAACTGTACGGTACAATCACCACTTGTATGTAGTGACCACAATATAATTTAATTTGACATAATTTATGATGTTTCTGTGTCTAGGAATGTCTCTAAAATCTTTCTTCCTAAAAAAGCTAATTTAAATATGATCAATAAAACACTCACTATTATTGACTGGGATGAATTATTTAATAATACATCAGTGGAAGACATATGGATTATCCTAAAGACAAAAATCTTGCAAATAGCTAAAACAAACATACCAAAAATAAGGAAACACTGCTCTGCTAAGAATAATCCCAAATGGCTAACTGTAAAACTTAAAAAATGTATCAAGGAAAAATATCACCTTTATAATAAATACATATATAAAAAAAAATTCCATCTAGATTGTCAACATTTAAACAGATGCAAAATAAATGCAAACAAGAAATCAGGAAAGCAAAAAAAGCAGCAGTTTTACAATTGGAGGTAGAAGCAAATAAAGGAAACAACAACAAATTTAACAGTTATTTAAACTCCTTAAGATAACAGTCATGTAAAGTAGGTCCATTAGCATTTGAAGATAATGTGATATCAGAACCAACAAAGATGGCCAATTTACTAAATGACAATTTCTGTAACTCTTCTGATACCCCTTCATCCAATACCCATACCATGCAAGATACAGTTCTATCTGATATTATTATTTCTGAGGAAGAAATTCTATCTAAAATTAAACTTATAAAACCTGGTCCTTCCCCAGGCCCAGATGGCATCTCCACAGATATGATCAAAATTATGCAAGTGCATCTGACCAAACCATTACAAATGTTATTCAATCACAACATTAAAACAGGAGAAGTACCAGCAGACTGGAAAAAAAGCACATGTTATACCACTATATAAAAGGGAGATAGAGGGGATACAGGTTAGTGGAGAGCGAAGCGACCCCAATTCACTCCGCAAAGTGATCCATGGAGTGAAGGTGAATTCACATAGTGTTCCACAACGTGAAGCAGAGAACTTCACATTGCAAATGGGTAACACAAAGTCCATTGAAAACACTGACTTCGTGTTACTTTGCCTTCCCAAACCACTACTCCACCAATTCTTAAGATGAAGTACATTGAAAACAATGTACTTCACCTTACTTCACCTTGTTTTTAAGCTCCAAGTGTGAATTTTGCAGTGTTTCATGGGAATTCAGGTCACATGGGCTCTAGATTGTTCTGCACAGCCTCAGTTTGGGGTAGTGTGTGTGTGTGTGTAGGAAGCTGTAGGAGACAATCTTCTCTGAGATCTCTCTGCAATTCAAACCTTCAAAAAGCTGTTAAAAAAGCCTTTTTGAGTAATTTTATTTGCTGAAACTTAAGTTCATCAATTATAGGAAGCCCTCCTGTGCTCATATCATCGAGCGTTTATTGTTTGTGTATGGACTTTGAATGTTAATGTACAACATTCAGTCTGTGTACTGAGAGACAGTGGAAGTGTGCCTTGGGGGAAGGGTGTGTCTGTGGTGTAGGTACATTAACTTGGAGAAAAAGACATTGCTTTCTGTTTTGGTGATATTTTTCTTGTTTAACTGTGTTAATGTACACACAGTAATATTTTCAATATTTCTTGCATTTTTTTGCTGATTGTTGTGATGCAGCAGTGCATAATTTTAGTTTGTTTAAAATATGTGGTTATATTACTGAAGTTTTGAATTTGCTATGCATTACTTAGTGTGTGTGTGAGTATGTGTGTGATACGTGTCATCAAATCAGACACCTTTTATTGTGCCACTTAATAATTTCAGCAATGTGAAGCTGCTATCCACTGCAGTTGTGTGATTTTTGTACTTCTTTGTGGTATCTTTACTGGTACTGGTACTAGTACTAGTGACTGTTACTGCAGCAGTACAGTACACTGCCCCCCCGCGCGGCCCGTAATGGTATTCTTTTCCAGATTTGAATTTCTGATGGTGAGCACTGGTTAGGTGTTGTGCCTTTGTGTCTGCATCTCTTCAGTGCACAGTGCAATCTTAATCTGTCTGTGCATTTGCATCTCTTTAGGGCCCAATCTCTATCTGTAACTTAAGTCAGTTGTTTCTTTGGCTTCCCTTCAGAGTACTGAACAGGTGTGGTGCTTAATTCTGCATGAACATTGTACTGATTAATATGCATTTTTAAATCAGGACCATCATCACGAGTCACTCGTGATACAAATCATGTTCTTCATCATCACAGTCACAAATGCAGTCACAAATCACGATTCACGATCATTCACGTTACAAATCACATTAATTTTTTTCTAGTTACTTGGATGTATTGTAAGCCTGTTTTGTAGTATCTCTCCAGGCTTCACCACCCCACCATTGTACTCATTGATATTTATTTTTAAGTCTGGGAGTTTTAAGCTACAGCTCAGCAGGGAAGTACAGCCGTAGGTGGTAAGCATTCACATTTCTTCATCATCACGGTCACAAATGCAGTCACAAATCACAATTCACGATCATTCATGTTACGAATCACATTAATTTTTTTTCTAGTTACTTGGATGTATTTTAAGCCTGTTTTGTAGTATCTCTCCAGGCTTCACCACCCCACCATTGTACTCATTGATACGTGTTTTTAAGTCTGGGAGTTTTAAGCTACAGTTCATTGGGGCCTGGGGAAGTACAGCCATAGGCATTCACATTTCTTCATCATCATGGTCACAAATGCAGTCACAAATCACAATTTACGATCACGTTATGAATCACAACATAATTTTTTTTTAAGTTACTTGGATGTATTGTAAGCCTGCTGGTCACGTTGCTGAACAGGGATGGGATCCATACCTGGGCCCGGGGGAACAGGCACATCCTGCTCCAGAGGACCTGGTGCTGGACTTGGTGGTGGTGGTTCAACTGCCTCAGAATCAGGACAGGAGACAGTGCTGGTCCTGCTTCAGGGGGGCACTCACAAGTTTTGAGTGGTCCAACAGGAATGGGTGCCCATGCCCGCCACACATGCACATGGTATGATGCTTACCACTACCAAGCTCTCCCAAAGCAGCCCCATTTCAGACATTCCCTCACCCTGGTCCATCTCTCCTACTGAGCTCCCTCAGTCCGAGCAATCAATACTCACACTGTCACACAACACACACAGACAAACAACTAACTACTTATAAAGGTAAGAAAAATAAAATTTTGAGAAAGAACAAATTAAGTAAAAAAAAATACAGAAAAGACAAAGAAATTTAGCTTTTAAAAAAGCTGTTGGGTCTAAATCTCCTCCTCGCTCTGATCTAAAAGTATCAGCAGTCACAAAACACACTACTCTCTCTCCGTCTGCATAGGAGAAAGTAAAAGTGTCTGCTTGTATGACTCACTTTCTTCCTGCCTAGCTAAAGGGCATGTGACTTACAGTACTGTAAGCCATGTGATGTGGGGGGCTGCCAAATCTGAAACACCAAGTGGATCACTTAGAATCCTAATGAGGAACGCCAAGTCCATCAAAAACAATGACTTTGCCTTACTTTGTGTTGACATTCCACCTTAACGTGAAGTGGTAATGACAAGGCAAAGTGAGCACTTTGCATTGCCCACTCCACGTAGCGGAGTAGCAATGCGAAGTGTCCACTTCACGTTCACTTCGCCGGCGAATTTTAAATTTGCTGCATCTCTAATACAGATAACTATAGGCCTATTAGCCTTACCCCAATTCTCTGTAAAATTATGGAAAGCATACTTAAGGACAAAATAATAAAAAACTTATCAGAAATTAACTCACAACAACATGGTTTTTGTAAAGCTCGGATCTTGTATTACAAACTTGTTATGCTTTTATGAATCAGTGAGTAAGCATCTTGATAGTGGGACACCATGTGATGTGGTATTTTTGGACTTCAAAAAAGCATTTGACTATGTCCCACATTGGGTCTTACTAATAAAACTGATTCTCTATAACGTACACACTAACATTATAAAATGGATAAAAAACTGGTTATTAAAGTAGTCTGAGAGAGTCCTAATAGATGGTCACACTTCAGAATGGAGACTAGTTACTAGTGGGGTACCCCAAGGATCAGTCTTGGCTCCCTTAATATTTTAACTGTTTATAACTGATATATCTGATAATCTAGAAAATTATATTATAAAATATGCAGATGACTGCAAACCTGGAGATCCTTGGAAAGACACTGTCTTTTTACCAACGTGGAGCCTTCGCAAAAGAGTTTGTGACTCAAAGGATTGTAATTCCAATTATATCCAATAAATAAAATAAATTAATCAATTGCTATACAGAATTACTTAAATATATTGACTGAGTGGTCCAGAAAATGGGGTCTAAAATTTAATAATAATGAATGCAGCGTCATACACTTTGGAACTGAAAATTCTATCACACCCTACCCACTCAATAATTTACCCTTAAAAGTGGTGGAGTCTGAAAAAGACTTGGGAATAACAATACAGAATACATTAAAATTCAATACTCAAATGACTGAGAACATAAATAAAGCAAACCGCATTTGGTGGCGTATAAGACAGAATATTAAATCAAGAGATGAATCAGTTATTATTCTTCTGTATAGATCATATAGTCACCCCATATTTGGTTAGGTGTCTTAGTTATGGTGTCCATACAATAAGAAAGGTGTCTTAAGAATTGAAGAAATTAAAAGAAAAATTACAAAATATATAGATGGTGCACAGTCCTTAAATTGTGAACAAAGACTGGACAAACCTGGATTAATGTCTCTTGAAAAAAAGAAGACTCAGGGGTGGCTTGGATTGCCACCTGTCAGGTTTTTCACCTGGTGATCAGGTGTTCAGGGTCCCTATCAGGAAATCTGGTTTTGCTCTATGCTTGTCAGGTTTTTGAGCCATTTTGAGTGCTCACATTCTTTTGAAACAAATGTTGTCATATAATTCATTGTTTCAGCTGCATGTCCAGGTTACAGACAAGTTCTGTTGTCAATGTAGCCTTTTGTTTGTGAATGTAGTTACCCTGGGAGGTGTAAAGTATGGCCATTAACACCATTAGCACTTACTTACCTAATCTTTCCACTGCATCTTAAAGTGTCATAGCAGCACAGCTGCCCCCACCTTTTTGTAATAGTAACAGAGCCAGTTGTCCTCCACTCTCATTTGCTGGTAAACATTTTCATCTCGAACAGAATTTAGGCATTTTTAAATGTTTTAAATTATTTTTTTTTCCTCAAGAAAAAAGTATGGTCACTTCTTTGGCTTTGAAATAGTACTGTGGACAAGAACAGGAAATGGAGCCAGAAAAAGAGATAAAGTATGTATACTATTGTATGCTATTGACAGTATTTCCCTTGTCTCCCCCCAGATCATATCTGTAAATGAGATTTCTTTTATCTCTGTATGTTTATCTGGTTAACCAATGTCAATAAATAAATAAATACATAAATAAATAATTAGGAGAACCTAAGAAAGTAACTTTAACAGGAACCGTACAGTTTTTATTTAACTGCTGCATTAAGTGTTGTTTTTTAATGATATAACAAATGGACTTCTAGGAGGAACAATGCATGATGAGTCATGAACAGGGGCAGCCTGCAGGGCTAGGGGCAAAGCTTAGGATCCGGTTTTTGCTTTATCCAAAGGTGGCAACCCTAGGGGTGGCCTTATGCTCACTAGAGATATTATAAATGATGAAAACTTAATGTTTGAAATTGGCATCAATTTCAAGCAGATAAACATTAACACAAGAGGACATCCATTTCAAATAAAAAGACAACGCTTTGAACAAGAAAAAGAGAATACTTCTTCTCTCAGAGAATTATAAATCCATGGAAGTCACTCCCTACAGATATTGTCATCAGTAAAACCAAGAATATCTTCCAAAAACACCTAGACAAGTGTTTATTACATGGCAATTCCCTTGGGTATTATGGGTGACTGATAAGAGTGTTCATGGGCTTTGGCCTTATACTCCTTCCAACTTTCTTAGTGAATATTAGTATGTATGACTGTTGACTTAGAAATTGTAAACATTAATGCTTACACTGATGATGTCATGCTGTTATTCTGTAATCCAGAAATATCTCTCCCTCTCTCAGCTGTATTTGAGGAAATTGATAGGTATTCCTCACTATCAGGATATACTTTTAATAAATCTAAAACAGTAATTTTACCAGTAACACCTCTTTCACATGCGACTATGTTACTTACACAAGGGATAGCTAAATTAGATACAATCAAATATCTAGGTATGCTATTAACCAATAATGTAGCAGAAACTTTGTAACTAGATGTACAAAATGTAATAAGTAAAGCTAAAATAATACTTGGTAATTGGCAAAATCTTTCCCACTCATTATGGAGAAGGGGGAAGATATTAAAGATGATGGTTCTTCCGCATTAAATTTTTCTTTATCAATCCAATGTGGCATTTATATTGAAAGATATTATAAAATCTTTTCATGTTATTTTCTTAAAGGGGTGTACACCCTGCATTGCATGGATTATAACAACAATGGCAAGGGATAGAGAGGAACTTGGTTGTCCAGACCCAGGGTTATATTACCAAGCCACCAGAATAACTCAGTTTTGGAAATGTTTAACCAATGTAGCTAAACAAGACCATTTTATAATGCATTTATGGAATATGCTGTTAAAAAACATAAATTAGCCATACCAGTACAAGTGCTCTATTTCTTCCCAGAAAAGTTTACCAGGAGCAACCTAGAGGTCATTAAGGAAATAGCTTAAATTCTACATACTTTAAGAAAAATCTGATCTTTTACAGCCATTACATACATTACTTCCAATAGGCCTAGATATAAATAACTATAATGAATATTTTCAATATCCAGTTATACAGAAGTTAAATGTAGGGGTCATCTTTTGGAGTAACATTATAAACTCTGAAGGACTACCGACAAAAGAACAATTTTCAATGAAATCTATTGAGTTACACTTGGATTGGATGGAATATTATCAGATAAAAAAACTTTTACAATAAGCTTCTTAAGAATTTAAATCTCTCTCTCTCTCTCTCTCTCTCTCTTTCTCTCTCACTCTCTCTTTCTCTCTCTCTCTCTCTATATATATATATGAGATTACCTGACTGTCGACAGGTTTAAAATAGAGTTAAAAACTTACTTATTTAATTTAACCTTCCCTAAATATGGATGACCTGTTTTATTACTGCTGTTTTAATCCTATTTAATTTGTTGCACTTAGTTTTATGTACAGCACCTTGGTTCTGAAAGGCACTATAAAAATAAAGTTGATTTGATATATATAATATAATGTAATATAATATAATATAATATAATATAATATAATATAATATAATATATATATATATATATATATATATATATATATATATATATATATATATATATATATATATACATGTATATATATAGAGGTGTGGCTAGCAGCTGAGCTGAGAGCAGCACTCTTCCATAGCTCTGCACGACTACATTTTTACTTAACTTAGCAAAGTTAGAGGAATGGTCAAATGTATGGCAGCTTAGATTCAATGCTAAGAACTGCAGGGTAATGCACCTGGGAAACAAAAACCCAGGGGAAGAGTACACAATGAGGGGTGAGATACTAACAACAACAAAAATGGAAAGGGACCTGGGGTAGTCATATCAGATGACCTATAGGTGGGCAAGCAATGTGAGAGGGCAGTAAGGAGGGCTGGGGGGATACTGGGATGCATAGGGAGAGGCATCACCAGTAGAAAACAGGAAGTTATTATCCCTCTGTACAGACAGCTGGTGAGACCCCATCTGGAGTACTGCATGCAGTTCTGGAGACCCAACCTCCGTAAAGACATAGACAGGATGGAAGCTGTCCATAGGAGGGCAACTAAAATGGTGCAGGGTCTGCACCAGAAGACATATGAAGAGAGACTTAAGGAGCTTAATATGTATAGACTCGAGGAAAGGAGGGGGGGGACATGATAAAAACTTTCAAGTACCTCAAGGGAATCAATAAAGTCCAAGAGGGTAGCATCTTTCCAAAAAAAGAGGTGTGCAAGAACAAGGGGGCACAATTTGAAGATGGGGGTAGCTCAGAGGTAATTTAAGTAAGTATTTTTTCACAGAGAGGGTTGTGGATACATGGAACGGCCTTCTGGAGGAGGTTGTGGAGTCAAAAACAGTGGTGGAATTCAAGCATGCATGGGACAGTCATAAGGCAATTCTAGGGGGTGGGGGCAGGAAGAAGTAGGCTGCTGGTTAACTAGGATCTGCAGCTTATCCATTAGGTAGGGAAATGGGCAGACTGGGTGGGTCAAGTGGTCCTTATCTGCCGTCAAATTCTATGTTTCTATGTTTATCACTAAAAGTATTCCAAGGCTGCTTCAAAGTGCTAAATTTGGATTTAATAGCTACTGTGGATCACAGGCATATAAAACTTATCATTGTTGGTGACATGGGTCAATCTAAAACAATGACGGGAGGAGATGGGGCCAGGCAAGAGGATAATCGAGCTGGCTCTGACATAGAGAAGGAGCCTCCAGACACCAACCCAAACCACCCTCAATGCTGCATTGTTAAAAGCAATACAAACCATTAATAAAAGAAAATGGATGCATTTATCTCCCGCATGCTGATGGTGGAAACAAAACTCCAGATGGTGAATGAAACCACACAAGGAGCCTCTAAAACAGCTGAAAATGTGCTTGTCACTACATCAGGCCTCGTGAAGGAGACTATCCTCCTCTGATGTCGACTGGAGAACCTCGTGAATGAGGCACAGGCATTCAATATTAGAATCCTGGGTCTACCAGAGGAATCAGAAGGAGAAGTCCTGGACAGTTTCCTAGAACAGTGACTGCCTGAATTCCTTCAACTGGACTTCCTGATCTTGATTGTGTGGGCTTACTGAGTCAACACCAGAGGGGCCTGCTTGCACGTGGACTCTGCACATCCACTGATTTGGGCTGTTTTGGCAGTATTGAGCTCTGTAAAAGAAAGGGACTACATTCTCCTGGAGATGAGGAAGTGTGGCCCATCACAGTGGCTGGGAGTGTCTATACATGTCATCCCCGACCTTAGCTTTGCCACCTGGCAATACTGCAAGGCCTTCAATGGTGTCTGATCAAAACTGCACTAGCTGGGGCTCAACCACATTTTACTGATGCCAGAAAGCCTAACGATAACTAAAGGAGCAAAAACCTACCATTTTGCAGACCCGGTGGACTCTGGAAAGCTGATTGCTAAAATCTTGCTGGATTATTCAGCACGGGGTCCCGACTCTGACTTGGAGGACAAGGGTACTACCTGAATACCAGAGATGACAGGCCCAGTAAATCGCAACTGATTTGGGTGACTAAAGAGGATGTGGACATTTCATAGGCATAAAATGACTTTCCATGGTTGATGATTTAATAGTACTTAAGAACATTTCATCTGTGCTGTTTAAAATGTACTTAATGTGTTATGAACAGACATTTAGGATCTACTTCAATGAGGAGCATTAGAGTTTGCATCTGAATGATTAGGGATACCACCTGTACTGTGTTTCACAGGACAGTCTTGATTTGGGCAACTGTGTCCTGCATAAAAACATGAAAAATACTACATGTCCTGACTTTATAGTAGAACAAATATATTCTAACTTACCACTAGATGTTGCTGAAAACCATAATACCATACTTAAAATACATTAAAATGATATGAAACCATAGAAGCAACAAAGAAACTACAATACTTAGCCTTAATTCTGATTATATAGAGAAAACAAGTCTGTTGCACTAGTCAAGGTTACATACTGTCCTGCAAAAAATCATGATTCAGTAAGAAATGTCCCACTTTGGGGTTCTTAAAAGGTGGTAACAATTTGAATGATGCAGTTGGGATTTTTACATTTATTGTGATATGTCCTGTCCAACAAGGAGCCTTTAGCTTTATCATTATCTTTATAGTAGCCTTTCAGATAGTTAATAGACTTAAGATAATAAGGGCAGCTCTTGTAACTTTGCATTTTAAAATCAAAAGTTTCAATTGTTCAGTGTATATGCCTGGCCTACTTAGGCCATCAGTAGGGTAGTGGGTGATGTGGAGTGAGGAGAAGGTTCTTACTTTTTAGTTTCTTCGATGTAGAACGTTGGGGGAAGCTTCACCTATAAAAGGGGTGTTTTTTTCAGGGTTATTGAGTATATTTCCATATAGTATTTCCCCACTCATGGCAGCAATAGCCTTCATAGTTCTTTTATTATTTTAGGAATGTAATCTGCAGGTAACCTCTCTATGATGTCTATGATGTATCAAATCAGGAGTGCCAAAGATACTGTATTTTTATTGTATTCTATATTTACTTTCATTGTACACTGTCCTATGGGCTATGCTTGTACCTGTTGCATTTTAAAATCAATAAAAATAAGTATAAAAAAGAATTTAAATATAAATATAACAGGTTGAATCAATAAGTGTATCCATAAAATATTTTTGTACCCATTTTCTAAGAAAACAATTAGTAAAGAGTATTAGACCCTATAGAAGTTAAATGTGCATCAAGTAGAAAAATATAGGAAAAAAATACAGAAATCTTGGCTAAAAGAAGGCATGGATACAATTAAAGATATTAACTGGCAGCTAATTTGTTATAGTGTATGATGGAATGTTGTTATAATGAAAATCCATCAATACAAATAAAATTAATTACCAAAGAGGCATATTACATACCTTATCATGTTTTCAAAATGGCATATAAGAAAGAATACCCCTTCGTGTTGAAGAAATTGTTCACAGAATAGAACTTTATATCATTAAGCATGGGCTTGTCCCGAGATTTAACAAGCATTTGTCAATGCCGAATGTTGTCTTTCTGACATTGGCATTGATAGTGCAAGAGTCAGAGAGATGCATAATAGGAATGGCAGTGAAGTATGGCACTGACGCCAACCTCACCCCACCCTGTGGAGACTGACAGGCACTGAAGTGTGCCTTTGGGTTATCGGCCATAACGTTCATGCCATTTCACCTCACCTTGAAGACTCTGACAAGTGTCATGTTGTGCCTTGGGTTTCTCAGGCCTTATGCTCACCCCATTCCATAAGGAAATACATTGAGATGGGTGCAGTGTAGGAGAATGGGGTGAACTTTGGGGCTGAAGAGTCGAAGACACACCTTGATGCCTGTAACTGGCTGCAGGGTATGGGTGGGGGTGGAATGGCATGAGCATTACAGCCAACAATCCAAAGTCACACCGCTGATGCCTGTCAGTCTCTACAGGATGGGACGTTATGGTTAGAAACCCTAACGCCCAAGACGTTTGTGAGTATTTGCACTCCAAATTTTGAACATGGACTTTTTGTGACCCCGCCTCATGAAAGCATTTAGGACCTCTGCTCATAAACAGTGGCACTGTGATTTTGTTAATCTGTCCCAAACGTTGATTTCCCACAGTGACCGTGCCATTCTGCACCAGATGTGTGAAAACACATTTCAGGCAGGATGTGAAAAATGACAGCTGTACCATTCATAAGGAGGTTTGAAGAAATGGCAATGTTGAAAATATTAATAATTCTCAAAGTTACAAGCATGCGTGGAAACTGCACAATGCACGCTCATGACACAGTCATTTTTTGGAATTTTTTCACCAAATTTGCAACATAGGTTTTTTGGGAGCCCACCTCATGAACAGTGGCACTGTTAAACATAGAAACATAGACTTTGACAGCAAATAAGGGCCACTTGGCCCACCTAGTCTGCCCATTTCCCTACATACAGGATAAGCTGCAGATCCTAGTTAACCAACAGCCTATTTCTTCATACTCTCCACAAAAAATGCCTTATGTCTGTCCCATGCATTCTTGAGTTCTCCCACAGTTTTAGACCCCACAACCTCCTCAGGAAGGCTGTTTTATGCATCCACCAACCTCTCTGTGAAACAATACTTCCTCACATTGCTCCTGAACCGCCTCCCACTATCTTCAAGTTGTGTCCCCTTGTTCTTGCACATCTGTTTTTCTGAAAGATACTACCCTCTTGGACTTTGTTGAATCCACTGAGGTACTTAAAAGTTTCTATCATGTCCCCCCTTCCTCCTTTCTTCATGGGTATACATATCAAGCTCCTTTAGTCTCTCCTTGTATGGCTTCTCTTGCAAACCCTGTACCATCCTCTGGACTGACTCTATCCTGTCTATGTCCTTGCGGAGATGGGACTCCAGAACTGGACACAGTACTCCAGATGGGGTCTCACCAACTGTCTGTACAGAGGCATAAGAACTTTCTGTTTTCTGCTGGTGATGCCTCTCCCTATACATCCCAATATCACCCCAGCCCTCCCTACTGCCTTCTCACATT
This sequence comes from Neoceratodus forsteri, assembly GCA_016271365.2. Taxonomy (NCBI): domain Eukaryota; kingdom Metazoa; phylum Chordata; order Ceratodontiformes; family Ceratodontidae; genus Neoceratodus; species Neoceratodus forsteri. Next base: position 810,716,237 of record CM028133.1, read on the forward strand.
GCTTGCTAACCTTAAGGTCATCTGATATGATTAACCCCAGGTCCCTTACCATTTTGTTGTTGTTACTACCTCCCCCTCCATTGTGTAATCTTCCCCTGAGTTTTTGTTTCCCAGGTGAATTATTTTGCACTTCTTTGCATTGAATCCAAGCTTCCATACGTCTGACTATTCCTCCAACCTTGCCAAGTCCCTTCTCATCCTTTCCACACCTCCTTGTGTATCAACCCTGTTGCAGATCTTTGTGTCATCTGCAAAGAGGCATACTTTTCCTTCCAGTCCCCCCGCAGTGTTACTTATACAGACTTTAAAAAGGACTGGACCCAGTACTGAACCCTGCGGTAGCCCACTAGTAACCCCTGTTGTTTTGTTAATCAGTCCCAAAAGGTGATTCTGCGCAGTGACCGTGAAATCACCTTTTGGGACCTAATAACAAAATGACAGTGACTGATTTCATGAGGTGGGGTCCCAAGAACCCCATGCTGAAAATTTGAAGTAAAAAAAATGGCCAAGATATCCACCTAAGTTGAACCCCCCCCCAACCATTGATGCCATTATACAGCTTACCGGCATTTCTTCAGTTCATGATCGGCTTTGAAGACTGCAGATGTGTTACCACTCCAGCAAAGATCACGGTGCTGGACCTCCAGAAGTAAGTATGGGGTGAGAGAAGTGTGGAGAGGTGGAGTACTCAGAAGGTGGATGTGGATTGGGGGGGTGCTCCAGACTCAATGATGGGCCGTTTTCTATTTTTCAGAATCGGACATCATGGGAAGGTTTTCTTTATTTACAGGTGAAATAAAATAACTGTTGGGCACACAGGGGGTTAGGCTCCCAGCATGCCCCATGACTTTGTGGGGGTTATGTTGGCTACACTAGAGTGGGCTCCCAGTGTGGCACACAATGGGGGTGAGGTGAGGAGGGGTGGGGCAGGGGCAGGGACAGGGGCAGGAACATGCTGACACAGTCGGTTTCAGAACACATGAAGCACACTGGGGTGGGCTCCTAGTGTGGCGCACCATCTTGAGGGGGGTTATAAACATGCCGATGGGGGACTGGGCACCCCCATGGTTGGCTTTCTAAGGATTGTGAGAGGCAGACGGTGACAACTGCCTCCATGTTTATTGAAATGTTTCAGCAGAAAAGGCATGCCCTGCAATGACGTGGCACTCCCTCATTGCAGTGGCGAATTTCTTTCAAGTTGGTGGCACGCTTCTCAACTGCTGTTGTAGACAGTGTGCTCATTCATTGGTGCCACAAAGACGAGCCCAAAAAAGCAGTGGCGGCATTGGCCACAACACTGCCGCACCTCCATAACCTGCTTCTCTACCAAGCTGCCACAAAATGTTGCTTGTGCTGCATGTGCAAGACAACATAAAAATGATGGTTAAAAAACAAAGAACAAGCAAATCTTATCTTAGATATGGAAATTCCAATTACATTTCAAATATTTATACTAAATTATTTTTCTACATTAAATCATAGTAAGCAACATAAAGTGTTATTGGCTTTAATCACCACAACCACTAAAAGAGTGTTCCTGGAGTTTTAGAATAAGCTTGAGGTTCCAGATCTGCATATACACAAATGGCAAAACAACTTAAAAAGTGTTATGAGCTGTGAAAAATTTCTTATGAATTATGTATATTTATATGATTATGTAAGCACAGCATGGTGAGAGCTAAGTATTTTACCTCCTCCAATAATAATTTAACTTATGGAATTATCATTTTTTCGTAGCTTATATTCCCTTTGGGAAGAAAATTGTAACTTTACTGTACTCTGATAATTTAGCAACTGTTAGTTTATAAAATGGCAGTTTATTTATGTTTTGTATTTTTCTTTATTGTTATGTCACATGTTTTGGATAAAATAATAAAAATGATTTTATGAAATAAAAAAGAACGTGCATTGGGGCCAGAAAGAAAATACTTTGCAATCATTTAATTATCACTGTTTCTTTTATGTCTCTTTAGAAATAATAATTTACAAATATTTTAATTAGTTCAGGTTAAATTTTTTACTTGCCCAAAAGGAAAATATTCTGCCTCTACCAGGTCTGCTATCATTGTCTCTTCCAGTTCTACATCTCTCCTTAAAATGCTAATGTAATTCAATGAGTTTCTTAAGAACAAAATTAATTGCCATTGGATTTATAATGCCCAAAATATGCAATTATTGGTCTCCTTCTTCAGCACTACATTGGTACAGTTTCATGCTAGCATTGTAATAGCCATTTCTGCTTTGTTGTCAGTCCTATGCAAGCAGGTCTGCTGGCAGCATTATCATAACACATACGTGCATCCTACTAGCATTGCCAGCTAACCCACTTACATTAGGCAACTGATGGAATGTTGATTACATGCATCACCATGTATAGCAGCCTAATATCTGCTAACTGCCCCATGTGATGAATCTCTTTCAGCATGCCCAACCATTCCACCATGGTTGAGGGGTTTTCTCTGCTGAAGTGACCAAGCATTTAATTCTCCAATGCTTTAGGTATTCCAGCTTGCAGAAAGGCTTTGAGCACATGATTCTCAGGTAAATTCTGTATTTCTTTTCTAAAATCTCCCTTTTAACCTCAGCCAATTCCTAGCAATATTTCCCCAACTTACTACATGCCTAAAATGTGCGTTGTCAACTCTTCCTGTGCCACAATCCACCGAGTATCTCTCGGTTTATCTTTTGTCAAACGTCCTTAATCTAACCAGTTTTTAAAAATGTGGTAGTAGCTTTCCAGGTGATTTTTGCCTCAAGACCAGGGTCACTGGAAATTTCAGAAAATGTTACCCAAAAATGAGGAGACTATTTTTTTTGCAGAAATTGCAGGGAAATTGTGGGAGTTTACTCTACATCCCCAGTGCTCCCTAATAAATCTTTTGTTGTTTGCTGCAGCATGTGTTGATCACATACAGTACATTATTAGATACACATTTTGATACTTGTATGTGCTCTCAATGGTCCCTGTCCATGAAATATGTGTGGAATGCACAGAAGTCACCCATGCTGCCCTACACCCTGCACAGGCATGCACAGGTTGGCATTCAAAGATCATCAGCCACCGGACTGCACCCATCTGGTCTGCAGCTCCATGGAGGAGGACTGCAGCTGTGAGGGTTTGGAGCATGGGATGCTGGTGGACATTCCAATGGGATGCCTGTCATGGGTCCCACAGTGGATCCCCTCCACACATGGGCAGGGGATCCTGGGAAGGCACATACCCTACCAGTATTAAACAAAGGCTGTTTGCCTGAATGGACACCTCCAGCTCTCCCAGGTAGCACAGTGGGCTTGTGCAGCTGTGTGTAGGGGGATCTCATTGCCAATACACCCCATTGATAAGCAGCAGGGGGGGCATGTAAGTATTTATGGCAGGGTCCTCCCTCATGTAGCCCTGGCTGACATGCCATGCCTTAGTGAATCATGCATAGTGTGATCACATCCCCTGGCATGCCATTGGCCTGCCCCTGCCCCAATGCTGTGTGGCTGGCAGGGGGATCCAGCAGGCAAAGAGATAGCATGCTCATGGTGAATACTGCTGGTGGTGCGCAGGTGCCTGATGTGCGGCATCCAGTCACAGGCATGACTATGCACTGCCCATACATGGCACATAGGTATTTGTGAACAGGACTCAATATGAAGAAAGGTTTGGGTTTTTTAAATGAATTGCACATAAATCATTATGTAGCATATCTTCTAAATCTAAAGACATCTATCTCGTACAGTGTTAAGATTTTATTTAGTAATTTACAATCAAGTCAGTATTGAACAACTCATGAAACAGCGTATTTTGCCAGTTTCTAGATGTGAAGATAATGAAGCCTGTTTAACAACTACTTACTTTGGTGCATGAAAAAATAAGCAGATAACTGGGGTGCCTAATCAAGTTCTAGTAATGAAACAAACTGTTTATTTTGTTAAATTGTTAAAATAAGAATGGTGTACCTCTGGAGCAAGTCAGTACTTACAAGTACTTGAGTGTCACCATTGATGACACCCTCTCATTTGCACCTCATATTGATTATGTTGTGAACTCAGTCAACAAAAAACTTGGGGCTTTTTACAGACAAAGATACAATTTCACCCAGGAGTCAGGTGCACTACAGTCACCATCTCAATCCTACCCATTACTGACTACAGGATTATGGCCTCAGACACTGCTCTTAATAGAATCAAGCTAGTTCTGAACAAGGTCTGTCACTTAATACTGGGTGCTGACAGGTATATGCACACTTGCTCAATTTACTCCCTTTCTGACATTGTCCATCTGCAGAATAGAATCAAATTCCAAACCAGCATCCTAGGAAAAAAAAGCACTCCTGGGTCTCACACCTCCTGGAATACTGAACTTACTTGGGCCATCCCTAAACCCTCACCCAACTAGGGCCATGACCAAAACTAACCTTAAAGTCCCTTTCCGGAAAGCTATACTAGCAAGGTGCACCTTTGCTGTCAGAGCCCCTTAGTGACTTAATGAGCTCTCAGGATCTGTCCTAAGTCTAAACAAAATTGGCCAGTTTAAGAGACAACTCAGAAGTCTAATTACTCCTCATGTCACCTGTTGCTACCCTTGATTTCTCCCCAGCTAAATACTAGGACAAAACTCCATTTGTGCTGTCTGTATCCCCTACACTTGCTACCACCTCCCATCAGCCTTCTTAACTAACCACTGACAAAGCTTATTGTATGCTGCTTCAATTGTGAAAGGATTTTGTATTCAAGACATTGCAAGTTCAATTGTAATGCAACAAGTTAAACTTGTATTTTTTGTTGACTATACCTGAGCCAACGTAATTTCTGCACAGTTCAAATTTTTGTAAATTGTTGCTTTTTGTTTGATGCAGAACCTTTGTAAATGAGCTATTTTAGCTCAATGGTGATTATCTGAACTAATAAATAAATAAATAAATAATTAAACACATAAACAAGTACTGAATCAAACCAATAGCTTTTCATTACATCATACAATAGTTTGTAATACATGGTATTTTTACTTCATTTAGGTTGTAATGATAGTTGTCTCTTGGAAGGCAACTGTTTAAATATATCTGTTTTATAAGTGGGTTTTCAGCAATGTTAGTCAGTAGTTTTTTTGTTTGTTTGTTTTGTTTTTGTAGACTTTGTACATGAGCGTGTAGATGTGGCAGATAACAAAGTAAAGGATCACTGTCACCAGCTCCCTCACATGCACTTTCAAGTTTATAAATAGCAGGGTCATCCAAACTGCTCAGCATTTAAATCAAAATCCATTCAGAATGAAAGTATGTATACAAGGAAATCCTGCCCCACCACTCAAAAACAAGCACTGCAGTGAATCATCCTTTTAGGTGAATGGGGCAATTTGCACATTTTCTCACAGCTGTTCTTTCAGTATCTGTAGCAGCAATCAATTTTTTGATAGCCTGCTTCAACACAGAGTTTAAGTTCTTAACGGTACATATGCATGGCCAGAGGATTTTGAAACCAGACCAGGGAAGTGAATGCGAAGAAAGCAGACTCACATTGGAACTTTCTTTAGCTCACACTGTACTGTTTTTGCCAAATTCACATCTGTGTGCTAAATTGTTAGCATGTTTGAGCACCTTTACTTGAGAATTTAAATACTGGTATACAATTTCAGTCAAAAAAATCAATAAATTGCAGAAATTACAGATTTTGTATGGATAATAATTAAAATAATTAAAATTGCTGATATTTTATTAAAATTGTAGGTGCAATTTTCCAATGCCCATACTCAAGACTCCTAAAAATGTGGCATGATGAACATTAGCACAAATCTGTTTTCACTGTTCATCAAAAAGTAATTTGCTAAGCCAATTCAGCTGGATATCTTTCCCTTCTGGCCTGGATAACTTTTATGGAGTATTATGTTGTTTGATGATTGCATCAAGGTTTTTATTCAGTGTTCGACATTTGTGTCTTTATATTATAAAATCTGAGTTAAAACAGATATAATCCGCATGAATACAAATCAGGAATAATATACAAAAAATAAAAGCTACCGTAAGACAACAAAAAGAATAAGTAATTGTGCCATAATATTAATGCAACTGTAATAACTATATAAAGTGCATATTAGGAAAAAATGGGATGGTGCAAGATTCTTTAGCAAATTCTGCATTGCATAATCAAACAGGAATTTGTCCTCATCTGCCTAAACCCTGCACATAATAAGGTGATTGCTTGCCTCATTGACAAACAAATTATTGATTTACTAGGTGCTCACAATTTGTTTACGCTTCCTGTCTTTACAGGATGGAAAAATACAAGTCATTGACTTTCTCATTTTTGGAAACAATGTGTCACTTTGAAGAGTGGCAGGGATAAAATATCCCAAACCTTTGGCTGGAGTCAAACTGTTTTATCTCCCATTTGTGAAAAAAAAAATAATTTAGTTCTCTTCATACATTTATTATAGTTTAAGTCATGCACAGTAAACATATATCTTTTCATTCATTGCTTCTTTACAGAAAATGGGTCCAGCCTATGGCATTTGGTAACATTCCTATAGCTCCATGTAATTTCATGGAGTTCTTTCACTACTCAGTGTATCTTTCCTGGACAAAACATACAAAAAGTACTGTAAAGTAATCATAAAGTTCATGGAAATATTTGAGAACTGTGGAGAGGGGAGCAGCTCTGCATGTAGCATATGGTGGGGTTAACCAGCCAGCAGGACTGTCATTATCTCTCCTCAACACTGCATGAGAAACTATGGTGTGGGATCATTGAAAGCTTAGAAAGCTTTTGTCTTTTTTTCATTAACCTGTTTCTTTCTCCAGTCTTGGGAACTTTTTCAGTGAAAGCAGTAATGTGGCAGCATATTTCAATTAATTATCCTCCCCACAGTTTAACTCACTGGTAGCCTCCATCTCAAGGTGCTCAGTAGTAACCTGAATAGACCATGGCTGTGAGCCAACAGAACACTGTTTATATTTCAGTTATCTTTTCTTCTCTTTTCCATTTCAGGAATGAAGCTACACTCTACAAACAACTGGAACTTGTTACACACTGGATTCCCAACTCTATAGCTTACAGTGAACTGCGGCAACTTCTCCTGTGAAAAGCCCAATAAGTACTGCATATGGTGTTATTTCAGTACCCACTGGAGGAGTCTGTATTTGAACTTGCTCCTGACATTGAATGGCTAAACTTTATTAAATATATGCATTGCATTTAGAATGATCAGCTAGTCTTGCAGCTATCTATGTCTCCTTCTTTTTCTATATCATAGGCCTAAAACAATACCAATGAGTAGCAGTGCTTTTTCCATCTTTGATTAATGCAGGACAATGACTATAATGAATCTACAGAGGGAACTCACACTAAAAGCCCTCCTCAAATAAAAATACCTCCTAATATTGAATCCAAAATACTAAATAAAATATTAAGGAATTCCGCAAGAAAATTGGTTAAACCATATGAGTCTTTGAACTCTTTGGATCCTCCAAAATGCAAATCCATCCAAAAAGGTAACATTAACACAATTAAGACCCACTTGATGTAGGCACAGCTGCCATTTATTTATTTATTTAATTTATTTTGAATTATGATGACCGGGTAAGCCCACTGAGATACATATATCCCTTTTTCAGGGGTGACCTGGAAAAATATAATTCCAGTAGAATTGAAAACAACATGCAATTGAATATCAGATTACAGAGAATAATCTACAGAGTAATGTTGCCGAAATATAGAGGAGAGGTAAGGAACAGCAGAAGCAGACTATATGCCATGCTGGATATAGAGTTTACGGAAAGATGTATGAGACTAGGGCAGCAGGAACTAAGAGAGGGGGACATAAAGGGAGGCAAAGTAGGGGGGAAAGACTAGATGGGGGACAACAGATTAGAAACAGGTGCAAATTGGCAGGGGAAAGAAGAGTTTTTTAAGGCCTTTTTTGAATTGGAAAAGAAATGTGCAGGAAAGTAGTCCATGTGGGAGGTTGTTCCATTTTGGGGGCAAGAAAGGTGAAAGATTTCCTACCTACAGTTAGCCGAGTTTTGGGGAGGGTTAGCAAAGGAAGTGGGAGGAGTGAAGGGTCCCAAGGTAGGTTTCAGGGTAAGCAAGTTTGTAAGTATTGATTCAGAGGGAAGATGGATGCATTTGAATGTACTGCAGAGAAGAGGGAAGTCCATCTTAGCCTCAAAAGACAGCCATCCTACGGCATTGAGGACATCACAGTGGTTCATGCGAGCAGGTGCCATTATGGTGATGCATGTGATTCTGTGATAGGTCTGCTTCAGTTTGGACAGTATAGAAGACTTAGTTGAGTGAAGCAGAGGGGCTCCATAGAAGAAACCCAGGAGTAGTTTTGCAGACACAACTGTTCTCCGTGACTGAGGGGTCAAGTAAGGGGCAATTTTATATAGTAGGCCCAGTTTTTGATGTGTGAACTTGATTGTTCTATGAGAGTGTGCTTCAAGGGATAGATTTTCATCTAGGGTTACTTCTAAATATTTAAATGAGTTCACTCCTTCAAGAGCTGTACCTGTAGAGGTGCTTATTACAAATGGTTATTGGGTGGAAAAGTCAAAGGAAGTTGTGTCAGAACAGCATAGTTTTTGTTTTTTTGGTATTGAGAAGCAACAGGTTTTGTTTGAACCAGGCTTCAAGTAGCCAGAAATTGTTTTCAAGATCCGACTTGATGGTGGAAATACATTTATCTGCTCTAGAAAGAATGGCATGATTCATGTAGAGTTGTACCATTGCACCACTACAGTTGCTAGGTAGCTCATTTATGAATATGGAGAATAACAGGGGACCCAGAATTGACCCCTTGGGGACCCTGTCTGTGACGTGTGCTGGGGCGAGGTAACTCCAGCCCATTTGATGCATTGAAGCCAATTTGATAGGCAATTGGAAAACCAAGAAAGGGTGTTAGGGTCAAGACCAATTTTGTTGAGTTTTGATAGAAGTAGCGAGTGGTCTACAAGGTCAAATGCTTTTTTGAGATCAACAAAGATGGACCCAGTCACACACCTCTGATCTATAGCGTGATATATATCTGTGGTTATTCTTAGGAGAGCAGATTGCATCCCATGCTGTTTCCAGAAGCCATGCTGTGAGATGGTAAGGGCATTTGTTGATTCTAAAAAGGTGTATAACTGATTACAGAGTATTCTTTCTAGAATTTTAGCTAGAGGACACAGTATAGAAATAGGTCAATAGTTTTAAGTGAGGTTAGCTGGGCCGCTATTGCTGTTTTCCATTTATCGGGTATAGTGTGTGAGAGGAAGGACCTATTGATTAACAGTGCAACTGGGTAAGCAATTGCAGAGGCACCAATCTTGAGGAATCTGGGAGGGAGGGAATCAAATCCCGGTGAGCTGTCGGGGTTGAGCTTGTTTAGGAGCTTGAGAACTTCTGCCCGTGAGGTGAGTCTCAGGTGGAAGGGTGTGTGGGAGAGTCAGGCCTAACATCATCAGGGAAATTATTTATACCAGTTACAATATCCAGAGGGGTGGCTAGTAGTGTACCATTATTGATCATGGTATGGGGATAGTTTGTTCCTTGCCTTTGAGCAGGGAATTTACTTGTGTCCAGAATTTTAGGATTGGTAAGATGGCTGATTTGTAAGGATTGAAGGTAGTCACTCTTGGACTTGGTGATTTTTAATTTACACATTCCACAGCTGACGGTGGGTTAGCTAGTCAGAGTTGATCCTGGATTTTTGAAAGATTTTCCAGGCTTTATCACGGGAATGCATCAAGTGTCATAAGTCATGTAAGAGCCAGGAGGAGTGGATGCCCTTGGCTCTTCTTAGTTTAAACGGGTCATGAGAGTCAAGGATAGTGGAGAAGGTGTTAATGAAGAAGTCAAGGGCTACATTAATGTCTGGGAAGGAGTTGATGGAGTTCCAGTTAACAGAGTTCAGACTTCTCAGGAATGCAGCAGTGTTGAAATTTGTTAGGTCTTGAGACTTTATAATTTGGGAGTGGTGTGGGGTGGGGTGGGAAGTTGTTCTTCCAGGTGCAGTAGGTAGGGGAGTGGTCACTTGTAGCATTGGGGAAAGTTCCTGCTGCTTTGACAGGGAGTTTGTTATTGGTTAGTATCCAGTCCAGTAGGCTGCGCTTACACAACTTCATATTTAGCCATGTGGGATGGTCAATGATTTGCTCTAGGTTGGCATCTGGGAGTGCAGCTAGGTACTGGGATTTGTTACTACCTAGCCAATCAAGACTGAAGTCACCACAGAGGATAATGTCCCTATGGGGAAGTGTATCTAAGTTTGTGAATAGTTCAGGGTAAGAGGTGGAGGTGATGCAATGGGGTAGATAGACACATCTATTAGTAACTTTTTGACTTGCCCTAGAGTAATTGTAAGAAATAGGTGCTCAATAGCAGTGGAGAATTCAAAACCGGGTAGTTCACAAGCTGCCAACTTAGCCCTGGTATAGACTAGAACCCCCACTTCCTTCTTCACAAGCCGATCTCTTCTGAAGGAGGAGAAACCAGGTAGGGCTATTTCATGGGACAGAATGTAGGGCTTTAACCAGGTTTCAGTAATGCAGAGAATGTCTGGATTATAGTGTTGGATCCAGGTATTGAGTTCTGCCATTTTCTTCTTGATGCTGTGGATATTTATGTGGGCTATTTTGGTGCCTTTTACACTGGAGCATGCAGGGCATGCTGTTGGAGAATGAATCTCAGACCCCTTTTGGGGTCCCAGGTTTAATTCAATGTTTCCAGATAGGAGCAGGAGGCACATAAGTGAATGAGTTGATGAGGAGGGGAAGAAAGGCCTCCTAGAGATTTTCTTACACAGGAATAAGTGAAGGATGATTTTATTATGTTGAGTCAGAGGTACAACATATCGGGGAGAGCTCAGCTTAGGTGGGGTACTGACTGGGTAGTGATCTGGGTAAGGCAGTGACAAGCCATAGGTCTGGGTGGATGTGGCTGTCCTGCCCTGATGTGGTACCTGTAGCCTAAGGTATAATAGGAGAGAGCAGCATGTGAGTAGACCACTCAGTAATAGAAATTATGGCACTGTTGAAATTAGTGAGGGAGAATGTCATGGGGGATTATGGTATTGGCAGAGAATTGTTTGCAGAGTAAAATAGGGGAGTGAATTCCATGGGTTGAGAGGGGAGTGAATATCTCCCGGCAGTTAAGAGTTAAGTAATGTGGCTGAATGACTGCCTCCCCTGTGCAGACTGCCAATAGCTAAGGTAGGGGGTGGAGTGAAAGCAGATTTAATGGAGAGAGGGGGTGGGCTGGGCCGAAAATCAAGGAGCAAGTGGAGAGATCATTGTGGAGAGAGATTCTGCTGGCAGCTGAAATGTGCCAAATTCAAACTCTTAGCTTGTCCTCCATACCTTGCCATGGACATCCTGCTGGAGTGTTTCTGAGGCAGGATTCACTGCAGTGGTCAGGGGTATGGCAGCAGTTTAAGATTAGCCCTCAAACCCTGGAAAAAAGAGAGAGGAGATTAGTTACCAAAGCTGTTAGTGCCCTAGGGCACTGAGGTCTGAGAAACAGAGGGATGGATGCAGAGATAGTGAAAGAGGTGGCTACAGGGAGGGGGACAGGGAAAAAAGAGAAAATTGAGGGGTGGGACTGAACAGGTGGAGCTGTAGTCCGGGGGGGGCAGTGCTGGGAAGGGAAAAAAGAAGTAGAGAACAAGCAAAAAGGGCTGTAGAAAAATTAGTAAAAGTACTGGGGCAGCATGAAATAGTCTTCAAGCAGAAAAAATTAAATTACTGCAAAATGAAAATCTGCCTACAGGGAGACAGCAGCTCCTAAGGAGTGAGTGGAGAGATTATTGTGAAGAGAGACTTTGCTGGCAGTCAAAAGGTGATAAATTCAAACTCTCAGCTTGTCCTCCTTACCTTGCTACAGTCATTCCACTGGAGCATTTCTGAAGCAAGAATCACTGCAGGGGTTGGAGGAATGGCAGCAGTTTAAGATTAGCCCTCAGATCCTTGCCATGGACATCCTGCTGGAACATTTCTGAGGCAGGGATCACCACAGGGGTTGGAGGAATGGCATCAGTTTAAGATTAGCCCTCAGATCCTTGCCACAGATGTCCTGTTGGAGTGTTTCTGAGGCAGGAATCAATACAGGAGTTGGGGATATGGTTGCAGTTTGAGATTAACCCTCAGGCCCGAAGCTGTTAGAGCCATAGGGGCACTGAGGTCTGAGACCTTTCAGTAGATACTAATAAACTAGGTTGTATGGCTCCAAAAAATGAAAGTGATCCAGAAAAAAAGAACAAAGAAGGAGGGAAAAAAGAATAAGCCAGGCTCTTTGAACCATTCTGAGCATCTACTGATTTGGAAAATTTCCAATTGTTTAGAAGGGATAGAACCAAAAGGGGGGGGGGGAATTATTGTTTATACAGATTGTAATTTAACTGTCCATGAGGTATATCACCCTTTTTTTGATAATGGCCTGGAAATGTTGGTATTGGAATTAGAGGTACCTTTTTGAAAATCTTTGCTGATAGTTGAGCTTATATGCCCAAGGGTTTCAGTGCATGTTTTTGCAGATTTACATGAGTTTTTGACTGGTTATCGAGATACTCATGAATTACTTATAACCGGAGATTTTAATGTGGATTGGTTGACTGTAGATGGGAATCACGAGCTGGTTGATTTTCAGATTGGACTGGGCTTGACCCAGCTGATTTTGGAACCAACCAGAATTAATCATAGAGATCCAAAAAGATCCACAACCCTGGATATGATGTTCACTAATTTTCCACAGTTTTATTTTAAGGCTGGAGTCCTTCCAGAATCTTTTTCGGATCATCAAGTTATTTATTCGATTAGAAATAATGTGGTTAGAATAGATGCCAATTCAAAAATATTTTGGAGATGCTTTGAAAATTTTGATTATATTAGTTTTATGAGTGGTGTTGAGAATATTAATTGGAACAGATTAGAATTGATTCCTACTCCTTCAGACGCTTGGGAATTTTTTCTAAGTGAATTTATGGTTATTTGTAATATACATGCCCCCCTAAAGTCAAGATTGACAAAAAATGGAGGTAATGCTTGGTTTTCTCCTGAATTATATAAAATTAGAAAAGACAGAAATAAAAAATGTAAGAAAGCAAAACAAACAATGCTAAATCAGGACTGGGTTTCCTACAGACAGGCTTGAAATCTTTATACTTTTAAAATCAGGGATTCAAAAAAACAGTTTGTTAGATCTAATTTAGAGGATAATCATAAAAAGAACCCGAGGAGATTTTGGGGAATTGTTTCAAATTTAGTGGGGAAAAACAAACAGACTTGTGTAAATAAAATAGAAAAAGATTGTGTTTCATTACCTTTGGGTAAAGGAATGGTTAATGCCTTTAATGATTATTTTTCAAAAGTGGCTTCATTAAGCCCCTTAGATAGGGCTTACAGTGTTCAAAATGAAACCTCAAAGTTTAATTATAGAAATAACAGTATAGGAGATGGTGTAATAGGTGGCTTTGATTTTGACTATATTTCCCCGGGAATGATACGATCTGAGCTCTTGAAATTGGGTACTTCCAAGGCGAGAGGATCAGACGAGATCCCCTCTACACTGCTGAAATATGCAGCACCTTGTGTGGCTTATCCTCTGGCCTACATTTTTAATTTATCTATTGAAAGTGGGAAATTTCCAGAAGGATGGAAGATTGCTAAGGTTAGACCAATATTCAAGGCTGGAGACAAGAGCCAGCTGGGCAATTATTGGCCCATCTCGCTCTTGTCTCAGATTTCTGAGGTATTTGAAAAGATCATATCCTGTCAGTTGAAAGGCTTTCTTGAGGATAATAATAAATTGGCACCTTTTCAATCGGGTTTCAGGGCACATCATAGTACACAAACAGCATTGATAAAGGTTGTAAGCAATCTCCAACTGAGTCTGGACAGGAGGTTAATGACAGGAGCTTTATTTATAGATCTTTCAAAAGCATTTGATACCCTCAATCATCGGGTTCTCCTGTCCAGACTCAGTGAGATCGACTTGTCCTCTCGATCAGTTAAATGGTTCGCTTCTTACTTGATGGACCATAGACAATTCATAGAAGTGGACTCCTATAAATCTAAGATTCTGGAAATAAATAATGGAGTACCGCAGGGTTCCGTTCTGGGGCCTTTATTATTCAATGTTTACATGAATGATTTTAAGGTTACATCCACATCTGCACAGTGTCATATGTATGCTGATGACACCGTGCTGTATGTTGAGGGAGATACTGTAGAATCTATAAATGAGAGGTTGCAATTGGCTTTTGATGAAATTCAGGAATTTTTTTAAAATGAATCACCTTATTCTAAATACCAATAAAACACAATTATTGTTGTTTAAAAATAATAATAATAAAAAAGATTTGCATCTGGATATTCATACTGTGGATGGTATTGCCATCAAGCAGGTGGACTCATATAAATATCTTGGGGTCTGGTTAGACTAGTTTAGGGTGGGATATCTACATAAATTCCCTCATAAAGAACATTAATAGAAAAATAGGTGTATTGTATAGATATAAAAAGTTTATGTCCAAGGATGTTCATTTGACTGTAGTTAACTCTTTGATACTCCCAGTGTTGGATTATGGTGATCTACTCTATGCAGGAGCCTTAGAAAAATATACAAGTGGTGTAGACTTAGTTTTCCGCAGATTGGCCTTTTTTGTCTTAGATGCGCCCTATAGAACACATAGGTGCTTACTTTTTAAGGAATTGGACTGGATTAGCCCTATAGTGAGAAGAGATTTACATCTGCTTCAATTTATGATTAAAGTCTGGCAAATGAAAGTACCTAGTTATATCACTGATTTATTTGAGGTTAGGAAGACTAAGGAAAGCCTAAGGGCCTCAACTGGAACTCAATTTGTTCTGCTTAAATGTAATCTAAAGATAGGTAGATCTTCTGTACTCGCCAGAGGTATTAGCCTATGGAATAGATCTCCTCCAGCTCTAAGATGCAATAAAACTAAACATAACACTAATGAACTAAGGAAATGGCATATGTTTGCACTAAATAAGAGTATACCATGTAACAATTGTTTAACAATTTGAAGTCTATTTGTTATATGTTTTTTTGGAATTGCTGATTATTTGTATTACTTGCTGTCTTGTATTAATTTTGTATTAATCTTGTGGTATTGTTTATTTATGTGGAATTTTCTTAACCAGATTTGGAACTTCCTTGAAAATGAGCTATGCTCAAGTGAATGTCTCCAATTATTCGTATTTGAATAAAAAATGATTTACTACTACTACTACTACATTTTATGGAAAAAGATGGTAATTCAGGGACTTTGGAGGAATGTCAATCTTACCAGACCCAGCCCCACAATATTTCTTAGCCCTTACAAAACACTAGGGCTGGGATATTCAAATGGGTTACACATGGCGCAACAGAATTGCACCATGCGGAACCCACTGATGTGCCCCGGCACGATATTCAATGGGGGGAACATGCACAGCACAAATCACGATGCGCCGGGGTGCATCAGTAATATATGCGGTGCAGGTAAGGAGGGCATGCCCATGCATATTCTGCACATCCCGATATTCAGCCCGGGATGTGCTGATAATATACAGGCACAACCCCTACGTGCTCCGTGCACAGTTAAACCAGAAAATAAAGGAGCAAAGGCTGGCCACCGGCCACCCACAGGTGAGCTGCCATAATTCAGGGTGCAACACGGCAGCCACCAGCTGTGGGTGGCCACCTGAGCTCTGGCAGCACCGTCGGGTGGCGTAGTGCCTCTCCATGCCCGAACACAGGCTGTTGTAAACAATAGAATCCCTGGTGGTCCAGTGGACCCTATCTCCCTGCCCATCATGGGCTGTAATATCTAATAAACTCCCTGGTGGTCCAGTGGACCTATCTCCCTGCCCGATCGCAGGCTGTAATATTTAATATACTCACTGGTGGTCCAGTGGACCTAGCTCCCTGCCTGATTGCAGACATGCTGTAATTTAATCATCCCTGGTGGTCCAGTGGCACCTATACCCCCCTCTGAGCCAGCCCACTCATTCCCACCACCCTGCTCCCCTCCAGTCAGCAGCTGGTGGCAACACTCCACTGCAAGCCGGCCTGCTGCCTGCCGACTGACAGCATACAGTACGGCTGTATGCCCATTGGTCCACAACATCAGCCAATGGGCATGCAGACAGTACCGTACAGTACAGTCCCAATATGCAAAAGGATCCATTCAAATATCGGCACTGTGTACAAGGCAGGTTCGCATGCCCATTGGCCCATGCTGTGGACCATCGGGCATACAGCCGCATCACACGCCGTCAGTCGGGCGGGCGGCCAGGTGGCTTGCAGGTGGTGCTGCCACCCACCGCTGACTGGTGGGGAGGGTTGGCGGGAATGAGGGCGGGTAGGGAGGGGGGCACGGGTACCGCTGGACCACCAGGGAGTATTAATATTACAGCCTGCAATCGGCAGGGATATAGGTCCACTAGACCACCAGGGAGTTTATTATATATTACAGGCCATGATTGGGCAGGGGGATAGGTCCACAAGACCACCAGAGAGTATATTAAATATTACAGCCCATGATCGGGCATTGGAGCACGTTGCCGGTGAGGGGCAGGGGGCATCGATCCCTGACAGCTGCTGCCTGGTAGGACGCCAGGCACAAGTCACCGGGGATCGGTGCACCTGCATGCAAATGGGGCCATAATGACATGCAAATGGACCCATTTGTGCCTTGCATGCATTATGGACCCATTTGCATGTCCACAGCTGAATATTATGGTTGATGCACCTAGTACAATGGCACTTGCGCTAGCGCATCCCTGTGCTCCTCTCTAGCCATTTGTGCTGGTGCAGTGCCACTGCACCATGTGCTATGCAGGTGGCCATGGAGTGATATTTAATGGTGTTGAGCCATGGCGCAGCACCATTGAATATCACCCTGTCAATGCCCTGGCACATCCCAGTTGCACTGTGCCCAGACTTGCGTCACAACCTAGTGCAGTCTGAATATCCCACCCTAGAACTACAGAAAAAAGTAACTAAAGAGGACGTGACCCCTCAAAAAAGGGCTATGCAACTAATAGTATCAATGGCATTCAACAAAACCTAAAGAATTTAAAGCATCTTCCAGAAAGCATACAAGAGCTCAAATTGCTTTTGATAGTATGGAATCTAAACTGGAAACTCATTCTAGAAAGCTCACAGAATAAAAAAAAAACAGCAATCTGATATAGAGGACTTACTTAACCCCTTTAAAAATGAGGTTGAAAGCTGTAAAAAGTTACAACAACATCTTATAATGAAAATGATTTCAAAAACAGAGCTCTGCTAAAAAGTATGCAAGTATTTGGTGTGTCTCCAACATGGGAGAAGGAATCTTCTATTTTTAATATCTTACAACAGATAATTCAAGAACTCTTCAACTCAGAAAAAGATCTCCCTATAATTGATCAGGTGCACTGGCTGGGTGACACAAAATCTTTTGCTGGGTCTGATTCTCCAAGGCTTATGATTATAAAATTCTTTAAATCTGAAGGCAAACAGTGAGTCCTTAAAACTCTTCAAGAAAAAAGGG
The DNA here is from genome assembly GCA_016271365.2 of Neoceratodus forsteri. NCBI lineage: Eukaryota > Metazoa > Chordata > Ceratodontiformes > Ceratodontidae > Neoceratodus > Neoceratodus forsteri. Next base: position 810,733,740 of record CM028133.1, read on the forward strand.
ACTTTAAAATCAAAGGCAATAACATTTCTGTGAGGTAAAACTTCTGTAAGGACCTTCGGATACAAAGAAAGAAACACAATTTCATTCAGCAAGTCCTTTGGAAGGAAAACATTAGAGCTTTTGTAATATTTCCAGCAAGGCTGAAAGTATTCTTAAAACATCAGACTTTAATTTATGACAAAAATGAAGAAGCCCTAAAAGTCTTAAAATGTGTCTGCCGAATGTGTTTACAGCAACTTATGCTGCCATCTATTGACACATGCACTGAAGACAAGACTGGAGGAGAAACTGGATGATCATTAATTTCTAATATGTTTCCTTTGTTGTTATTATTTTATTTTATTCTGCTCTGTTGTGCTTTTTTTGTATATAGTTCCATGTTTTTCTGGACTGTAATATAATAGGAGAATGCAAATAACCCTCTTTAATGCTTGTGTATCATGTAAGGTCTGGTAGCATTGTCAGAATGGGCATCTCTGGCAATCAGTGGGGGAGGGGGTGGAGGAGAGGTGGGGGATCTTTTTTCTCCATTTTTTCTTTACGCATGCTGAGGAATGACAGATTAATTTACATCCTGGACTGTACTCAGGGACTGTATTATATGTTGGCATGGTGCCAATCATGAAATTTATATTTTGTACAAACCAGAATGAGTTGCTTTCTTTAAGAAGTTACCTGGAATGTTAATGGAATCAGTTCTTCTACAAAAAGGTATTGAATTCTGAATAAGCTTAAGAAAATGGAGGTAGACATTGTATTGCTTCAGGAGACCTTCTTGGATAAGATTGAATCTAACAAACTTAAAAAAGGTTGGGTGGGACAAATACTTTCTTCCCACTCCACTTCTAGGAAAGTAACGTGTTGCAATTTTAGTTAGGAAAAAATGTAAGGGGTAATAGTGGATGCACAATCTGAGACAGAGGGAAGAATAGGAATGACTTGAAATAGTTTTTCAGAATGGAGGTGATCATACCCTTACCAAATGTGACACAATGGCAACACCGTGGCACCACAATGGCAACACAGTGGTGAGCTACAAAATGTGCAGTGGTACTACTCAGTGGTACCATGGTTGTACTATGATAGTTTAAATTTTGATTATTTTTGTTGATATGGTAGGACAGTGGTATAATGATATCACAATAGAATTGAAACAAAGCCCTGTGATACCATGAAAACCTTAATGGTAGTACAGTGGTAATCACAGTGTTATTGCAATGGCAAATGAGAATGGGCAGACTGGATGGGCCTTGCGGTCCTTATCTGCCGTCAACTTCTATGTTTCTATGAGTGGTTTTACAGTGGTATTCCAAAGAACTTTTTGTAAGGGTAAGTTCAGTGTATGCTCCCTTTCAAGTTTTCTCTTCAGTTTTTGCAGACATTAGCCAGATGTTTTGCCATTAGGGCTGTGACAATATAATATTAGGAGGAGATATGAACCGTGTGCTTGATGGGCTCTTAGATAAATCTACATCTTATAAAAATTGGGCTAAGTATTCATTTCTAGTAACAATTTAATAGATCTTTGGAGAGAGACCCATTACCTAAATAGGCAATATGTGTATCAGTCAATTAGATTTAATATGCAGTAAAGAACAGATTATGTCCTAATATCCAAAGATTTAAGAATCATTTGTAATATGTTTCATTCTAACATTGAGCCTGTGACTACATCTGACCACAGTCCTGCATCATTTGTATTAGGTTTCAAAGGTACTAAAAAGGGAAAGATATAGCCTTTTTTTAAAAAAGATAGAGCTAAGCATCGGGAAGTTCTTAGCAGGCAATAATATAGGCCCAAATAACATAATCAAATCATAGGATGCATTTAAAGGGATCTATGACAGTCGGTCGACAATTTCATCGTCGACTGACATTACACAGACTCCTTTATGTCAACCGCATTTGCAGGTGACATAAAGCCAGTCAGATCTAATTGCGTTTTCTTTGGGGGTTTTGCCCCCCACCCCCCATGCAGGGGCTTTTTCCCCTGCACCCCCCACTACTTAAATAATCAACTCTGAGTCAGAGTTGTTTCGGGGTGGTGGTGGAATACTCCTAGAAAGCAGTGACGGGGTCCCAGGCCGACACTACTGCAACCTGGCACTGTTGTTGCTGTAGTGTCAGTCATGGTAAAGTTGTCAAGGAAGCATCGGTAAATGCATTTAAAGTAACAGTAAGGGGCACAATTATATCAGAAGCCTCTTGGAGGAAAAAAGAAAGAAAAAATAATTTACAGGAGCTGGAAAGAGGTTGACAAAGTTAGACTCAGAAGTCAGAAATGGAAGTGAGTAGAAGTAAAAAGAATATAATCTAAAAAAATTGAGAATGCAGAAATATTTCATATGAAGAACAGCTGGATGAAGATAACAAAGTTGGCTCATGTGGAGTAAGCAGGTGGGCAAAGTACAGGCTAAACATTTTAAAATAGAAGAACAAAAAAAGATATGGCGATACAAAATAAACAAGTAATCATTCAAGCAAATAAAGACAGAATAGTAGATTGTTTTTTAGACGACTACACACTTCTATGCCAAAAAGAATGCAATTCATCTATACAAGAAATATCTTACTTTGGCAAGTTACTATCAGTGAAAAATATATCTGAGGAAGATCAAACTATATTAGGTAGGCCTGTTTCTAACGATGAAATGGACAACACCTTAAGCTCCATGGCCAAAAATAAGTGTCCATGTTGAGCCGGATATACACTAGAATTCAATGCAAGCAATGATACCCAACAGGATGGGTGGTATTGGGCAATACCAGACCACCCAGGGATGTAATGAGGTCCCTGGAAGGTCCAGTATTGCCCATACCACCTATCCTGGAGGGTATTATTGCACTTAGAAAATGGGCCATTTGTGAAATTTTTTTATAAAATAATGTAAAGGGTCACAAATTTGCTTATAAAAGTAGTATAAATTAATTGAAATTATTTTGTTGTAAAGTAGTCCCTGTACTGGCACAGCTGCTGGTAGATGGTGCTTTTGTTTTCAGTACATGTTTTTCTATGCCTTTATGCCTGCTTGACAGTCCTTGTGCCCCCCCCCCTTGGTTTTTCTTCCTGGTTCTCTCATTTTTTTAAGATGCACTGGGGGAAGGGGTGAGAGTGTGAGATTGACGGCACTGTTGGAAGGCTGGTGGTGTCTGAAGAAACTGTGTTAGTAGCTACAAGTCAGGACCATAATGAGGGGCTACTGTGCACTGTAGTGGAACATGGCACACTGATCAGGTGGTTTGTGGTTTGTGGTTGAGCAGGCATCAGTAGCAGAGAATGAGACCTACTTGAAAGCATTTTAGTGACAACAAAGATCACTGTAAGATATCAACAAAAAGTCTAAAGTGCTATTGGAACCACTGATGTCATAAATAGCCCATTTGCTAAGCGCAGCCTGAATGACAATACTGACCAAATGCCCTAGGCATCTGGTCTGCATTTTTGCTTGCGCTGCTCTAACCACTTCACTGGTTTTGCACATATCTTATTTGCAGTCAATAAAGGCTTTAAAGCCCATCTGTGGGCTTCCCAAGCTCCTGCTGCAGTCCCAGAACTCTCTAAGCCAGCCGCAGCAAACTGATTGCCCGACTGACCCCCAAACAGATTCAGACAGCCCATCTGTGGGCTTCCCAAGCTGCAGCTGTGGTTCCAGTGCTCTCCGAGCTGGCTGCAGCTAACAGACCACCGACTGACCCCCGAACAGATTCAGGCAGCCCATCTGCTGGCTTCCAAAGCTGCTGCTGCAGCCCTAGCACTCTTCAAGCCAGCCACAGCTAACAGACCACCAACTGACCCTCAAACAGATTCAGACAGCCAATCTGCAGGCTTTCCAAGCTGCTGCTGTGCCCTGGCAATCTCCAAGCTGGCCGCAGCTAACAGACTGCCCAACTGGCCCCCAGACAGATTCAGGTATGCACCGGACCTCCGAAACTCATGGTTTTGAATGCCGCTGTTTTGACTGGACATCCAGTGGAGGAGCCAGGCACTGACTGGCAGTTTCTGCACCTTGGCTGATTTTCCAACTCCTGGTGCTTCCTGATCTCAGGGAAATCTCTTTCTGTGCTGTGTTCTGGACTGAATTTTTGTAAATGTAATTACTTATGTTATGCATCAATTGGTCTTACTTTACCTGCCAGTTTAACTACTCTATTGCAAGCCTCTAGTCAATCCTCTCTGTGTTACTTGCCACTGTGAGACCAGTGCTGGACAAACTGTATCGTTTAGTAACTGATGTTTGACTGCTTAGACCTAGCTACTGAGTAAGATTGCTGCATTTTTTCCATTTCAGCCTCTACTGCCAAACCCTATCTCCTGTCCTACACTTGTCACTCTGCTAATTATTAATTTCTCCTCTCCACTAGCAATGCTGTCTCCCTAAACAGCTTAATTTCTTCTCTGCCTTACCTACAAATCCCCCTCTTACACCCCCTCCTGCTGTTGCTGTAGTCCTCTTCAGATATCCCTGCGCCAAAGCACAGAACCCCCTCCCTGTTAACTCCTCTTCTATCTCCAAATAATTGCCCTGCATTTGCCACCTCTTTACCTCGTGCTTTGTCTTTCCCCATTGCCTGCCCCCACTGAGCTTGCTATTGTACTCTAGCTGTATTTAATCCTCTGTCTTTCCCCTATTGTTCCACAGGCTGCTGCTCCAGCCCAGGCACTCTCCAAGCCAGTTGACTTGGATTGGATGGAATATTATCAGAAAAAAAAGCTTTTACAATAAGCTGCTTAAGAATTTAAATATATAAATAGAGGACGTGGCTAGCAGCCGAGCTGAGAGCAGCACTCTTCCATAGCTCTGTACGACTACATTTTTATTTAGCTTCTTTTATCGCTAAATGTATTCCAAGGCTGCTTCAAAGTGCTAAATTTGGATTTAATAGCTACTGCGGATCACAGGCATATAAAACTTATTATTGTTGGTGACATGGGTCAAACTAAAACAATGATGGGAGGAGATGGGGTCAGGCAAAAGGATAATCGAGCAGGCCCTGACATAGAGAAGGAGCCTCCAGACACCAACACAAATCGGCCTTCAATGCTGCATTGTTAAAAGCAATACAAACCATTAATGAAAAACATGGAAGAGTTTATCTCCTGCATCCTGATGGTGGAAACAAAACTCCAGGTGGTGAATGAAACTGCACAAGGAGCCTCTAAAACAGCTGAAAAGGTGTTTGCCACAACATCGAGCCTCATGAAGGAGAATCTCCTCCTCTGATGTCGACTGGAGAACCTCGAGAATGGGGTGCTGGCATCCCATATTTGAATCCTGGGTCCACTGGAAGAATCAAAAGGAGAAGCCCTGGACAGTTTCCTAGAATAGTGGCTGCCTGAATTCCTTCAACTGGACTCCACGATCTTGATTGTGCGGGCCTGCTGAGTCAACACCAGGGGGGCCCACTTGCACATGGACTCTGCACATCCACTGATTTGGGACTACATTCTCTTGGAGATGAGAAATTGTGGCCCATCACAGTGGCTGGGAGTGCCTATACACATCTTTCCTGACCTTAGCTTTGCCACCTGACAACGTCGCAAGGCCTTCAACGGCATCCGATCAAAGTTGCACCAGCTGGGGGTCAACCACATTTTACTGATGCCAGCAAGCCTAAAGATCACTTACAGAGCAAAAACCTACCATTTTGCAGACCTGGTGGACTCTGGAAAGCTGACTTCTAAAATCTTGTTGGATTATTCAGCACAGGGTCTTGACTCCGACTTGGATGACGAGGGTACTACATGAATACCAGAGATGACAGACCCAGTAAATCACAACTGAATTGGGTGACTAAAGAGGATGTGGATATTTCATAGGCATAAAATGACTTTCCATAGTTGATGATTTAATAGTACTTGAGAACATTTCATCTGTGTTTTTAAAATGTACTTAATGTGTTATGAGCAGACGTTTAGGATCTACTTCCATGAGGAGCATTAGAGTTTGCATCTGAATGATGCAGTTGGGAATTTTACATATACTGTGAAATGTCCTATCCAACAAGGAGCAGTTTGCTTTATTATTATCTTTGTAGTGGCCTTTCAGATAGTTAATAGATAGTTAATAAGGGCAGCTCTTGTAACTTTGTTTTAAAATCAAAAGTTTCAATCGTTCAGTGTATATGTCTGGCCTACTTAGGCCATGGATGGGGTAGTGGGTGATGTGGAATGAGGAGAGGGTTCTTACTTTTCAGTTTCTTCAATGTAGGAGGTTGGGGGAAGATTCACCTATTAAAGGAGTGTTTTTGTTTTCAGGGTTATTAAGTATGTTTCCATATAATATTTCCCCACTCATGACAGCAATAGCCTTCATAGTTCTTTTATTATTTTAGGAATGTAATCTGCAGATTACCTCTCTAAGATGTGTCAAATCAGGAGTGCCAAAGATACCGTATTTTTACTATATTCTGTATGTACTTTCATTGTACACTATCCTACAGGCTATGCTTGTATCTGTTGCATTTTAAAATCAATAAATATAAGTATATAAAAAAAGAATTTAAATATAAATATAACAGGTTGAATCAATAAGTGTTGTATCCATAAAATATTTTTGGACCAATTTTCTATGAAAACAATTAGTAAGAAGTATTAGACCCTATAGAAGTTAAATGTGCATCACGTAGAAAACTATAGGAAAAAAATACAGCAATCTTGGCTAAAAAAAGCATGGATACAATTAAAGATGTTAACTGGCAACAAATGTGTTATAGTGTATGATGGAACACTGCTATTAATGAAAATCCATCAATACAAATAAAATTAATTACCAAGGAGGCATATTACATACCTTATCATCTTTTCAAAATGTCATGTAAGAATACCCCTGCATGTTGGGGAAATTGTTCACAGACTAGAACTTTATATCATTAAGTATGGGCTTGACCCAAGATTTAATAAACATTTGTCAATGCTGAATGCTGTCTTGCTGGCATTGGCATTGGTATTGCATGAGTTAGAGAGATGCAGAATAGGAATGGCAGTGAAGTATGGAACGTATGCCAAACCCCACCCCACCCTGTGGAGACTGACAGGCACTGAGGTGTACCTTTGGGTCATCAGCCATAACGCTCATGCCATTTCACCTCATCCTACCCTGAAGACTCTGACAAGTGTCATGTTGTGCCTTGGGGTTCTCAGGCCTTACACTCACCTCATTCCATAAGGAAATATGTTGAGATGGGTGCAGTATAGGAGAATGGGGCAGACTTTGGGGCCGAAGAGTCCAAGGCACACCTTGATGCCTCTCACTAGTTGCAGGGTTGGGGTGGGGGTGGAATGGCATGAGCATTACTACCAACAATCCAAAGTCACACCCCTGATGTCTGTCAGTCTTTACAGGGTGGGGCATTATGGTTAGAAACCCTAATGCCCCAGGCGTTTGTTGGTATTTGCACTCCAAATTTTCAACATGGTCTTTTTGTGACCCCACCTCATGAAAGTATTTGGGACTTCTGCTCATAAACAGTGGCACTATGATTTTGTTAATCTGTTCCGAATGTTGATTTCCCACAGCGATCATGCCATTCTGCACCAGTTGTGCAAAAACACATTTCAGGCAGGATGTGAAAAATGACAGCTGTACCATTCATAAGGAGGTGTGAAGAAATGGAAATGTTGAAAATCTGGAGTGAAAATATTAAAAATTCTTGAAGTTATGAGCGTGCGTGGAAACTGCACAATGCACGCTCATAACACAGTAATTTTTTTTTACTTTTGGCTCCAAATTTTCAACATGGGGTTCTTGGGACGTCACCTCATGAGCAGTGGCACTGTCATTTTGTTAAACAGTCCCAAAAGGTGATTCTGTGCAGTGAGCATGAAATAACCTTTTGGGATGGAATAATGAAATGACAGTGACTGATTACATGAGGTGGCATTCCAAGAACCCCATGTTGAAAATTTGGAGCCAAAAGTCAAAAAAATGGCCTAGATAGCCACCTAAGTTGAACCCCCCCCCCACACCCATTGATGCCATTATACAGCTTACTGGCATTTATTCAGTTTACGATTGGCTTTGAAGACTGCAGGCATGTTCCCCCTACAATGAAGATCATGGTGCTGTGTCTCCAGAGGTAAGTATGGGGTGAGGGGGTGTGGGGATGTAGGGTGCACAGAGGGTGGGTGTGGGTTGGGGGAGTGGGGGTGCTCGGACTCAACGACAGACCCTTTTATTTTTTCAGAAATGGACATCGTGGGAAGGTTTTCTTTATTTACAGGTGAAATAAAACAACTGTAGGGCACACAGGGGGGTGGGCTCCCAGTGTGCCCCATGACTTTGGGGGGGTTATGTTGGCTACACTGGAGTGGGCTTCCAGTGTGGCACACAATGGGGGTGAGGTGGAGTAAGGCGGGGTGGGGGCAGGAACATGCCAACACAGTCGGCTTTGGAACACATGAAGCACACTGGGGTGGGCTCACAGTGTGCCATACAATCTTGAAGGGGGGTATAAACATGCCAATGGGGACTGGGCACTGCTGTAGCTGGCTTTCTAAGGATTGAGAGGGTCAGAAGGTGACAGCCGCTGCCATGTTTATTGAAATGTTTCATCAGACAAGGCATGCCCTGCAATGATAGAAAATGCACAATGCTCGCTCATAACACAGTAATGTTTTGGAACTTTTTCACCAAATTTGCAACATAGGCTTTTTGGGAGCCCACCTCATGAACAGTAGCACTGTCATTTTGTTAATCAGTCCCAAAAGGTGATTCTGTGCAGTGACCATGAAATCACCTTTTGGGATGGAATAACGAAATGGCACTCCCTCATTGCTGCGGCAAATTTCTTTCAAGTTTGTGGCACACTTCTCAACTGCTGTCATAGACAGCATGCTCATTCATTGGTGCCACAGAGACAAGCCCAAAAAAGCAGTGGTGGCATTGGCCACAACACTGCCGCACCTCCACAACCTGCTTCTCCAGCAAGCTGCCACAAAATGTTGCTTGCACTGCACGTGCAAGACAACATAAAAATATGGTTAAAAACCAAAGAACAAGCAAATCTTATCTTAGAGATGGAAATTCCATTTACCTTTGAGATATTTATATTAAATGATTTTTCTACATTAAATCATAGTAAGCAACATAAAGTGTTATTGGCTTTAATCACCATGACCACTAAAAAAGTGATCCTGGAGTTTTAGAATAAGCTTGAGGTTCCAGATCTACGTATATACAAATGGCAAAACAACTTAAAAGTGTTATGAGCTGTGAAAAATTGCTTATGAATTATCTATATTTATATGATTGTTTAAGCACAGGATGGCAAGAGTTAAGTATTTTACCTCCAATAATAATTTACCTTATGGAATTATCATTTTTCATAGCTTGTATTCCCTTTGGGAAGAAAATTGCAACTTTACTGTACCCTGATAATTTGGTAACTGTTAGTTCATGAGATGGCAGTATATTTATGTTTTGTATTTTTCTTTATTGCTATGTTACAGTTTTGGATAAAAATAATAAAAATGATTATATGAAATAAAAAAGAATGTGCATTGGGGCCAGAAAGAAAATACTTTGCAATCATTTAATTATCACTGTTTCTTGTATGTCTCTTTAGAAATAATAATTTACAAATATTTTAATTAGTTCAGGTTACATTTTTTACTTGCCAAAAAGGAAAATATTCTGCCTCTGCCAGGTCAGTTGGGTCTATATCATTGTCTCTTCCAGTTCTACATCTCTCCTTAAAATTCTAATGTAATTCAATGAGTTTCTTAAGAAATAAAATTAATTGACATTGGAATTATACCACCCATAATATGCAGTTATTGGACTCCTTCTGCAGCACTACAATGGTACAGTTTCATGTTAGCATTGTAATAGCCATTTCTGCTTCGGTGGCAGCTCTATGCAAGCAGGTCTGCTGGCAGCATTATAATAACACATACGTGCATCCTACTAGCATTGCCAGCTAACCCACTTACATTAGGCAACTGATGGAATGTTGATTACATGCATCACCATGTAGAGCAGCCTAATATCTGCTAACTGCCCCATGTGATGAATCTCTTTCAGCATGCCCAACCATTCCACCATGGTTGAAGGGTTTTCCCTGCTGCAGTGACCAAACATTTAATTCTCCAATGCTTTAGGTATTCCAGCCTGCAAAAAGGCTGTGAGCACATGATTCTCAGGTAAATTCTGTTTTTCTTTCCTAAAATCTCCCCTTTACTCTCAGCCAATTCCTAACAATAGTTCCTCAATTTACTACATGCCTGAAATGTGTGTTGTCAACTCTTCCTGCGCCACAATCCACCGAGTATCTCGTAGATTACCTTTTGTCAAGCGTTCTTAATCTAACCAGTTTTTAAAAATCTGGTAGTTGCTTTCCAGGTGATTTTTGCCTCAAGACCAGGGTCACTGGAAATTGCAGAAAATTTTACCCAAAAATGAGGAGACTTTTTTTGCAGAAATTGCAGGGAAATTGTGGGGGTTTATTCTACATCCCCAGTGCTCACTAATAAATCTTCTGTTGTTTGCTGCAGCATGTATTGATCACATACAGTACATTATTAAATACACATTTTGATACTTGTATGTGCTCTCAATGGTCCCTGTTCATGAAATATGTGTGGAATGCACAGAAGTCACCTATGCTGCCCTGCACCCTGCACAGGCATGCACAGGCTGGCATTCAAAGATCATCAGCCACCGGACTGCACCCCTCTGGCATGCAGCTGCATGGAAGAGGACTGCAGCTGTGAGGGTTTGGAGCATGGGATGCTGGTGGACATTCCAGTGGGATGCCTGTCATGGGTCCCATAATGGATCCCCTCTACACATGGGCAGGGGATCCTAGGAAGGCACATACCCTACCAATATTAAACAAAGGGCATTTGCCTGAATAGACACCCCCAGTTCTCCCAGGTAGCACAGTGGGCTTGTGCAGCTGTGTGTAGGGGGATCTGATTGCCACCACACCCCACTGAAATCCAGCAGGGGGGCATGTAAGTATTTATGGCAGGGTCCTCCCTCATGTAGCTCTGGCTGTCACACAATGCCTTAATGAATCATGCATAATGTGATCACATCCCCTGGCATGTCACTGGCCTTCCTCTGGCCCTGTGTTGTGTGGGTGGCCAGGGGATCCAGCAGGCAAGGTGATAGCATGCTCATGGTGAATGCTGCTGGGGGTGTGCAGATCCCTGATATGCAGCATCCAGTCAGAGGCATGCCTATGACCTGCCCATACGTGGCACATAGGTATTTGTGAACAGGATTCAATATGAAGAAAGCTTTGTGTTTTTTGAATGAATTGCAAATAAATCATTATGTTGCACATCTTCTAAAATCCAAAGACATCTATCTTGTACGGTGTTAACAAGATTTTATATAGTAATTTACAATCAAGTCAGTACTGAACAACTCATGAAACAGCACATTTTGCCAGTTTCTAGATGTGAAGATAATGAAGCCTATTTAACAACTACTTACGTTGGTGCATGAAAAAATAAGCAGATAACTGGGGTGCCTAATCAAGTTCTGGTAATGAAATAAACTGTTTATTTTGTTAAAATAATAGCTGTTGTTAAACATTACTATAAGCACAAACATTTTAAAATCTATCACAAACTAAAACTAATTGCACTATACCTCAAAGTGATTACCCTCCCCCTAACTGAAATTTTCAATATCTCCCTGTGCTACTCCCAATTCCCAAATACCTGCAAAATGGCACTTGTCACACTGGTTCATAAAAGTGGGGACCGCTCTACTGTTTCAAACTATAGACCCATCGCCATACTCTCTCCTCCGTCAAAAGCACTTGAAAGGGTAATGTCTGACAAACTGGCCGCCTACCTCGGCAAATATAATCTTCAATGTCACCAGCAACACAGTTTCTGCAAACTCCACAGCATGAACACAGCCCTAATTGAATATACTAGTTACCACCATGAGGCCCTTGACAATGGTCACATGATTGATTACATCTATGTCAATCTAACTAAGGCATTTGACCTTGTCAATCACTCTCTCCTGTTCACAAAACTATTCCCTGAGTCTCTCACAGGACACAGTGTTGTGGTTCAATAGCTACCTCACTGTTAGAAAGCAGCATATCAAAATCAATGGGGTGCTATCTGACCCCAAAGATGTGACTCTTGGAGTACAAGAGGGCTCAATTTTGGGACCACTTTTATTTAGTCTCTTTATCAACAATCTTCCTGATGCCTGTTCTAAGTCTAGAGTATTGCTCTATGTGGACAATGATGTCATTTTCTCCAGTAACCCATGTCAGGACTCCCTAACAAGTAACCTCCAGGATAGCTTTAGGATGCTTGAGGGGTGGTTTAAATGTAACAGGTTAGTTGTAAACTACAAAAAGACTAATACAATGCTGTTCACAGGGCCACAGATGAGGAACAAAGCTGTACCACTGACCATCATAAATAAGAATAGTGTGTCGCTGGAGCAAATCAGTACTTACAAGTACTTGGGTGTCACCATTGATGACACCCTCTCATTTGCACATCATGTTGATTATGTTGTGAACTCAGTCAACAACAATCTAGGGGCCTTTTACAGACAAAGACACAATTTCACCCAGGAGTCGGGTGCATTGCAGTCACCAGCTCAATTCTACCCATCACTGACTATGGGATTACGGCCTCAGACACTGCTCTTAATAGAATCAAGGTAGTCCTGAACAAGGCCTGTCATTTAATACTGGGCGCTGACAGGTATATGCATACTTGCTCACTTTACTCTCTTTCTGACATGCTCCCTCTGCAGAATAGAATCAAATTCCAAACCTGCATCTTAGGGAAAAAAAGCACTCCTGGGTCTCACACCTCCTGGAATACTGAACCTACTTGGACCATTCCTAAACCCTCACCCAACTAGGGCCATGACCAAAACTAACCTTAAAGTCCTTTTCCACAAAGCTACACTAGCAAGGTGCACCTTTGCTGTCAGAGCCCCTCAGTGACTTAATGAGCTCCCAGAATCTGTCCTAAGTCTGAATAAAATTGGCCAGTTTAAGAGACAACTCAGAAGTCTAATTACTCCTCATGTCACCTGTCGCTACCCTTGATTTCTCCCCAGCTAAATACTAGGACAAAGCTCCATTTGCGCTGTCTGTATCCCCTACACTTGCTACCATCTCCCGTTAGCCTTCCTAACTAACCACTGGCAAATCTTATTGTGTGCTGCTTCAATTGTAAAAGGATTTTGTATTCAAGACATTGCAAGTTCAATTGTAATGCAACAAGTTAAACTTGTATTTTTTGTTGACAATGAAATTTTTGCACTTTCAAATATTTGTAAATTGTTGCTTTTTATTTGATGTAAAACCTTTGTAAATGAGCTATTTTGGCTCAAAGGTGATTATCCGAACCAATAAATAAATAAAAAATTAAAGACATAAAAAAGTACTAAATAAAACCAATAGCTTTTCAGTATGTCATACAATAGTTTGTAATACACGGTATTTTTACTTCATTTAGGTTGTAATGATAGTTGTCTCTTTGAAGGTAACTGTTTAAATATACCTTTTATCAGTGGATTTTCAGCAATGTTTGTCAGTAGTTCTTTTTTTGTTTGTTTTGTTTTTGTAGAGTTTGTACATGAGCATGTAGATGTGGCAAATAACAAAGTAAGGGATCACTGTCACCAGCTCCTTCAAATGCACTTTCAAGTCTATAAATAGCAGGACCATCCAAACTCCTCAGCATTTAAATCAAAATCCATTCAGAATGAAAGTATGTATACAAGGAAAACCTACCCTACTACTCAAAAACAAGCACTGTAGTGAATCATCCTTTAAATTTAGGTGAATTGGGCAATTGCACCTTTTCTCACACCTGTTCTTTTAGTATCTGTGGCAGCAAACAATTTTTTGATAGCCTGCTTCAACACAGAGTTTAAGTTCTTAACGGTACATATGCATGGCCAGATGATTTTGATACCAGACCAAGGAAGTGAATGAGATGAAAACAGACTCCCATTGGACCTCTCCTTAGCTTACACTGTACTGTTTTTGCCAAATCCACATCTGTGTGCCAAATTGTTAGCATGTTTGAGTATCTTTACTTGAGAATTTAAATACTGGTATACAATTTCAGTCAAAAAATCAATAAATTGCAGAAATTGCAGATTATGTGTGGAGAAGAATTAAAATTGCTGATATTTTACTAAAATTGTGGGTGCAATTTTCCAATGCACATACTCAAGACTCATAAAAATGTGACATGATGAACATTAGCACAAATCTGTTTTCACTGTTCATCAAAAAGTAATTTGCTAAGCCATTTCAGCTGGATACCTTCCCTTTCTGGCCTGGATAACTTTTGTGGAGTATTATGTTGTTTGATGATTGCTTCAAGGTTGTTATTCAGTGTTCGACATTTGTATCTTTATATTATAAAGTCTGAGTTAAAACAGATATAATCCGCATAAATACAAATCAGGAATAATATAAAAAAATTAAAGGCTACCGTAAGACAACAAAAAGAAGAAGAAGTAATTGTGCCATGATATTAGTGCAACTGTAATAACTATATAAAGTGCATGTTAGGAAAAAACGGGATGGTGCAAGATTCTTTAGCAAATTCTGCATTGCATAATCAGACAGGAATTTGTCCTCATCTGCCTAAACCCTGCACATTATAAGGCGATTGCTTGCTTAATTATTGATTTACTGGGTGCTCACAATTTGTTTATGCTCCCTGGCTTTACAAGATGGAAAAATACAAGTCATTGACTTTCTCATTTTTGGAAAAAATATGTCACTTTGAAGGATGGCAGGGACAGAATATCCCAAACCTTTGGCTGGAGTCAAACTATTTTATCTCCCATTTGTAAAAAAAAAAAAAATAATTAGTTCTCTTCATACATTTATTATAGTTTAAGTCCTGCAAGGTAAACATATATCTTTTCATTCATTGCTTCTTTACAGAAAATGGGTCCAGCCTGTGGCATTTGGTAACATTCCTATAGCTCCATGTAATTTCATGGAGTTCTTTCACTACTCAGTGTATCTTTGCTGGATAAAACATACAAAAAATACTGTAAATTAATATACATAAAGTTCATGGATATATTTGAGAACTGTGTAGAAGGGAGCAGCTATGCATGTAGCATATGTGGGGGTTAACCAGCCAGCAGGACTGTCATTGTCTCTCCTCAACACTGCGTGAGAAACTATGGTGTGGGATCACTGAATGCTTAGAAAGCTTTTGTCTTTTTTTTCATTAACCTGTTTGCTTCTTCAGTCTTGGGAACTTTTCTAGTGAAAGCAGTAATGTGGCAGCATGTTTCAATTAATTATCCTCCCTCAGTTGAACTCACTGGTAGCCTCCATCTCAAGGTGCTCAGTAGTAACCTGCATAGACCATGGCTGCGAGCCAACAGAACACTGTTTATATTTCAGTTGTATCTTTTCTTCTCTTTTCCATTTCAGGAATGAAGCTACACTCTACAAACAACTAGAAACTGTTACACACTGGATTCCCAACTCTATAGCTTACAGTGAACTGTGGCAGCTTCTCCTGTGAAAAGCCCAATAAGTACTGTTAATGGTGTTATTTCAGTAACCACTGGAGGAACCTGTATTTGAACTTGCTCCTGATATTGAATGTCTGAACTTTATTAAATATATGCATTGTGTTTAGAATGATCTGCCAGCCTTGCAGCTATCTATGTCTCCTTCTTTTTCTATATCATAGGCCTAAAACAATACCAATGAGTAGCAGTCCTTTTGCCATCTTTGATTAATGCAGGACAATGACTATAATGAATCTACAGAGGGAACTCACACTAAAAGCTTTCCTCAAATAAAAATACCTCCTAATATTGAATCTAAAACACTAAATAAAATATTAAGGTCTTCTGCAAGAAAATTGGTTAAACCATATGAGTCTTTGAACTCTTTGAGTCCTCCAAAATGCAAATACATCCAAAAAGGTAACATTGACACAATTAAGACCCATTTGATACAGGCAGAACTGCCATTTATTTTATTTATTTTGAATTATGATGATGGTCGGCCCACTGAGATACATATATCCCTTTTTCAGGGGTGACCCAGGGAAATATAATTCCAGTAGAATTGAAAACAACATACAATGGAAAATTAGATTACAGAGAATAATCTACAGAGCAATGTTGCCAAGATATGGTGGAGAAGGAAGGAACAGCAGAAGCAGACTATATGCCATGTTGGAGATAGAGTTTACAGAACACTGTATGAGACTAGGACAGTAGGAACTGATTGAGGGGCACATAAGGGGAGGCAAAGTAGGGGGTAAAGACTAGATAGGGGGATAACAGATTAGAAACAGGTGCAAACTGGCAGGGGAAAGAAGAGCTCTTTAAGGCCTTTTTTGAATTGAGACAGAAATGTGCAGGAAAGTAGTCCATACGCGAGATTGTTCTATTTTTGGGGTGTAAGAAAGGTGAAGGATTTCCTACCTACAGTTAGCCGAGTCTTGGAGAGGGTTAGCAAAGGGAGTGGGAGGAGTGAAGGGTCCTGGGGATAGGTTTCAGGGTAGGCATGTTTGTAAGGATTGCTGGGGAGAGAATATGGATGCATTTAAATGTAGTGCAGAGTAGGGGTAAGTCCATCTTAGCCTCAAAAGATAGCCATTCTAGGGCATTGAGGACATCACAGTGGTGCATGTGAGCAGGTGCCATTGTGGTGAAGTAAGTGACTCTGTGGTAGGTCTGCTTCAGTTTGGACAGTATAGATGACTTAGCTGAGTGAAGTAGAGGGGCTCCATAGAAGAGACCCAGTAGTAGTGTTGCAAACACAATTGTTCTCTGTGACTGAGGGGTCAGGTAAGGGGCAATTTGATACAGTAGGCCCAGTTTTTGATGTGTGGATTTGATTGTTGTATGAGAGTGTGCTTCAAGGGATAGAGTTTCATCTAGGGTTACTCCTAAATATTTAAATGAATCCACTCCTTCAAGAGCTGTACCTGTAGAGGTGTTGATTACAAATGGTTGTTGGATGGACAAGTCAAAGGAAATTGTGTCAGAACAGCATAGTTTTTGTTTGTTTGGTATTGAGAAGCAATAGGTTTTGATTGAACCAGGCTTCAAGTAGTCAGAAATCATTTTCAAGGTCCGACTTGATGGTGGAGATACATTTATCTGATCTAGAAAGAATGGCATCATCCATGTAGAGTTGTACTGTCGCACCACCACAGTTGCTAGGTAGCTCATTTATGAATATGGAGAATAACAGGGGACATAGGATTGACCCCTTGGGGACCCTGTCTGTGATGTGTGCCAGGGGCGAGGTAACTCCAGCCCATTTGATGCACTGAAGCCAATTTGGTAGGTAATTGGAAAACCAAGAAAGGGTGCTAGAGTCAAAACCAATTTTGCTGAGTTTTGATAGAAGTAGCCAGTGGTCTACAAGGTAAATGCTTTTTTAAGATCGACAAAGATGGCCCCAGTCACACACCTCTGATCCATAGCTTGATATATATCTGTGGTTATTCTTAGAAGAGCAGATTCCATCCCGTGCTGTTTCCAGAAGCCATGTTGTGAGTTGGTATGGGCATTTGTTGATTTTAAAAAGGTGTGTAACTGATTACAGAGGATTATTTCTAGAATTTTAGCTAGAGAACACAGCATAGAAATAGGTCGATAGCTTTTAGTGAGGTTAGCTGGGCCGCTCTTGAGAATAGGGACCACTATTGCTGTTTTCCATTTATTGGGTATGGTGTGTGAGAGGAAAGACCTGCTGATTAACAGTGCAATTGGGTAAGCAATTGCAGAGGCACCAATCTTGAGGAATCTGTGAGGGAGGGAATCAAATCTGGTGAGCTGTTGGGGTTGAGTTTGTTTAGGGGTTTAAGAACTTCTGTACATGAGGTGAGTTTCAGGTGGAAGGTTATGTGGGAGAGTTAGGCCTAACATCATCAGGGAAATGATTTATACCAGTTACAATATCCAGGGGGGAGGCTAGTAGTGTACCATTATTGATCATGGTCTGGGGGATAGTTTGTTCCCTGCCTTTGCACAGGAAATTTACTTGTGTCCAGAATTTTAGGATTGGTAAGATGGCTGATTTGTAAGGATTGAAGGTAGTCATGCTTGGACTTGGTGATTTTTGATTTACAAGCATTTCACAGCTGATGGTAGGTTAGCTAGACAGAGTTGAGGCTGGATTTTTGAATGATTTTCCAGGCTCTATCATGGGAATGCATCAAGTGTTGCAAGTCAAGTGAGATAACCTAATATTCTTCAGGTGAAGCTACCTCTGGCTGGAAGCTGCAACACTGGACTTAGGATTTGCAAGAAAGTGAGTTGTGCTCACAACAGAGGGAGGTGAACTTTACAATTTACAATTGTCTTTGGTCTGAAGCAGATTCCTTAGGAAAATTAATATTCTTCAGGTGGAGGATACTTCTATCTGAAGAGTGAAATAAAGAACTTAGAATTATCAGAAAAGGCAGTCTTTCAATCAACAGAGGGAGGTGGACCGTGCTTTACTTTTGTTACAATTGTTAAGATTTTCAGTGCAGGAAGAGTTTAAATCCACAGGGACTGAATACTGTTTACTGTGTCTGTAATTGTGCACAGCTGACTTGATTGGAGTTAGTGATTGACTGGTTGCATTGCAATATTTGTAATACTGTGAGTTATTCACTGGGCTAAGAATTTGTCATAAATCCTGAACTGAGAGCAGGTAACAGGCTGTGTATTGGACTCAGACAGTGCCTAGGGGGTGGAAACTGGTTTTCCTTTTGTTTATCTCTGTGTGCCTTAAAAGGCCATGCCAGACTGTGTCAGAAAGTGCTTACATCACAGCTACTTATCAGCCAATAGCTTAGGAAGAATCTTACAGACCTGATAACAGTACTAATTTTAGCAGGCTCATCAGATAACCTAATATTCTTTAGGTGAAGCTACCTCTGGCTGGAAGCTGCAACACTGGACTTAGGATTTGCAAGAAAATGAGTTGTGCTCACAGCAGAGGGAGGTGAACCTTACAATTTACAATTGTCTTTGGTTTGAAGCAGATTACTTAGGAAAGTTAATATTCTTCAGGTGGAGGATACTTCTAACTGAAGGGTGAAATAAGGAACTTAGAATTATAGAAAAGGCAGTCTTTCAATCAACAGAGGGAGGTGGATCTTGCTTTACTTTTGTTACAATTGTTAAGATTTTCAGTGCAGGAAGAGTTTAAACCCACAGGGACTGAATACTGGTTACTGTGTCTGTCCTTGTGCACAGCTGACAAGTTTTGGGGCTGACTGCTTTCAGAGCACAAGTCACCAAGCTGTTTTGGGACTGGGGAGGTTTACCTGTGTCCGACTTGGATGTTTTGATTTTTCTCTGTTTGATTAGCAGGGTATTTTCTCTGTCAAATTATTGTGTAGGGCATCTTGCTGACAGGAAGGCACTCATCGCAGTGGTAGGTCAGAGCTTTTAGCTGATTGTTTCATGAGGGCACAGTTTAGGCCCAAGCCCTTCCCATGCCTCACCCCACCCACCCCTGAAATAGTTCCTTTATACCTGGGGTTCTGACATCATTTTCTCAAGAGGGCAAGGTGCATATCACTGTCATATTCTCCCTAGCACACTGCACTGACAATATAAGCATACACATTATATATATGTATATATATATCTATATCTATATCTATATATATATATATATATATATATATATAAATATAACAAACCAATCACATACAAACAACAACAAAAAAAATAAACTAAACAAGGTAGACAGACATGTGGGGAGTAGTGCAATGTAATGGCTGTGGGGCAGCAGTCTTCCAGGAGTCTTTCTGGAGGCTGAGATGCTGCCCTGTTTGCAGACAACTCTCTGCCCTGAGGAAGGAAGTTGCCCATCTTCAGGACGCACTGGACAGTAGTAAGAGAACCTCCCCCATCCATGGAGCACCAGAGCCACCACCACTACCTCAGCAGTAGCGAAGAAAGCACAGCAGTTGGACCACAGTGGACCCAGGTAGGGTAAGGGTGGTGGAACAGAGGCACACCCAGTCAGTTGTTCCACTCCACAATCCATACACCATTCTGGGGGAGAATAGTTCCCTATGGATGCACCTGCAGAGGAGACTAAGGAGATTGCAGACAACTGTCACAAGGGAGGCCCTCAGGAAGGAGGCAGAGGGCACCACAAGGAAAGGAAGCAGCTCCTGGTGGGGGACTCAACTATTAGGGGGATAGAACTGGGGGGAGCAGGGAAAACTGAAGTAAGGTGCCTGCCTGGTGCCATGGCTTGGAGGGACAGGAAGCACATCCTTAGGATCATGAGAACAGTTGCATGGGAGTCTGAGCTGGACATCATTGTCCACCTAGGGACAAATGACTTGGCTCATCATGAGATTAGAGCAGTGCAGAAGGACTTTGTAGAGTTGGGGAGGGACCTAAGGCAAGTAGCACACACAGTAGCCTTCTCGGAGGTGCTGCCGGTCAGTGGCATGGGTGAGGCGAGGGTACTTTGCACCATGCCGTTTAATGAATGTTTGAAAAAAATGGTGTGGAG
Organism: Neoceratodus forsteri; assembly: GCA_016271365.2. Taxonomy (NCBI): domain Eukaryota; kingdom Metazoa; phylum Chordata; order Ceratodontiformes; family Ceratodontidae; genus Neoceratodus; species Neoceratodus forsteri. Next base: position 810,754,215 of record CM028133.1, read on the forward strand.
CACAGGGGTTTGGCTTCATTGGGGACTGGGGTTCCACCTGGAGGGACACCAGCCTATACTGGCAGGATGGTCTGCATCTGTCCAGGAAGGGAACAAGTCTTTTGGGCAATAGGTTTAAATGCTTCATTGGCAAGCTTTTCAACTAGTCAAGGGGGGAGGCACTGATAAGCAGCAGGAAAATCCCAGCCTCTCCCTACAAAACAGGGTACTAAATGAGAAAAAGACCAAGGTAGAAAGGTCAGTGGGGGATGCTGCTACAGAAAGTAAAGCCATCAAAAAATGGAGAGCAATGAGTACCAATGTATGTAGTCTGGGTAACAAGCTTCCTGAATTAGTGGCCTTGATGGAGGAGGAACATCTGGATATTGTGGCAGTCTCAGAAACATGGTACACACAGAACCATGACTGGGACGTAAACATACCAGGATACACCATCTACAGGAGGGACAGGGAGGCTAAAAGAGGAGGAGTAATAGCTCTCTACATAAAGGAAGGAATCAAAGCAACAGAACAAAAGGGTAAACAGGGAGGAGAAGAAGCTCTGTGGGTCAATTTGGAGGCAGGCAATGGCACCACAATCCACACAGGGGTTGTATACAGACCCCCCCCTCAAGGGGAGGAAATGGACAAGGAAATGATATAAAGTATACTTAGAATGGCAGATAAAGGGGAGATATTGCTGATGGGTGATCTGAATATGTCAGATGTTAACTGGAGTGCAGTTGCAGCAGCTACTTCTAAGAGTGGGGTTGTTCTAGATGCCCTACAGGGGGCATGCCTTAGACAACTGTACTGGAACCCACTCAAGAGGGAGCAATTTAGACCTGGTTCTCTCAAATGGAGACGGAGAGATGATCACAGATGTAGAAGTGGGTAGCCATCTGGGAACTAGCGACCCTCAAGCAGTATGGTTCACAATAAACACAGCAATAGAGTCAAGCCATACAAAGGCAAAAGTATTGGACTTCAGGAGGGCTGACTTTGCCAAAATAGGTGAGTGCCTAAGAATGCACTAGCAAATGAGCAGGAAGGAGGGGTGGAAGAACAATGGGGAATAATAAAACTGTCATCACAGAGGTAACAAGCCTTTGTGAAGCAAATAAACAAAACAAAATGATGTAAGAAACCACTATGGTTCTCAAATGAGGTGGCAGTGAAGGTTCAAGAGAAAAAGAAAGCATTCAGAAAGTACAAGGAATCACAGAAGGAGCAGAACAGAGAATTGCATCAGTTAAAGCAAAGGAAGCTGGGAAGGCAATCAGAACAGCAAAGGCCTGAACTGAGGCTCGGTTAAGAAGGGGGATAAAACCTTTTTTAGATACATCAGGGAGTGAAGGAAGACTAAGGGAGGGATAGTGAGGCTTAATAAAGGGGAGGGGGTCGGCAGAGGGTGATGGTGAAAAGGTAGAGATACTAAAAAAATATTTTTGCTCAGTATTTACAAATGAAGAGTGGGAGGTACCTAAAACCAACAAAAACAACACTCTGGATACAGAAGTTGATACCAGCCCATTTACAGAAGAAAGGGTTCTGAAAGAACTCTTAAAACTGAAGGTGGAGAAAGCAATGGGGCCTGATGGGATTCATCCCAGAATTCTAGAAGAACTAAGGGTAGAACTAGTGACACCACTGACTCTCTTTAACAAATCATGGGAGGATGGGGTGGTACTGAGACTGGAGGGGCAGATGTGATTCCCCTCACAAAAGTGGAGCAGGGCAGAAGCAAGAAACTACAGACCTGTTAGTTTAACCTCAGTGATAGGGAAAATGATGGAATCACTTGAAGGAAAGAATTGTCGAGTACCTAGAGGCCAGAGGCACAGGACCCAAGACAGCATGGATTCACAGTGGGAAGGTCATGCCAGACGAATCTAATAGATTTCTTTGACTGGGTGACCAAAGTAGTAGATCAGGGAGGGGCTGTGGACATGGCCTACCTAGACTTTAGCAAGGCATTTTGACTCAGTCCCACACAAAAGATTAATATACAAGTTAGCCAGCCTGGGAGTGGGTCCCAAGATGATAGCCTGGGTAAAGAATTGGCTGGAGAATAGGACACAGAGGGTAATAGTAAATGGAGTCCACTCTGAAGAAAGGGGTTACTGAGTGGGGTACCGCAGGGTTCAGTATTAGGACCGGTCCTCTTCAATGTCTTTATAAGCGACATTGCAGAGGGACTGGAAGGAAAAGTATGTCTCTTTGCAGATGACTCAAAGATCTGCAATAGAGTTGATGCACAAGGTGGGGTGGAAAAGATGAGAAGGGCCTTGGCAAGGTTAGAGGAGTGGTCAAATGTATGGCAGCTTAGATTCAGTGCTAAGAAATGCAAGGTAATGTACCTGGGAAACAAAAACCCAGGGGAAGAGTACACAATGGGGGGTGAGATACTAACAACAACAAAAATGGAAAGGGACCTGGGGGTAGTCATATCAGATGACTTAAAGGTGGGCAAGCAATGTGACAGGGCAGTAAGGAGGTCTGGGGGGATACTGGGATACATAGGAGAAGCATCACCAGTAGAAAACAGGAAGTTGTTATCCCTCTGTACAGACAGCTGGTGAGACCCCATCTGGAGTACTGTGTGCAGTACTGAGACCCAATCTCTGCAAGGACATAGACAAGATGGAAGCTGTCCAGAGGAGGGCAACTAAAATGGTGCAGGGTCTGCACTGGAAGACATATGGAGAGAGCTAAAGGAGCTTAATATGTATAGCCTCGAGGAAAGGGGGAACATGATAGAAACTTTCAAGTACCTCAAGGGAATCAACAAAGTCCAAGAGGTAGCATCTTTCAAAAAGAGTGTGTAAGAACAAGGGACAAAATTTGAAGATGGGGGCAGTTCAGAGGTAATGTAAGAAGTATTTTTTCCACAGAGAGGTTGTGGATGCATGGAATGGCCTTCGGAGGAGGTTGTGGAGTCAAAAAACAGTGGTTGAATTCAAGCATGCATGAGACAGCCATAAGGCAATTCTAGGAGGTGGGGGTAGGAAGAAGTAGGCTGCTGGTTAACTAGGATCTGCAGCTTATCCATTAGGTAGGGAAATGGGCAGACTGGGTGGGCCAAGCGGTCCTTATCTGCCATCAAATTCTATGTTTCTATGAGAGCCAGGGGGAGTGGATGCCACGAAAAAACAGAGCCGCTACTTTGGTATGTGGTGCACAAAATACCAGTGAAATCAAGAAATCATAAACTCTGGCACACACTGACACCAAGACAAATGCATTTATAAAAAAGCAAATAGTCTTTTATTTTAAATCCAGCATACCTTCACAGCAAAAACACGGAGCCAAAAAACTCAACGTTTCACGCAGATGTACCTGCGCTTTGTCAAGAGTATAAAGTGCTATACAACCATGCAGTTCTTATAGTGCACAAACAGGTGTTACTCATTAAATAACTTAACAGCTTTCATTCACAAATATCTATGACACATTGATACTTAATTTCCTAACAAGGAATTGGGGGGGGGGGCAAGGAAAAAACCTATACTATATACTATAATTTAACAAGGCACCACTAAGTGGAACAACTCATTAAAGCATAATAAATACCATATTGACATTAAATATTCCAATATCTTATTATAATTAATTTTATAGTGTAAAGTTGCAAAATACATAGTCACCATACTGAAACATCTTAAATGTCTTTTAATCTTTATTTACAAATGATGCTGCAACTCTATGTTATTATTTAAACCTGGCACATATAGTGCCCCCTTAGTTTAAAAATCCAGTAGTTTTCCTTTCATGCCAATATATTATTTAAATCACCCCCTTGAGGTCCCAATTTAACTCTATCAATTCCTATAAACATCCAATTATGTAGTGTGGGTTCCGAGCTACAATGAGAATGCTGGGCAGTAACATATTCCAAATTCTTATTAACAATCACCCTGATATGCTCACTAACCCTTTCCTTTAATTTCCTCTTCGTCTGCCCTACATAATATGCCCCACATTGACAGGATGCTAAATAGATGACTAAACATGAGTCACAATTAATAAATGCACGAATATCAATGACAGTTCCATCCACCGGATTTTTAAAACTTTTGCCGGTCTGTATATATTTACAAAATTTACACCTTTGGCATTTATAACAACCTAACGGTAAAGACGGTAACCAATTTTCATGTTTGGACCCTGTCAGATATCTTTGTCCTGAATCACTCGAGGTATTAAGAGGAATAGAAACATCAAAAGAGGTCTGAGATCCACCTGACATTTTAAAAGAACATTTGGGCTGATAGCTACTAGTTAATCTGTCCCCTAAATTACATGTTTTTTTATAAACCATGCGCAGGGCCCCTAGTGCTCTGCGGCAGAATTTTCTGATTTCTGCGGCATGATTTATTCATTTCTGTGGCAGAATGCAGCCCTGCCATTGGCTAAAATATGAAGTGATGTCATTGATGACATCAGCTACCAAGCATGGAGGAGGGGCTTCAGGATAAACAAGATGGGTGCGGGAGCCTGGCATTATGGAAAAATTGTATATTTAAATGAAAATTCACTAAAAACAATAAATTCTGTGGCACTATATAAATTCTGCGGCATGATGCAAATTCTAAGTGAAATTCATGAATCACAAAATTCAGGAGCCTTGACCATGCGTTGAAATTCTTTAACATAAGGCAATATGCCAATTATGCCTTAACACTGACTCTATATCTTTAGACTGAATGGAGTACGTTACAAAATTAAGCCTCTCTTGCTCATTTGTACTAAGATGGCTGTTTTGTAATGATTGAAGGTAGTCACGCTTGGACTTGGTGATTTTTAATTTGTAGGCATTCCACAGCTGATGGTAGGTTAGCTAGACAGAGTTGAGGCTGGAGGTTTGAAAGATTTTCCAGGCTCTATCACGGGAATGCATCAAGTGTCACAAGTCATGTGAGAGCCAGGAGGAGTGGCTGCCCTTGGCTCTTCTTAGTTTAAATGGGGCATGAGAGTCAAGGATAGTGGAGAAGATGTTAATGAAGAAGTCAAGGGCTACATTAATGTCTGGGAGGGAGTTGATGGGGTCTCAGTTAACAGAGTTCAGACTTCTCAGGAATGCAGCAGTGTTGAAATTAGTTAGGTCTTGAGATTTTATAATTCAGGGGTGGGGTACGGTGGGAGGTTGTTCTTCCAGGTACAGTAGGTAGGGGAGTGGTCACTTATAGCATTGGGGAAAGTTCCTGCTGCTTTGACAGGGAGTTTGTTAGTGGTTAGTATCCAGTCAAGTAGGCCGTGCTTACCCAACTTCATATTTAGCCACGTGGGATGGTCAAGGATTTGCTCAAGGTTGGCGTCTGAGAGTGCAGCTAGGTACTGGGATTTGTTACTACCTAGCCAATCAAGACTGAAGTCACCACAGAGGATAATGTCCCTATCGGGAAGTGCATCTAAGTTTGTGAATAGTTCAGGGTAGGAGGAGGAGGTGATGCAGGGGGTTGATAGACACATTCTATTCGTAACTTTTTGACTTGCCCTAGGGTAATTGTAAGAAATAGGTGTTCAATAGCAGTGGAGAATTCAAAATCAGGTAGTTCATAAGCTGCCAATTCAGCCCTGGTATAGATTAGAACCCCCCTTCCTTCTTCACAAGCCGATCTCTCCTGCCATGGATATTCATGTGGGCTATTTTGGTGCCTTTTACACAAGAGCATGCGGCGCATGCTGCTGGAGAATAAATCTCAGCCTCCTTTAGGTGTCCCAGGTTTAATTCAATGTTTCCAGATAGGAGCAGAAGGCACATGAGTGGATGGGGAGGGGAAGAAAGGCCTCTTAGAGATTTTCTTACACAGGGATAAGTGAAGGATGATTTTATTATGTTGAGCCACAGGTAAAAGCTATCTGGGGGAGCTCAATTTAGGTGGGGTACTGATTGGGTAGTGATTAGGTAAGGCAGTGACAAGCCATAGGTCGGGGTGGATGTGGCTGTCCTGCCCTGATGTGGTACTTGTAACCTAAGCTACAATAGGAGAGAGCAGCATGTGAGTAGACCCCTCAGTAATAGAAATTATGGCACTGTGGAAATTAATGAGGGAGAATGTCATGTGGGATTACGGTATTGGCAGATGATTATGTTTGCAGAGTAAAAAGAGTAAAATACGGGAGTGAATTCCACGGGTTGGGAGGGGAGTGAATATCTCCCGGCAATTAAGAGTTAAATAATGTGGCTGAATGACTGCCTCCCCTGTGCAGACTGCCAATAGCTAAGTTGTGGGGCAGAGTGAGTGCGGATTTAATAGAGAGAGGGGTGGGGCTGGGCTGAAAATCAAGGAGCAAGTGACAAGATCATTGTGGAGAGAGATTCTGCTGGCAGCTGAAATGTGACAAATTCAAACTCTCAGCTTGTCCTCCGTACCTTGCCACGGGCATCCCGCTGGAGTGTTTCTGAGGTAAGACTCACTGCAGGGGTTGGGCATATGGCAGCAGTTTACGATTAGCCCTCAGACCCTGGACAAAAGAGAAAGAAGAGAGGAGATTAGTTACAAAAGCTGTTAGTGCCCTAGGGGCACTGAGGTCTGAGAAAGAGAGGGACAGATGCAGAGGTAATGAAAGAGGTGGCTACGGGGAGAGAGACAGGGAAAAAAAGAGAAAATTGAGGGGTGGGACTGAACAGGTGGAGCTGTAGTCTGGGGGGCATTGCTGGGGGGGAAAAAAGAAGGAGAGAACAATCAGAAAGGGCTGTAGAAAAATTACTAAAAGTACTAGGGCAGCATAAATAGTTTTATAGCAGAAAAAGTTAAATTACTGCAAAATGAATATCTGCCTGTAGTGAGACAGCAGCTCCTAAGGAGCGAGTGGAGAGATTATTGTGAATAGAGACTCTGCTGGCAGTCAAAAGGTGCCAAATTCAAACTCTCAGCTTATCCTCCATACCTTGCTACACATGTCCCACTGGAACATTTCTGAGGCAAGAATCACTGCAGGGTTGGGGGAATGTCAGCAGTTTATGATTAGCCCTCAGATCCTTGCCATGGACATCCTGCTGGAGCATTTCTGAGGCAGAAATCACCACAGGGGTTGAAGGAATGGCAGCAGTTTAAGATTAACCCTCAGATCCTTGCCACTGATGTCCCATTGGAGCATTTCTGAGGCAGGAATCAATGCAGGAGTTGGGGGTATGGTAGCAGTTTAAGATTAGCCCTCAGACCTGAAGCTGTTAGTGCCCTAGGGGCACTGAGGTCTGAGACCTTTCAGTAGATTCTAATAAACTAGGTTGTATGGCTCCAAAAAACCAAAACGACCCAGAAAAAAGAACAAAGAAGGAGGGGGAAAAGGTAAGAAAGGCTCTTTAAACCATTCTGAGCATTTTATGGAAATGGTGGTAATTCAGGGACTTTGGTGGAATCTCAATCTTACCAGACCCAGCCCCACAATATTTCTCAGCCCTTACAAAACACTAAAACTACAGAAAAAAATAACTAAAGAGGATGTGACCCCTCCAAAAAGGGTTATGCAACTAATCGTATCATTGGTATTCAACAAAACCTAGAGAATTTAAAGTGTCTTCCAGAAAGCATACAAGAGCTCAAACTTGCTTTTGATAGTATGGAATCTAAACTGGAAACTCACACTAAAAAGCTCACAGAATAAAATAAAACAGCAATCTGATGTGCAGGACTTACTTAGAGCCTTTAAAAATGAGGTTGAAAGCTGTAAAAAGTTACAACAAAATCTTATAATGAACATTATTTCAAAAACAGAGCTCAGAGAAAAAGTATGCAAGTATTTGGTGTGTCTCCAACATGGGAGAAGGAATCTTCTATTTTTAATATCTTACAACAGATAATTCAAGAACTCTTCAACTCAGAAAAAGATCTCCCTATAATTGATCAGGTGCACTGGCTGGGTGACACAAAATCTTTTGCTGGGTCTGATTCTCCAAGGCTTATGATTAGAAAATTCTTTAAATCTGAAGACAAACAGTGAGTCCTTAAAGCTCTTAAAAAAAAAAAAAGACTTTAAAATCAAAGGCAATAACATTTCTGTGAGGTAAAACTTCTGTAAGGACCTTCGGATACAAAGAAAGAAATTCAATTTCATTCAGCAAGTCCTTTGGAAGGAAAACATTAGAGCTTTTGTAATATTTCCAGCAAGGCTGAAAGTATTCTTAAAACATCAGGCTTTAATTTATGACAAAAATGAAGAAGCCCTAAAAGTCTTAAAATGTGTCTGCCGAATGTGTTTACAGCAACTTATGCTGCCATCTATTGACACATGCACTGAAGACAAGACTGGAGGAGAAACTGGACTAATCATTAATTTCTAATATGTTTCCTTTGTTGTTATTATTTTATTTTATTCTGCTCTGTTGTGTTTTTTTTGTATATAGTTCCATGTTTTTCTGGACTGTAATATAATAGGAGAATGCAAATAACCCTCTTTAATGCTTGTGTATCATGTACGGTCTGGTAGCATTGTCAGAATGGGCATCTCTGGCAATCAGTGGGAGGGGGAGAGGAGGAGGAGATGTGGGGGATCTTTTTTCTCCATGTTTTCTTTACTCATGCTGAGGAACGACAGCTTCATTTGCATCCTGGATTCTACTCAGGGACTGTATTATATGTTGGCATGGTGCCAGTCATGAAATTTATATTTTGTATAAACCAGAATGAGTTGCTTTCTTTAAGAAGTTACCTGGAATGTTAATGGAATCAGTTCTTCAATAAAAAGGTATTGAATTCTGAATAAGCTTAAGAAAATGGATGTAGACATTGTATTGCAAAAGGTCGGGTGGGACAAACACTTTCTTCACATTCTAGTTCTAGGAAAGTAAAGGTGTTTCAATTTTAGTTTGTAAAAAATATAAGGGGTAATAGTGGATGCACAATCTGAGATAGAGGGAAGAATAGGGATGATTGAAATACAGTTTTTCAGAGTGGAGGTGATCATAAGCTTAGTGTATAATCCCTTTCAAGTTTTCTCTTCTGATTTTGCAGACATTAACAAGATGTTATGCCATTAGGGCTGTGACAATATAATATTAGGAGGAGATATGAACTGTTTGCTTGATGGACTCTTAGATAAATGTACACCTTGTAAAAATTGGGATAAGTATAAAACCAGAATGTTTAAGAATTTCATTTCTAGTAACAATTTGATAGATCTTTGGAGAGAGACCCATTAATTAAATAGGCACTATATATCAGTCAGTTAGATTTAATATGCAGTCAAGAACATATTATGTCCTAATATCCAAAGATTTAAGAATAATTTGTAGTATGTTTCAGTCTAACATTGAGCCCATGACTACATCTGACCACAGTCCTGCATCATTTATATTAGGTTTCAAAGGTACTAAAAAGGGAAAGATACAGCTTTTGTAAAAAAGATAGAGCTAAGCATCAGGAAGATCTTAACAGGCAATAATATAGGACCAAATAACATAATCAAATCATAGGATGCATTTAAAGGGATCTATGACAGTCAGTCAACAATTTAGTCGTCGACCGACATTACAGCGACTCCTTTATGTTGACTGCATTTGCGGTTGACATAAAGGGAGTCAGATCTAACTGTGTTTTCTTTGGGGGCTTTCCCCACACACTCCCCATGCAGGGGCTTTCCCCTCTGCACCCCCACTACTTAAATAATCAACTCTGAGTCAGAGTTGTTTTGGGTGGTGGTGGAATACCCCCAGAAAGCAGTGCCGAGGTCCCATGCCGACACTACAGCAGCCTGGCACTGTTGTTGCTGTAGTGTCAGTCGTGGTAAAGTTGTCGAAGCATCAGTAAATGCATTTAAAGTAACAGTAAGGGGCACAATTATATCAGAAGCCTCTTGGAGGAATAAAGAAAGGGAAAATAATTTACAGATGCTGGAAGAGAGGTTGACAAAGTTAGACTCATTAGTCAGAAAAGGGAGGGAGCAGAAGTAAAAAGAATATAATAATCTAAAAATATAGAGAATGCAGAAATATTTCATATAAAGAACAGCTGGATGAAGATACAAAATTGGCTCATGTGGAATAAGCAGGTGGGCAAAGTACAGCCTAAACATTTTAAAATAGAAGAACAAAAAAAAAGATAGTTTGGCGATACAAGATGAACAAGGAATCATTCAAACAAATAAAGACAGAAAAGTAGATAGTTTTTTAGATGATTACACACATCTATACCAAAAAGAATGCAATTCATCTATACAAGAAATAGATCAAACTATATTAGGTAGATATGTTTCTAACGATGAAATGGACAACACCTTAAGCTCCATGGCCAAAAATAAGTGTCCATGTTTAGCAGGATACACACTAGAATTCTACACAAGTAATGGTACCCAACAGAATGGGTGGTATTGGGCAATACCAGACCACCTAGGGGTGTAATGAGGCCTCTGGAAGGTCCAATATTGCCCATACCACCCACCCTGGAGGGTATCATTTCACTTAGAAAATAGGTTATTTGTGACATTTGTTATAAAAAAATTTTAAACTGTCACAAATTTGCTTAAAAAAGTAGTATAAATTAATAGAAATTATTTTGTTGTAAAGTAGACCCTGTACTGGCACAGCTGCCGGTAAATAGTGCTTTTGTTTTCAATACACGTTTTTCTGTGTCTTTATGCCTGCTTGACAGTCCTTGTGTCCCCCTTGGTTTTTCTACCTGGTTCTCTCTTTTTTTTAAGAGGCACTGGGGGGGGGGGTGAGAGTGTGATATTGATGGCACCGTTGGAAGACTGGTGCTGTCTGAAGATACTGCTTAGTAGCTGGGAGTCAGGACCATAATACGGACATACAAACATACGAAATTTGCCAGCAGATAAAGGCCTAGAGGTCTATCAAGTCTGCTCGAATGTGCAGCTAGCATCCCTTATTCTGCAGCTGCCCCTCCCTTCCACCCTTCCCCTTCATTAACCCTCCCCCTTGTCCTGTCCCATCCTCGTTTGAAGCAGTCCACTGTTCTACTGCATACCACTTCAGCAGGTAATGCATTCACCCAGCCACCACCCTCTCTGTAAAAATTGTCTCCTCATCTCCTCTTGAACCTTCCTTGCTCCAGTCTCATATCATGGCCCCTGGTGGCCCTCCCTCCTTACTTTGAACAGCCCTCTGTACCCATCTTGTTTATTCCTTTCATGTATTTAAAGGTTTCAATCATGTCACCCTGTCTCCTCTCCTCCAGTGAGTACATGTTCAACTCCTTCAACCTCCTCTCGTATGATAAGTCCACCAGCCCCTTGATCATCTTTGTCGCTCTGTGCTGCACCCTCCAGTAACTTAATGTCCCTCTTCAGATAATGGATGCCAGTACTGCACGCTGTACTCAGGTGTGGTCTAACTAATGACCTATACAGTGGCAGAATCACCTCCTCCCTCCTGGAGGATATACCTTGCAATACAACCCAGAATTTTGTTGGCCTTTGCAGCTGCCTTCCTACATTGTGCCGAGTTGTTCATTGATCCTGTAATGAGCACACCCAGATCCTTCTCCTCCTCTGTCTGGGCTAGCTGCACTCCCCCTAGCTGGTAACTCCTCCTTGGGTTCTTCATCCCAGAATGCAGCACCTTGGACTTTTTGGCATTAAAGCCCAGTTGCCAGGTGTCTGACCAGGTTTCAAGCTTTGCCAGATCATCCTGCAACCCCTGCCATCCCCCTAGGTCATCCACCACCACGCCTACCTTGGTATCTTCAGCAAACAGACTGATCTTGCTCTTGATGTCCCATGATATGTCTGCAATGAATATCCCAAACAACACTGGTCCCAACTCTGAGCCCTGTGGAACACCGCTCATCACTGCCCTTGGGTGTGAGAGCTCCCCACCCACCACCACCCTCTGTTGCCTTCCCTGCAGCCAGTATCCTACCCATCTCACCAGCTTTGCACCTGCCCCTGTGCCTACTAACTTCCTTCCCAGCCTTCCATGTGGCACTGAGTCGAATGCCTTACTGAAGTCCAGATACAGGACATCCACTGCATGGCCCTTGTCCAGCTGCCTAGTTACCCAGTCATAGAACTCAACCAGGTTGGTTTGGCAGGATCTGCCACGTATGAAGCCATGCTGTCTGCTGTCCTGTAGTCCTTTGGCCTCTAGGAGGGCCACCAGCCTCTCCTTCAGGATAGTCTCCATTAGCTTAATGAGGGATTGGGGCGCACTGTAGTGGAACATGGTACACTGATCAGGTGGATTGTGGCTGTGCAGGTGTCAGTAGCATAGAATGAGACCTACATGGAAGCATTTTAGCGACAATAAAGATCACTGTAAGATATTAAAAAAAAAGTCTAAAGATCTGTTGGAACCACTGATGTCACAAATTGCCCATTTGCTAAATGCAGCCTGAATGAAAATACTGACCAAATGCCCTAAGCAACTGGTCAGCATTTTTGCTTGCGCTGCTCTTCCACTTCACAGGTTTTGCACATATCTTATTTGCAGCCAATAAAGGTTTTAAAGCCCATCTGTGGGCTGCCCAAGCTCCTGCTGCAGCCACGGCACTCTCCAAGCTGGCCGCAGCTAACAGACCACCTGACTGACCCGTGAACAGATTCAGATAGCCCATCTGTGGGCTTCCCAAGCTGCTGCTGCAGCTCCAGCAGTCTCTGAGCTGGCTACAGCTTACAGACTGGTCGACTGACCCCCAGACAGATTCAGACAGCTCATCTGTGGGCTTCCCAAGCTGCTGCTGTGGCCTCGGCACTCTCCAAGCCATCCACAGCTAATAGACTGCCTGACTGACCCCTGGACAGAGTCATACAGCCCATCTGCAGGCTTCCTAAGCTGCTGCTGTGGGCCCGGCACACTGCAAGCTGGCCACAGCTAACAGACAGCCCGACTGACCCCTGGACAGATTCAGGTATACATCAGACCGCTGAAACTCATGGTTTTGAATGCCGCTGTTTTGACTTGACACCCAGTGGAGGAGCCAGGCACTGATTGGCAGTTTCTGCACCTCGGCTGATTTTCCAACTCCTGGTGCTTCCTGATCCCAGGGAAATCTCTTTCTGTGCTGTGTTCTGGACTGAATATTTGTAAATGTAATTACTTATGTTATGCATCAATTGGTCTTACTTTACCTACCAGTTTAGCTAGTCTATTACAAGCCTCTAGTCTAGCCTCTCTGTGTTACTTGCGACTATGAGACTAGTACTGGACTAACTGTATTATTTAGTAGCTGAGGTTTGACTGCTTAGACCTAGCTACTGAGTAAGATTGCTGCATTTTTCCATTTCTGCCTCTACTGCCAAACCCTATCTCCTGTCCTACACTGGTCACTCTGCTAATTATTAATTTCTCCTCCCCACTTGCAATGCTGTCTCTCTAAACAGCTTAATTTCTTCTCTGCTTTACCTACAAACCCTTCTCTTACACCCCCTGCTGCTGCTGCTGCTGTTGTTCTCCTCAGATGTCCCGTCGCCAAAGCACAGAATCCCCCTCTCTGTTAACTCCTCTTCTATCTCTAAATAATTGCAATGCATTTGCCACCTCTTTACTTCATGCTTTGTCTTCCTCCATTGCCTGCCCCCCCCACTGAGCATGCTATTGTACTGTAGCTGTATTTAATCCTCTGCCTTTCCCCGCTTCTTCCACAAACAGCCCATCTGCGGGCTTCCCAAGCTGCTGCTGTGGCCCTGGCACTCTCCGAGTTGGCCGCAGCTAACAGACCACCCAAATGACCCCCAGACAGATTTAGGTATGCACTTGACCTCTGAAACTTGTGGTTTTGAATGCTGCTGTTTTGACTGGACACCCAGAGGAGGAGATAAGCACTAACTGGAAATTTCTGCTCCACGGCTGATTTTCCAACTCCTGTTGCTTCCTGATATTGGGGAAATCTCTTTCTGTGCTGCATTCTGGACTGAAAAGTAAAGCTAAAATGTTACTTGATAACTGGCAAAATCTTTACCACTCATTATGGATAAGGGTGGAGACATTAAAGATAATGGTTCTTCCTCATTTAATTTTTCTTTATCAATCCAATGTGGTATTTATATTGAAGGATATTATACAATCTGTTCATGTTATTTTCTCAAAGGGGGTACACCCTGCATTGCATGGATTATAACAACAATGGCAAGGGATAGAGGGGCACTTGGTTGTCCAGACCCAGGGTTATATTACCAGGCCACCAGAATAACTCAGTTTTGGAAATGTTTAACCAATATAGCTAAACAAGACTATTTTATAATGCATTTATGGAATATGCTGTTAAAAACATAAATTAGCTATACCAGTACAAGTACTCTATTTCTTCCCAGAAAAGTTTACCAGGAGCAGCCTATTGGTCATTAAGGAAATAGCTTAAATTCTATATACTTTAAAAAAATATATAATCTTTTACAGCCATTACATTATTTACATTCTTTACTTCCAATAGGTCTAGATATAAATAACTATAATGAATATTTTCAATATCCAGTTATACAGAAGTTAAATGCAGGGGTCATCTTTTGGAGTGACATTATAAACTCTGAAGGACTACTGACAAAAGAACAATTTTCAATCACACCTATTGGGTTACACTTGGATAGATGGAATATTATCAGAAAAAATGTTTGCAATAGCTGCTAAGTATATATATATATATATATATATATATATATATATATATATATATATATATATCTATCTATCTATCTATCTATCTATCTATCTATCTATCTATCTATCTATCTATCTATTTATCTAGAGGGCATGGCTAGCAGCCTAAATGAGAGCAGCACTCTTCCATAGTTCTGCACGACTACATTTTTATTTAGCTTCTTTTATCACTAAAAGTATTACAAGGCTGCTTCAAAGTGCTAAATTTTGATTTAATTGCTACTGCGGATCACAGGCATATAAAACTTATTATTGTTGGTGACATGGGTTGAACTAAAACAATGACGGGAAGAGATGGGGCCAGGCAATATTTCAGTTGCATCTTTTCATCTCTTTTCCATTTCAGAAATGAAGCTACACTCTACAAACAACTAGAACTTGTTACACACTGGATTTCCAACTCTATAGCTTACGGTAAACTGCGGCATCTTCTCCTGTAAAAAGCCTGATAAGTAATGTATATGATGTTATTTCAGTAACCACTGGAGGAGTCTGTATTTGAACTTGCTCCTGACATTGAATGTCTAAACTTTATTAAATACATGCATTGCATTTAGAATGATCTGCCAGCCTTGCAGCTATCTATGTCTCCTTCTTTTTCTATATTATAGGCCTAAAACAATACCAATGAGTTGCTGTGTTTTTACCATCTTTAGTTAATGCAGCACAATGGCTATAATGAATCTACGGAGGAAACTCACACTAAAAGTCCTCCTCAAATAAAAATACCTCCTAATATTGAATCCAAAACACTAAATAAAATATTAAGGTCTTCTGCAAGAAAATTGGTTACACCATACGAATCTTTAAACTCCTTGGGTACTCCAACTGCAAATCCATCCAGAAAGGTAACATTAACACAATTAAGACCCATATGATACAGGCACAACTGTCACTTATTTATTTATTTCATTTATTTTGAATTATGATGACCGGGTAAGCCCACTGAGATACATATATCCCTTTTTCAGGGGTGACCTGGGAAAATATATTTCCAGTAGAATTGAAAACAACATACAATGGAAAATCAGATTACAGAGAAAAAGCTACAGAGTAATGTTGCTAACTATTGGTAGAAAACATGGAAAAGTAGTTACAGAGCACAAGCTACAGAATACTGGTTTCTAATAATTGGTCAGTAAGTGCCATAGTCAAAAGTGATTACAGGCATAAGAATGATTGCTCACAGACAGTTCATAAGTGCAATTCAAAGCATACATAATAGGGATATGGAATTACAAAGTAAAAATGAAGAATCAAACATGAACAAGAATATGGTATGTGCCAAGCTGTGGTGAAGAGGGAAGAAAAAGCAGAAGCAGACTATATGCCATGCTAGAAACAGAGTTTACAGAAAGATGCATGAGACTAGGGCAGTAGGAATTGAGAGAGGGGGACTTAAAGGGAGGTAAAGTAGGGGAAAAAGACTAGATAGAAGGGACGACAGGTTAGAAACAGGTACAAATTGGCAGGGGAAAAAAGAGTACTATTTGGCCTTTTTGAATTAGGAAAGAAATGTACAGGAAAGTAGTCCAAGCAGGAGGTTGTTCCATTTTTGGGGTGCAAGAAAGATGAAGGATTTCCTACCTATGGTTAGCCGAGTCTTGGGGAGGCTTAGCAAAGGGAGTGGGAGGAGCAAAAAGTCCTGGGGTAAGTCTCAGAGTGAGCAAGTTTGTAAGGATTGGTGGGGAGGGAATATGGATGCATTTGAATGTAGTGCAGTGTAGGGGGAAGTCCATCTTAGCCTCAAAAGACAACCATCCTATGGCATTGAGGACGTCACAGTGCTGTGCGTGAGCAGGTGCCATTGCGGCAAAGCGTGTGATTCTGTGGTAGGTCTGCTTCAATCTGGACAGTATAGAAGACTTAGCTGAGTGAAGTAGAGGTGCTCCATAGAAGAGACCCAGGAGTAGCGCAGACGTAATTGTTCTCTGTGAGTTAGGGGTCAGGTCAGGAGCAATATGAACTAGTACCCCCAGTTTTTGATGTGTGGACTTGATTGTTCTATGAGACTGCACTTCAAGGGATAGATTTTCCTCTAGGGTTACTCCTAAATATTTAAATGAGTCCACTCCTTCAAGAGCTGTACCTGTAGAGGTGTTGATTACAAACGTTTTTTGGGTGGACAAGTCAAAGGAAGTTGTGTCGGAACAGCATAGTTTTTGTTTTCCTTTGGTATTGAGAAACAACAGGTTTTGTTTGAACCAGGCTTTGAGTAGCCAGAAATCATTTTCAAGGTCCGACTTGATGGTGGGGATACATTTATCTGATCTAGAAAGAATGGCATCATCCACGTAGAGTTGTACTGTCGCACTACCATAGTTGCTAGGTAGCTCAATTATGAATATGGAGAATAACAGGGGACCCAGGATTGACCCCTGGGGGACCCTGTCTGTGATGTGTGCCAGGGGCAAGGTAACTCCAGCTCATTTGATGCATTGAAGCCAATTTGATAGGTAATTGGAAAACCAGGAAAAGGTGTTAGGGTCAAGACCAATTTTGTTGAGTTTTGATAAAAGTAGCCGGTGGTCTACAAGGTCAATGCTTTTTTGAGATCGACAAAGATGGCCCCACTCACACACCTCTGATCCACATAGATACATAGATACATAGACAGTGTCGGCAGATAAGGGCCTATGGCCCACCCAGTCTGCCCATTTGAGCTTGTAAGTTCAGTTTGTTTTCCTAGAAGTCTGTTGCCCCTTTCCCCTGACCTCCACAATTCCTTTATGTCTATCCCATGCATTCTTAAATCCCGTGATTGTTTCAGCCCCCACCACTTCCTCTGGCAGGGTGTTCCACTTGTCCACCACCCGTTCTGTGAAGAAATTATTTCTCATGTTTCCTCTGAATCGTCCTCCCTCCAACTTCATCCCATGCCCTCTAGTCCTGGAACATCTTTTCACTTAAAAATAGTGTTTTCCTGCACCCTGTTCCTCCCTGTAAGATACTTGTATGTCTCTATCATATCCTCTCTCCTCCTCTCCTCCAGAGAGTACATGTTCAGTTCCTTCAACCTGTCTTCATAGGACTTGTGATACAATCCATGCACCATCTTTGTTGCCTCCTCTGAACCTTCTCTACCCTGTCTATGTCCTTATGTAGGTATGGTCTCCAGAACTGTCGCTGTACTCCAGGTGGGGCCTCACTAGTGTCTTGTATAGCGGAATTATGACCTCCCTTTTCCTGCTGGTGATGCCCTGCCTATACATCCCAGCATCCTATTTGCTTTACCTGCTGCCTTGTCACACTAGTTTTCCTACCTTGAGGTTATCAGAGATGATAACCCCAAGATCCCTTTCCTGCTTGGTGCATGCTATATCCTCACCCCCAACTGATATATTGTGCCAGGGTTTTGTGCCCCATATGCATTATCTTGCACTTCTTTGCATTGAATTTCAACTGCCAAACCCTGACCATTCTTCAAGTTTTGCAGGTTGCTTCTCATTCTGTCTACACACTCTGGTGTGTCTACTCTGTTACAGAGCTTTGTGTCATCAGCGAACAGTGAAATTCTGCCTTCTAGGTCCTGCAATGTCACTGATGAAGATGTTGAATAGGACCGGTCCCAGCACTGATCCCTGTGGTACCCCACTGGTCACTCTTCCCTCTGTGGAGTGACAGCCATTTACCACCACCCTCTGTGTCCTGCCACCCAGCCAGTTACCTACCCACCACACTACTGTCCTGCCCACACCCATATTCCCCAGTTTGTGTAATAGTCTTCTATGTGGCACAGTGTCAAGCCTTGCTGAAGTCCAGATAGGCCATGTCCACTGCCCTCCCTGATCCACCTCCCTAGTCACCCAGTCAAAAAATTCAACGAGGTTGGTCTGACATGACCTCCCTGGTGAAACCATGCTGCCTTGGGTCCTGTAGTCCATTGACAACCAGATGTTCCACCAATCTCTCCTTCAGTAGTGCTTCCATGATCTTCCCCACTACCGAGGTGAGGCTGACTGGTCTGTAGTTCCCTACTTCCTCTTTGTTCCCACTTTTGTATAAGGGGACTACATCTGCTGTCCTCCAGTCTTTGGGTACCTCCCCTGTTTCCAGTGATCTGCTAAACAGGATAGCCAGAGGTTCAGCCACCACCTCTCTTAGTTCTTTAAGGACCCTGGGGTGCACCCCATCTGGCCCCATTGCTTTATCAACTCTTATTACTTCCAGTTCCTTCAGGACCCTTTCTCATGTAAAGGGACTTGTGTCCATTTCTGCACCATTCTCACCCCTTGTACTCCCTTCAGACCCATTACCCTCCTCTTCCTCAGTAAAGACTGAACAGAAATACCTGTTCAATATGTCAGCTTTACTGTTGTCATCCTCCACACGGCCCCCATCCTCCCCCTTCAGTCTCACTATCCCTCCCTTTGTCTTTCTTTTTTCACTTATGTACCTGTAAAAGGTTTTGTCCCCTCTACCCACTGATTTTGCAATGTGTTCTTCTGTCTGAGCTTTGGCTTCCTTACTAACCTCCCTGCCTCCCTTGCTTCTCCTGGTACTTCTCCCTATCCCCTTCTGCCTGTGTCTTTTTGTATTGCCTGAATGCAATCTTTTTGGCTTTCACTTTCTTTGCTACCTCTTTGGAAAACCATAATGGTCTCCTCTTCCTTTTCCTCTTGCTAACCTGCTTAATGCATAATTATGTTGTTCTTGTAATCCCCATTTTAAATACTGCCCACTGTTCCTCAACCCCTGATTCCTGTCCCATTCCCCTTAATGCCTCTTTCAAGTATCTCCCCATTTTCCCAAAGTCTGCCCCCCTAAAATCCAGGATACGTGTTTTTGTGTGGTTTGGTTCTGCTCTTTCTGTGATTTCAAACCACAATGACTGGTGGTCACTGTTTCCCAGGTGCTCCCCAACTATTACCCCCATCACACTGTCCCTGTTTGTGAGCACAAGGTCCAGTATTGCCTTCTGCCGAGTTGGTTCCATGACCAGTTGCTTGAGGAAGGCACTCTGAAGGGAGTCCAGGATAAATCTGCTCCTAGTTGATGCTGCTGCTTGGATGCTTCAGTCCACGTCTGGAATATTGAAGTCTCCAACCAGTACTACCTCACCCTTGTCTGCCATCCTTTGGATGGCTAGCATCAGCTTCCTATCTGTTTCTTCCTCCTGGGCTGGTGGTCTATAGACCACACCTGTGTGGATGGCTGTCCCCATTTTCCTTTCCAGCTTAACCCACAGTATCTCTCCCCCATTTTGTTCCTCCTGGATCTCTGTGGCCCTTATGTCATTTTTCTCATACAGTGCCACTCCTCCTCCCTTCCTGCATGCTCTGTCTCTTCTGAATATGTTGTAGCCAGGTATGGCCATCTCCCAGTCGTGATTATCATTACACCAGGTTTCAGTGATGGCCACAATGTCCAGGTCTGACTGCACCATGACAGCCTCCAGATCTTCCATCTTGTTGCTAAGGCTCCTGGCATTTGCACACATGGCTTTCCATGATTTGACCTCCCTAGACTGTTTCACTGTTCTACTCCAGCCCCTTCCTTGGTTGTCATTTATCCCTGGTTCTCCTTGCTGTCTGCCCTTCTGCTGAATTTTGCCCCTTTTCTGCTTATCCGCCTCTTGGGCACTAATCTCCATCTTTTGCCCACTGCTTTGCAGAGATAGCCACTCCTCTGGTTCACTGGTTCCACTGCTAGCTGTGGGGGGTGAGCAAGTAGGTATCCTCCTTACTGGCCTGCCACCCCCCTTTGCTAGTTTAAATGCTTGTCAATGTAGCATTTAAACTTATCATTGAGTGCTTGGATTCCCCTCCAGGATGGATGCAGGCCGTCAGGCTTGAACAAACCTCCATCCCTCCAGGTGGGTCCCCAGTCACCAATGAATCCAAACCCTTCTTCACAGCACCAGTTCTTCAACCATGAGTTAAAGTTCCTGGTGCATGCACTCCTATGCTCTCCCTTGCCTCTCACAGGCACACAGTTTGATATTTATCTGTGGTTATCCTTAGGAGAGCAGATTCCATCCCATGCTGTTTCCGGAAGCCATTTTGTGAGATAAGAAGGACATTTGATGATTCTAAAAAGGTACATAACTGATTATAGAGTATTCTTTCTAGAATTTTAGCTAGAGAACACAATATTGAAATAGGTCAATAGTTTTAGTAAGGTTAGCTGGGCCGCTCTTGCGAATAGGGACCACTATTGCTGTTTTCCATTTATTGGGTATGGTGTGTGAGAGGAAGGACCTATTGATTAATAGTGCAACTATGTAAGTAATTGCAGAGGCACAAATCTTGAGGAATCTGGGAGGGAGGGAATCAAATCCTGGTGAGCTGTCAGGGTCAAGTTTGTTTAGGAGCTTGAGACCTTCTGCACGTGAAGTGAGTCTCAGGTGGAAGGGTGTGTGGGAAAGTCAGGCCTAACATCATCAGGGAAATGATTTATGCTAGTTACAATATCCAGGGGGGTGGCTAGTAGTGTACCATTATTGATCATGGTCTGGGGAATAGTTCGTTCCTTGCCTTTGAGCAGGGAATTTATTTGTGTCCAGAATTTTAGGATTGGTAAGATGGCAGATTTGTAAGGACTGAAGGTTGTCAGACTCGGACTTGGTGATTTTCAATTTGCAAGCATTCCACAGCTGACAGTAGGTTAGCTAGTCAGAGATGAGGCTGGATTTTTGAAAGATTTTTCAGGCTCTATCATGGGAATTCATCAAGTGTCACATGTCAAGTGACAGCCAGATGGAGTGGATGCCCTTGGCTCTTTTTAATTTAAACAGGGCATGAGAGTCAAGGATAGTGGAGAAGGTGTTAATGAAGAAGTCAAGGGCTACATTAATGTCTGGGAGGGAGTTGAAGGGGTTCCAGTTAACAGAGTTCAGACTTCTCAGGAATGCAACAGTGGTGAAATTAGTTAGGTCTTGAGATTTTATAATTCGGGGGTGGGGTGGGGTGGCAGGTTGTTCTTCCAGATGCAGTAGGTAGGGGAGTGGTCACTTATTGCATCAGGGAAAGTTCCTGCTGCTTTGACAGGGAGTTTGTTATTGGTTGGTGTCCAGTCAAATGGGCTGTGCTTACTTGACTTCATATTTTGCCGTGTGGGATGGTCAAGGATTTGGTCTTGGTTGGAGTCTGAGAGTGCAGCTAGGTACTGGGATTTGTTACTACCTAGCCAATCAAGACAGAAGTCACCACAGTGGATAATGTTCCTATGGGGAAGTGTATCTAAGTTTATGAATAATTCAGGTTAGGAGAAGGAGGCAATGTGGGGGGGTAGATAGACACACCCTATTAGTAACTTTTTGACTTGCCCTAGGATAACTGTAACAAATAGGTGCTCAACAGCAGTGGAGAATTCAAAATCAGGTAGTTCACAGACTGCCAGTCAGCCTTGGTATAGATTAGAACCCCACTCCTTCCTTCTTCATCAGCCGATCTCTCTTGAAGGAGGAGAAGCCAGGTAGGGCTATTTCATGGGAAAGAATATAGGGTTTTAACCAGGTTTCAGTAATGCAGAGAATGTCTGGCTTATAGTGTTGGACCCACATATTAAGCTCTGCCATTTTCTTCTTGATGCTCTGGGATTTCATGTCAGCTATTTTGGTGCTTTTTACACAAGAGCATGCGGGGCATGCTGTTGGAGAAAGAATCTCAGCCCCCTTTACGTGTCCCAGGTTTAATTCAATGTTTCCAGATAGGAGCAGGAGGCACATAAGTGAATGAGTGGAGGGGGAGGGGGAAGGGAAGAAAGGCCTCTTAGAGATTTTCTTACACAGGGATAAGTGATGGATGATTTTATTATGTTGAGCCACAGGTAAAAGATATCGGGGGAGCTCAACTTAGGTGGGGTGCTGACTGGGTAGTGATCTGGGTAAGACAGTGACAAACCATTGGGCTGGGTGGAGGTGGCTGTCCTGCCCTGGTGTGGTACCTGTAGCCTAAGGTACAATAGGAGAGAGCAGCATGTGAGTAGACCCCTCAGTAATAGAAATGATGGCACTGTGGAAATTAATGA
This sequence comes from Neoceratodus forsteri, assembly GCA_016271365.2. Lineage (NCBI taxonomy): Eukaryota > Metazoa > Chordata > Ceratodontiformes > Ceratodontidae > Neoceratodus > Neoceratodus forsteri. The sequence continues at coordinate 810,776,719 of CM028133.1, forward strand.
GGGAGAATGTCGTGTGGGATTATGGTATTGGCAGAGGATTATGTTTACAGAGCAAAAAGAGTAAAATAGGGGAGTGAATTCCACGGGTTACGAGGGAAGTGAATATCTCCTGGCAGTTAAGAGTTAAGTAATGTGGCTGCATGACTGCCTCCAGTATGCAGAGTGCCAATAGCTAAGGTAGGGGGTGGAGTGAATGTGGATTTAATAGAGAGAGTGGGTGGGCTGGGCCGATAATCAAGGAGTGAGTAGAGAGATCTTAGAGAAGAAAGAATCTGCTGGCAGCTGAAAGGCACCAAATTCAAACTCTCAGCTTGTCCTCTGTACTGTGCCATGGACCTCCTGTTGGACTGTATCTAAGGTAGGACTCACTGCAGGGGTTGGGGACATGGCAGCAGGTTTAAGATTAGCCCTCAGACCCTGGAAAAAAGAGAAGGAGAGAGGCGATTAGTTACCAAAGCTGTTAGTGCCCTAGGTGCACTGAGGTCTGAGAAACAGAGGCACAGATGCAGAGGTAGTGAAAGAGGTGGCTATGGATAGGAGGACAGGGAACAAAAGAGAAAATTGAGGTGTGGGACTGAACAGATGGAGCTGTAGTCTGGGGGGGAAGCAGTGCTGGGAAGGGAAAAAAGAAGGAGAGAACAAGCAGAAAGGGCTATAGAAAAATTATTAAAAGTACTCTGGCAGCATGAAATAGTCTTCAAGCAGATAAAATTAAATTACTGCAAAATGAAAATCTGCCTGCAGGGAGACAGCAGCTCCTAAAGAGCGAGTGGAGAGATTATTGTGAAGAGAGATTCTGCTGGCAGTTGAAAGGTGCCAAATTCAAACTCTCAGCTTGTCTTCCATTCCTTGCTACACATGTCCCACTGGAGCATTTCTGAGGCAAGAATTACTGCAGGGGTTGGGGGAATGTCAGCAGTTTAAGATTAGTCCTCAGATCCTTGCCATGGATGTCCCACTGGAGTGTTTCTGTGGCAGGAATCAATGCAGGAGTTGGGGGTATGGTAGCAGTTTGAAATTAGCCCCCAGACCTGAAGCTGTTTGTGCCCTAGGGGCACTGAGGTCTGAGACCTTTCAGTAGATACTAATAAACTAGGTTGTATGGCTCCAAAAAATCAAAGCGATCCAGAAAGAAAGAAAGAAAGAACAAAGGAGGGGAGAAAAGTAAGCCAGGATCTTTAAATTATTCTGAACATTTTATGGAAATGGTGGTAATTCAGGGACTTTGGTGGAATCTCAATCTTACCAGACCCAGCCCCACAATATTTCTCAGCCCTTACAAAACACTAAAACTACAGAAAAAAGTAACTAAAGAGGATGTGACCCCTTCAAAAAGGGCTACGCAACTAATAGTATCACTGGTATTCAACAAAACCTAGAGAATTTAAAGCATCTTCCAGAAAGCATACAAAGCTCAATCTTGCTTTTGATAGTATGGATTCTAAACTGGAAACTCACACTAAGAAGCTCACAGAATAAAAAAAAACAGCAATCTGACGTGCAGGACTTACTTAACCCCATTAAAAACGAGGTTGAAAGCTGTAAAAAGTTACAACCAAATCTTATAATGAAAATTATTTAAAAAACTGAGCTCAGAGAAAAAGTATGCAAGTATTTGGTGTGTCTCCAACATGGGAGAAGGAATCTTCTATTTTTAATATCTTACAACAGATAATTCAAGAACTCTTCAACTCAGAAAAAGATCTCCCTATAATTGATCAGGTGCACTGGCTGGGTGACACAAAATCTTTTGCTGGGTCTGATTCTCCAAGGCTTATGATTATAAAATTCTTTAAATCTGAAGGCAAACAGTGAGTCCTTAAAACTCTTCAAGAAAAAAAAGGACTTTAAACTCAAATGTAACATTTCTGTGAGGCAAGACTTCTGTAAGGACCTTTGGATACAAAGAAAGAAATTCAATTACATTCAGCAAGTCCTTTGGAAGGAAAACATTAGAGCTTTTGTAATATTTCCAGCAAGGCTGAAAGTATTCTTAAAACATTAGACTTTAATTTATGACAACAATGAAGAAGCTCTAAAAGTCTTAAAATGTGTCTGCCAAATGTGTTTTCAGCAGCTTATATTTCAATCTATTGACACATGCACTGAAGACAAGACTGGAGGAGAAACTGGACTAATTAATAATTTCTGATATGCTTCCTTTGTTATTGTTTTATTTTATTCTGCTCTTTTGTGCTTTTTTTGTATATAGTTCAATGTTTTTCTGGAATATAATACAATAGGAGAGAACAAATATCCCTCTTTAATGCTTGTGTACCTTGTAAGGTCTGGTAGCATTGCCAGAATGGGCATCTCTGGCAATCAGTGGGGGAGGGGGGAGGAGGAGATGTGGGGGATCTTTTTTTCCCATTTTTTTCTTTACTCATGCTAAGGAATGACAGATTCATTTACATCCTGGCTTCTACGTAGGGACTGTATTATGGGTTGGCATGATGCCAATTATGAAATTTATATTTTGTATAAACCAGAATGAGTTGCTTTCTTTAAGAAGTTACCTGGAATGTTAATGGAATCAGTTCTTCTATAAAAAGGTACTGAATTCTGAATAAGCTAAAGAAAATGGATGTAGACATTGTATTGTTTCAGGAGACTTTATTGGATAAGATTGAATCTAACAAACTTAAAAAAGGTTGGGTGGATCAAATAATTTCTTCTCACTCCACTTCTAGGAAAGTAAAGGTGTTGTAATTTTTGTTAGTAAAAAATATAAGAGGTAATAATGGATGCACAATCTGAGACAGAGGGAAGAATAGGGATGATTGAAATACAGTTTTTCAGAATGGAGTTGATCATAAGCTCAGTGTACGCTCCCTGTCAAGTTTTCTCTTCAGTTTTTGCAGACATTAACAAGATGTTATGCCATTAGGGCTGTGACAATATAATATTAGGAGGAGATATGAACTGTTTGCTTGATAAGCTCTTAGATAAATCTACACCTTATAAAAATTGGGATGAGTATAAAACTAGAATGTTTAAGAATTTAATTTCTAGTAACAATTTAATAGCTCTTTGGAGAGAGACCCTATACTTAAATAGGCAAAATATGTATCAGTCAGTTAGATTTAATATGCAGTCAGGAATAAATTACGTCCTAATATCCAAAGATTTAATAATAATTTGTAATATGTTTCATTCAGGGGTGTCATACAGTCAGGAATTTTGGAGGGGCACAAAATCCAAACTTCTGTAGAGGGCTCCGTGGGCATGCTCCCCCGGGAAAATTTTGAAAAATTGAAGTCAAATGGTGCATTTTGGTGACTTTTAGCAGGCCAGAAAGCTGTTCCCCAACAAGCTAAATGCCACAATACTGATATAGGTTAGAGGAATGATCAAACACAAACCAAGCATTTCAGACGTTCTGGCTTCTATGTGAAAAGTTTGAAAAATACAACTCACAGATATTTGCAGCACTTAGAAATATGCTGACTGGATATTAAATATATATTTTTAATATCACTAAGCTTCTTGGCACAATTTCTCCAAACAAGTTCACATTCCTCTGGGAATGTTACACAATTTGCTTTCATTTTTGACAGAAGAGGGTGGACAGAGTCTTATTCTTTCTCATTAGGCTTGGGAAGAGGGATGGATGCCAGATCTGCCATTACAGCCCCCTTATGATGCCCATGTTTGTAACACAGCATACCAGTTCTCAGCTCAGGCCTCATGATCTGGGAAGGTAAAATATGCATGTTCTGCTTTCATGTGTTTGACTCATTTGAGTTTGAGGACATGTAAACCTCACAGAAAATGGAAGCAGAGTGCCCTGGAATAGGCAACCACTGAAATTATGAAAGATAACAGCATGGGCACTTGATAACTCTCGCAGCACCAGCCCTCTGGCACAACACAAACTTATGTCTGTTATACACACAACACACAGCTGAAAAAAATGCAGCCAGTGAGCAGGAAGAGCGCCTTAGCCAACAGCTCATCGGTTTACACTGCTCAAGAAAGTGATATCCAAGAACTACTGTAATGAGCACATAAAGCCTTCATAAATGCATTAAAAGTTTGGCTGCAAGTGCAGCATTGAGGGTTACATTTCTGGAGCCTAGACTGCTGTCATTTCAGTGACGCACTATGAAATATGAAACCTGCAATAGGCATCTTTCCTAAAATCCCAGGAAGAAAAACGAGCGTGGCAGTGACACACAATAGTTAGCATTGCAAAAAGCCAACAGTAGGTGTAGTGCAGTAAACTACTATGAATTTACAGATGTTACAGTCAGTGTTCAACTTTAGTGTTAGTTGTCTGTGTTACATCTGCAAGGCCTCCTACCCTCTCTCTCTCTCTCTTTTTGGAACGTACAACTTCAGTTGAAAGTGGCACCTGGGAAAGCAGTTTGTTGAAAATATTGTAAGCTCTAGCGATAAAAAAGAACAGCAGCAACATGGCACATCAGCAACAGCAAAGTGCTACTACTACATTACAGCACCTCTTTCTATGTGGAAAAAACTCAAGAGGAAAGACTTCTGTGGTTTAACGAAGCCCACTATAAGGTCTGTCTGGGGCTACCACCACACCACCACCTTGGCTTTGTTTGTCCCGCTCCCTCTCTCTTTCTCTCTCTCACCCGGCTCACTCAGAACAGGTTACTACTGCTCAGAAGGTGAAGCCCTGCGATTCCTGCCTCTAGTCTGCACACCCACTCGGTCAGACTCATCGACAGGGGAGAGGTGTGCCGCAATAGCGAGCGAGCAATACAGTCAATTATTTTATTATTCCATTTGAAAGGAGGTTAAACTGACAGCCAATATAACCTCCTTTCAAATAGAATAATAAATCAGAAAACTGAGGAAAAATTGAAACTAACTAAGCAAAGCGGGGTGTGTGAGTTAGTGACAGAGCCTGAACTTAGATGAGTACTATGGTGGCTTGGCCTGGTTGAGTAGATCAGTACAGTACCTAGTCTGCTCTGATACTGGGAGGTGGGTCTGGGGATGGGTTGGCACAGTGTGGCAATGCTGGTGTCAAGAAACTGCTTCCTAGCCTTGATTCTGTCCCCTGAGTGAGGTACTGCCCTTTCTTAAACTAGGAAGCAGCCAGGAACTTCAGTTTTCTTGTGGTCTGCTCTGGAGGAACACACCGACTGACTGTGCTCTCTGCTCTCTCACTCGTCTCGACTCAGTCAGAATGCCTGACTGTCAGGTCAGAGAATGGCGGGGTACTCAACTGAATAGTGATGATGATGAACGAGAACCAATTTGCCACATGAACTATTTCTTTGTACCTTGGCTGTGATTGGCTGCTGGCTGGCAGTTACCAACCACACCAATCAACTGTCTGTTGCCATCTTTCTCTCTCTCTCTCTTTCTCTCTCTGTCTCTTTGTTTTCACAGGCACTCATCAGCTCAGCCCTGAAGCCAGTCACCAGCCCAGTAGAAGCAAATACCTTTTTTTTTAAAAAACAGCAGCTCCCAGTCTTCCCACACACTTTCACCAATCAATTTGGAACCCCCACCCCCCAGCCCACACCAAAAAGATGTTGAAAATACACGTTTTTTTTTCAGCCAGTGGGACAGTAAACAAATAAAATACTAAATACATTTTGTTTTAATAGCCTTCACAACAATATTGGAGGCGCACATGCCCTCTCGGGCCCTATGGGTATGATGCCACTGGTTTAATTCTAACATTGAGCCTATGACTGCATCTGACCACAGTCCTGCATCATTTATATTAGGTTTCAAAGGTACTAAAAAGGAAAGGATACAGCTTTTGTAAAAAAAAGATAGAGCTAAGCATTGGGAAGTTCTTAACAGGCAATAATATAGGCCAAAATAACATAATCGAATCATAAGATGCATTTAATGGGATCTATGACAGTTGGTCGACAATTTCATTGTCGACCGACATTACGGTGACTCCTTTATGTCGACTACATTTGCGGTTGACATAAAGGGAGTCAGATCTAACCGTGTTTTCTTTGGGGGCCTTGCCCCCGAACCCACCATGCAGGGGGCTTTTTCCCCTGCACCTCCCACTACTTAAATAATCAACTCTGAGTCAGAGTTGTTTCAGGGTGGGGGTGCAATACCCCCAGAAAGCAGTACCGGGGTCCCGCGCTGTCACTACAGCAACCTGGCACTGTTGTTGCTGTAGTGTCGGTCGTGCTAAAGTTGTCAAGGAAGCATCAGTAAATGCATTTAAAGTAACAGTAAGGGGCATAATTATATCAGAAGCCTCTTGGAGGAATAAAGAAAGAAAAAAATAATGTATAGGAGCTGGAAGAGAGATTGGCAAAGTTAGACTCAGAAGTCAGAAATGGGAGGGAGCAGAAGTAAAAAGAATATAATAATCTAAAAAATAGAGAATGCAGAAATATTTCATATGAAGAACAGCTGGATGAACATAAAAAATTGGCTCATGTGGAGTAAGCAGGTGGGCAAAGTACAGGCTAAACATTTTAAAATAGAAGAACAAAAAAAAAGATAGTTTGGCGATACAAGATGAACAAGTAATCATTCAAGCAAATAAAGACAGAATAGTAGATTGTTTTTTAGACGACTACACACTTCTATACCAAAAAGAATGCAATTCATCTATACAAGAAATATTTTACTTTGGCAAGTTACTATCGGGGAAAATATATCTGAGTAAGATCAAACTATATTAGGTAGGCCTGTTTCTAAAGATGAAATGGACAACACCTTAAACTCCATGGCCAAAAATAAGTGTTCAAGTTTAGCTGGATATACACTAGAATTCTACGCAAGCAATAATACCCAACAGGATGGGTGGTATTGTTCAATACCAGACCATCCAGGGGTGTAATGAGGACCCTGGAAGGTCCAGTTTTGCCCATACCACCCACCCTGGAGGGTATTATTGCACTTAGAAAATGGGCTATTTGTTGGGGGGCATGGTGAGCTGCTCAGCCATCAAGCTGCTCTTTCTAAGAGCTCCCAACAATCTTTCTTTTAATAAAATAAAAGACAAACTAAGGACTTATTTGCTGATACAGAAATATAGATATACTATTCCTGAAAGTACTGCTGAAGGCGGATTTTTCAATCATGGGCCGGAAGAATTTAGAGAGCAGAGCCAATTTTTTTGCACCACATGGTGGAGCCGCAAAAGCACCAACTACCACCTTGGAGGAGGAGTTGAAGGAACCCGACAAAGAGGGCTCTCACCCGGCGTCTCTCAATTCACTCCAGAAGGCTGTCTCCATCCTTACTAAAATGGTGCAGCATATCGATAAAAAAATGGACACATACCATGATCGCATGATGGCCATGGAGCAATGGATGGACGGCCTTGTGGGGGCTGTGGCAGGAGCTGAAAAGAACTTGAATAAAGCATTGGCCACAGCAGCAATGTGTGTGAGAGAACATGCACTTATGTCTAGCTGAATGGAACAGCTAGAAAGCACAGTGAGAGCCTCACATGTTCGGGTAATTGGAATGCCTGAAAAAACAGAAGGAGATGATTTGTGTGCCTTCATGATAACATGGTTGGATCAGACGTATGGGTTAGACCTTCAGGATGTCATCCGTTGTGCCTACAGAATAACACCGCGGAGAGCTAATGGCCAGAAAGTGGAACCCCGAACTATATTAATTGTTATGGTGTCCTCAGTGATTCAGGACCATATCCTACAAGCTGCTAGATCTAAAAGGAACATACATGTAGAGGGGTCCTGAGTGATGTTTTTCCCTGACCTCTCATATACAACATGTACAAAAAGAAAAGGCTTTGATGCCATGAGGCAGCGATTCCATGATCTGGAGATTCCAACAAGCATGTTGATGCCAGCTAGACTACACATCAATATTGGGAGGAAGACCTACATATATACTGACCCCAAGGAGGCAGGAAAGATGGCTGAAGAGCTCGAAGCAGAAAGGGCAGCCCGAGAGGGTGAGAATTCTTCAGAATCAGGAGAAGAAGAAGAGCCTTAATCAAGGCTCCACATTAGAACTTCCAGTCTATTTTTAAAGCGACTTTCCAAGTAATAGTCCCACTAGTTGAAAATTAATGTTGGGACCTTAAGATAAATCTGGTAAAAGAAGATAAGGGGCTTCTCTATGAAAACGAACGAACATTGAGCTATCTGGACTTTTGGATTAGTATGTTATGGTTCTTTGGTTAAATTAAGTAAAGTCGCTATCCTTGTTTTGTCTTAGTTCTAAGGAGGAGGCCTTCCTGGAATATTCTATTAAATAGTAGACATTTAGTTCTTTTCAGCGATGTCTCATATGGTTAAATAAGCGGTTAGGCTGCTCAACCTAGTGTCAGGAATAAACCTGTTCTTTAGTAAATGAAACCCTTTGGCTATTGTTTTAAAATAAATATAATAAATGAGTAAAAGATTATGAATAATAACAGAGATATAAACAGTTATTAGATTAAACCTGTTAATTTTGTTATTACCGAATAGGCTAAGGGAGCTATGGAGAGGGGAATTTTTTTCCTTTATATTTTGCAAGAACTGTATAAATTAAGGCTAAGTGGCCATTATTTCTACTGTTAAAATTATTATGTAGTAAATGTAGTTTAAGACATTAGCAGCATATAGCAATTTTAGTATATTCTGGCAAAAAGTTTTATATCCCCCTCCATCTTGTATCAAAAGTAACAATGACTCACATTCTCTAACATTAACTTTTATTGGAAAAATGTTGTATGCTTTGTTCCAAATGTAATGATTGTACTGTATAGTATGAAAATATAAATAAAAAGTATTAAAAAAAAAGAAAATGGGCTATTTGTGACATGTTTTATAAAATAATTTAAAAAGGTCACAAATGTGCTTAACAAAAAGTAGTATAAATTAATAGAAATTATTTTGTTGTAAAGTAGTCCTTGTACTGGCACAGCTACCAGTAGATGGTGCTTTTGTTTTCAATACTCATTTTTCTGTGCTTTTATGCCTGCTTGGCAATCCTTGTCCCCCCCCTCAGTTTTTCTACCTGGTTCTCTCTTTTTTTTTTTAAGAGGAACTGGGGGTGTGTGAGAGTGTAAGATTGATGGCACTGTTGGAAGACTGGTGCTGTCGGAAGTAACTATTTATGTTAGTAACTGGGATTCAGGACCATAATGAAGAGCTGCTGTGTGCCGTAGTGGAACATGGCACACTGATCAGGTGGGTTGTGGCTGAGCAGGCATCAGTAGCAGAGAAGGAGACCTAAGTGGAAGCATTTTAGTGACAACAAAGATCACTGTAAGATATTAAAAAAAAGTCTAAAGAACCACTAATGTCACAAATAGCCCATTTGCTAAATGCAACCAGAATGACAATACTGGCCAAATGCCCTAGGCATCTGGTCAGCATTTTTGCTTGCGCTGCTCTGACCATTCCATTGGTTTTACACATATGTTATTTGCAGCCAATAAAGGCTTTAAAGATATCTATTGGGTGATGTGTGATTCCCTTGGTCCTGGCTGAGTGCATAGATTTATTTTTGCTCAGTTTGTAGCTTGGCAGTCTGCCATTCACCACAGCACATTTCTCATATGTGCGTAATTATTTTCAGAGTCCCATTATGGAGATACCTGTAACCCAGATGCACCCCCTCTTCCATGCCCTGTTTCCATTACACCATATACATTTAGGAAAGGAAAGTCACCAGCAAAATTAGTTCCTTTCACAAACAACAACTCAGAGGAAAAACTATGTAATCCCTTCTACTTCAAGATTTGTTTATGAATAACTAGCGGGAGGCGGCACGGAGTGCCGTGGCTCGAACATGTGTGAGTGAAGTCAACTGTGCAGCAATTTCAAACAAGATTTTGAGAAGAAAGAAGTAGTTGGGAATAAAAAAGTGTGGTTTGTATTAAGATGGCTAAATTCGTTTACACTACAATTCAGTTGCAAGGGCAGCTGACTCACTTGCGTTTTTCGCTAAGCGAGCAGAAAAGGGCATGGCAGGCTGGAACTTTTGATTTCTTGGGCATCTATTGAAAGTTAATGTACCCATCTGGAATGGGTACCAGCCAATCAGAGCCCAGGAAATAGAAAGCTCATTTTCTAAATTACATTTTGTGAACAGCTACTTTCACTGTCAGAACTATTGTTTCTACAAATCCAGCAACAGCGACAACAGTAACAAAAAAATACCTATTTCATTTAGTTAGGCTTCTATATCTCTTCTTCCAAAACCATGAAGAGATCCCAAACAGGCATTTAATTATAGACCCATTACTATCTTAAACACAGATCACAACATTTTTACTAAATTACTAAATAATCACTTAATTCAATTCTTCCCTAACATGATTCATTCGGATCAAACAAGTTTTATACCTTCAAGACCGATACATACAGGCTTAGCTCAAATCCATCTTTTATTAGAGTACTAAGAGAGGAAACAATCTTTTATTAGACTACTAAGAGAGGAAACAATTGTATTGTCACTGCCTTTTTGGCTCTCAATGCCACCAAGGCTTTTGAAATGCTTGAATGGGATTTTCTGTTTTTTATTTTAGAATGTTGGGGCTTTCCTAGAGACATGATAGATTTTATTAAAACACTGTACAGAAATCCAAAAGCAAAATAAAAAAGTAATAAATTCTTAGAAAGTTTCAGTCTGCAAAGAAGGGTTAGGCAGGGATGCCCCCTGACTTCCATCTTCTTTGTTCTAGCTATTGAAGTGTTATTAATAGAGCTGCAAAAGAATAAAAGGATCGATGGGGTTGCCACCAATAAAACTGAAACAAAGGTTGAAGCCTATGCCGACAACATTCTTCTTTTGTTAAACTCTCCGTATGACAGTTTATTACAGTTAAAAAAATATATATATATATATATCTCAAGTCACAGGATATAAAGTTAATTAATCAAAATTGGTGATGATTACAGTAAACTTAAATCCAGAACAAATTACAAAGATACAACAAATCTGTCAGGCACAAATAAATAATGATGGTATGAATTACTAGGTTCAATTTTATCCCCAAGGTTACAGAGTATTTCTGCTGTAATTGTGTCCCTCCCACCCACTCTGGCTCTGATCTCTATTAAATAGTCTAAGGGGGCGGATTTATTGAAAGAGGGGGCTGGACTTGGGGACATGATCTTGATACAGTCTTTAGAAGATCTGATATGGACTTTGCTATGCTAGTTTTCATGCTAACTTTGCAAGATCAGATACAGACTTTACTATATTCTATCATATAGAGATATGTTGATTTCTGTATAAATTGTAGGTTGCCTGACAATTCTTTTCCAGAGACTGAGTCAGGGAAGGGACAACTAACTGGGTGGGGTGGGTAGCACAGGATGGAGACAAGACAGAGGTGGGGGCCCCAAACCACTAGAGGTGGTATTTTTGGAAGGGTAGTGGGGTGTACTGGGTGCAGGTCAGCTATAGTTCTGGATTTAGCCTGGAGGATGGGGGGATGCATGGTATGCCACCAGCTGGCACAACTAAAAGAGGAGGTCTGGTGGATCAGGAGGATGCTGAGCAGGGGGGATAGGAGGATGCCCTGCTGGAGGGAGAGAGTGGGATGGGGGCAATAAGGAAGAAGGTACTAGGCACCCAGCAGCAGCAGGGAGCGATGGCACAAGTGGAATAGGAGATGTAGGAGGGGTGAGCACAAGGGGTACCGGGGGCTTGGGGAATTATTGGAGACTGATAGGGGCCAGAATTACAGGTAGGTGATTGGGAACAAAGGCTCTAAGGCTGCACAAAAGGGAGTAAACTGGGAGGGTTCACCAGCTGGGGGAAGCATGATGGTAGACTTTGAGCATAATAACAGATTCAAGTTCAAGTTTATTGCAGGAAAACTTCGCTGAGCAAGCTCATTCACAAGAGGTCCTAGATCATAATAATAGCCAAGTGGCTTAACATAAGAAGACAACATATACAAAGCATCTTAAAAAAACATATACTCATAGGATTGCTATACATCGGTTTATAAAATTACAGTCTGACAGATTGAGGCACAGTAAAGTTCATATATTACCAGATGCTGGAATGCAACTGAATAGGTAAGGATTATTAGTGTAGGATAGTAGGGAGCTGGGCAGGTAGGGAGTGTACTGTGGGAGGAGAGAGTGGGTGGGTGTGTAAGAGGAGGGTGTAAAGATAACAGAAGGGAGTAGTGGAATAGGAAGGAGGGGTTAGAAAATATAAGATGAGTAAAGGAATAGTATTAGGGAGAGTAGGGTGAAGAGGATAGAGATAACGAAGGCAATAATAGGTGAGAATTTGGTGGTTAGCCGAATGGTTTCATGTCCTGGTAGGTATTGGTTTGAGGTGATTGATCTTGAGGCTATAAAGGCTCAGGGGAAGGCTTAATAGCAAGTACAGATATCTTTTAGTTTGGATGCTGTTAACTTTTTAAAGAAGTTGACTGAGACCATACTGGAAAGTTTCAGAGTGGATTGGAGCTGGTTCCATATTGTTGGAAAAGCACATGAGATAGCACTTTTACCAAAAGTGGTGTGAGTCCTGGACACATCCAGGAAGATAAAGTCAGATTTCCTGAGGGAATATGCACAGTGGGAGATACTGATCAGGCATGTGAGGTAGCTTGGTAGTTTGTTCAAGAGTATCTTAAGGGTCCAGATACCAGCATGAAACAGCCATCTAGTGGTAAGTGACGTCCAACCGATTGCTGTGTAAAGGTCACAGTGATGGGTTCGGTACAATGAATTGGTGATGAACTGCAGGGCACAGTGATAGAGTACATCCAATTTGTTTAGGTTTGAGGTTGCAGCGGAGCTGTAAATTAGGTCCCCATAATCAAGCAAGGGAAGAAATGTGGCCTGTACTAGCCTGGTTCTGATCTCATTTGGAAAGAGAGACTTGTTTCTGTAAAAGAAACCCAACCTGGCTTTTAGCCTTCTAGAAAGGCCCTCAAGATGATCACTGAAAGAAAGTTCCTTATCCAGCCAAATGCCAAGATAATTGAATTTAGGGACTACTTCCAGGGGTTCGCCTAGCGAGGTAACAACAAAGTCCTTCAGTGGTACAGAGGGGAAGGGAGAAGAGTTACTATGAATAAAAATCATAGCCTTGGTCTCCTTGGCATTAAGAAGAAGCTTGACATTGATGAGGTTGATTTCCAGCTGAGCAAAGTCAGATTGCAGTACGTTCCTAACTTCAGAAAATGTAGAGCCAGAAGTATGCAGTACTGTGTCATTAGCAAAGAAGTGAAGGTTGGAATTGACGATATGAGAGTCAAGATCATTGATATACAGGGAAAAAAGGATAGGTCCTAGGATGGAGCCTTGAGGGACTACCCTGGCAATCAGCAACGAGCCTGAGAGTATGCCATCAGCTTTCACTTTCTGGGTCCTCCCTGAGAGATAGCTGGTGAACCACTGAGCGGTGGATGGAGTGGCACATAGCTTTATAAGGCTGTCAATTAGTAAATTGTGATCAACTATATCGAACGCTTTGCTCAGGTCTAAGAATCAAATCAAATCATCTTTATTTTTAAAGCGCTTTTCAAAACCAAGGCGCTGTACAAAGAGATCATACATACATATAAATTTTAAAAACAGACATAAATAAATCAACCGTAACTAGGATAAGCTAAACTAAATAAATACATCTTTAGCTCCATTTTAAATCTCTCGATGGTTGGACATTCTCTTAACCAGCGAGGTAGAGAATTCCACAGGGTTGGCGCTGAAAAAGAAGATCGCACCAGTGATCTTTTTGTTGTCTATTGCAATCCAGTCATTTGTGACTTTAGCCAAAGCTGTGATAGTGCTGTGTTTAGACCGGAAACCAGATTGTGCTGGGTTTAACAGTAAGAAGGTTTCAGTTTGAAGTTTTAATTGATTATAGATCAGTTTTTTGAGTACTTTAGAGAGAACAGGCAAACTTGAGATAGGTCTGTAATTATTTAGATCACAAGGGTCACCTGATTTGAATAGGAGAAGGATATGGGCGGATTTCCAACAAGAAGGAACTGTGGCAGTAGAGATCGAGAGATTGAGAATGTGAAGAATAGGGGCAGTGAGATAGGCATAACCTAGTTTTAGAAAAAACGGTTCAAGTCCATCATCTCCTGCACTTTTCTTAGGGTCAAGATTGAGTAGTACATCTTCTACTTCTCTGTAATTAAGTGCACACAGCTGGAAAGAACAGGTCGAGGTGCTGGGAGTATGGCTAGCACTAGCTTGATTAACCCCTCGACCTGCATGAGGTGAGGAGTCAAAAGCTAAGCCAGCAGTGACAAAATGGGAGTTGAGTTCTTCCAGAATTTGGGAATTACCTTCGATAGTTCTGCCATTGGTAAGGATCTTGGCTGAAAGGGAGGGAGCACTAGGCCATCCTTCAATGGAATTAAGTGTCCTCTAGATTTTTTGTGGGTTTCCTTTGGCATGTTCTAGGGTAGAGACATAGTAGTGTGCTTTTGCTGCCTGAATGCTTTTTACACATGTGTTTCTGGCTGTTCTAAATGCCTACCAATCTGAATGACTCTTAGTGCGCCTGACCTGGGCCCAGGACTTGTCCCTATTAGTGATTGCAGCCTTAAGACTTGGAGTGAACCAGGGGTGGGAGGTATGGTGCACCCTGACCTTAATATAGGGGGCATGCTTATTTACCGGTGTATTAAGGTTGTTGAGAACAGAGACAGTCTCATCTATGGATTTGGCAAGATAAAGATCTTGCCATCTAGCCTCCCCTAGATCGGTCAGGTAATTTCTTGCTTGGAATTTGCGGAAAGACCTTTTGGAAATGTACTTAGATTGCTGCCGACACTTGGCCTGTGATCTTATGCAAACTACAACCCAACGGTCACTCATATCATTGTGAAATACCGCAGAGCATAGAGTTTTATGTGGGTGAGGAGTTAATATGACATCTAGAAGTGAGCTGTTGGCAAGGTTCAATGTGTTATTCCTTGTTGGTTCACTAACAAGCTGTACGAGGCCAGACTCATCACAGAAAGAGTTCAGGCTGTGAGATTTCTGGGTGAGCCAGTCCATATTAAAATTCCCGAAGATTATTGTCTCAGAGCTGGAAGCCGTGATTATAGATTTAAGTTCGTTAAGAATATCAGTTCCGCCAGACGGGGGCCTATATCCACCTATAATAGTGATAACCTCTGTGGAGGGAAGTTGAAGCTTCAAGGATACAATCTCATATTCCTTCTGTTTAGATTTACAAGAGATATCAGAAACTGTAAATTTAGATTTAGAATAGATGACAACACCACCCCCCTAGATTCCCTATCTGCCCTGTATAGTTTGTAGCCTGGTAGTGCAATTTGTTGATCGGTAGTGGCTTTTTTGAGCCAAGACTCTGTAATAATTATAAGATTTGGTTCTGCGTGAGCAGCCCATGCTTGTAGCTGGTCAAATTTTTTAGTCAAACTCAGTATATTTACTAGCATCATTTTGAGCCCTGAGGCAGCTGCAAATTCTGTTGGTAAGTTAAGTTGTATCGGGGGACCAGGATTTAGCTCCACATTACCCGAGCAGAGAAGAAGTAAGAGCATCAATTTTTTTCCTGGAGTTCAGTATAGATGCAATCTCTTTTTTCTGTTTTGATCATCCTCTGAGTACTGCCATAGGCATAGGTTTAATGCTAGGGAAAAAGAGGTTTATTCTATAGTATAAGGATGTGACTGTGAGTGCACGAATAGTCATAGGCGAGGGGAGTAGGAAAGGGGATTGGTAGGAATAGAGAGTATAGTAAAAGGGTTGGGGCCCCATCAGGAGGGAAGTGCAGTAGGTACTGGCAGCATAAGTGGAGAGGGTGAGTTCCAGGGTCAGGCTATGGCCTTTCTTATACATACATAGATACATAGACAGTGTCGGCAGATAAGGGCCTATGGCCCACCCAGTCTGCCCATTTGAGCTTGTAAGTTCAGTTTGTTTTCCTAGAAGTTGGTTTCCCCTTACCCCTGACCTCTAGAATTCCTTTATGTCTATCCCATGCATTCTTAAATCCCGTGATTGTTTCAGCCCCCACCACTTCCTCTGGCAGGGTGTTCCACTTGTCCACCACCCGTTCTGTGAAGAAATTATTTCTCATGTTTCCTCTGAATCGTCCTCCTCCAACTTCATCCCATGCCTCTAGTCCTGGAACATCTTTTCGCTTAAAAATAGTGTTTTCCTGCACCCTGTTCCTCCCTGTAAGATACTTGTATGTCTCTATCATATCCCTCTCTCCTCCTCTCCTCCAGGGAGTACATATTCAGTTCCTTCAACCTGTCCTCATAGGACTTGTGATGCAATCCATGCACCATCTTTGTTGCCCTCCTCTGAACCTTCTCTACCCTGTCTATGTCCTTACGTAGGTATGGTCTCCAGAACCCGTACACTGTACTCCAGGTGGGGCCTCACTAGTGTCTTGTATAGCGGAATTATGACCTCCTTTTCCTGCTGGTGATGCCCTGCCTATACATCCCAGCATCCTATTTGCTTTACCTGCTGCCTTGTCACACTGTTTCCTACCTTGAGGTCATCAGAGATGATAACCCCAAGATCCCTTTCCTGCTTGGTGCATGCTATATCCTCACCCCAACTGAAATATTGTGCCAGGGTTTTTGTGCCCCATATGCATTATCTTGCACTTCTTTGCATTGAATTTCAACTGCCAAACCCTGACCATTCTTCAAGTTTCTGCAGGTCCCTTCTCATTCTGTCTACACCCTCTGATGTGCGTCTACTCTGTTACAGAGCTTTGTGTCATCAGCGAACAGTGAAATTCTGCCTTCTAGATCCTGCGCAATGTCACTGATGAAGATGTTGAATAGAACCGGTCCCAACACTGATCCTGTGGTACCCCACTGGTCACTCTTCTCTGTGGAGTGACAGCCATTTATCACCACCCTCTGTGTCCTGCCACCCAGCCAGTTACCTACCCACCACACTACTGTCCTGCCCACACCCATATTCCCAGTTTGTGTAATAGTCTTCTATGTGGCACAGTGTCAAAGGCCTTGCTGAAGTCCAGATAGGCCATGTCCACTGCCCTCCCTGATCCACCTCCCTAGTCACCCAGTCAAAAATTCAATGAGGTTGGTCTGACATGACCTCCCCTGGTGAAACCATGCTGCCTTGGGTCCTGTAGTCCATTGACAACCAGATGTTCCACCAATCTCTCCTTCAGTAGTGCTTCCATGATCTTCCCACTACCGGTGAGGCTGACTGGTCTGTAGTTCCCTGCTTCCTCTTTGTTCCCACTTTTGTATAAGGGGACTACATCTGCTGTCCTCCAGTCTTTGGGTACCTCCCTGTTTCCAGTGATCGGCTAAACAGGATAGCCAGAGGTTCAGCCACCACCTCTTAGTTCTTTAAGGACCCTGGGTGCACCCTGCTGGCCCATTGCTTTATCAACTCTTATTACTTCCAGTTCCTTCAGGACCCTTTCTCGTGTAAAGGGACTGTGTCCATTTCTGCACCATTCTCACCCTTATACTCCTTCAGACCCATTACCCCTCTTCTCAGTAAAGACTGAGCAGAAATACCTGTTCAATATGTCAGCTTTACTGTTGTCATCCTCCACGTGGCTCCCATCCTCCCCTTCAGTCTCACTATCCCTCCTTTGTCTTTCTTTTTCACTTATGTACCTGTAAAGGTTTTGTCCCTTTACCCACTGATTTTGCAATGTGTTCTTCTGTCTGAGCTTTGGCTTCCCTTACTGACTTCCCTGCCTCCCTTTGCTTCTCCTGGTACTTCTCCCTATCCCCTTCTGCCTGTGTCTTTTGTATTGCCTGAATGCAATCTTTTGCTTTCACTTTTTGCTACCTCTTTGGAAAACCATAATGGTCTCCTCTTCCTTTTCTCTTGCTAACCTGCTTAATGCATAATTCTGTTGTTCTTATAATCCCCATTTTAAATACTGCCCACTGTTCCTCAACCCCTGATTCCTGTCCCATTCCCTTAATGCCTCTTTCAAGTATCTCCCATTTTCCCAAAGTCTGCCCCTAAAATCCAGGATACGTGTTTTTGTGTGGTTTGGTTCTGCTCTTTCTGTGATTTCAAACCACAATGACTGGTGGTCACTGTTACCCAGGTGCTCCCCACTGTTACCCCATCACACTGTCCCTGTTTGAGAGCACAAGGTCCAGTATTGCCTTCTGCCGAGTTGGTTCCATGACCAGTTGCTTGAGGAAGGCACCCTGAAGGGAGTCCAGGATAAATCTGCTCCTATTTGATACTGCTGCTGGGATGCTTCAGTCCACATCTGGAATATTGAAGTCTCCAACCAGTACTACCTCACCCTTGTCTGCCATCCTTTGGATGGCTAGCATCAGCTCCCTATCTGTTTCTTCCTCCTAGGCTGGTGGTCTATAGACCACACCTGTGCGGATGGCTGTCCCCATTTTCCTTTCCAGCTTAACCCACAGTATCTCTCCCCCATTTTGTTCCTCCTGGATCTCTGTGGCCCTTATGTCATTTTTCACATACAGCCACCTCCTCCCTTCCTGCCTGCTCTGTCTCTTCTGAATATGTTGTAGCCAGGTATGGCCATCTCCTGGTCATGGTTATCATTACACCAGGTTTCAGTGATGGCCACAATGTCCAGGTCTGACTGTACCATGACAGCCTCCAGATCTTCCATCTTGTTGCTAAGGCTCCTGGCATTTGCACACATGGCTTTCCATGATTTGACCTCCCTAGACTGCTTCACTGTTCTACTCCAGCCCCTTCCTTGGTTGTCATTTATCCCTGGTTCTCCTTGCTGTCTGCCCTTCTGCTGAATTTTGCCTCTTTTCTGCTTATCCACCTCTTGGGCACTAATCTCTATCTTTTGCACACTGCCTTGCAGAGATAGCCACTCCTCTGGTTCACTGGTTCCACTGCTAGCTGTGGGGAGTGAGCAAGTAGGTACCCTCCTTGCTGGCTTGCCACCCCCCTTTGCTAGTTTAAATGCTTGTCAATGTAGCATTTAAACTTATCATTGAGTGCTTGATTCCCTCCAGGACGGATGCAGGGTCAGGCTTGAACAAACCTCCATCCTCCAGGTGGGTCCCAGTCACCAATGAACCCAAACCCTTCCTCACAGCACCAGTTCTTCAACCATGAGTTAAAGTTCCTGGTGTATGCACTCCTATGCTCTCCCTTGCCTCTCACAGGTAGTACTTCTGAGAAAGTGACAGAAGTAGCTACTTGCTTGAGACCCCTTCCCAGTTTCCTAAACTCTTCCTGAACTTCCTTTGGCTCCCCATTTGCCAAGTCATTAGTACCTAGGTGGATAATGACATCCAGCTCACCCTTCCATCTTGCCTTCCAAGTGATCCCCAGGATCTTCCTTCCATCCCTCCATGCCGTGGCACCTGGTAGGCACCTCACCTCCCTGTCCTCCCCCTCCTGTGTTCCTAGCTGGATCCCTCTTACAATGGAGTCCCCCACCAGGATTCGCTTCCTCCTCCTCTGGGGTCCACTGCTTTCCCCACTGAGGTCACCTCCTTGGCTAACCTCCACATCCTTTCCTTCCACTTCTCTGGGTACCTCTATTTGGTTGTCCTCATTTGCCAGTATGGCATATGAGTTCTTGAGTGGAATAGGATCTGGGATGTGCCTCTGCCTGACTGCTCTAACCCTCCCTGAGCCCACTGTCATCCAAGTGCTCCTCGTTCTTGGCATCCTTTGAGGCAGCTGCATTGGACTGGGTGGTCCCTGGATAGGGGTGATGGTACTCCTGACCCAGTTTACTTCCGCTCTGAGTCTGGCTACCTCATCCCGCAGTCCAGAGAGATGCATGCAGATAGGGCAGCACCTCAGTGTCCAGAAGGTCTGCCTGAATATGGCTGCCCACAGCCACTGCATTGCACCACTCCCCACATTATACTGCAATTCCACAACTTGTCTGCTACTGAAGCTCTCCTAGTTCTCTTTTTATTAATTTACTGTACTAAAAATCCTGTCACTGATCCTCAGATATTTTTTTTTTTTAAGGAAAAGAAACCAATAAATAAATAAATGAGTCAAAACACTTGTCGTGTTGAGGTGGGCTTCTCCTTATGCCCTCCTACTTACACCTCTTACTATACCCTGTGTTTAGCTCCTGTCAATCAGATTTATCAGGGCATATAATTAAGAGTTGGGGGAAGGGGAGGGAAGGGCGAAATTTGCAGCAATTAAAGACAGCACAGAATTACACCACCAGTATGTTTTAAATTTTCAACAGACCAAAAACAATTATAAGTAAAGACAACAAAGAAAGTATAGTGTCACTACAAGCCCACAATCTAAGTTTAAAAGAAAAATAGCAATTACCAGTTACTCTAAAGCACTGAATTGAATATGTTTCCTTCCTTCCCTTCTGGCTTCTTCTGAGAAAATAAACCTCTGCTTGCTACTTTAACTCTGACTAAGCCCCACCTCCAGTTATCACGTAGCTGAGGTCAGAGGCCAGACAATTAACACCCTTCACCCCACTACAGGACAGTCAGACAAGCCAAGATAAAATTTGCAGCAATTAAAGACAGCACAGAATTACACCACCACTATGTTTTAAATTTTCAACAGACCAAAAACAATTATAAGTAAAGACAACAAAGAAAGTATAGTGTCATTACAAGCCCACAATCTAAGTTTAAAAGAAAATTAGCAATTACCAGTTACTCTAAAGCACTGAATTGAATATGTTTCCTTCCTTCCCCTTCTGGTTTCTTTCCGTATTGTTTCGATGAATACGCTGTTTGCTAGTATTGCCAGTGCAAAAATAAAGTAAGCCATGGCTCTTAGAAGGGTTTGCACAGAGGCCAGAGGTGGAGGTTTAATAGGTAGCAACTGCAGACTGCAATATATTGAGTAGATAGTGGATGGAGGGCTCTGTTACTCTTTCTTGTGGTTGGAAGTGTATGAGGTAAGAGTAAGCCAATGGGGCAGCCAGGTAGCAGGGAGGAGGAGCGAGACTTGTATTTAAAGGAGGCCTGGGAGGGGGAGGGGGTTGGAGAAAAATGTGAGCAGCAATTACAAGGGGAGAGGCAAGCAAAAATCCTGTTTAGAATTAATATCCAAAGGCACACCAATCTCTATGTCCTAGCCTAGCAGGCGGGCCAATCAGTGTCCGCCTGCACGAGTACCGCACCAATTGAGATCGATCAGCTGGAACGGCTCCAAAGTTGAATTCAGCAGCCGTACCTGAAGGCTGGACCCGCTTCCTGTGGTCCTAGTTTCAGCTTGGGTTCCGTGGGTGGGTCGAGAAGTGGCGGATGGGGAGTCTGCTAGGGCACACCACCTGTGAAGTGAAGTGCTGCTCAAGCGCGAGTCCCTGAAGGTTGAACCTGCTTCCTGTGGTCCTAGTTTCGGGCTCGGGTTCCATGGGTGGGTCGAGCAGTGGAGGCCGGGGAGTCAGCTAGGGCACACCACCCATGAAGTGAAGCGCTGCTCAGGCGCAAGTCCATGAAGGCTGGACCCACTTCCTGTGGTCCTAGTTTTGGCTTGGGTTCCGAGGGTGGGTCAAGCAGTGGCAGCCAAGGAGTCGGCTAGGGCGTCACCACCCCTGAAGTGAAATGCCACTCAAGTGCGAGATTCATAACACTATTATTGCTTCGGGATGGGGAGAAGGATGGAACTGGAGCAGCAGTGGATGGGGGGAGGAGGATGGGGCAGGGAGGAAGGTTCACAAAAAAGGAGAAGAGGGGTTGAGAAATTGCAAAAGAACACAAAAAAGGGGCAGGAGGAGCTGTCAACCCAGCAGGCAGAAGGAGCAGGGTTGTTAACTTGCACAAGGACACAGGAAGGGTGAGGGGAGCTGTCAGTGGAGGGCAGGGCACAGACACAGTGGACAGGGAGGAGAGAAGTGAGGGCACCGGGGTTACGGGTGGAGTCAGGACAGGCACAGGAAGTGAAGCTGGGATTGGAAGGGACCACAAAAGGAGAAGGAAGACTCAGTAGGGGGGAAGAGGGAAGTCCACGGAGGCCAACTGGGATATGTGGAGGACACTGGCAGGTTAGAGGAGTATGAGGTGAGGGAGATGACTGGGTTCTCAAGGGTGGGTAGCAGAACCTGGGTGAGCAGCTGGGAGGGCACAGGGAGACTTAACAAGGTGGGGGGGCCTGAAACAGGCAGGTCAGTTAGAAGAAAAAGCTGGATTAGGGCAGCAAATGGGGCAGATGGGACAGTCAAGGGAAAGGGCTGGGATAGGAGTGATAGGGCAGCAAATGACACTCAGCTAGGAGGTTTTGCTAGCACCTGGAAGGGGATGAGGGCAGGGTCAAGGGGGATAAGACTTCAATTGACACTCTAATAGGGAGGGTGACAAGCACTCAGAAGGAGGACAAGGCCAGAAAAGCAGACGAGGGTGGGAATGAAGGGATGATCAATATAGGGGGTGAAATGAGGGATGAGGGGGAGGTTAGAGTGTTCCTGTTGTGACATTCCATGATCAGGGGTATTCAGTGGGAGGGGCAGGGAGAGGGAAAACCCTGTCCTGTATGGACCAAGAGTATTTCTGGTTTGACTGTGCACAAGGCCAAGCACCTGGTCTATGCACTGGCGAAGGAATGTGGAGGATCCTCTGACTTTTTGGTGCACCTGGGCACAAATGATAAAGGGGGGAATAGCGTACTAGAGATTCAGGCAAGGTTTTGTGAGCTAGCCAGGGTCTGCCATGCCATAGGCTGCTCGGTCTCCTTCTCAGAGATCCTGCCGGTGCTGAGAGCCATTGTGGAGAACAAACAAAAAATTAGGGGGGTTAATGAGTGGCTTATTGTTTGGTGTGAGGCTAGGGGGTATGAGGTTGTGGGGGACTGGGGGCAACATGGGAGGACAAGGGACTGTATGCATTGGACAGGCTCCACCTCAATCTGGGAGGGAAGGAAATACTAAAGCAGAAACTGGCTGGATTCATCCAGGCTAGGTGGGGTTTAAACTTGTGAAGGGGCGGAGGGATGGGAAGGAGACTGATCCTAGCATGCAGAGGAAAGATGGACTCAGTCTGCTATCCCAAATGGGGAAGGGGGAAACATAACTGGAGCTACAGACAGTAGACAGGAGGGGTCAAGCAGACAGCTATCCAGGAGCTCCGGGGGTGGAGAAAGGGGGGGGGGTAGGGGGAAGGGATGGAGGGTGGTTCTGATTAATGCCAGGAGCTTGGGAAATAAGATGCTGAGCTTCAGGCAATGCTAACAGACGGGGCAATGGATGTGACGGCTGTCATGGAAACTTGGACCACTCCTAGGCATGAGTGGGAAATTCATCTGGAGGGGTACACTATGTTCAGGAAAGACAGGATAGTGGGTAGGGGGAGGAGTAGCACTGATAATTAAAAATGACATAGGGATAAGTGGAGTGGAGGGGGAAGAGGGGAACGTGGAGGCATTATGGACTACCCTATGGACACTGGGGGGGCAAGAAGGTAAAATTGGAGGTGGTCTACAGGCCCCCATGCTGGCAGAGGAGTTGGAGGAATGGCTAGTGGCAAATGTTAAGGTCCACCGTAGTCATTGTGGAGGCAGGGCAGTGGTACTGAGGGACATAAACATGCCAGAGACTAACTGGGGAACTATGATGCCCCCATTAACCAGGGAACAGAGGCTGCTGGATGCTTTCCAGGATGTGTTCCTAAACCAGCAAGTGGTTGATCCGATGAGGAAGGGCCGTATTCTGGATGTGGTCCTGGTGGACTGCAACCTGGTTAGGAACCTAGAGGTAGGGGACCCACTGGCTGGGAGTGATCATGCCACAGTCTGGTTTTCTCTAGACCTGCGGGGGGGGGGGAATTGCACAAAGATGATGGTAATTACCTTTAGGGGTGTGGACTTCAGGGAGATAAAGAGGATCCTTAAGGGGCATCTGGAAGAAATAAGGCCAGGCATGGATGCTGACAGCAGGTGGGAGATTATTAAGAAGAGGATACAGGAGGCTACCAAGTCTTTTGCAAAGGTGTGATGCAAGTATAGTAGGACCAGAAAGCTGTGCTGGTGGGCTTGGGAGGTTCAAGAAGCGGTGAGGGAAAAGAAGGTGGCATATAGTCAGTACAAGCATTTGAGAGGGGCTGGAGATAGAGGAGAGAATGAAATGATGGCCAGAAAGGTCACCAGGGTGGTGAGATCCGCCAAGGCAAGGATGGAGCTAAAGCTGGCAAGGGGTATTAGAAAGGGGTGTAAAAGGGTTCTTTAGGTATATCGGAGAAAGAAGGAAAGTGTGGGAGCAGATTAGCTGGATAAGGTCAGGGGGGTGGGCAGAGGAGCCAGGTGAGAAGGCAGAGGTGCTCAATGAGTACTTTGCATCGATCTTTACTAGGGAGAACAGTGGGGCTGCACCACAAAGGGGGAACAGGGGTGGGACTACAGATGAGGCGGAAGTCACAGATGATGGAATCCCTGCTGGGGCTAGGGGGGATGGGAGGCTGCACCGTATGGTGAGGGGAAGGCAGGACAGACAAATGAGATTGGGGTCATGGATGTTGAAATTAGGGTTGCCACCTATCCAGTTTTTGACGGCATAATCCAGTTTTTAGGGTCCTTATCCGGTCATTCAGTTTTGATTAAATGCAGTCCAGTTTTGGGGCAATTTTGAGTGCTCATATACTCTTAAAACTGATGTATCAAATCATTAACTGTTTTGGCTGCATTACATGTACAGGTTACAAAGTTCTGATGTCATTCAGACCTGCCTTTGTCTGTAAAACCAGTCTGTCTGGGAGGTGTAAAGTATGGCCATTAAGATCATTAGCAGTAAATTAACCTAATATTTTCCACTCTGAATTTTAAGTGTGGTCTTTTACTGCTATGACAGGAAACAGCTTGTACACCTTTATGTGCTCTCATGTGTTTCTTTTTGTTTGTCCTATATTCTAGTAAGTTTTAGATCCATTTTTTGTTAAATTAATAATCTAACTTTTATTGCTTTTATCACTACATTTGCTTTCATTTTTTGTATTACCTGAACATTCCATGATATTAGCTACACTTTTGTAGATCATTCAGATAAACAGCATGGAACGTGTGTCAGAAATTGTGGAATGTTTTAGAAATATAAAAAGAAATAGCAGTAGCTGCTGAGGTAAAGGGGAACAGAGTGCAGTATTAAGGGTACCACAAGCACCAATAATTAAATTATCAAAAATTGGTCAAAACATCAGGATACATGACTGACATGGAAAGGAAAATGGGAGAGTGTTTAACAGAGGCTTGAGCAATAAGCTGTGAATGAGCTTAGCACATCCAACAGACCTGAGTTTGATTCCCACAGCCTCCACTTGCATACTGTGTGACCCTGAGCAAGTCACTTAACCTTCCTTTGCTCCTGGGTCACTCCGGTAAAATGGGCTATGTGCCCTATGGAAGTTAAGCTGGTTGCCAAAGAATAAAAATAAATAACTGAATAAATAAATCAAATAAATAACAGTATAAAAATGATTTCCTATCACTACCAATGTCTATTCCAACATTACAAATGGCTTTGGAGGAGAAGAGATATACTCGCCAGTCATAAAAAGAGGGTGGAACCAGAGGTGGAGTTTGGGGTGTGGTTTAGCATCCGGTTTTTACCTCATTCAAAGGTGGTGACCCTAGTTGAAATCCCTGTGGGTAGGATGTGGGAAGCTCTCATGTCCCTAAAAATGGAGAAAGTTCCAGGCCTGGATGAAATTCATCCCAGGGTGCTAAGGGAGTTGGCTGATGTTCTGGTGGCACCACTGGCTGCACTTTTCAACACTTCCCTCAAGACAGGATGGGTGCCCAGGATTGTAGAGTGGCCCACATTGTGCCGATTCATAAAGGTGGCTCAAGAGAGGCTCTGGAAAGATGGTCTAGAAAGTGGAAGCTGAGGTTCAATGCAGGGAAATGCAAGGTACTCCACCTGGGGGCCAGAAACCCAGGCCAAGTGTACACCCTGGGGGGGGAATACTACAAGTCTCAATGGCTGAGAGGGACCTGGGGGTGGTGGTGGATGTCAAGATGAACAACTCGAGACTTGTAGGAGGCAGCAGCCAAGGCCAACAGCATGCTGGGATGCATCGCTAGGGGATCACCTCCAGAAGGAGGGAAGTGATACTCCCTCTGTATAACTGCTTGGTGAGGCCACACCTGGAGTACTGCGTGCAGTTTTGGAGGCCACACTTAAAGAGGGACATTAACCTCCTGGAGAGGATCCAGAGGAGGGCAACCAAAATGATTTGGGGCTTGGGGGACAGGACCTATGAGGAGAGGCTCGAAGAGCTAAATATGTACACACTGGAAGAGAGAAGGGACCAGGGGAACATGATAGAGGTCTTCAGGTACATGAAGAGGGTAAATAGGGGAGGAACAGTCAGGGTGCTTCGAAGGAAGGAGGAAGGGGCCACTAGAGGGCATGGGTGGAAGCTGGAGGGGGGAAGATTCAGGGGAGAAAGGAGGAGGTGCTACTTCACTGAGAGGGTGGTGGAGCCATGGAATGCGCTACCTAGGGGGCTGGTGGAGGCAGAGACAGTGGAGGGGTTCAAGAGGGGGTGGGACAGGTACAGGGGAAGGGTTCTGGAAGCAAAATCCAATGCAGCAAGAATATCCGGAACTGGGAAGGGAGAAGCCAGAGAAGGCGAGGGGGACAGCAAGGTCAGCACCCAGGGTGGGGGCTGACCAAACGAGCAGACACGAAAGACCGTTAGGCCTATTCTGCTGGCATTTTAGTATGTTAGTAAGAGAGGAGCTGGGGAAATACAGGCCTGTAAGCCTGATGTCAGTGGTGAGCAAATTGATGGCGGTCATCCTAAAGGAGAGGCTTGGGGTGTTCCTGGAGGAAAGGGGTTACTTGGATGATCACTAGCATGGCTTTGTCGTGGGCAAATTGTGTCAGACTAACCTTGTGGAGTTCTATGATTGTGTGATGAAGGCTCTGGACTCGGGCAGGTCACTGGATGTCCTCTTTCTAGACTTCAGCAAGACACTTGATTTGGTACCTCACACCGGACTGCTGGGTAAGCTAGGGGAAATAGTGGTGGGTAAACAGATGGTCAGGTGGATTGGGAACTGACTGTCTGGGCATACACAGAAAGTGGTGGTTGGAGGAGAAGTCTCATCACCTAGGATAGTTATTAATGGTGTCCTCCATGGATCGGTTCTGGGACTACTCCTGTTTAACGCCTACATCTCAGACATCAGAAAAAGTATCAGGAATGAAATGAGTCTCTTTGTGGGTAACTCAAAGCTGGGGGCAGTGGTTGATAGGAAGGAGGAGAGAGTAGCTCTACAGGAGGACCTGGAGGCTCTGGAGAGGTGGTCCGATACATGGAAACTGAAAATGAATGTGGGAAAATGCAGGGTTCTTAACCTGGGGACTAGAAACTCAGGACATGGGTACACACTGGGAGGGGTTACACTGCAGGCTCCAACTGGGGAGAGGGACCTGGGGGTGGTGGTGGATGTCAAAATGAACAACTCTGAGCAATGCAAGAGGGCTGCAACTAAAGCAAACAAAATGCTGAGGTGCATTGCCAGGGGGATAACCTCAAGAAGTCGGGATGTGATTCTTCCTCTGTACAACTGCCTAGTTAGGCAACACCTTGAGTACTGGGTGCAGTTTTGGTCGCCGCATTTAAAAAGGGACATTGCACTCCTGGAAAGGGTCCAGAGGAGGGCTACCAAAATGATTCAAAATCTGGGGATAGGTCCTATGAGAAGAGACTTGAGGAACTCAACTTACAGTTGCTAGAGGAAAGGAGAGACAGGGAAGATATGATAGAGGTCTTCAAGTATCTAAAGGGGTAACTAGGGTAAGCCTAGAAGGGGTGTTCCAGCAGAGAGAGGGGGGAGCCACCAGGGGCATGGGTGGAGGCTGGGGAGACTCAGGGAGGAGAGAGGAGGCGTTACTTCACTGAAAGGGTGGTAGAGTTTGAAATGCACCTGCCTGAGGAGCCAGTGGTTGTGGATTCTGTGGAGGGATTCAAGAGGGGGTGGGTCAGATATGCAGGAAGGTAAAGCTGAGTAATGCAAACACTGGGGGGATGACTTGGATGGGGGTGGGGGGATCCAAGGGGCAGCAGGGAGAGAAGCAACGGTGCCCGTTAAGGGTACTGACTCTTGAACAGACTCAATAGACCATAAGGCCTACTCTGCTGGCATTTTAGTATGTTAGTATGCTACAGGATAAAATCAAAGGTTGGACAAAAATTTAATTATTGTTTTGGGGTAAGATACTAATATTAAAATTGTTAATCATACCCTACTTCTCTTATTTATTTCAGGCTAGTCTAACTAAAATTCCCTTTCCATGCCTAACAAAAAAAAAAATAATATTATGAGTTCATATATTAGAAACAATAAACATCCAAGAACTGTTTGGTCCAGACTTTGTCTACCAAAGGACTTGGAAGGATTAGCTTGCCAGATGCAATATTGTACCATTCGGCTTACCTAGTTAAAACCACCATGATATGGGCATATTCCATTAGCAATAAACTTATTGCTGAAATTAGTATTTATCATGAAATTCAAAGGGACTATTGTGACATCAAAAACATACAGATTGCTCCAAACCTCTTCACAAAAAGTACTAGTAAGGTGATCAAAAATATGATTTTTATTATAATATAATTGCAGGGAGATAGCAAATATTAAGTGGAGCAGACTAGATCTGATACCAGATATTAGCCTAATAGTGATGGATTTTTAAAATATTTTTCTTGAAACTTGCACTATGCATGCCCCTTTCAAGGAAAGAAAAAGCAAAGCATATGCCATGGGTCAATGAGGCAATAAAAAAGCAGATTAGGATAAAACACAGGCTATGGAAGAAAGCAAACAAAACACTAAACAGAGATGACAAATGCAACAGCCTGATCAGGAAAGCCAAAAATAGCTTTTACAGAACAATATTAGAGGAAAATACAAATCTCTCCTCATACTAGAAAACAATAAAGACGCTGGAAGGCAAAACAAATAAAACTCCAGTCTCAAACTTTAGAGATGATATGGGCAATGAGCACACAGCAAATGAGACAGCAAACCTGTTGAATAATTACTTCTGTGCATTACCAGACATACATACACCTGATGCAAAGACTGTACCTAATACCACGGACAAATACAAACCCAACAGCTGTCCCAATCAACTAACTCACCTCAAGTTCCATTTCAAAATGATCACACAGAATGAAGTGCTAAAAGAAATAAAACAATTGAATGCAAAAAAATCCACTGGCTTAGATGAAATCGAAGCAAATTTCATAAAGTACTCAGCTGAAACAATAGCTTCTGTCCTAATGAAAATCTATAATAAATGTTTAATGGAAGGATCATACCCAAACACATGGAAAATAACTAAGGTGGCAGCCATTTTCAAAGGGGGGGGCAAAATACAGTAACCCATCAAACTACTGACCTATAACACTACTGCCCATAGTGTCCAAAATCCTTGAAAACTGATTAGAAAGCAGATTGATGAATACCTGGACAAATACAAACTACTGCCTGACCATCAACATGGCTTTAGAGTGGGGAAGTCAACATCCACTGCACTCATACACTTTGTAGATACTGTAGCCTCTGGACTTCATGTGGTCGAACACATAGGTGCAGTGCACGTAGACCTCTCCAAAGCCTTCAACCACTCCCTGCCCAATGCCTGTGCTGGAAATGTCCTACTCTACGATGATGATGCAGTACTCTTTGCCTCTGACAGTAACCCCGTCGCTCTCCAGAACTCCCTCCAGCGTGCCTACACCTCGGCAGAAACCTGGTTCTCTGACCACCGTCTCATCATCAACCTTAAGAAAACTAAATCCATGCTGTTTACACACCCTCAAAATAAGTCCAGAAACTTTCTTCTCTCTGTCCGCTCCACCTTATGCACCCTATAGAACTTGTCAGCTCTTATAAATACCTTGGCATAATCTTCGACTCTGCTCTCCTTCCATAACCACATCACTGCCCTGACCTCTGCCACTGCCGGTTAGGCATCCTCTAACACACAAAAATGCCTCCCCTGCACAACACCCTATGCCTGGCAGGTTACTCCCTCAATACTATCCCTAATCGACCACCGCCTCCTGCATGGCGCTGTTGGCCAGACGGTTCACCGCAAGGTATGCTTTTACGCAATAAAGCCTGCCAACTTATCACCGGTGCCCATAGACTCACCCATACCTGCCATCTATACTCCATGTCCTCTATACTCAACCTTGACGAGCGCCCTGTTCCAAACCTGTCAAATTGCCTATAAAGCTCTCATGGTCTATCCCCGCCTGGCCTTGCTAACTCTATTCATCGATCTAACTCCCTCAGCGCATACTGCACTCTCTGGCAGAGCTGCCCTTTGTTGTCCCAAGGGCTCAGACCACGCAGGGCCAAAGGGCTTTCACCTTAGAGCCCCCTCCGGTCAACTCCCTCCCAGCTAGCATCACAAATGCCCCTCGCTGGCTAGCTTCAAATACAGACTGAAAACTCACCTGCTCACTTCTCACTCCTGCCATTGCCCCGACCCCCTACCTCCCACCCCCTAGACAAAGCTTCAGCTGAGCTGCATTCCTCCTTATCCCAGCTCCCACCCTCCAACTCTTCTGCTACCTCCTCTCTAAAAAAAAAAAAAAAAAAAAAAGGGGGATTTCATATTGGCTGCCAAGAGCCAGGGAATCACATATTGCTGAACTGTGTTGCTGATTGCTTTGCCTTACATGTACCTGCCTGTGCCTTTTTGCTGTGCTGTATTACATTTGTCTATTATATGTATGTCTTTGTCTCCCTTCTTGACGAGGTACCTTTGTAAATGAGCCTCTGGCTCAAAGGTTGTTAAACTGATGTTAAAATAAATAAAAATACTGCTGGAAAGGTTAAGTCAGATAGGATTATCCCATGAAGCTACAACACAATTCCAATTGGAGAATAGGACACAGAGAGCAATAGTAAATGGAGTCCACTCAGAAGAAAGGAGGGTTACTAGCAGGGTACCGCAGGGTTCAGTATTAGGACCAGTCCTCTTCAATGTTTTTATAAGCGACATTGCAGAAGGACTGGAAGGAAAAGTATGTCTCTTTGCAGATGACACTAAGATCTGCAACAGAGTTGATTCATAGGGTGGGGTGGAAAGGATGAGAAGGGACTTGGCAAGGTTAGAGGAATGGTCAAATGTATGGCAGCTTAGATTCAATGCTAAGAAGTGCAAGGTAATGCACCTGGGAAACAATAACCCAAGGGAAGAGTACACAATGGGGGGTGAGATACTAACAACTACAAAAATGGAAAGGGACCTGGGGGTAGTCATATCAGATGACCTAAAGGTGGGCAAGCAATGTGAGAAGGCAGCAAGGAGGGCTGGGGGATACTGGGATGCATAGGGAGAGGCATCACCAGTAGAAAACAGGAAGTTATTATCCCTCTGTACAGACAGCTGGTGAGACCCCATCTGGAGTACTGTGTGCAGTTCTGGAGACCCAATCTCCACAAAGACATAGACAGGATGGAAGCTGTCCAGAGGAGGGCAACTAAAATGGTGCAGGGTCTGCACTGGAGGACATATGAAGAGAGACTTAAGGAGCTTAATATGTATAGCCTCGAGGAAAGGAGGGAGAGGGGGGACATGATAGAAACTTTCAAGTACCTCAAGGGAATCAACAAAGTCCAAGAGGGTAGCATCTTTCAAAAAAAGAGGTGTGCAAGAACAAGAGGGCACAATTTGAAGATGGGGGCGGCTCCGAGGTAATTTAAGGAAGTATTTTTTCACAGAGAGGGTTGTGGATACATGGAATGGCCTTCTGGAGGAGGTTGTGGAGTCAAAATCAGTGGTGGAATTCAAGCATGCATCGGATAGTCATAAGGCAATTCTGGGGGGTGGGGGTAGGAAGAAGTAGGCTGCTGGTTAACTAGGATCTGCAGCTTATCCAGTAGGTAGGGAAATGGGCAGACTGGGTGGGCCAAGCGGTCCTTATCTGCCATCAAATTCTATGTTTCTATGTTTCAATCATACCTATGTGACAGACAGCAACATGTCTCTGTAAGGGGTGCACTCTCAGTTCTACTACCTTTGCACAGAGGGGTACCACAGGGATATATTCTAGCTCCCCTGTTATTCTTAATCTACATAAACGATTTGTCCACCCACATCAACAATGTAGACATAAAGTTGTGTGCAGATGATCTGTCTTAATAGGTAAAGCAGCCTCCATTAATGACTTGGAACTCACCCTACAATCAGACTTCAATAGCTTACAGGACTGGTTCAGTAACTCAGATATGGTCTCAAGTACCAAAAAGGCCCAGGCAGTGCTATTCAAGAACCACAGGGTGAGAAATAAATTAGATCTGACCCTAAACAATAAGCCACTAGATGGGCAAATGTTAACAAATGTGAAGGAATACAAATATCTTGGTGTTATGATAGATGATGCACTAAAATGTAACACACACATAAAAAACACCATCATGAAAACTCCACACTGAAAAAGTTTGACATAACATACAATAGGCTAGCAAGATTTGTACTAGGATGTAAATACAACACTCATCACTGCTCAATGTATACAGACCTACAATGGGACTCACTAGAACTCAGACAGGAAAAAGCAAGAGTACTAACCACTTACAAACTTTAAAGGGATCGCACTATACCATCAGAAAACCAAAAGTATATTACCAGTACATGTGCACACAATCTAAGGGAAGTAAAAAAAAGAGGAGTTCTCTTACCTAAAATATCTAATTCCTGTGGGGGAAATGAATTCATACTGGTGGGCTGCAAACAAATGGAACAAGCTGCCCCCAGAGATCAGGAAGGCACCTAGTGTGATAGCATTTAAAACCTTGTTAAACACTTACTCAATATCTGCACCTGTTACTGATTGTACAGTAATGTCACATACTGTACATCAGCTGCTCTGTTACGTCAGAAGGTTAAATTACCCCCTTTGTATATAAGTAACTTTGTATCTCATTGTATCCCTCCTTTATATATAAGAAACTTTGTATCTAGCATGTACATTACAATGTGAGTGAAACCTCTTGTATTCCACCTCTACATATAAGAAACTGTATCCAAGCAAGTTAACTTTGTAAACGGGGCTGCAAAGTCCTAACAGTTCTATCCTGTTGAAAAATAAAGATTTATTATTATCATTGTCATCATCAGTAATGAGGTAAAACATTTTTAAAATAAATTACACTTGAATCCTAGCCCATTACCAAATTCTAATATTAAGGGAACGCCTTTATTTACAATTGCTGGAAAACCTTTACACAATAAAAAGTGGGACAGTAAAGGAATATTAAGGTGGAAAAACATTATTAGTAATGAAAGGGTCAAGGAATGGAACCAATTTAAAGTTGAATTTGAGCTAAAACATTCAGACAACATTCTTAAAAAAAAAGATTTCTCTTTATGGGAAAGAGCGTCTGATCTGGTGACTTTAGAAACTGAAGTTGCTAAATTATGAACCCTTGCAGGTCCACAGACCGATATATCAGTCCAAAATTCCTATACATTCTAATTCTGTCAGCAGCCTAAGGTTTAAAACATAATCTTTAATCAGTATTTGCTTGGATAATAAGAAAATGGCATAGCAATTTTGAGCTATTATACAATAATGCATTTTCAAAATGGATTATGGAAGTAAACATAAACATAAGTAATACTCAATGGGAAACTGCTTTAACAGCTATTAATGATCACAGATTATCACAAGATAAAACTATACAATATAAAATCATCAATTGAGCATACTACACTCCGTACAGATTAAAGAGAATTGGAATAACTTCTACATCTGAATGTTGGCATGGTCACACACCAGATACTGACATGAAACATACTATTGGAACTGCACTTACATAAATGAGTGGTGGCACCACTCCTTTGCCCTTCTCTAAACAATCGGTGTTAATCTACATCAAATAGATAATATTCAAACTAACATACTATAACCTTTCAACAAGAAAAGAAGAAGAAATTTACTTCATACTTACCATCATTTCCTTTTCTGTTAGCTCCAACATTGTCAATGCAAAATCATTACAGTTGGGTATAGTGCACCCCTACCAAGGGAATGACACAGCCCAAGCTTTAGAATGTTGGGCATATGAGAATTCCAAGCAGAGCAACTCCCCAGTCACTGCTGACCTCATACTGCCATAAGAAGCTTAACTACCAAATTTTGCTTATTTGAAAATAAAAAAACACTTAACTAATTACTTGTATGCAACCTTCCTTCTACATGGTTGATAAAAACTGTCTTACTTTCTTGGCAGACTTCTGAATGAAGGCCATTCCACCTTGGACACAAGGCTTGGTTGAGTTGGTCCTCTTGGTACGAAAGTCGAGCAGTCCATAAGGATCATCCTGCACCAGCAGCTCCTCTGCAATTTTGATACTGATAAACACAATAATGAACCTTGACAAGCAAAACTGTCTGCAGTGAACTACCTGCAACAATGAAAACTCCTTTAGTGATAGACACTGAACCTGCTGGCATGTGTGTTCACAGATGATTGTATATCCATCCATCCATCCATCCATCCATCCATCCATCCATCCATCTATCTATCTATCTATCTATTATGGGGGTGCGATAACACCCCTATAGTTAAGGATGAGTAGCATGCTTAATGTTAAACCTCAAATTTTGTACTTTAATAACTTTGCAACTGATCAATGGATTTGCACAAAACATGGCATGTGCTGTCCTGTGGGGTAGATATCTTGATGCGGCAAGTTTTGTTCTGGTTGGATGTGAGCATTATGAGATCCGGACAGTTGAAAAAGTCATAAAGTCGCCACTTTTTGCAGTTTTTTCTTCATCGCCCTGCATCCAGATAGTGTGGAATTTTGGTGTGATTTTTTAATGCTGGAACCAACTTGGGTAACAGAACAGGCATGCTTAGGTTTGTGTAAAAATATTAATCTGTTGCAAAGTTATTACTTTTTTCATTTCCCATTGTTTTCAATGGGAAGAGCACTTTTCAGGATTGAGGGAGAAAAATCGATGAAGGATTTTGTTCTTGCGTAAAAGAATTTACTGTCACGAGACTCATTGCTTTCTCGTGAGAATAAAATCCTTTTTCATCAGAGAAAATTCATTTTTTCATGAACCGCCATCTTGTTTTGTTTTTAAAAAAATGATTCAAAAGCCACCAGAATGACATCCTAGAGAGAGATCACCACACCTACAGTGAAGCCCACCAGGATGAAGCCCAACTCTGCAGAATTCTGCAGTGGAGTTACTGTAGCAAACAATGCAATTTCAATGGGAGTTAATCCCTTTCGCCACGCAAGAAACCTGTAACACTGATGTTCATCCTGGTGGGCTTCATTGTAGCTGGTTGATCGGGACCTCCTTAGGTGCAATCTGCACCTCAGTGTTAGAGATATGGCCCAAAAATGTGTTTTATTTCCTGTTAGTAATCCTTCTTTATGACTGCGTAATATGAAAAAATAATCCTTTTTGGTATCACAAGTCACGAAAAAGGATAATTTTTTGTCACTCCCATACTTGCTAACAACCTTTTCTATAATGTAGTGTCCCACCCCCCACCCTGATCCCTGATCACCATGCTGTAATAAAACAAAACAAAACCCCTTTTCAATAGTGTAGTGTCCCACCCCCACCCGATCCTCAATCACCCTGCTGTAATAAAAAACTTTTCCATGATGTAGTGTCCCAACCACTCTGGTCCAGATTGCCATGCTGTAATTAAAATCCCCTTTTCTACAGTGTAGTATCCAACCCCCACCCTGATCGCTGTGCTGTAATAAAACAAAACCATTTTCCATAGTGTAGTGTCCCACTTCCCACCCTGATCATCATGCCATAGTAAAATAAAACCCTTTTCCCATAGTGTAGTGTCCCACCCCGATCCCCAATTGCCATGCTGTAATAAAAAAAAACTTTTCCATGGTGTAGTATCCCACCCCAATCCGATCCTTGATCACCCTGCTGTATTAAAAAAAAACTTTTCCATAGTGTAGTGTCTCACCCCCACCCCAATCCCTGATCACCATGCTGGTTAGAGGCTGCCCCCTTCTATATTAAAAATTATCTGTCTTTTTTTTTAATCCTGAAAAAAAGAAAACAGTCCCTAGTTATCTCCCTTGTTCCCCTCCCCATCCTAACATACTCATTGAGCACCCACGACCCTATACTCCCCCTTACCCAGTACTTACCACCAGAGGTTATAGGGTGTTATCTTCTGTGGACTGGGACATGTCTGCACTCTTCAAAGCTGAACCATGAACTGAAGAACAATGGTAAGTGCCCTATAATGTATTTCAATGGAGTTTTGAACTTATGTTCATAACGTTGTGATTTTTAGGTATTTTTTTCACCAAATTTTGAATATGGGCTTTTTGGGACCCCACCTCATGGACAATGTCTCTGTCATTTTGTTAACCAGGACCAGAGGGTGATCTCACAGTTACTGTGTGAAATCACCTTTCAGGACCGATTAACAAAATGACAGTGCCAGTGTTCATGATGTCTGTGCTGTCCCAAAAAGCCCATGTTGAAAATTTGGTTAAAAAAATCCTAAAAATGTATGAGTTATGCATGTTCATTGAAATTTTTCTACGCATTAATGCTCACCTCATTCTTCTATACTGTATCCATCACAGCTTATTTACTTATGGAATGGGGTGAGTATTAGGGCTGATGACCCCAAAGCACCCCCGATGCCTATCAATGTCAGCAAGGTGGGGGTGGGGTGATAGGATTTGAAACCTAACAACACATTGACCTGCTTTTGTCTTTTAGTAACAACCCTAACTGATGCATTAATATGATGGTGTTTGCAATGAATGTATATAGTATGACTTCCTGGACATTATGTATATATATCATTGCAAAAATCTTCATTAGTGCATCAGTTAGGGTTGTCATTACAGCAACAAAAGTTTGGAAATTCGACGTTAGGGTTACATACCCTATCCCCAGCCCCACCCCCACTCTCAACACACCAACAGGCATCGGAGTGTGCCTTAGGGTTGTCGGCCCTAACTTTCACCCCATTCCATATGTAAGGAAGCTGAGTGGTACAGCATGGGACTATGGGGTGGCAGTTAGGCCTGACAGCCAATAGCTGCCGATGCCTGTTGGTGTGGAGGAAATGAGGGGTGGGGGTGGGGGGATAGGGTTCGGTAACCTAACATCAAATTTCCAAAATTTTGTCACTGTAATGACAACCCTAGCTGTCACATTAACAAAGTGTTTTGCAATGAACTTCACTTCTTTTTGAGAAAGTGTAATGTTACTCCTATGTGGTTGTGGGCCCTGCTCTCCCATCATGCATACATTTTGTAATTCTCTCTGATTTTCCTGTGGGAGTGCAGGCCCCATCTATACACAAGTGTACTGATATGTTAATGATATCACATCTCTGTGTAGCCGGGCCCTGTGCTCCAACTATTGCATAATA
Organism: Neoceratodus forsteri; assembly: GCA_016271365.2. NCBI lineage: Eukaryota > Metazoa > Chordata > Ceratodontiformes > Ceratodontidae > Neoceratodus > Neoceratodus forsteri. The sequence continues at coordinate 810,813,924 of CM028133.1, forward strand.
TAGGGCCCTGCACTCCCATTATTGCATAATAGGATCCAAATGTGGGCATGCAGGGCCCATGTACCCATAAGTATAGAGACATAGCACATGCCAACAGCCATTCCAGGTAACCCTTGTGCTGCAAATGTTGCACTATCTCAAGAACTGTAGGAACTTTGGAAAAAATTCCTTCATATTCATATTCATGGCCTGGCCACCTCTACACGTGCTTAGTACACTTGAAGGTATACTAAGCTGAGCTTAGCAAAAAATCTGTATCTCAAATCGTTTTCGAGATAAGCCGACGAAAGGTGCCATGAATGCCACAATGTTATCCTATGGGAAAATTCACAATTTTGGAGTGCAGTAACTACAGAACTGGTGTCCATTTCTTCACCAAAGTAGCAAAGGGCACATCTGTGGGGCAAGGGCTTTCCACCCTGCAAATTTCAGCCCAAAAGGCCTAATCATTTTCTTGCTATGAAGTAGCAAAGAAACTGATTTTGGGGCTGTTTACTTGCTTTCACTTTCAGATCATACATTTTCCCCCACAGGCTATAATGGGAAGCTTTAAAGTTTAATAACTTTTGAACAGATTAATATTTTTTCATCAAACCTTCAAAAGGCACATCTGTGAGGCAAAGGCTTTCTCCCCAGCAAATTTCAGACCACAACCTAAAGCAGTTTCTGAGATCCAGGTGGACAAAGAAATGTTAAAAAACACGGGCCTGATTCCAAGACAGTGATGAGAGCAAGGTGTAAAGTACGCCAGTGTGTAAATTTATGCCAGAATCCCCACAACATGCAAGCTGCACCATATTCCAAGAGAATCACCAGATACGAGAGAAAATGCAGAATTAAGCATGTTGCAAGTTATGCCCTGAAGACATGGTGTAACTCACAATAGCAGCGTATCAGTATGCATGTCATAACTCTCAATACTGTCAGCAGTACATACCTCTTGACTGTCCCACAGTACATAGCACTGTTCCCTACTGTACATCTCATCACTTCTCTGCTCCACAGTGTGATGCCCTGTCCCACAGTTTGTGTTTGGCTACTGTTTATTTATTTAAAAATGTTGGTGACCGGGTAGGCCCACTGAGACCATAATGGTCCCTTCTTCAGGGGCGACCCGGGGTTAATTACAGTCAACAGTACAATAAGAAGTAGGAACAATTCAAGGGAAAGTGTGCAGACAGACATTACAATCAGGACATATAGTACAATCACAGGCAGGTTAGGTAACGTTGAGAATAACATGGGGGTAAACACTAGTTTCACAGGAATGGCAGTTACATAAGATTCGTTTATCAGGTCAGTTTTACAGGTTATAATGTCAAGTGTTTCAAAAGTGATAAGATTCAACTGAAATAGGATACCAGCATGTTAGGCGGCAGGTTTTAGTATCGGAGGTGAAGTGCTATTAACGGTCCTCAGCGGTGGCATGCACAGAGGCTTAGCTCCAGAAGGTGCATCTTTAGGCCTTTTTTAAAACCCCCAAGGGAGCTACAGTCTTGAAGAATGCTAGGTAGGCCATTCTATAGGGACCGGATGTAAGTTTCGGACGACCGCAGACCTCAGCATGTTCAGACATTTGGGACATTGAGGAGTCGACGACACAAGGATCTAAGTGTTCTTTTAGGCTGCTTGAGTAAAAAGGTATGTCTCAGACTGGGGGGAGCATTCATTTGTGGAAGCTTGAAAGCCAAGCACAGGGAAGTGTAAGCCAGTCTGCCCTCCAGGGAAGGCCAATTCAGTGAGTGGAGTATATTACAACGGTGTTCTAAGGGCTGGGCTCCCAGGGCAAAGCGTCCGACTCTGTGGTACAATTTTCCTAGCTTTCGCATCTCTGCATTTTGCACTGAATGTAGCACTTGGGCACCATAAAATATGATGGGCAGGAGCATGCCCATGGCTATCTTTAGCCTGGATGCCTGAGTGAGAAAAGGGGTTAGACGGTACATGAGCCCAAGCTTTTGATTTAGTATCTTGGTTAATAGATCAACATGAACCTTGAAAGAGCAGTCTTGATCGATATATACTCCCAGATATTTGATGCAATCCACCACCTCAATATGATTGCCACTGAACAGATAAAGGGATAGTAAGCATGTTCTATCAGGGCCCAGTTTACTGGGTCCAAATAGGATGGCTTTGGTTTTTTTCTCATTTAGGACTAGCCTATTTGCAGGAACCAGGTTTCCAGTAGGGAAAGATTATGGTTCAGGAGTTGATTTAGCTGCACAGCATTTGAAGCAGATCAGTATAGTACTGCATCATCAGCATAGAGGGTCACTTTGGCTCCACCGCAGTGCTTTGGTAGGTTATTGATAAACAGGGAGAATAGAAGGGGCCCCAGTATTGAACCTTGGGGGACACCCTCAGCAATGGAGCGCTTGCCTGATTCCACCCCCTGCCATCTGATTATCTGAGATCTGTCTTGCAGGTAATCTTCGAACCACTGTGCTGAGTGGTTGCCCAGTCCGAGACAGCTAAGCAGCAGGATGAGTAATTTATGGTCTAGTAGATCAAAGGCCTTGGTAAGGTCTATAAAGACTACACCAGTAAGTTTGCCTTTGTCTTGGGCAGCAAGGATGTCGGATGTTAGACTCACCAAGGCAGTTTCAGTACCATGTTGTTTTCTGAATCCGTGTTGTTGTGGAGTGAGGAGGCTATGTTGTTCACCATATGCCTGGACTTGTTGATATACAATTCTCTCAATCATTTTATTTAGTATGCAGAGAATAGAGATCAGTCTATAGTTTTCTACTAGCTCACTGGGTCCTCCCTTTGGGATCAGGGTAACCAAGGCTGTTTTCCAGGCTGAGGGGACTGTGCCTTCCATCAGTGACCTATTGAACAACCACATGACTGGCACTGCAATTTCTTGGTCAGCCAGTCTGAGTAACCTGGGTTCAAACTTGTCGTAGCCTGGAGAACCATTTGTCTTAATGTTCCTAATGAGTTTTAGGACCTCAGATTTTGATGTTAACCTAAGGTGGAAGCTAGGTGATGTGCTACATGCTGTGGTACATGTTGCACTAGGTATGTATTTCACTCACTATTCACCCATCTGTCCATGCGGCCACCTATTTCACTGTGTCCTAGGCTTCCTAGGGCATGTTTGCTTGCGTGTTCCACTGTATGCCCATTAGTTCCACATTCAGAGCCTACTGGTTGGGGGTATGCTGCAGTCTGGCTCTGTGGGGGGGGGTTCTATTGACTGTGCTCTGGTTAGGACAGCTTTTCCTTGTTCTAACTCATGTTGTCATCCTCTGGCATGGTTCATTATGCCACCTGTTCTGGAACAGCAGTTCTGTGGTGCTGGTGTGTTACACATGTCGTAAGCCACATTACGCAGTGGTGTAAGCATTCTTTGGCGTAACTGTGGCATAACTTGTGTTTGTCGTAGCAGTTGTGGGTTGAGGCGTAAGTGTTCTTTTGGAATCACGCATGTTGCAAATTTTTTAAATCCTTGTTTTGAGCTGCCAAAATCTTTGTTCGTGAGGCAAATCCTTGTTCACAAAAAATACCCCTGTCCAAAAGACTGAACTGAGCATGCTCAGAACCCAAAATCTCAAAATTGAATAAAATTGGAACAGACTAATATTTTTTCACCACACCAATGCTTGCTTGTTCCTTAGGGTAACCTGTTTCTACCCTGATAATTTCAGACCAAACCTCCAAACAGTGTGGCTGCATTGTGATGGGTAAAAGCAGCAAAAACTGGCAAAAATAAAAGTGAAAAACACACTTTTTTGCACTATGCGCGGCACGAAAACTGCACATCCGATCAAAACAAAACTTGGCACTTCAGGAGCTCTACTCCACAGGACCGCACATGCCAAGAAATCTGTTCAACAGTTGCAAAGTTATTAAAGTGTAAAATTTGGAGTTTAACATTAAACTGCCTACTCAGTCCTAACTATGGTAGCACTACCACACCACTATAGTTAGGGTTGAGCAGCGACTTCTATGTTAAAACCAAGATTTTGCACTGTAATAACTTCGTAACCATACTATGGATGTGCCTGACATTTCGCATGTGCGGTGTGGCACCATAGCTCTCTGGATCTAGCAAGTTTAGTTCCGGTCAGATGTGCAGTTGCAGTGTAGCAGGGTGACAAAAATGTGTAAAACACCATTTTTTTTGCAATTTCTTTGCTCAAGGCTACAGCCCAAATGCTTTGGGAGTGTGGTCTGAAATTGTCAGAGTATATGGGCTCTGGGTCACTGATGTGCCTTTTGAAGATTTGGTGAAAAAATATTAATCCGTTCAAAAGTTATTAAACTTTGAATTTTCACATTATAGCCTATGTGAGAAAATATATGGATAGCACAAACATTTTGCTAAAGTACAGCAGCTTTCGTGAAAGTCCCATTGGTTAACGTGGGGTACTTTCACAAAAGTACCGTGGAACATTCATGAAAGCACTCCCATGTTAACCAATGGGACTTTCACGAAAGTTGCAGTACTTTTGAAAAAGTAAGCAGCTAAATATCCCCCAAAAGTCGGTTTCTTTGCCACTTCATAGCAAACAAATGGTTAGGGTTTGGGTCTGAAATTTGCAGGGTGGCAAGCCCTTGCCCCACAGATGTGTCTTTAGGTGGTTTGGAGAAAAAATTTACATCAGTTCCATAGTTACAGCATTCTGAAGTTGAGAAATTTCCCATACCATAACACTGCGGCACCTGTATCTCAAAAATGGTTCGAGATACAAATTTTTAATTCTGGGCAGCTTAGTCCACTAAGCACGCATGGGGATTTCCAAGTCATGATTACAACTACAGTGAAATTTTTTTATAGTTGCTATGGTTACTGAGATGTTGTTAAATTAGTGTTACAAGGGTCCCTTTTCATGACCCTAGGGCTACGGTATGTCTCCGTACCTATGAGTAAGTGGGAGTGCAGGGCCCAGAGGGCCCTGCAATCCCACATATGCATACCATTATGCAAAAATGTGAGTGGGGGGACATGCCATTATGCAGTGCTGGGAGCATAGGATCCAGGGATATGACATTCAGTACAATGTCTCCGCACTTATAAATGTATGGTAGTGTGCATTCATGACAGCATGATGGGAGCACAGGGCTTGGATGGCCCTGTGCTTCCATGACCACATACCACTTATATTACACATTCTGAAAAGGAAGGGAAATTAATTGCAAAGAACTCAGTTAATGTATCAGTTAGGGATGATAGTACAGTGACAAAAGTGTGGAAATTCAATGTTAGGATTCCCACCCCATCACCCCACCCCCACACCCTCCACACATCAACAGGCATAGGGGTGTGCCATGGGGTCATCTGGCCTAACTCTCATCCCATTCTCCTATACTGTACCATGTCTGCTTGTTTACACATGGAATGGGGTAAGGGCTAGGCCTGATGACCCCATGGCAGACCTCATGCCTGTTGGTGTGTGGAGCATGGGGTGGTAGGGGTGGGAACCCTAGCATCGAATTTTCACACTTTTGTCGCTGTACCATCAACCCTAACTGGTGCAATAACAGAGTTTTTTTTGCAGTGAATATAGTTATTTATTTATTTAATGACTTCTCGGATTAAGACCTTTGCGTTAACTAGCTCATTTACAATGGTTCCACGTTAGTAAAAAGCAAAACAGACAATAGACAAATTACAGTTGCATTACAATCTAAGATACATGGAGCAATAGGTAATATAAAAATTGAACACAGTTGCAGTTAAGAGCAAGAGTTTCATCATCCAGGAAATTACAACAATGTGCTGACAGTGCTGTGAGGGGATAGGATAACCCTGACCAAGTAGGAGTCAGGGATATGAAGGAGGGAGAAGGGTTCAGAAAGTGGGGAGGTGAGAGATTAGAAGTTGGAGTGACGAAGGGATCTACCAAGAGGGTTTCATTGTTAAGTGGGTGGTGAGAGATCTTTATTAAGAGGATAGAGGGAGTGCATGATACACCCATGGGGCTTCATTAGGGAAGGTTAGGAGTGCAGGTGGACTTAAGATGGACGGGAAGGGGGTTAAGTGAAATTAGGAAAGGATCCAGATAGTGGGGTTACAGTGGATTTATATAGGGGTGGAGACAGCCTGAATGGGCAGAGAGATGAGTTAAAAAGGAGTTCACAGTAGATAATGATAGGTGAAAAGATACGGGGACTAAGTGTGCTGTTAGAGGATGCTAGTGAGTGAACCAAATAGTAACATAGAATGTGACGGCAGATAAGGACCGCTTGGCCCACCTAGTCTGCCCATTTTCCTACCTAACAGATAAGCTGCATGTCCTAATTAACCAACAGCTTACTGCTAGTGAGTAATGTCACAGTCACACGTATATTTTTATTCCATTTTTGTTGACTGGGTAAGTGCACTAGACAAATCCTGCCTATTTTCAGGCATGACCCGGGGGAAGGGAATACAGATGAATGCCAACTGACCTTGAACCAGATTAAGCTGTTGGTGGTATTTTTCATGAATGGAGGAAATTTGGCCAGAGCACCAGGGAAATTTTCCTGCTCTTTTTGAGAAGTACCATGGGATCTTTAACATCCACCTGAACTACCACCAGAACAGGCAGATGGGACCTTGGTTTAATATCTCATCCGAAAGACGGCACCTCAGGAGTGCAGCACCCCCCTCATGCAGCACTACAGTGTCAGTATTGGGATATTAACCCAAGTGCCTGGTGTGGGGATATATAGCTATATATATATATTTTTTTTTTCATTGCAAAAAACTTAATTAATGCATCAGTTAGGGTGTTTACTAAAGCAACAAAAGTAGGAAAATTTCCCATTAGGGTTGCCAACCCTAACGCCCATTCCTCCTTAGATGCGTATATGTACAGAGCTGCAGAAGTGCAGGACCTCATTTATAGCCCAATAGTGATGACATTGTCAGCATAGCCATGTTATTACCCCACCCAATGTACCCAGCACAGTAAATATTCAAATCCCTGCCGAAACATAATTCTGCATAACTGCAATGCCATGTCCGCATCACAAGTGCGAAAACACATTTCAGGCAGAATTTGAAAAATGACAGGTGTGAAATACAGTTGATGGTGAAATAACAAGTCCATATTCAAGATTTGGGGGTCAAAATATTTTTAACTGACAAAGTTACAAGTGTGCATTGTGCAATTGCAAAGAGACATCATAATTCAGCCATTTTTTGACCCCAGATTTTTGACATGGCTTTTTGGGGACCTCATCTCATGAATAATATGACTGTCATTATGCAAATCCCATCCAAAAGGTGAATTCACCAAGTGTCCATGAAATCACCTTTTGGACAGGAGTTGCATAACGACAGTGGCATTGTTCATGAGGTGGGGTCCCCAAAAGCCTATGTTGAAAATTTGGGGTCAAAATCTCAAAGTTATGCATAAAAGATGAAATCCCCATTGAAATACGTTGAACCACATTTACCTTAGTTTCTCACCTTTTTGTTTTCTCAAAGTCAAAGTTTATTGGCAGGAAAATACTCCATTGAGCAGGCTCATTTATAAGGAGGTCCTGAACAAACAAACAGTAATCACAACATAAGAAATATAATACATGAACATTACAGAACAATAAATCAGTAACATAGTGCACAAAACCTAATGTACAATAGTGCAAACAACATCTGTAAAGAAATGCATGGAATACCAAGGAGGACAGAAGTGCTTAGCAAGTAGCTTGGTAGGAACTGTGGAGGGAGGTGTAGGAGGGGGAAGGTGAAAAATAGGGGGAGTGGATATTGGTGTGATCTTGACCGGTGATGGTAATTGAGAGGTTGGAGCAGTAAGTAATAGAGAGTGGTAGTTTGGTGGAGATGGGGGTTATGTGCTAGGAAGAGTAGGGTGCCGTTGATGGCAAGGGGCAGGGAAAGCTGTGCTATGCACCTTGGGAGGTGAGGGCTAGATAATAGGAGTTGTGGTGGGAAGGGCATGCTGGATGTGGATGAGAGGAGAGATAGAAAGGGGTGAGTGTGGGGTATAGTTTGATACTTGAGAGGGATTGAGGGAGGTAGATGTTCAGAGGCATGTATAATATCTGTCAATATTGCTGAAGGCCAGCTTCCTGAAACTATTTAGAGGAATTAGGTTTTGTAATTTGAGTTTAGATTGGTCGCCGGTTCCAGCAGCAAGACATGTCTTCGATTGGCAGAGTGGATCTGGAACTTGGGACCTCTTCAGGTGAGTGAGGATGCATGGGGTGTCAAGGGGGGTGTAGAGAGGTGGTTGCAAAGTGGGATGGTCTGTTGGGGGGGTACGAGAGTGAATGGCAATGGATTGCTTTTTTCCAGGTTAAAAAAAAACACATCGGGGATGTTTTTCTTTTTACAGGTACAAGAAAAGGTTTTGACATATTTGGGGACACTGGGAGTGGATTCACCAGTGTCCCATAGGAATCCATGGGGGAGTGTCACCAATAGAAGTTTTGGGATACTGGGAGTGGGCTCCCTAGTGTCCCACACTACTGTGGGGGGGGGGTTGCAGGAGAGGAATGCATGAAAAAGGGCACTGGAAGTGGGCTCCCCAGTGTCTGACACTATGGGGTGAAAATATATGTTTTGGGACACTGGGAGTGGGCTCTCCAGTGTCCCACACTCTTGGGAAGTGACATCCAACGAAAGTTCCGGGACACTGGGAGGGGGATCTCCAGTGTCCCATGCTACTGTGTGTGTGGGGGTTTGCGGGGAGGAATGCATGATCAAGGACACTGGGAGTGGGCCCCCCAGTGTCCAACACTATTGGGGGATAATGTATATTTTGGGACACAGGGAGTGGACTCCCTAGTGTTCCACACTCTTGGGAAGGAGTGACATCCACTTGCCAACATTTGGCCACATATGGATAATAAATCTTAAAAGGTGTGGTGTGTGTGAAAAATAGCCTATGCCTACTTTTGCACATGCCATATTTATGCACATTTACTATTCACTTGCAGCCAAACATTCATAGAGTTGACATTCCGCTTATCTGATGGCAAGATGGACAGGCACTAGACTGTGGATCCTAGCATCCTGGGTTTAAATCCAGTGTTTTCATTTTTTTTTTGCCTTCATTGTTGGTGTAAAAAACAAATATGAAGACCCTGGTCTCAAACCCAGGACCTTCAGATCCACAGCTTTGTGCCCTATTCGCTGCACCATTGAGCAATCACAGTGACAGTTTCGTTTTTTTTCTGTACTTAACACACACTCAATGTGAATATGTCACTTTCATAACTGTAGAACGTGTGAAAAAAGTTATAGCTATTTCTCGCACATTCTATGGTTCTGACAGTGACATATCCACTTCAGTGAGAAGAGTAACCGAGCCCCTGTGCACAGAAGATGACAGCACATGCAAGACTAGCAGAGGTACTTGTACAGTAAGGGGGTATGGAGGGAGGGTGATGGATGAGATGACGAGGGACTGTTTTCTTTTCAGGTAGAAAAGTTAAAAAGACAATGGGGGACTGTTTTCTTTACCTGCAGGTTTACAGGAACATTTATTTTGGGACACTGGGAGTGGACTCCCCAGTGTCCCATATTGCAAGGTGGGCTAATAAGAGACACTGGGAATGGTCTTCCCAGTGTCCCATACTACAAGAGGGGAATACAAGACACTGAGAGTGGGTTCCCCAGTGTCCCACACTGCTGCGGGGTGCTTAATGTCTTGGGACACTGGGAGTAGAAGCCTCGGTGTCCAACACTGCTGGGGGAGGGGGTGAAAATTAAAAAATGCCAATGGGAGGGTGGGGGGTGCCACTAGACACCAGGACAACACATACAGGGGGCCACCAGTAGACAGTAGACAAAAGGAGCAGTTCAAACTTGACTCTGCAGCCAGCAGCATGAGTTCCAGCTGTGGCTGCAGAAGTCAAGAAAATACTGCTCTTCTCATACAGAGAGCGGGCTAAGAGCGGTCCTCTCACTAAGCTGGCACTGGACAGTTCAGGTGCTCTGGAAACTGGTTTTGGGCCAGTTTAAAACCAAAAAAAAACATCAGAATACAGTTAAATGGGACCCATTTAACAAAGTTCTGATGTTTTTTTCTTTTTTTAACATTCTCTTTCACATTGTACTCCTAGATCCTCGCTACCGGCAAAAGAAAATGGCGGACACAACAGAGCTCCTGCGATCAAACAACTATGAATTTTGCACAAAATACCTCCCTTCTTTAAGAAAAAATTGGTTGGTTTTTGCACAAAGTATGATTTGTTAAAAAAATCAAATCTTTCATGCCTAACATATAAATTATCCCATAGGAAATAATGGGAAAATTAAAAATGTAATAACTTTTGAACAGATTAATATTTTTGATCAAACCTTCAAAAGGCACATCTGTGAGGCAAATGCTTTCTACCCCAAACATTCCAGACCACAGCCTAAAGCCATTTCTGAGATCCAGGTGGACAAAGAAACGGCAAAAAACATGGATTTTTCTGTTTTTGCAATACTCTGTATCTCAGAAACCACACAAGGGATTTGTATAAACTTTGGCACATCGAGAGACCTTTAACTAGAGAATATGCAAGACAAATTCCATGCAAATCCATTGAACAGTTATAAAGTTATTAAGGTTCAAAAATTCAGGTTTAACATAGAATTTGCCTTTCATCCTAACTATATTGACACGGTAGCGCCAGTATAAAATAGACAGAAACATAGATTTGATGGCAGATAAGGACCGCTTGGCCCACCTAGTCTGCCCATTTCCCTTCCTAAATGATAAGCTGCAGATCCTGGTTAATCAACTGCCTACTTCCTCCTACCCTTCACTAGAATTGTCATATGTCTGTCCCATGCATTCTTGAATTCCCCCCCATGGAACAGATATACTGTATTTCTTTGATCTGAAGCTGTCCTCCCATGATAGCCACCTTCGATCTGTAGCCGGTTAATATTTAGGGTGTTTAAATTAAAAGCCGCCCTTGAATACAAGCCATAACGTTGGTACGCAACATCAACATGGTTTATACACCTTCACAAGCTGGAGTCACCTCACCAATCGCTCTCAATTGCACCCAATCTCACCCAGTCTGGAGAACCACGTGCTTGGTAACGATGGTAGCATGCTAACTGACTCACTAAGCAGGCACCACAATGAACAAGTAATCCATCAAATTTATTTTATTTCAGATTGCATTTTAATAAAACAAGTAAGCAAGTGAAAGTGTTGGCTCCTAACGTGCTCTTATAATGCTAGTGTGTTCAGGTTACTCAATCTCCAAGTCAGATCCTAGCTCATTTTCTGAGCAGCTGACTGGTTTGTCCATGTCAGTTTCAGGTGTGTCTGTTTCACTGTAGTCTGAATCAAGGCCAGTGGGTACTGATTTAACCTTAGCCACATTTTTTATCAACTCCCCGCAAACACCATATGCGACTCCTCCCTCTTTGGTGCAGCTGATAACATTGGGGTCAGTACTTGTGATGGCACAGACCTGAAAAACCAAAAGAGTGTTGTGAAATTTGTTTTTCATTAAGACATGTTGTTTTGGGCAGTAATAGTGGTACCATACCTAGAAGAATTTAATGATAACATCTTTGGTAACTGAGCTCCATGCTTGCTTGATCCACTGAATGATCCGCTCTTTACCAGGTGCTTTGGGGTTGCCTGCTGCTGTCCACTCCCACTCCTCAGTTGATAGCCAAGTATCGTAGTACTCTTGACACACAGATTTAAAAGGGGCATTCCAACTGACGTCCACTAGCTGCAATATTTTGGTACAACCACCTGGTATCTCAGAAATGACAGTGTTCTTTCTCTTTGCAGCCTTTTTTATATTTGGAGACAAGTGACATCTAAAGGCATCCCATACTAGCATGCACTTGTTGAAGGAAATAGTGCCCCTTACTTTATCAAGCCACATGTCTGTCAGTTCCTCATTCATCCACCCATTTGCTGACATAGCAACAACACCACCACTAACTTCTGCAACCTCCTTTGGCATTCTTTTTCCCTTCAAAACCATGAACAACGGGAGCTTCCTTCCATCAGCCATTGCTGATAGGCATACTGTCACCCTCTGCTTCTCATGTCCTGTAGTTAGAAGAGGCACTGATTTGACACCAACATAGTTTGTAGTGTTTTCACCTGGCATGTCTGCCCATGTCGCAGTTTCATCCATGTTGCCAATTAAATTGGGTGTGATGTTGTGTACTTTTATTTGCTTTGCACAGAAACAAGTGAAACTAATAATTCTGAGGGCAAAGTCTTTGGGGAGATGCTGACCAACAGTGGTCTTCTGGCAAATTGTAAAGCCCCAGTGCCACAGAAACTTGTCAACCTACCCATGGCTTACATGAAAATTAGGGTCTGTGCTAAGGTAGTCGCTTTAAGTGAAACAGCTTTTCTTGTTAATCTGTAGTGCTGCTCATGCTGCAGACTTATCCAGGATGCCAACTGTGTTTCTACCTCTGGATATTGTGCTTTGCGCCCTCGTCCATCCAACCTCCTTCATTTTTGATTCTCATTCATAAAGCCCAGTATAGAGACTTTCTCCTCCATTTTCAAAAGCTTCTTTCTCCACTCTCTCAGTTGCTTCTCATCTATATGTAAGGCTGCAGATACAGGGTGGTTGCCCTCCTTTTCAGCATGCTTTGCTGCAGCAATTTTAAATTCTAAATTAAATGCTTTTCTTTTCGGCATTTTTTTCATCAACAGCTGACTCCTCTCATTCACCCTCTCACATCTATTGCTCCCCCTCAAAGTATGAACGTAAGGGTGTTCTCTTAAACATCTGATAACAGGTGTTCACAATTGCCAATCTGAAACTGTATTTTGTCTTTATGAAATACAAACCCCCCTTAATATAGACTGCCCTCGATCTAAAGACGCTCAGTAAATGCGACGTTCGCTATTATAAGCCGCGGCTTTAAAACAAAGATATACAGTAGATATATATATATATATGTATAGGTTTGCCTTGTTATTTTGGCCCTGTTTCAGTTTCAAAGAAAGAAACAGGCTATCTGATTTCCTGAACTTGGCCGTCCTAGTAAGGTATATTCTAATCAGGGCCCCGTGTTCACCGCAGCAAACTGGACCTACATTCTGCGGCAGGATCTCATGCTTGCTGAGGTCAGGCAATGAACAATTCTGTGGCAATTCTGAAGCAATTCTGTGATGCACTTTACATTCTCTAGCAACTCAAATGAGCCTCAAAATAACATTTAGTTACACAGAAAGAATGCCCAGGAAAAGGCAGCCTGGAGCAGTTTGGCAGTTGCACAGGCAAAACAATTCTGGTACTGTATCATGATTTGAATTGGAAGTAAGGCACTGGGGAATTGAAAGGTTATTTTTTCACTGCAGTATATTTTATTTTCCCATGGCCCCTTCCCACCTGCCCAGTGCTGGTTTACCACAACTGTGCTCCTGAGAATTTCTCCCCCTGCCTGCCCAGTTGCTTGAAGGCCAGTATTGCCTGCTTGCAGAACAATGCTGCTCCAATAGCTCCCTCCCACCCACTTGCTTGAAGCCTGGTGGGGATGGTTTGTGCTGTAACACTGCTTTGGTTGCTTCCTCCTGCTCACGCAGTTCAACATCGGGGGTGTAGTTTGTGTCAATGCCACTTGGCTTCTGTATTTTCTTCTCTCCCTCTCTGTAAGGATTTACTGTGAGGCTAGAGAGTTGCTGAACCATTTTACATTAGACAAAGGTCCAGAAAGCCTCCCATTTCTTGTCTGCAATAGTTACTGATAATTTTTCATTCCACAGTTCTGCAATTGGCAAATAGAACCACTATATTTTCTCCTGAAATAAACTTCCTGAAGTTCCCTCAGTGTTTGTAGAGGGCTATAATGGTCATGTCTGGGACTGAATGTCAGTGGACTGGAAAGGGGTAGCCTCACTGATTACTGCAACCCAGGGGGAGGATGGATTTATAATGGAACTGCCAACAACTCACACTAATGCCATTTTAAGCTTAATCATAATCAGTTTAGCCATTTATTTGGGGTTTTCAGTGGTGATGTGCATTTTTACTGCACCAATAAATGCTGTTTCTATGGCAGAGGCTTGTTTCTGCAGCAGGGCCATCTTTCTGCAGCAGTTGCTGCAACTGCAGAATTGCGGAAAACATGGGGCCCTGATTCTAATGGCTCATCACAATCCAACTTGTGCAACTCCTTCTCCCTTGGGTGAGATGGTTGCAGACGGAAAGAGGAAGGCAGACCTCCTAGTTACATGAAAAGACATGCACGTTTTGGAATAAGGATGGGACTGTTCTGAGCACTACATTGTTCTTAAGCTTGACATGATAAGGTATCCTACGGGATAGAGCCTGGAGCTCACCAATACTCCTAGCTGAGCACAAGGCAATCAGAAAAACTTTGTAAGACATCACATCCAGTGAAAAAGGTTGACAGTGGTTCGAAAAGTTCCTCACAAAGGCATTACGAACCAGATTTAGATACCAAGGAGGAAGCAGTGATCAGAACATTAGGGGAACATTTAGGGAGGCAGTATAGCACAGTGGTTTAAGGCTCTGAGCTGCATAACTGGTGACATCCAGCAGATCAGACCTGGGTTTTGAATCCCACAGCTTCCACTTGCGTACTGTGTGACCCTGAGCAAGTCATTTAACTTACCTGTGCTCCCAGGTCGCTCCTGTAAAAAAGCTTTCAGCTTAGTGTGCTACTCCTGGTTAAACAATTAAATAAAAGAACACAGGGTGGCTACTGCTAATCACATGCAGAAGACAAATAATCTCTCTCTTAGTCTATTAGAGAAAACCCAAGGAACTCCAGAGGGAGACCTGGCCTTTCAAAGTGCTCAGGGCCAAACCTTCTGTACCTTCCCTGCAGGAGTCCAAAAATTATGGGTCTGAAGCCTTGGGAGGCTGAAGATCGAGAGGGTGTTCCACACACTGTATAAGTCCTACTAACTGCACATTACAGAAGTAGAAGTTTTTCTAGCAACCAGGAAAGTATCTACTACTTTTAGTGAGAAACCAAATTTGGAAACTCCTCCTACTTGCAGGGGCCAGGCCATGAGCTGCATTACTCCTGAAATGGATGCAGAATGGGACCCTGAGACATAAGGTCTCCTTGCACTGAAAAGGCAAAAAGGTCCTGCCTGAGCTAGGTTTAGTAAGACAGAGAACACGGTCTTCTTAGTCACTCTGGAGCCACTAAAAGAAGTTTCCTTGAGCATGTTATTTTTGTATGACCTTGGAGAGAAGAGGCAGTGGAGGAAATGCATATCCTCTATGATGATCCATTTCTAAGACAGAGCAACCACTGCTTCTGCCTGTGGAAGCCGATAATGGCTGAAACCTTGGAGTCTGAGTATTGTGGCTGGAGGCAAACAGACTACTATGAGGCTGACCGAACTGTTGCACTAAAGGTCGAGCACCACCATTTCAAGCTTCACTCCCCGGTATGAACATGTTCACAATTCAGCCAGACTGCTTGAATACTCAGTTCCTCTGCCAAGTGTACTACTGACAGAGAAAAAAAATCTTCCTTTGGACAACTATGAAGACTGGAGACTTCTTTTAGCATCTCCCTGCTCCTTGTGCCATCTTAATTGTTGGAGTACCACACTGCGGCGGCATTGTCTAACCTTATATTTTTCCTTTTTTTTTGATTGTCTATAGCAGATTGAATCAAATGAGAGCTAGACAAACCACTTTCATCCCCTGAGTGGTTATGTGGAGATGCTATTCCTGAAATGACCAAGTTCCCTTAGTGGGTAGATGGTTCAGGACTGCTGCAAAGGAGTGCATACTGGCATCTGTTGTTAGAGTACAATACTGGAAAGGGTTCCAAAGGAAGCCCTTTGCTTAGATTCTGCACTCTCACCCACCAACTCCGGGAGTGTCATGGCTGAGGGGAGAGGAAGATTCTGGCTAGATAATCTTACAACATCAGATCCTAGGCTGGCAGCCATCCCATTTAAATGGCAACATGTGACATGAGCCCACGAGACTAGATCCATCGCAGCCACCATGAGGTGCAGTTTGCATAGTAGGCTGAGAGCTGAGGCTGATGACTGATCCCTGGGTCAATGGACTTCTGTCAACAGAGTCTCTTGTCTGGCAGGTGAGATGAAGACCTTCCCTAGTTTTTGTGTTGAAGACTGCCTCCAGGTGACCCAAGGTCTAAGATGGTTTGAGAGAGATTTTCTCTGGTTCACAACCCTGCCATGGTACTCAAGCATCTCCAGAGTCCTGCACCGACGAGACAACCCTGGAGGAAGTTACGAAGCCAAGTGCTGTGCCTTGTACTGGGATGCTGGCCCAGTATCAAAAATCTGATATACTTCTGGTGAGGCTGACGGATGGGGTGTTCAACTGCCCTACCCAATATGAAGGTGAGCAACCAGCTGATCTATTGAAGCTCAGAAATCCCCTGGCTGAACAGCTCAGGTGATTTTCCTCAGGACTCCTCCTGAATGTTGTGTGGCACACAGACTTATTGAGATGCTCCAAATCCAAAATGGGTCTGAAACCCCCCAATTGTTTGGGAACTACAAGTTAGATTGAGTAAGAACCTTGATCTTGTTTGCTTGGCAAAACTTTGCTATTGCCCTGATTTGAATGAGGTGAGTCAGGGTCTCTAATGCCACTTGAGTACTTGCATGCACCCTTGGAGACCAGGTACGACAGAAAACATCCCCTTGAGAGAATCACTGAAATTCCATTGAATAGTCCAGAACTAGAATTTCCAAATTTCCAAGCATTCAGTGTTGTTTGGATCCATCCTGGTAAAAACTCCTATATCCTTCCATCAAGGGAAAAGGGGCAAGGATGGGCCTGCGTACCCTCAATGTGAGGTAATAGGCTTTGGGCTGGATCAGCTGCATGGCATCTGGCCATGGCTCTCTTGGATGTTACTCTTTGACAAGGAAGATGCCCTTTTTGTCCTGGAGCCTTTAACATATGTGCTATACCTGGTAAAAAAAACAACTAAATAAAAAAAAAACATAGCATGTAGTAACAGACCTTCATCAAGGGAAAGGTAAAAAGCTTAGATTTTGAAGCTTGACAGCAGCCCAATATCCAAGCCATACAACCCGCATGGCTGGCATAAGTGATAGACTGAATGAGCCTACATGTGCAATTCTCCACTGTGAAATCACCAAGAAGTGGAGACCATGGTAACTAACTGCAACATGCTCACGCCTTCTGAATTAGGGGGAAATGAAGCCACCCAGAGGAGTGACCCACAAGGTAAGGGCCCTGACAACTACAAAAGAGGCTTAGAAAATGTGTACATTGTGCTGTTAGTGGCAAAGCCCGCCTACATGTGGTATCCACTCATTTATAGGTTCATAGGTATGATACGAGTTTGGGGGCGTGCCCACTATGAACTCCTCACCTAGTAGTGATAATCAAATTTCTTATTACCCATATCATATTTGAACTTGGTCAAACTATTACTGGTGACAACTTCTGTAGATAATAAATTCCATATAGGAAGCAGCTGCAGTGTATAAAAATTATTCCTTTTTGAGGTATTATTTATTACGGCTTTACATTTTAAGCTGTGTGTCCTAGTATTATGATCTGTTTCAGTTTTTTTTGGGGGGGGAGGCAGAGAGCCTCACATAAGGCAGGATCATGAAATGATCTGTATGCCAAGCATAGATCACCTCTATATGCTCTATATTCGAGAGAGAAAAGACCAAAGAGTTTTAAGTCTGGTACTGTAATCTAGGTTAGATAAACCTTTGACCTTTTTTGTAATTCGTCTTTTAGACTTTCTATTGATGCCTTTCTTCTCACAGAAGTAGAAGCACAAAAGGGAGCACAATAGTCAATTTGTGATCTGACTAAACTTAAGTATAGTGGGATTAAAACGTCTGGTTCCCTACTTTTTATATGTTTAAGGATACAAGAAAGTGTACCATGACATTTTTTAATTATGTTGTTATTATGTGTCTCTGAACTTTAAATTATTTGCAGTGGTAATGCCCAAGTCTTTTTCAGTTGTGACAGATTGTAGTTTATTATTATTTATTATATATGATACTTGCATATTGTTTTTACCTAAGTGCATCACCTTACACTTGGCAGGATTAAAGGTCATTTTATTTCTTATTGACCATGTTAGTAAGTAATCAAGGTTAGATTGTAAAGAACTAACTGAACTGGAATTAACAATGCAACCAATCTTGCTATCATCAGCATATTTGTGTATGCAGACATCATTTGTGGTTTGCATGGTAGAAGTTAATTAATTAAATAGCAAGGGGCCCAATACTGAGGCTTGTGGAACACCACTGCTTACTTCTCCCCAGTCAGACAAAAAACCCTTAATGCTGACCCATTGTTTCCTATTACTAAGCCAGGAATTTATCCATCTAACAATATTTGCATTGAAACCATACCTATTAGTTCCTTGATCAAAATTCCATGGGGAACGGAATCAAAGGCTTTCTCAAAGTCCAAAAAAAATAACATCAACTGGAAGGCCCCGGTCCAGTGCCATACTCACTGGCTCAAAAGATTTTATAAGATTAAGTTGGCATGATCTACCCTGAACAAAACCATATTGACTAATATCCTGAAAGTTTGCATTCTGTAAATGCTCTAACATGCAGGAGGTGAGGCTAATAGGTCTATAATAACTAGCAAGATGTTTATTACCACCCTTGTGTGTAGGCACTACTGTCGCTACTGTCCATTCCCTTAATGCGTAACCCTCATGAAGGGATACATTAAAGAGAAGTGTAAGTAGGTCCACTAATTCAGTGGCTAATTCTATAATGAATTTTTGCTGGGATTTCATCAGGATCAGCTGAAAATCAACTTTAGTGGCATGTATCGCAGTTTTGACTTCTTCAGGGCTAATCGTTGGATGTGGTGTATCAGTTTCTAAATTTTCCAGACAAGCAGCAGCTTTAGTTTCAAAAACATTAAGAAAATAGTTATTACATTTTTTGGCCATGTCCAACTTGTAAGTAATCTTTTTTATATTTATAGCATGCTTTTTTCTTTTCTCCTTCTTAATCTTTTGATTTTGCCATTCAGCCAAGGGGGGACTCTTTTATTTATGTTGTTATATTTTTTACTCTCAGGAACCCAGGTTTTGATACAATAATCAATTGTATTTATTACAGCTCAGCATATCTGCTCACTATTTTTATTTTTTAGTTCTTCTTTCCAGTTCCATTTAGTTAAGTGATTTTTAATGGCAACATAGTTTGCTTTATGGAAGTTCTTAGTCTTTGTAACACCACGGTTTGAGGTTGTATAATGTTTAATACGCCATGAAACCATATTATGATCACTGTCACCTAAAGGTTCAATAACGTTGGGTAATTCCTCCATATAAGTTACATTGGTGAGGATGAGATCCAAAATGTTTTCCTTCCTGGTGGATTCAGATACAAGTTGATCTAAATTATGCTGAAAAGTTAAATCAATAAATCTATAATCTAATTGAGACTTCCCAGTAAGTGTCTGCCAACAGATAGTAGGCAGATTAAAATCCCCCACTAATATTAGATCAGCATAGTTTTCCAGGTGTTCAATAGTTTGTAAAAATATTTCATTACTATTACTATCCAGGTTTGGGGAACGGTAACATAACCCAATTGTTAATAGTCTGTCAGTTTGTATTTGAGCATATACAGTTTCAATGTCAACTTCTGGATTAGCATATATTGGAATTTGTGTGCTATTAAGGTACTTATTAATAAACAAAGCAACCCCACCTCCTTTGGAATTTTTTCAGTTTTTAATATACGCAGTATAACCTGGGATTTCAATACCCCAGGTTGATTCTGTGAACCAAGTCTGTGTAACACCACATATATCTATGTTGTCTCTACATAAAATGCATTTTCATTCATCTAGTTTATTATTTAGACTTCTAGCATTGAGCAGTAATGTTTTAAGATCTGCACTGGAATATTTACAGTAGTATTTTGTAATGTATATGGTGTTATGGGAATACAGATACTTGGGACATTAGTTTTTGTTTCAATAAAGGACTTTAAGAGGGGATACTCCCCCCCCCCCCGTTAGTTTAAATTAGACAAAATTAAATCATTAATTTGTTTTCCCAACACTCTATTGCCAAATTTATTTAAATGTAATCCATCCCTGCATATGAAGTCTGGGTTATATACAAATTCATCCCAATGGGTAAGGCAGTGTATATTTTGTTTAAGACACCAACTATGAAGCCAATTATTGCCTGTAGTTTGCCAGAAAGTCCTTGTCTGACAGATGGCAAACACTTTTCCTGGAGATACTACTGCTTTGTGTGGAGTTTTATGGACTACGCCTTGAACATTCATATGGACGTATAGGTACCTACCTCTGAATGTCTGGATCAAACTGCCTTAATGGGTCTCACCGTTTTTTAAGCTAAAATTCTTTCTTTACTGTAACAACTCTGGCCATCTTCCCATCTAACTTAAAGGAGTACTACAGTCAAAATATGCAAAAACATATGTTGTGCAGAATGTTTTGATATGTATGTGCATGTGTGTGTGTGTTCTTTCCTTTATTTGCTACTAGGAGTTTTTTTCCTTAAATTTGCCTACTAGTTTTGTGGTCCATGAAGATCTCATATTTGCATTTTTATAGCTCTTCTTTTTCCTACAATGCCTCCTGTCCCATGTGACAGTGATGCATCTGTGACCACATATTCAGCAAATACTGGTTGAGACAGAGTTGATTTTTTAGCAGTACAGCAGTCATTTTAAGTAACTTTTCTGATCCAGTGAGCACAATAGCTACATTTACAGTTTAGCAAACACCTGAGGGATAGTTAAGTGGGATATTCTGTAAGGAATCTGTTAGAGTCTTTACTAATTATGGCAGTGATGACCTGGGGTGAGTTGTGTGCTTTTTATGGCTGTGTGTAGTTTGACAAAATGAAAAGCTTTAAAAACAAAATATTTACTCCTGCTAGCTAGACCAACACTCATACATAGAAAACAAAGAGACTGAATTAGAAAGAGTTATTTAGTTGAGGCCAGAACACCAGACTCCTAGCAGCAGACTTCTGCTGCAGCATATTCACTAACTGAATCAACGGCCATGGATGCTTCTCTGACATACTGGACAGGAGACGTGATAGGAAAGAGAGGGGCAATAACAATTTCAAACATGGAATCCCCAGTGTCCATAATACTAGTAGGCAAATATAGAAAAAACTCCTAATGGTAAACAAAGGGAAGGGCACACTAGGACTACACACAAATCAAAACACTCTGTACAATATATGTCTTTGGAAATTCTGACTGCAGTACTCCTTTAAGCATTACTGTTAGTGCTCTAAAAGAAAATTCTGGTCTCTGAGGCTTGTGTATTTTTTTACTATTGTGATAACAATATACATGTTATAAAAACACAAATTGCAAATACCCTAATAGCAAAGCATCAGGGGAAGCATATGCAAATGTCCATGAATTAATTTGGACTGGCTCAACTTTAGCAGAACTGCATGGTGCCAGAAGGCCTCACAATACCATCAGCAAAGGCTGAGCAAAGGCTAAGAAGACTGCCTGCTGTTCTCAGCCTTTGCTGATTGTATTGTGAGGCCTTCTGGCACCATGCAATTCTGATTAAAGTTGAGCCAATCCAAATTAATTAATGGGTATTTGCATATGCTTCCCATGATGCTTTGCATTATTGGGGTACGTGCAATTTATGTTTTCTTTAAAATGTGGCAGTATGGCCAATATCCTCTGGGATAACCCTTGCCCTAGTGCATTTGCTCTGGGGTTCTTTTGTTGTTTACTTGTTATGAATCATCTTGTCACCTCTGTGTATGTTAACTGCCTAAATAATAACCTGATGCCTAATGCAAAAATTAGTTAATTTTGTTCTGCCTTTCATTTGCTCTGATTTCACCCCCTCCCTCTCACTGCACATGGAGCTGCCTCAAAACACATCATACGCCTTATCCCAGTTATCATATTGCCCTGTGATTGCATTTTCCTCACTTAACCAGTTCTTTATTCCCCAGCAAGGTATGATACTTCACCCACCCCCACCACACACACACATATGTTCCAAGGTCATTTTAGACTGGCTATCTCATATGATTATGTTGAACGAGTACCTGCGTTCTCCTATTTAGTGATAAAAAGCACTAAAAACATTTATTCAATGTGAAGCCCATTAAATTTATCTTGGTCTGCCTTCCTGTACTATGGGTTGACTTTAAAGAGCTACTGATGCCTTAAAGAAAACTTTGAAAAACATAATAATTTGGTACAGTTCAGTTTCCATTCCATATGTATTCCATATATTTCTCTTCCACATTATTTATTATTGCGTGCATTTGCATGACTACATGATCTTTATCTGTTAGAGTTCCCTTAGAGTTCATCTACCTCTATAGCTTACTCCTCTACTTCAAGTTACAATCCACCGTTGCAACATCACAATGTGTTGTTGTGAGAGTAACTGTGATGTCACAAGTAGTGCATTATGACCTTAGGTAGGGAGAAGGCAACAGAAACAGATGAACTCTTCAGGAACAAAGATTTTGTTTTAATGCAAATTACCTCAGTAATAAATAATGTAGAGGTATCATACCTTACTGGGGAATAAAGAACTGGTTAAGTGAGGAAATAATAGCAATAAATGCATACATTTCGGACATCAGGGAAGGTATAGGGTGTGAAATGAGTCTCTTTGCTGACGACTCCAAGATGGGAGCAGTAGTTGAGGGTGAAGAGGGGAGGTTGGCCCTGCAATGGGACGTGGACACCATGGAAAGGTGGGCTCACACATGGAAATTAAATTTCAATATCACCAAGTGCAAGGTGTTACATCTTGGGCAGGGAAACCCTAAACACAGGGACACCCTGGGAGGGGAGGCGCTGGAAGCCTCAACAGGGGAAAAAGACCTAGGGGTCATGGTGGATGCATGTATGAATAACTCCGAGCAGTGCAGAAGAGTGGCTAGCAAAGCAAACAAGATGTTGGGATGCATTGTAAGGGGGATCACCTCTAGGAGCAGGGAAGTGATTCTGCCACTGTACAATGGATTGGTTAGACCACACCTCAAGTACTGTGTACAGTACTGGAGACCACACTTGAAGAGGGACATACAGCTCCTGTAGAGGGTACAGAGGAGGGCAACTAAGATGATACAAGGACTAGGTTATTTGACTTATGAGGACAGACTTGAGGAGCTCTGCCTGTTTTCATTGGAGGAGAGGAGAGATGGGGGAACATGATTGAGGTCTTCAAGTACCTCAAGGGAATAAATAGGGTAAACCCGGAGGGGATCTTTAGACTAAAGCAGGGAGGTATCACCAGAAGGCATGGTTTGAAGTTGGAAGATGGAAGGGTGAGAGGGAAAAGAGGAGGAGGTTTTTCACTGAGAGGGTGTTGGATCCTTGGAACATGCTGCCTGGCGAGCTGGTTCAGAGATCCACAGTGGAGGGCTTCAAGAGAGGGTGGGACAGACACAGAAAGTGGATGTATCAGATGGTGGCCTGGCCCAGGAGGGCAGGAATGGATGATAGGCGTTTCTGGAACACAAGAGGGGGAAGGCCTCGGTACCCAACTAGGGATCTGAGGTTTAAGCAGACTAGATAGACTGTAAGGCCTAATCTGCTGGCAACTAGTAAGTTAGTATGTAAGTTGAACTGTGTCTAAATATTATGGTTTATTAAAGCTGTCCTGAAACTGTCAGCAGCTCTTTAAGAGAAACCCTGATCCTAATCTGTCCTCTCAAATCCAGTCTATGTTGCCCCCTTGAGGCTCTACCATTTCTGCTACATCCAAAGGACTGAAGCTATTCCATATTATAAAAAGGGTCTGAGAAATGGAGCTTTCTGATTGGTTGTAACATTCTAACAGCCTTATGTTAATCTTTTATTAACATAGATGTAGAGCTTAATCATATGCTGAAGAAGGTTTAACACTATGTAAAAAACGTTTTTATTATAATAGCAATAAGGCACTCCCAGGGGTTATGTTAATGGTCAGTTAATCATCCTCTAGGGGCATGTGGTACTCGGCTACACCTCGTGCCACATTACACCCCTAGAAGGTGATTAACAGACCATTAACATAACCTCTGATCATGCCTTATTGCTTAAGTAACATCAGGAGTCTGGTACCTAATCTAGATGGGCTAAGATGAGCTAAGAGCCTGGGTCCTTATACACAAGCCCAATATCATTGCAGTGTCAGAAATGTGTCTTAACTCTAGAATCCCCAATTCATGCATTTGAATACAAGGATAGTCAGTGTACAGATACAGTAGAAGCGTGGGGGAAGGGGGTGTTGCTCTTTATATCATGGACAATCCTATAGTGTCTGAGGCAGTGAGTGACACACCTGATAATGCTGAGGCACTCCACAAGAAAGAACTATACATCTTAACACCACCAAGGCTATACTTGTGGGCTATATGCATAGACCACCAAAGCAGTCTCCTGACTTTGACTCCTTTATGGGTGTATTTGTCTCTACTATTGGAAGGTATAACCTTGGGATATTTCTGAGGTGACCTTAACCTCAACTGGTTGGGAAAAGGATTCATCCAAATACAAACATACTCTTTCCAATTTAAACCGCTCCCAAATTATGACACTGTCCATGAGACTCAACCATGCCACCAACAACCACAATCTACTAGACTGGATTCTTGTTAGCCATTCTAATATAATCTTTAATTGCTGGAGTACTTTTGGTCTGCTTAAGTCATAATTTCATCACCTTCTGTGTATATTTCTAGCAAAAAATCCGCATCAAAACTCATCACAGCTTTCTCATTCTGGCGTTTCATACTGGAAGACCTCCACACAGATTTGTCTGCCATAAGATGGGACTGCATCATCCTTATTCCCTGAGTAGCTGATACCAGGGAATATTTTGCCAGTGAGCTTTTCAATATCTGCAACAAACATGCACCAATCGGAATGTACAGGATCAAAGGGAACGATTACCCGGGGTTCTCTAAGAAAATTATTAAATTGTTCTCACACAGGGGTGCTGCTTGTGCTTGATTTAAAAAGTCCAGATCCTTCAAGGGCAGAAAGTAATACAGAAAACTTCTAAATCTAAGTAAATCAGCAATAGCAAAAGCAAAAGTGGACTACTATCAAAACCACTGGGAGGAAAAGAAACATCACTTCAGAAAATTCTGGTCAGAGGCTAAAAATGTATTTAAAGTGAACCTTCAAGAGCAAAATAATCAAATGTTGAACCCATCTGGAGATTCTGTCACCACTCTTCCAGATGTCGTCAGTGCCTTAACACCCACTTCACTAGCCTCAACATCTCTGTCAAGCCCCAGAATTCCTTGGTGCTAGCTGTGATCGGTCTCTCATCAGGCAGCCCAAAATCTGACCCACATGATCTGCCAAACTTGAACTTCTGACAAATCACTATGCCAGAGTTCCTCAAAGCACTGACAGGCCTAAGCTCAAGCAGGAGTGCTGGTGCTAACTCTCTTGACCTGCAGCTTCACTGCTTTGCAGCACGTTATATCTGCACCCCAGTTACCATGCTGCTGAACTTCTTCCTCACTGCTGGTGAGAAGCTTACACTCTGAAAATGTGCTAGAGTTGTGCCTTTCCTCAAAGGAGGAATTAAACAGGATCAGAATCAATACAGACCCAATTCAGTCTTTCCTGTCCTCTCTGAGGTTCTCAAAAAGTGCATTCATTCACAGCAGACTAAGCATCTCAGTTTGCACAATCTGTTCCCATGCAATGTTGCTTCAGAAAGTAGCATTCCATCATATCTGTATTGATCAAAGTCACCAATGAATACCACATAGCATGGATAATGATGTCCTTACTGGGGCCATCTTCACAGACCTCTCCAAGACATTTGACTTGGTGGATCATGCAATACTCCTCCTCAAGCTCAAGACACTAGGTCTCAGTCAGCCAGCCATTATATAGCTGAAAACTACCTGAGTAACCAAACCAAGCTAGGGCCCATAAAAGGCATTAATTCAGATCTTGCTGTCTTAAATCTTGGGAGTTCCTCAAGGCTGAATCCTTGTCCTCCTGCAGTTACCCATTTTTGTTAATGACCTCCAAAGGACAGCTGGAGGTGTCATCTACATATGTATGTAGATGATACCATACTGTACTGCAGTGCAGTAGGAAACAAAATGTAGGCGCTTACCAGACTGGACTGACTGCAGCACACAAACAACAAAGAATCACACCTGGACACTGAAACAAGTGGTGTGCATGTCATCCACAAGTTAGTGAAAATAACTCCAAAGCCACAATGGTCTCGAAATGCAGTAAAAAATGCTGCTTAATGTATGGTAGAAACCAAGGCAAGTACAAAAACAATTAAAGAAAAGTCCCCAGCGCTTCGAATCTACTGATTCTTCCTCAGGTGGGTGGGGTGTAAGTGGTGCAGACTCCCTTAAATACTTAATACTGCAGGTGGTGTTAATCAAGAACTGGTGGGAGTCTGACCTTTTGCACTACCGCTGACCTCCATAAGAATGCAGTACACACAAAAAAGTTGTTATATTTTAACAATTTTACATGAATAAGTATCAATAAACTACACTGTTCAGTGTAAACTAAACCATTGATATAACAATGATTCATACCCCCAAGTGCTAAAAAAACTAAATTTAAGTGATAATATGAACAGTGACTAACAGATAGAAAAAAATGCAAATCCAGGAGTAATAATATTTTGCAGAACAGGCAGGGTTAAACTATCATGGCATTTGCTATATGATGCTGCCAAATTAAGAAAGAAGAAAAAATTGTTTATTTTAATAATGTTCTCTATATTTAAGAACAAAGGCAAATTTAGAGCCAAAAAACATAGTAGTAACAAGGCAGAAATGCTAAAATAGAAATCAAAAATTAAGTTTAAGTTTTACTTAAGGGCTAGAGGAGTTACTGAAGAAATGTGTTCATTCCATCCCTCAAAATGTTGGCCCAAAATTTAATGAATAAGAAGAGAACCAAATAAGAAAATGGCAAGAATCCGAATGTAAATGCTGCATGGGAATAATATGCCCAAGCCAGATAGTCTTCGTGGTTGCTGACACCTATAAGAAAAAAACAAACAAACAGGGTGGTGAGAACAAAGGGATACAGGATGTATGTGGCTCACCATTAATGTGACGTCACTCTACACCTGTATCCAACACCATTTGGGACTTAATGTGGTTAAATACTACATGGATAAACTAGCAATAGATCATGTTTTTGTCCTCTGTGCACTTGAACTCATCCTCACCTTCAACTACTTCAGCTTCAATTCAAAATGTTATTTATAAAGTTGTGACACAGCAATGGGGTCAGCTATGGCCCCATCTTATGCTATTTTTTTGGCATGGTGGGAAGAGGTAACGATTTATTAACTGGAGAAAATCCATACTTACATAACATCAAATACTGGGGATGATTTATTGGTTACATTTTATGCATCTGGGAGCACATGGAGGAAGAGGCAAAGTCTTTTGTTGTATTAATTATTTTATTTTATTTATTTAGTTTTTGTTGACAGGGTAAGTGCACTAGACAAATTCTGCCTATTTTCAGGCACGACCCAGGGGAAGGGCATACAGATGAATGTCAACTGACTTTGAACCAGGTTAACTCATTGCCTCCGAAGAATCTCTCTGAAGTTGCAGTACTTGTCTTCTGTATACTGTTAACAGTGAATCCTGGGCCTTTATAAGCAAAATCAAACCATAATCAGCATGCTGCAAACAAATGCTAATAGCACAAAAACCATAAGTGCTAGACCCAAAGTATGAGTGGCAGACTTGTTCAGCATAAAATTACCTTTCCAACGATGGCATACAAGTAATAATAGGTAATTTAGTTTTTTCTATGCTGGTCAAAACAGCAAAAAAATATATTTTTTTCACTAAAAAATGCACCATAAGCCTTTTTTTGTTGGGAAATATGTAACATATCAACACCAAATTAAGCATCCAGACTTTAGATGTAGTTTTAATAATTTGTTTGTAAAACAAAACTGCTATTTCTGTAGTATTAAGCATAATTTTTCCCATTTTAGTCAAGGTGTGTTGGTGAGGTTTGAGGGATGAATCTGAACCATACACACCATACCATAAACAAATGCATACAACTCCTAAAGTATACATGATACACACAATGTATGAGTGGCAAAGTTGTTCCAAACAAAATTACCTTTCTAATGGTGCTATGCAGGCAACTGTGCTCAATTCGGTTTTTGTTTTATACTGGCTGAGATAACCAGAATGTGCATCTTCTTCAGTGTGCTTAGGTGGTTCTTGATGGATTTTTGTCTGCCATACACACCATGTCAGAAACAAATGTGAATAACTCCTAAAGTGAACATGATACACATAAAGTGTCAGTGGCAAAGTTGTTCAGCACAACATTACCTTTCTAACGGTGCTATGCAGTCAATTCTTATCAATTCTGTCTGGCAGGTAATATTAAAACATGCAAGTGACATCTCCAGATGTTACTAGGGCACACAGAAAGTCTGTAGGTGACTTCTGTAGTCATTCTAGGACACACTGCAGTACATCTGCTGCGGCCTACAGGCATATTCTAGGAGGCAATGAGTTAAGCTTTTGGTGGTATTTTAGTGAATGGGGGGAAATTTGGCCAGTGCACCGGGGAAATTCTCCTACTCTCCTGTAGGGGAACCTATGTCATCTTGGTTCCTGACCAAGATGGTGGCCGAGGTGGTGTTGGAGGAGATGATGGATGCTACTGAAGTAGGAGACCTGGTCTCTTCCCCTGCTTCACACAGACCTGAGACCATCTTGCATTCAGTTTCTTTTGCTGCACCAGTTAGTGCTTCTCTACAGGCTTCTGAATCCTCTCATAAGAATCCTACCCTTGATTCTCAATGACAACATCCAAGACAAATCTTTACCTCTTCCTGAAGTTTGTGCTGGAAACCCTGAAATTCGATCTCTTGAACAGCTGTTGCTAGCAGAAGATGAGCGCTATGTGCTCCACCATTAGGAATTGCAACAAGCTTTGGCAGCTGCTCAAGTACAAGCATCTGCTAGTCGGGAACCTTTTAATATGTTCACTCAGAAGGACACGCCCATTTTGGATCTCCCTGCTGTAGTCAAGAACTCAGCTGGTACTAGCTCTTGTACTCCTCAGTCTAGATCATTTGCCTCACCTGAGCTTGCTGTTTGTGATCCTGCTTCTACTGTGACTGCTATGGAGGGAGCACCAGGAATGGCTCACACACATTGCATAACTGGCCTAAGACGCTTCCCTCCAGTGGATTCTCCTCCACCTGCTGATTCCATTTCTACTGCTTTTCTTGCTGCTGGATGGGTTCAGACTAACACAGGACAATGGGTGTCCAGTCCTACCCTGATTGTTACTTGCCCTGTTTCGCATCGGCTTGCTGCTCCACCTGTATCTTCTCCCTCATCAGTTCATTCACACAATCAGGACATGACTGGAGCACCTTCCTCACTTCATTTACCTGCCAAGTAACAACTCACTGGCAATCCAGTTCTTCCTTTGGACCATTCTGAACCGCCATGAGCTGCTCAACCTACACTTTCTTCAACAGCTGCACCGGAGGGGCCCCCTGAAGCACCGCTGAACCAGATCAGAAAAACTGCTCAGAGACCTTATGTTTCTCTTTTTCATCAACCTGTCTATCCTGCAAGCACCATAATGCTGTCCGCCTTTTATATAAAGGGGGTATGACAGACTTTTCTGATAGGGTTTTTGTTGCTGAAACATTGTTAAAAGGGTCTATGATGTTCTTTGCTAACGAGGTTTATGCCCTCATTCATGTCTCTGGTGATACCACTTTTGATGTTAGCTTCAAACTGAATACTGGCTTACAGAGGTTTTGGACACAGTTTAACACACTGAAACATACTCCTTTATGGGCCCTCTTCGAAGCTATCCCCCTTACCAAACCTGCATAAAAGAATATTACAGTTCTATTTAGAAATGAGGGGGTTAGTGTCACTGATCTGACATATTGGTTGAAGCAACGCTGTTCAGTTCTGGGATCCCAAGAAGCCATATCTGATGCAGAACATATCTGGACGGGGGGGGTGGAAAGTGAAGGTTATGCTTCATGTCACTGATACTGGCTTGAGTCACTTTCCTAACTGTTTTTTTTTAGGATGCTATAGGGGTATATTGTTCTTTGCTGGTCAGCCAAAGGCCTGTTATAAGTGTGGCTCCTGCACTCACTTAAGCAGCCTTTGTGATCAAGTTAAATGTACCCTGTGTCAAGAACTTGGTCATACCAGTGGGAATTGCTTAAATGAGCTGAAGTGTAACTTGTGTGACTCAGTTGAACATACTTATCAGAGCTGTACCTAGGCAACTCATAATCAGTCTGACTCCTCAGATGATGTTGAACAATGACTAATGATTGCTATTGCCCAAAGAGATTCCTTTCTCACATTCCCTGGACAGCCTCCTGCTTCTACTGTGCTTCCTCCTGCTGTTGCTACTCCCACTCCGCCTGCCCTGCTGCTGGTACTTGAGCCTCCCCCCTTCAATGCCACCAGTAGACAGTGTTATTACTTCCCCCCTGGGTGACAAAGCACAGGGTAAGTCCTCCTACTCTATCATGCTCCCCCCCAAGTTAGCAAGAGATCCTCTAGATGGTCCCAGGCAGTGGAACAGCCAGCCCCTGAAGTGTCTAAAACTTCTGAATTACCTTTAAGTAACAGATATGATGTCTTTCAGTCTTCTGAACTTTCAGATGCAGATTCGGAGGGTTCTTCCTTGTGGTCTTCGAAAGTTGACCCTCCCTCTGATTCTGAAGTTCAACATCAGCCTCCTGCGGCCTAGCAACACAGATCTAGGAGGGAAAAGAAAAAGCCCCAATGACAGATTTTGTTCCCCCTAGCTTTACCTCCTTTTTACCTATATGGCACTCCAAAAATTGGGAACTTTAAAAGTGAATAGTATCAAGAGTAACAAGAAAAATTGTTTAGTCCTGACCTATTTCCTAACCAGTTCTTTACAGGTAATTTTCCTACAGGATACTAGATTGCACACTGTTTCAGAACTAGGTCTTGCCACTAAGCTCTGGCATGTTGGTCCCTCTTATTTGTCCATGGCTAGAGATGCCTATTCAAGGGTGGGGATTTTATTCCATTCTGAGCTAAATGTTCACTTACTTAAATTAATTGATTTAATTCCTGGATGTGTTTTGATTTTGGATACAAAAATCCTTCCTTGTAGAGCAGAAAGCATCTAACTAAAAGAAGCTACATTATCTTATTAATTTAACACTTATATCTCAGCAGTGTCTGTTGAGATTAAGCAAGACAGACACTTTATTAGAAGTAGAAGGGGGCTTATTTAGGGTTAAAAAAAAGAAAGAAAAGAAAGAAAGTCAGTGTGTGTTCTGTGCTGTGAAGGGTACTTATCAACTTACTTTGCTAAACCAGTAGGAGGAGAGAGAGCTTAATTGGGGGTGTGGCTTAGACACTATAAAAGCAGGTGACTCAAATTACAACTTCCTGTTGCTAGCCTTGCTTGTAGAGCAGAAAGCAGCTAACTAAAATAAGCTACATTTTCTTAGTAATATAACACTTATATCTCAGCAGGAGTCAGTGTCTGTTGAGATTAAGCAAGACAGATACTTTATTAGAAGTAGAAGGGGTCTTATTTAGGGTTAAAAAGAAAGAAAAGTAAGAAAGTCAGTGTGTGTGTGTTCTGTGCTGTGAAGGGTACTGTATCAACTTACTTTGCTAAACCAGTAGGAGGAGAGAGAGCTTAATTGGGGCTGTGGCTTAGACACTATAAAAGCAGATGACTCAAATTACAACTTACTGTTGCAAGCCTTGCTTGTAGAGCAGAATGCAGCTAACTAAAAAAGTTACATTTTCTTATTAATTTAACACTTGTATCTCAGCAGGAGTCAGTGTCTGTTGAGATTAAGTAAGACAGATACTTTATTAGAGCAGAAGGGGTCTTATTTAGGGTTAAAAAAAAGAAAGAAAGCCAGTGTGTGTGTTCTGAGCTGTGAA
This sequence comes from Neoceratodus forsteri, assembly GCA_016271365.2. Lineage (NCBI taxonomy): Eukaryota > Metazoa > Chordata > Ceratodontiformes > Ceratodontidae > Neoceratodus > Neoceratodus forsteri. The sequence continues at coordinate 810,845,767 of CM028133.1, forward strand.
GTGTACTGTATCAACTTACTTTGCTAAACCAGTAGGAGGAGAGAGAGAGCTTAATTGGGGGTGTGACTTAGACACTATAAAAGCAGGTGACTCAAATTACAACTTCCTGTTGTTAGCCTTTTTTCTTACTAATTGCCTTCCATCCCACTCCACCATCCACCCACCCTAAGCCAGTTCTACTTTTATAGCCACTGAATTTGACTGTCAATGGGAACTTCCTGTTTGGCAGTAGGAAGGGAAGGATCATAGAGAAACATTGGTTTTGTCAACCCTAAAGGAAAAAAGTAGCTCACTCTCCCCCAGCTGGTGGTGGTCTGACACTGAGCAAAGAAGAAGGAGGCTACTGAAGAATATAGGAAGTTGCTGTCCCAGAACAGGAAGGGTGGGAGTTGTAAGGAGAGGAGAGAGCAAGCAGACAGAGAAACAGGAGAGGGGACACAAAATAAGACATGATAGGAGTGGTGCAATGCAATGGCTGTGGGGCAGCAATGTTCCAGGAGACATTCTGGAGGCTGTGATGCTTCCCTAGTTACAGGCACCTCTCTGGTCTGAGGGAGGAGGGTGCCCGTCTCCAGGCTGACCTGGCTAGGATTTGGAAACCTCCTCCCCCAGCCAGAGACCACCAGGGCCAATGCCACTACCTCAGAGGTTGCCAAGAAAGAGGAGAGGCTAGACCAGGGTGGGCTCAGGGAAGGAGAGCATGCTGGAACAGAGCTGAATCCCTCCAGCTGTACCTCTCCACAATTCATTCACTCTTCTGGTGGATAGTGGTTCCTCTATGGAGGCAGCTGCAGTGGAGACCAAGGAGGATGCTGGGAATCTTCACAAAGGAGACCCACAGGAGGGTGGCATAGGATCCCACAGGGGAAGGAAACAACTTCTTGTGGGGGACTCAATCATTGGGGTGGTAGAAATGGGGGAGGAAGGAGAGAGGGAGGTAAGGTGCCTGCTGGCACCACAGCTTGGAGGGACAGGAAGTGAATTCTCAGGATTGTGGGAGCAGCTGCATGAGGGAAGGAGCTGGATGTCATTGTCCATGGGCCTTAGACAAGTAGCGCATATGGTAACCTTCTCGGAGGTGCTGCCTGTCTATGGCAAGGGTGATGCTAGGGTACTCCTCACCAGGAAATTCAATAAATGGTTGAAAAACTGGTGTGGAGCTCAGGGTTTTGGCTTCATTGGGGACTGGGGAGCCACCTGGAGGGATGCAGACCTATCTTGGTGCGATGGTCTGCATCTGTCCGGGGGGGGGACCAGGATGCTAGGTGAGAGGTTTAAATGCTTCATTGGCAAGCATTTAAACTAGCCAAGGGGGGAGGCACTGAAAAGGAGCAGGGAAATCCCAGTCTTCCCCCCACAAAACATGGTAATTAGTGAGGTAAACAGCAATGTAGAGAAGTCATTAGGGAGAAGGACAGAGGTAAATGTAAAAAAAGGCAAAGGCAGTAAGAACAGGAATGGGGCTAAAAGGGGTAAGGCCATCAAAAAGTGGAGGGTGATGAGTACCAATGCCCGTAGTCTGTGTAACAAGCTCCCTGAACTAGTGGCCTTGATGAAAGAGGGTTGCCTGGATATTGTGGCAGAAATGTGGTACACAGAGAACCATGACTGGGATGTCAACATACCAGCATACACAATCTACAGGAGGGACAGGGAGGGTAAAAGAGGAGGAGGAGTAGCTCTCTATGTAAAGGAAGGGATCAAAGCAACAGAACTAAATAGTAAACAGGGAGCAGATGAGGCACTCTGAGTCACCCTGGAGACAGGAAATGGCACCACAATCAGCATGGGGGTTGCATACAGACCCCCATCTCAGGGGGAGGGAATAGACAAGGAAATGATGGAAGGCTTCCTTAGAATGGCAGAAAAAGGGGAGGTATTGTTGATGGGGGACCTGAATATGCCAGATGTTAACTGGAGCACCTTTGCTGCAGGCACATCCAAGAGCAGGGTCATTCTTGATGCCCTACAGGGGGCATGCCTCAGACAGCTAGTATTGGAACCCACTCGGAGGGAGCAATCTTAGACCTGGTACTCTCAAATGGGGATGGAGAAAGAATCTCAGATTTAGAAGTGGGTAGCCATCTAGAGACAAGTGACCACCAAACAGTGTGGTTCACGATAAACACAGGCATAACAATCAAGCCATACAAAAGCAAGAGTATTGGACTTTAGGAGGGCTGACTTTGGGAAAATGAGAGAGTGCCTCAGAAAAGCACTAGCAAACAGGAAAGAAAGAGGGGTGGAGGAACAATGGGGAGTAATCAAAATAGCCATCACAAAGGCAACAAGCCCTTGTGTAAAGCAAATCAACAAAACACAATGAAGGAAAAAAACACTATGGTTCTCAAAAGAGGTGGCAGGGAAGGTTAAGGAGAAAAGGATAGCATTCAGGAAATATAAGGAAACAGAAGGAGCAGGACAGAGAACTTTCTCAGCTAAAGCAGAAAGAGGCTGGGAAGGCAGTCAGAATAGCAAAGGCCCGAACCGAGGAAAGGATCAGCAACTCTGTTAAGAAGGGGGATAAGTCCTTTTATAAGTATATTAGGGAGCGAAGAAAGACCAAAGGAGGGATACTGAGGCTTAATAAAGGGGAGGTAATGTGGGTAGAGGGTGATAATGAAAAAGCAGGGATACTGAACAAATATTTCTGCTCAGTATTCACAAAGGAAGAGGAGAGGAGGTACCTAAACCAAACAAGAGAAACACTCTGAAGATGGGGGTCGATACCAGTCCATTTACAGAAGAAAGGGTTCTGAAAGAACTAATAAAATTGAAGGTGGACAAAGCAATGGGGCCTGATGCGATTCACCCAAGAATTCTAAAGGAACTAAGGGTAGAACTAGTGACACTGCTGACTACTCTCTTTAAGAAATCATGGGAGGATGGGGTGGTACCTGAGGACTGGAGGAGGGTGGATGTGATCCCTCTTCACAAAAGTGGGAGCAGGACAGAAGCAGAAAACTACAGACCAGTTAGTTTGACCTCAGTGGTAGGGAAAATGATGGAATCACTTCTGAAGGAAAGAATTGTTGAGTACTTAGAAGCCAGTGGGGCACAGGACCCAAGGCAGCATGGATTCACGATGGGAAGGTTGTGTCAGATGAATCTAATAGATTTCTTTGACTGGGTGACCAAAGTAGTAGACCAGGGAGGGGCTGTGGACATGGCCTACCTAGATTTTAGCAAGGCATTTGATACAGTCCCACACAAAAGATTAACACACAAGTTAGCCAGCCTTGGAGTGGGTCCCAAGGTGGTAGCCTGGATAAAAAAATGGCTAGACAACAGGACACAAAGGGTAGTAGTAAATGGAGTCCACAGTGAAGAAAGGAGGGTTACTAGTGGGTGCCTGAGGTTCAGTAATTAGGACCGGGTCCTTTTAATGTCTTTATAATTGACATTGCAGAGGAACTGGAAGGAAAAGTATATCTCTTTGCAGACGACACAAATATCTGCAACAGGGTTGATACACAAGATGGGGTGGAAAGGATGAGAGGGACTTGGCAAGGTTGGAGGAATGGTCAGATGTATGGCAGCTCAGATTCAATGCAAAAAAGTGCAAGGTAATGCACCTGGGAAACAAAAACCTAGGGGAAGAGCACACAAGGGGTGGGGGTGAGATACTGACAACAGTAAAAATGGAAAAGGACCTGGGGGTAATTATACCAGATGACCCAAAGGTGGGCAAGCAATCCGAGAAGGCAGTAAGGAAGGCTGGGGGGATACTGGGATGCATAGGGAGAGGCATCAATAGTGGAAAATAGGAAGCTGTTATCCCTCTGTACAGACAGTTGGTGAGACACCATCTGGAGTACTGTGTGCAGTTCTGGAGACCCCATCTCCGCAAAGACATAGACAGAGTGGAGGCTGTCCAGAGGAGGGCAACCAAAATGGTGCAGGGTCTGCTCCAGAAGACATACGAAGAAAGATTAAAGGAGCTTAATATGTATACCCTTGAGGAAAGAAGAGAGAGAGGGGACATGATAGAAACTTTTAAGTACATCAAGAGAATCAACAAAGTTCAAGAGGGTAGCATCTTTCAAAAAAGAGATGTGCAAGAACAAGGGGGCACAATTTGAAGATAGATGGGGGACAGCTCAGAGGTAATGTGAGGAAGTATGTTTTCACAGAGAGGGTTGGGGATGCATGGAACAGCCTCCCTGAGGAGGTCGTGGAGTCAAGAACAGTGCTGGAATTCAAGAATGCATGGGACAGACATAAGGCAGTCCTAGTGGGGGGTAGGAGGAAGTAAGCTGTTGGTTAACTAGGATCTGCAGCTTATCTGTTAGGTAGGAAAATTGGCAGACTAGGTGGGCCAAGCGGTCCTTATCTGCCGTCACATTCTATGTTTCTATGTTTCTAAATCAATAATATCAATTATAGTTTTGTGAATATTTATGCACCCCAAACTAAGACAGATAGAGTCTCCTTGTTCAAGGCTATTCATCCTTATTTACTCTCATCTCAAGCAGTAATTTTTGGTGGAGATTTTAATTGTGGGCTTGACAAACAAGATAGGGGTTTATAGTCTACCACTACTAAGTTTTTTTGTGACATGTCCACATTGAAATCTGTAATTTCTACCTCTCATTTGAAAGATGATTATCTGACTACTCAATAGACTGCACATCCAACTTTCCAGAAGGGTCAGTTGGCCACCAGAATTGATTTTTTTCTTTATTTCAGCGTCTTTACCCATTTCCTCTATACAAGTACAAGAGATACAATTTTCTGACAACAAATTAATAACTTTATGCATGGGCACGGTAGTAGACTTCTCCCAGGGTCCGGGATATTGGAAGTTTAATTCTTCTCTTCTGTCTCAGGTTACTTTACTGCATAATCTTAAGTATTTTGTGGCCCATAAATGCTCAGTGATTGACATGTTTGACACTCCTGCCCTCTGGTGGGAAGATGTCAAATTGGATTTGAGGAAATTGTTACAACTTGCAAGTAAAAAAACTCGTAATGATACCTATTTCCAGTACATTACACAAAGGCAACACTTACAAACACTACAGTCTTTGGCTAGAACTACATCTCATTATTTCAAAGCTCAGATTCAAATGTTACAACAAGATATGCAGACGCTTCATTTGTGACAGTCTGAATGTTTAAAGAAACAACAAAGCTTTGGCATTCGGGGGAAAGCTGAGGTCATATGTCCCTATTTGCATTACCATAATAATGTCAAAAATAAATTAATGGACTGTCTCACTGATCTGGATGGGTCTGTGTATACTGATAAATGTAACATCCTCAGAACTGTATCACAGCATACGGCTTCTCTTTTTACACAACATTTAATTGTTGCAGGCCTCTATTGATACGCTGTTACCCACATCTCATATTCCTGTTTGCCCTCCGTATTTAGTGACTGACCGCACTAATGATATTTCTGCTTCTGAAGTTGAACAAGCTATCAAATCTTTGCATAACAATTAAGTTCCGGGTTTGGATGGGTTCACTCCTGAATTATATAAGATACTTGGCCCTTTAATTTCCAGAGAGTTAGCGATGGTGTTTACATTCATGTTGAACACTGCCTCTATTCCATTAGATATGGCCCGAGGCCTATTAATATTCTTTTATAAGAAAGGAGATAAAACTGATCTCACAAACAGGAGGCCTATTAGCCTCCTCAATACAGATTTCAAAATTCTTGAAAACATGTTACAAACCAGGTTGTTACAAGCTGCCATTCATCTTATATCTCCTACTCAAACCTGTTCTATCCCTGGAAGGCGTATGAGTGACCATCTTATTCTCTTACATGAACTGATTGAAAGGGACAATGCAGAAGGTCTGACTGGGTTTCTTCTGTCTTTGGATCAGAAGCAAGCCTTTGACACTGTGGAGCATAGTTATTTATGGGATATACTTGCTCGGTATGGCATACCGGACTCTTTTCTTCTCTGGTTATGAGCTATTTATGATGTAGCTACGGTATCACCTCTTATTAATGGTTGGTTGGGGCTTATGATTCCAGTTAAATGGGGGGTACAACAAGGTTGCCCTTTAAGCCCTCTAGCATATATTTTTAATATTGATCCGCTTTTATGGGTTCTGAATTCTTCACCAGCACTGACACACATACATGTAGATACTTATACTATTCCTTCTGTGGCTTTAGCTTATGCTGATGACCTTACTATACTGGTTTGTGACACAGGTCTCAGCAATACAAGTAATGAACCTCTATCAGTCATTTGAATCATTATCAGGAACTTCCCTCAACATGTCTAAATGTGTGGGAAGACAATTTGGACTGCTGCTGCTTCCTCTAGTTTTAGTTGTTGGGATTGCATTGACTAGAGACCCAGTTACTATTTTGGGTATAAAGTTTGGTTTCCAGGACTTGGACATTTTCTTTTGGAGTCCTAAACTCTCTCAAGCCAAAAGGATGATACAGGCCTGGAACCCGTGGCATATGGGGAAGTTAAAAACAGTCCATCTAATTAAATCTTTTCTTTTACCTCTTTTTATGCAAGTTGGTTGGTTATTTTCCCCTCCTTGAACACTTGAAGCTTCCTTGTATGGTATTTTTTTCAAGCAGTATGGGGCAGTAGGCTGAATCCTCTGAAATTAAATATTTTGTACCTTCCAAAGAATCAAGGGGGTTTGGGAATGGTGAATCCCGTGGTTTTTTAATGTTCTGCATATTATTGTTAATCTGAGACCGGTATTGACCCAGGTTAGACGGTCTTGGATCCCTTTATATACCCTTACTTGTAGTCCTTGGTTCCCCCAGTAGGAAGCCACCTCTCTTAGATTGCATAGGTACTCGAATATTTGTCCTCCTTACATAAGGGATGTGTTTGTCAAACTTAAAAGTTGGCAATTGTCTACTGCTATGGTAAGTGGCCAGAACAGAAAATTTCTGTATAAACAAATTATTTCCACGAGGTTCAGGGAGTTGAATTCTTTCTCCAGTTGTCCTGCCAATCTGACACAGCGTATGCTCAAATTTTTAAACAATCCGAGGATCCCTGAGAAAGTGTGGGACTTTCATTGGCTCTGATGTCACAATAGGTTAAATGTCAAGGAACAAGAGAAGCACATACAGTTTTCAGAAAAAGGCTTTGTTCCAGGCCTAACAGTGTTCAGCAGCTTGAGACAACTTTTCATTTATTTTTTTCATGTTCCTATATTTCAAGTTTTTGGTCCTTTCTGGCTACTTCTTGGAATATGCCCCCTTTTCATAATATATCCCTAGATGTTTTATTGTATGGTTCCTTTGATTCTTCCTGGCAGGCATGAGATACATCCACATTGCAGGTCATTTTGACTGTGTTGAAATGGAATATCTTGAACTCACACTGTTGGTTTACTCTGCAACAGAAATCAATGCCTATTTCTGAACTTCTAGAGAAAATTGTTTTGGAACTTAAGATCCTTAATAGGATGGAAGTAAAAAATTGAACAGCTCATTGGGTATTCCAATCCTGCAGAAATCATCCCTGGGTCACTGACTCTGATATTCCTATTACATGAGCAATCTGATGTTTTTTTCACTGCAGTTCTTCTTTTTGTTTCCTTGAACCTTCATGTTTAATAATTGTATGATTTATGGACTTAATATGTATACCCTTGAGGAAAGAAGGGGGGAGGGACATGATAGAAACTTTTAAATACCTCAGTGGAATCAACAAAGTCCAAGAGGGTAGCATCTTTCAGAAAAAGAGATGTGCAAGAACAAGGGGACACAATTTAAAGATAGAGGGGGGGGACAGTTCTGGGGCAATGTGAGGAAGTATTTTTTCACAGAGAGGGTAGTGGATGCATGGAACAGCCTTCAGGAGGAGGTTGTGGGATCTAAAACTGTGGGAGAATTCAAGAATGCATGGGACAGACATAAGGCAATTCTTGTGGAGGGTAGGAAGACATAGGCTGTTGGTTCAATAGGATCTGCGGTCTATCCTGTAGGTAGGGAAATGGGCAGACTACGTGGGCCAAGCAGTCCTTATCTGCCATCAAAGTCTATGTTTCTGTTTTTTTCAATGTACTGTATTATACTGTGTGATTCTCAATATACATTAAATTCCCCTACTCTTTTCGAGAAGTGCCATGGGATCTTTAACATCCACCTGAACTACCACCAGAACAGGCAGATGGGACCTCGGTTTAATGTCTCATCCGAAAGACGGCACCTCAGGAGTGCAGCACTCCCCCCGCCCATACTGCCCTACAGTGTCAGTATTAGGATATTAACCCAAGTGCCTGGTGAGGGGCTAGAACCCACAGCCTTCTGATCTCCCAGCCTCAGAGGTGAGTGTTCTACCTGCTGAGCCACTGATGCTGCAATAATAATGACTTGAATCTTAAATTCACTGCTGTGATCAATAGGGAATCCATCTCCTTCTTAGACTTGAATCTTATAGGTGTACCAAATGGAGAAATTCAGAAAGAAGGGTATAGAAAACCAACAGCAGGCAACACTCTGCTGAGAGCTAACAGTTGCCACCCAAGCATCTGATTGATAGTATTCCTTATGGACAGTTTCTGCGTATTCACAGGGACTGTTCCAAAATAGAAACTTTTGAGGCACAAGCATTAGATCTAAGGGAAAGATTTAGAAACAGGGGATATAGTGACCTCTAGAACAGGTCTACCAGAAAGCCAGAAATAGAGATAGAACTAGCATTCTCACACCCCAGACAGAAAAATGCAAATAAGGAACAGATCAATTTTATTGCTGAATACAATTCAGTAACTCCAAAAATTGCTGTTGTATTAAAAAGATTTTGGCATATCTTGGCAACAGAAGAGGACTTGAAGTCACTGTTGCACAAAGACCACAGACAGTGTATAGAAAAAGGGCTAGCCTAAAAGAGCTAGTAGTCCACAGCCATTATCAAACATGTAAAAAACAACAAAGTACAACAGGAAAAGTACCCTTTGGTTTCCATAGATGTGGTCAATGTAATATATGTAAATACTCATCCCAAAGTTCCAGATTCACAAGCCCATCAAATGGTACATACCATGACATAAAACTTTTTATTACATGCTGCACAAACCATGTAATTTATGCCTTATGGTGTACCTGTCCCAAGCTATACATAAGCATGACTACACGTTCCATTAAGGAACTCATTCAAGGACATAGGTGCATAGAGAATTTACAAGTTCAATAGACCATGGTCCTTTAGCTTTAGGAAACAACTCCTGGTGGGAGACTCAGTTGTTAGGGGGGTAGAACTAGGGAGGGAAGGGAAAGGGAGGTAAGGTGCCTGCCCAGTGCCAAGCTTGGAAGGACAGGAAACGAATCCTCAGGATTGTGGGAGCAGCGGCAAGGGGGAGGGAGCTGGATGTCATTATCCACCTAGGGATGAATGACCTGGCTGAGAATGGGATCAGAGCAGTGCAACAGGAGTTTGTGGAGTTGGGGAGAAGCCTTAGACAAGCAGCACACACGGTAACTTTCTCAAAAGTGCTACCTGTCTATGGCATGGATGAGGCTAGGGCACTCCGCACCATGGGATGACTGGTTGAAAAGCTGGTGCAAAGCTCAGGGATTTGGCTTCATTGGGGACTGGGGCTCCACCTGGAGGGATGCAGGCCTATACAGGCACGATGGTCTGCATCTATCCTGGAGGGGAACCAGGATCCTAGGTGATAGGTTTAAATGCTTCAATGGCAAGCATTTAAACTAGCCAAGGGGGGAGGCACTAAAGAGGAGAAGGGAAATCCTAGCATCCCCCAAAAAATCAGGGCAATTAGTGAGGTAAACGCCAAGATAGAGCAGTCGATAGGGAGAAGGGCAGAGGTAAATGGAGAAAAAGACAAAAACAGTAGGGACAGGGATAGGGCCAAAAGAAATAAAGCCATAAAAAATGGAAGGTAATGAGCACCAATGCCGGTAGTCTAGGTAAACAGCTCCCTGAAATGGTGGCTTTGATGGAAGAGGGATGCCTAGACATTGTGGCAGTCACAGAAACATGGTACACAGAGAACCATGACTGGGATGTCAACATACCAGGGTACACAATCTATAGGAGGGACAGGGAGGGAAGAAGAGGAGGAGGAGCTCTCTATGTAAGGGTAGGGATCAAAGCAACAGAGCTAAAGGGTAAAGAGGGAGGATAGGAGGCACTGTGGGTCACCCTGGAGACTGGAAATGGCTCCACAATCTGCACAGGGGTTGTATACAGATCCCCATCTCAGGGGGAAGAAATGGACAAGAGAATTATAGAAGGCATCCTTGGGATGGCAGAGAAAAGGGGAGATATTGTTGATAGGGACCTGAATATGCCAGATGTTAACAGGAGCACCTTTGCTGCAGCCACATCCAAGAGCAGGGCCATTCTCGATGCCCTACAGGGGGCATGCCTCAGACAGCTAGTTTTGCAACCCACTCAGGAGAGAGCAATCTTAGACCTGGTACTCTCAAATGGGGACGGAGAAAGGATCTCTGATCTTGAAGTGGGTAGCCATCTGGGAACAAGCGACCACCAAATAATGTGGTTCATGATAAACTTAGCTGTAGAGTCAAGCCACACAGAAGTGAAGGTATTGGACTTCAGGAGGGCTGATCTTGTCAAAATGAGAGAGTGCCTCAGAAAAGCACTAGCAAACAGACAAGAAGGTGCGGTGGAGCAACAATGGGGAAACATCAAAACCGCCATCACAGAGGCAACAAGCCTTTGTGTGAAGCAAATAAATCAAAATGAAAGAAAAAAACACTATGGTTCTCAAAAGAAGTGGCGGAGAAGGTAAGGGAGAAAAAGATAGCATTCAGGAAGTATAAGAAAACACAGAAGGAGCAGAACAGAGAACGGTACCAATTAAAACAGAAGAAAGCGGGTAAGGCAGTCAGAATAGCAAAGGCCCAAACTGAGGAAAAGATAGCCAACTTGGTTAAGAAGGGGGATAAAACCTTTTATAGGTACATTAGGGAGCAAAGAAAGACTAAGGCAAGGATACTGAGGCTGAACAAAGAGGAAGGTGGGTGGCAGAAAGCAACAGTGAAAAAGCAGGGATACTGAATGAATACTTTTGCTCAGTATTCACAATGGAAAAGCAGGGGGAAATACCTAATCTGGTCAATAGAAGCACTCTGAATAGGAGGGTTGATATTAGTCCTTTCACAGAAGAAAGGGTTCTGAAAGAACTCTTAAAACTGAAGGTGGATAAAGCAATGGAGCCTGATGGGATTCATCCCAGAATTCTAAAAGAATTAAGGGAAGAACTAGTAACACCACTGACGACCCTTTTAATGAATCATGGGAGGATGGTGTTATACCTGAGGACTGGAGGAGGGTGGATGTGATTCCCCTTTACAAAAGTGGGAGCAAGACAGAGACAGGAAACTACAGACCTGTCAGTTTGACCTCAGTGGTAGGGAAAATGATGGAATCACTTCTGAAGGAAAGAATTGTTGAGTACCTAGAGGCCAGTGGGGCACAGGAACCAAGGCAGCATGGATTCACAGTGGGAAGGTCATGTCAGATAAATCTAATTGATTTCTTTCACTGGGTGACCAAAGCAGTAGACCAAGAAGGGGCTGTGGACATGGCCTACCTAGACTTTAGCAATGTATTTGATACAGCCCTACACAAAAGAATAATAAACAAATTAGCCAGTCTGGGAGTGGGTCCAAGGGTGGTAGCCTGGGTAAAACACTGGTTGGACAACAGGACACAGTGGGTAATAGTAAATGGAGTCTACAGTGAATAAAGGAGGGTTACTAGTGGGTTACCGCAGGGTTCAATACCGGGGCCGGTCCTTTCTACTGTCTTTATAAGTGACATTGCAGAGGGACTGGAAGGGAAAGTATATCTCTTTGCAGATGACACAAAGATCTGCAACAGGGTTGATACACAACATGGGATGGAAAGGATGAGAAGGGACTTGGCAAGGTTGGAGGAATGGTCAAATGTATGGCAGCTTAGATTCAATGCAAAGAAGTGCAAAGTAATGCACCTGGGAAACAAAAATCCAGGGGAAGAGTACACAATGGGGGGTGAGATACTGACAACAACAAAAATGGAAAGAGACCTGGGAGTAGTCATAGAAGATGACCTAAAGGTGGGCCAGCAATGTGAGAAGGCAGTAGGGAAGGCAGGGGGATACTGGGATGCATAGGGAGAGGCACCACCATTAGAAAACAGGAAGTTGTTGGCCCTCTGTACAGACAGCTGGTAAGAGCACATCTGGAGTACTGTGTACAGTTCTGGAGAAACCATCTCCGCAAAGACACAGACAGGATGGAGGCTGTCCAGAGGAGGGCAACCAAAATGATGCAGGTTCTGCATCAGAAGACATATGAAGAAAGACTAAAGGAACTAAAGATGTATAGCCTCAAGGAAAGGACGGAGAGGGGAGACATTATAGAAACTTTTAAATACCTCAAGGGAATCAACAAAGTCCAAGAGGGTAGTATCTTTCAGAAAAAGAGATGAGGAAAAACAAGGGGGCACAATTTGAAGATAGAGGGGGGATGGCTCAGAGGTAATGTGAGGAAGTATTTCTTCACAGAGGGGGTTGTGGATACGTGGAACAGCCTTCCTGAGGAGGTCGTAGAGTCAAAAACAGTGGGGAATTCAAGAATGCATGGGACAGACATAAGGCAATTCTAGTGGGGGGTAGGAGGGAGTAGGCTGTTGGTTAACTAGGATCTGCAGCTTATCCGTTAGGTAGGGCAGACTAGGTGGGCCAAGCGGTCCTTATCTGCCATCAAATTCTATGTTTCTATGCCACCATTCATTGATTTAATGGCAGAGTAAAAATTTTATATTTCCCATAAATTCATCTAATCTCTTTTTAAAGGTGTCCATGTTGTTACTTTCTACTATACTTCTAGGGAGTGTGTTCCATGTAGTAATGACTCTCTGTCTATACCACTGGCACATGTGCATTTAATATCAAATATAGATATCACAACACCAGTGGGCAAACACTGGCTAGAAAATCAGGCAGTGATCTAAAAATGTTCCATTTCATGGGCATAGACCATGTTCCGCGTCCCAAAGAGGAGATAACAGAAAAAAAACAAACTGCAGCAATTGGAGAGCAGGTTAATTTTTAAATTGGGAGTTTGTACCACAACTGGTTTGAATGATTATTAGGATACTACCCCTTTCCTAGAAGAAAATTAATGAAGCCTATCTTCCAACTTTACCTGAACTTAATATTCCTGCGACATGAATAAACCTTTTCTAGTTTTCAATTTTAGCCCTAAATATACTTTAGTTTTCCCCAAATATAGATCCCCCAGTCATACTGTTACTTCCTTTATTTATAAATCTACTGGAGAGGTTATAAGTTCAGTACTGTATGTATGTGTGGCTCTCAGCTCCTTGTTTGTTTCTTTTTCCTTATAGGCATCAGCAACCACGAAGACTATCCAGCTTGGGCATATTATTCCCATGTAGCATTTACATTCGGATTCTTGCCATTTTACTATTTGGGTTCTCTTTTTATTCTTTAAATTTTGGGCCAACCTCTTTTGAGGGATGGAATGAACACATTTCTTCAGTAACTCCTCTAGCCCTTAAGTTAAACTTAAACTTAATTTTTTATTTCTATTTGAGAGTTTCTGCTTTATTACTTCCATGCTTTTTGACTCTAAATTTGCCTTTGTTCTAAGAACATTATTAAAATTAAAAATAAATTCTTCTTTATTAATTTGGCAGCATCCTACAGCAAATGTCATGATAGTTTAACCCTGCCTGTTCTGTAAAATATTATTACATAGAAACATAGAAACATAGAAGTTGACAGATAAGGACCGCAAGGCCCATCCAGTCTGCCCATTTGTTTTTCTACCTTATAAATGTGCCATCGGCCTTTGCTCTGTCAATGGCCTATCTATTCATAGTCATTTGTATTGCTCCCTTATGCCTATCCCATGCCTGTCTGAAGCCCTGCACTGTATTCATAGCCACCACTTCTTGTGGTAAGCCATTCCATGCATCCACCACCCTTTCTGTGAAAAAGAATTTCCTCACATTCCCCCTTAATCACCCCCTCTAATCTCATGCTGTGTCCTCTTGTCCTGCTATTTTTCTTATATTTAAACATGTTAGACTCTTTCACCTTGTTAATGCCCTTAAGGTGCTTGAATGCCTCGATCATATCACCTCTCTCCCTCCTTTGCTCAAGGGTATACATATTGAGCTCTGTTAATCTGTCCTCCATGTAATCTTCTGATGCAGTCCCTGCACCATTTTGGTTGCCCTTCTCTGGACTGCCTCAATTTGGTTAATGTCCTTGTGAAGGTGTGGCCTCCAATACTGCATGCAGTACTCCAGATGGGGCCTAACCAGTGTCTTGTAAAGAGGGATTATTACCTCCCTCTAATGACTTGTGATACCCCTACTAATACACCCTAACACCCCCCTAGCCTTACCTACTGCTTTAGAGGTCTGCTTGGATGATTTCAGGTCATCAGTGATGATGATGCCCAAGTCTCTTTCTTTCTTTGTGACTGCTAGCAACTCCCTTCCCAGCCTATAGGTGGCTTCAGGGTTTCTCTTCCCTATGTGCATGATTTTGCACTTCTTTGCACTAAATCCCAGTTGCCACTCTTCTGACCATTTTGCTAGTTTATCCAGATCTCTTCTCAATCTGCCCACCCCATCTGGATCATCTACTCTGTTGCAGATCTTGGTGTCATCTGCAAACAGACAAGCCTTACCCTCTAGTCCATCTGCAAGGTCACTAATGAAGATGTTGAAGAGGACTGGCCCCAGGACTGATCCCTGAGGTACCCCACTTGTGACTTGCATCTCTTCTGACTGTATACCATTTACCACCACTCTCTGTTTTCTGCCCGTCAACCAGTTTGCCACCCAGTTGACCAACTTCTGACCCACCTCGAGCCTATCCAGATTATTTATCAATCTTCTATGTGGAACAGTGTCAAAAGCTTTGCTGAAGTCAAGGTAGGCGACATCAACTGTTCTCCCTTGGTCCGCCACTCTGGTTACCCAGTCAAAGAACTCTATGAGATTAGTTTGACAGGACCTTCCTTTTGTAAACCCATGTTGTCTTGGGTCCTGTGCCCCTATGGATTCCAGGTGTTGCACTATCCTTTCCTTAAGGAGTGCCTCCATAATCTTGCACACTACTGAGGTAAGACTGACTGGTCTGTAGTTTCCCGCCTCCTCCCTGCTACCACTCTTGTGGAGCGGGATCACATGAGCCCTTCTCCAGTCTTCTGGGACCTCTCCTGTGCTCAGAGACTCACTAAACAGTTCTGCTAATGGCTCTGCTAGTTCCACCTTTAGCTCCTTAGGTACCCTGGGATGTATGCCATCAGGTCCCATTGCCTTATCCACCCTGAGCTTAGCAAGCTCTTGCAGGACCCTTTTTGTGAAAGGAGTAGTGCTCACCTCCCTCCCCTGTGTCCATGATGCTGAGCTGTGGGCCCTACCTACCTTCTTCAGTAAATACTGAGTAAAGTATGTATTTAGGATAGATGCCTTTACAGGGTCCTCCTCCTCACATGCTCCCTTTTCTCCATTAAGCTTAGCAATACCCCCTCTGGACTTTCTCCATTCACTAATGTATCTATAGAAAGTCTTGTCGCCTTCTTTTACTGTTTGTGCTAGTGTTTCCTCAGTTTGGGACTTTGCCTGCCTTACTGCCTTCCCTGCTTCCCTTAGGGCAGTTTGGTATGCCTCCCTATCTTCATCCCGCTGTGTTCCCTTATATTTCCTGAAGGCCTTTTCTGCTACTATATTTGAGAACCAAAGTGGTTTCCTTCTTCTTTTGCACTTCCTTTTCTGTCTAACACAATGGGATGTTGCTTCAAGTATTGCATCCTTAATGCTTGCCCACTTTGCCTGTACCCCCTCACCTGTGTTTCTTTTTGCCAGGGCTAGCTTAACTCTGTTGGCCATCTTATCAAAGTCAGCTCCTCTGAAGTCCCATATTTTTGCCTTGGAATGGGAGGATTTAGATGTAGTAGCCAAATTGAACCATACCATGTGATGGTCACTGGCCCCCAGGTGACCTTCTACCTGGAGATCTGTGATCCCTTCCTTGTTAGTCAGTACTAGATCTAGGATAGCCCTGTCTCTTGTGGGTTGCTGTACCAGTTCTTTGAGGCCCTTCCCCTGCAGGGAATCCACTATGTGTCTAGTTCTGGCAGATGTTCCTGCTGGTATTGACCAATCTGTATCCGGCATGTTGAAGTCTCCCATTATCAGAACCTCCTCTTTAGCTGTCATATTTTGTATATCTTCTAACAGTAATGTGTCTATGTCCTTCCCCTGGTCTGGGGGCCTGTAGACAACCCCAGTTCTTATGGCTGTCCCATTTCCTGCTTCCAGGGTGACCCACAGTTCTTCTGGCTCCTTATGAGTATTCTGAATTTCTGGAGCTTTGATATTTTCATTGACATACAGGGCCACTCCTCCCCCTTTTGCACCTCGGTCTCTTCTGAACAATACATAGCCAGGTACTGAAGTCTCCCAAGTGTGGTTACTGGTAAACCACGTCTCACTAATAGCTACTATGTCCAGTTTAGCCTCTGACATTATTGCCTGCAGGTCTGGGATCTTATTTCCCAGGCTGTGAGCATTTGTGTACATGATTTTCCATTGGCCAGATTTTGGTGTGTCAGTTGTTGGGTGAGGTTTGGCATTACCCCTGTGCATTGTATGTGGAGACAAACCTTTTTTCTTACCTGGTGATGCAAATGAACTGCAAACATGCTGAATCCCTGTTTGACCACTAGCTGAGGGGAGGTGTTCTTCCGATTGATGTATGGGTGCTGCCCTCTCCCATTTGCTAGTTTAAATATTCTGCAAAGACGTCAAACTTCTGCCCAATGCACTGACTCCCTCCTTAGTCAGATGCAGTCCATCAAATTTAAAGAACTTTCGCTCCCAGAACTGTTGCCAGTTCCCTACAAATCTGTGTCCTTTTTCCTGGCACCAGCCCTTGAGCCACATGTTTAGCTCCCTATCTTCCCTTCTCTGACCTTCCGTCCATCTGCTCCTCTCCCAGACTGGCAGGATCTCGAGAAGGAGATGCGGACTGAAATAGATTATAGTTTGTCACCCAGCCTGGTCAAGTGTTCCTTGGTCTCCACAACAGACCGGCTGGTGAGATCATTAGTCCCTATGTGTACTAGGACATCAATGTTTTCTCCTGCTTTGTGAAAATTTCAGTAATGCGGTCAGTGTCTCTCCATGCTGATGTACCTGGGAGACATCTGACCATTACCCTGGCTGGAGATGTGTATCAACTCCCTGAATCATGGAATCTCCTATGATCAGAAGTTTTTTGGATTTCCTTTTTGCTTTCTTTGTTTTGGTTCCTGATTTGGGTGAGTTTTGTTGAGCTAGCTCCTGTGCTGCAGTGTCCTGCTCTGCAGTGTCTTCTGCCTCTTTGTTTGATTTCAGAGATAGAGGCAGATACCTGTTTGTAGTGTTTATATGGTTTTTGGAGGCAATATGTTGGGGAGCAGAGAATGATGGGGCACCCGATTTGCCCCTCCTAACCACCTGCACCCCTGGACCAACTACCCTCTGCGGTCAAAGGTTTTTCTGTTGGATGCTGGGGAAATGGCGGGTGGTTCTTATAATGTATTTCCTCTTGAATATGAAATTTGAGGCTATAAATCTCTGCCCATGCTGCCTGGGCTGAGCCTTAAGGTTCCAAAGGCTCAGCATGTAGGACAGTGTCCTAAATCCTGCAAGATTGTCCTTCTGAAAATTGTTCCACAGTACCTGCAGTTGATGATATCCATTCCAGATAAGTTGTTGGGTTTATAACCAAGTCAGAGTAATTAGAAGGAAAAAAAGGAAAAAAAATGCAAGTAATGGTTTGATTGTGTTTTGTTTAACTTGTTATAACAAGTTAAATTACTAGTGCCCTGTAAATGAGCTCCATGTGAGGTTCTCACTGATCCACCCTTTCTGCTCTGCCACAGGAAATGTCACAACTGTGCTACCCTATAAAAGGAGTGTAGTGTGGGGTGGTTAGGGATGGGGGTGGGTGGCTGGGCCCTTCCCCTGCCGAAAAAGAAGAGCCACGGACAAAAGAACAAGGAGGTAAGAGCTCGGGTGAAGCTAGATGCCTTGGCCAGCAAACCAAGTCGTCTCCTGGATTTGCATTTTTTCTATCAGTCACTGTTCATATTATCACTTAAATTTAGTTTTTTAGAACTTAGGGTATGAAACATTGTTATATTAATGGTTTAGTTTACACTGAACAGTGTGATTTATTGATACTTATTCTTGTAAAATTGTTAAAAGATAACTTGTGTGTACTGCATTCTGATGGAGGTCAGTGGTAGTGCAAAAGATCAGACTCCCACAAGGTTTTGATTAACATCACCTGCAATGTTAAGTATTTAAGGAAGTCTGAGCCACATGCCCCCCGCCCCCCTGAGGAAGCATTTGTAGATTTGAAGCACCGGGGACTTTTCTTTGATTGTTTTTGTACTTGACTTGGCTCCTACCATGCATTAAATGGCATTTGTTACTGCATTCCAAGATCATTGTGACGTTGGAGTTATTTTCACTAAGTTATGGATATCAAGTGCACCATTCCTTTCTGTGTTCAAGTGCAATGACAGTGTCGGAGATTTATTTAGTACTCCAAACTGATTTAAAAACAATCTCCTCCTCATTCATCAGCACACACCTAATCCTTAATGCAACCAAAACTAAGTCTAGGGTGTTTGGATTCCAGAACTTGCTAACTCATCCAGCAGATCCACTTGTAATCATTTGGCAACATCTCTGAGCAAATAAACATATTCAAATATTGTAAAACATGAAATGGTTGCATCTGTTTAATTTAGCACTAGCTGCTATCCTGATTTATATGCACCCTTAATAATCACACTTTGGTCTCTTACAGCTGATAGCAAACGTCACCCACAGTACAGCCTGTCAGAGACAACTGCCAAGGCACCTAGCTTCACCTGAGCTCTTTCCTTCCAAGACTGCTTGAAAGGCAGAGTATAGAACCTTACTAGAGCAAGGGAAAAGGATTAAGACTTCTTTTGGCTAAGCAGATTTACTGTGTGATGTTGTTTTTATTTTTTACTCACAGGGATTACTACTGTTTGTTGCTAACATTTCATTGCCTTATTTTTCTCTGTAGCAAAGTGTTTCTTACAGCGTATATCTTCTCTGAAATTATTACAGGTGGTGCTTTACAGGTTTTACAGTTTTATCTAACATTAGGATAAGCTTTCAGGGTTACTGCATTTGTTGTTGACTGATTGTTTCTGCTCTCACCTCTTTGTTCTTTCATCCGTGGTTCTTCCTTTTCGGCAGGGAAGGCCCAGCCACCCACCCCCATCCTCAACCACCCCCCACTACACTCCTTTTATAGGGTACCACAGTTGTGACATTTCCTGTGGCAGAGCAGGAAGGGGCGGATCAGTGGGGCATCCACAAGGTGAGCTCATTTACAGGGCACTAGTAATTTAACTTGTTATAACAAGTTAAACAAAAACAAAACACAATCAAACCATTACTTGCATTTTTCCTTCTAATTACTCTGACTAGGTTATAAACCCAGCAACTTATCTGGAATGGACATCATTAACTGCAGGTACTGTGGAACAATTTTCAGAAGGACAGTCTTACAGGATTTAGGACACTGTCCTACATGCTGGAGCCATTGGAGATCTTAGGGCTCAGCTCCGGGCAGCATGGGCAGAGATTGCACGCCTCAAATTTCATATTCAGAGGAAATACATTATAAGAACCACCGCCATTTCCTCAGCATCCAACAGAAAAACCTCGACCGCAGAGGGTAGTTGGACCAGGAGGTTGGCAGGTGGTTGGGGGCAATCGAGTGCCCCATCACTCTCTGCTCTCCAACATATTACCTCCAAAAACCATATAAACACTACAAACAGGTATCTGCCTCTATCTCTGAAATCAAACAAAGAGGCAGAAGACACTGCAGAGCAGGACACATGCACAAGAGCTAGCACAACAAAACTCACCCAAATCAGGAACCAAAACAAAAAGGAAAAAAGGGAATCCAAAAAACTTCTGATCATAGGAGACTCCATGATTCGGGGAGTTGATACCCATCTCCAGCCAGGGGTAATGGTCAGATGTCTCCCAGGTACATCAGCATGGAGAGACACTGACCGCATTACTAAAATTGTTCACAAAGCAGGAGAAAACATTGATGTCCTAGTACACATAGGGACTAATGATCTCACCAGCCGGTCAGTTGTGGAGACCAAGGAACACCTGACCAGGCTGGGTGACAAACTATCATCCATTTCGTCCGGCATCTCCTTCTCTGAGATCCTGCCAGTCTGGGAGAGGGGGGCAGATGGACAGAAGGTCAGAGAAGGGGAGATAGGGGAGCTAAACATGTGGCTCAAGGGCTGGTGCCAGGAAAAAGGACACAGATTTGTAGGGAACTGGCAACAGTTCTGGGAGCGAAAGTTCTTTAAATTTTATGGACTGCATCTGAATTAGGAGGGAGTCAGTGCATTGGGGCAGAAGTTTGATGTCTTTGCAGAATATTTAAACTAGCAAATGGGGAGGGGGTGCAGCACCCCATACGTCGAATGGGAAGAACACCCCTCCTCCCTCAGCTAGTGGTCAAACAGGGATTCAGCATGTTTGCAGTTCATTTGCATCACCAGGTAAGAAAAAAGGTTTCTCTCCCCATACAATGCACAGGGGTAATGCCAAACCTCACCCAACAACTAACACACCGAAATCTGGCCAATGGAAAATCATATACACAAATTCTCACAGCCTGGGAAATAAGATCCCAGACCTGCAGGCAATAATGTCAGAGGCTAAACTGGACATAGTAGCAATTAGTGAGACATGGTTTACCAGTAACCACACTTGGGAGACTTCAGTACCTGGCGATGTATTGCTCAGAAGAGACCGAGGTGCAAAAAGGGGGGGAGGAGCGGCCTGTAGTCAATGAAAATATCGAGCTACAGAAATTCAGAATACACATAAGGAGCCAGAAGAACTGTGGGTCACCCTGGAAACAGGAAATGGGACAGCCATAAGAACTGGGTTGTCTACAGGCCCCAGACCAGGGGAGGACATAGACACATTACTGTTAGAAGATATACAAAACATTACAGCTAAAGGGAGGTTCTGATAATGGGAGACTTCAACATGCCGAATACAGATTGGTCAATACCAGCAGGAACATCTGCCAGAACTAGACACATAGTGGATTCCCTGCAGAGGGAGGGCCTCAAACAACAGGTACAACAACCCACAAGAGACAGGGCTATCTAGATCTAGTACTGACTAACAGGGAAGGGATCACAGATCTCCAGGTAGAAGGTCACCTGGGGGCCAGTGACCATCACATGGTATGGTTCAGTTTGGCTACTACATCTAAATCATCCCATTCCAAGGCAAAAATATGGGACTTCAGAGAGCTGACTTTGATAAGATGGCCAACAGAGTTAAGCTAGCCCTGGCAAAAGAAACACAGGTGAGGGGTACAGGCAAAGGGCAAGCATTAAGGATGCAATACTTGAAGCAACATCCCATTGTGTTAGACAGAAAGGAAGTGAAAAGAAGAAGGAAACCACTTTGGTTCTCAAATACAGTAGCAGAAAGGTCAGAGTCAAAGGCTGGCCTTCAGGAAATATAAGGGAACACAGCGGGATGAAGATAGGAGGCATACCAAACTGCCCTAAGGGAAGCAGGAAGGCAGTAAGGCAGGCAAAGTCCCAAACTGAGGAAACACTAGCATGAACAGTAAAAGAAGATGACAAGACTTTCTATAGATACATTAGTGAAAGGAGAAAGTCCAGAGGGGGTATTACTATGCTTAATGGAGAAAAGGGAGCATGGAGGAGGAGGACTCATGTAAAGCATCTATCCTAAATAGATACTTTGCTCAGTATTTACTGAAGAGAAGGTAGGCAGGGCCCACAGCTCAGCACCATGGACACAGGGGGGAGGGAGGTGAGCACTACTCCCTTTACAAAAGAAAGGGTCCTACAAGAGCTTGCTAAGCTCAGGGTGGACAAGGCAATGGGACCTGATGGCATACATCCCAGGGTACTTAAGGAGCTAAAGGTGGAACTAGCAGAGCCATTAGCAGAGCTGTTTAGTGAGTCTCTGAGCACAGGAGAGGTCCCAGAAGACTGGAGAAGGGCTCATGTGATCCCGCTCCACAAAAGTGGTAGCAGGAAGGAGGCAGGGAACTACAGACCAGTCAGTCTTACCTCAGTAGTGGGCAAGATTATGGAGGCACTCCTTAAGGAAAGGATAGTGCAACACTTGGAATCCATAGGGGCACAGGATCCAAGACAACATGGGTTTACAAAAGGAAGGTCCTGTCAAACTAATCTCATAGATTTCTTTGACTGGGTAACCAGAGTGGTGGACCAAGGGGGAGCAGTTGATGTCACCTACCTTGACTTCAGCAAAGCTTTTGACACTGTTCCACATAGAAGATTGATAAATAAGCTGGATAGGCTCAGGGTGGGTCAGAAGTTGGCCAACTGGGTGGCAAACTGGTTGACGGGCAGAAAACAGAGAGTGGTGGTAAATGGTATACAGTCAGAAGAGATGCAAGTCACAAGTGGGGTACCTCAGGGATCAGTCCTGGGGCCAGTCCTCTTCAACATCTTCATTAGTGACCTTGCAGATGGGCTAGAGGGTAAGGCTTGTCTGTTTGCAGGCGACACCAAGATCTGCAACAGAGTAGATGATCCAGATGGGGTGGGCAGAATGAGAAGAGATCTGGATAAACTAGCAAAATGGTCAGAAGAGTGGCAACTGGGATTTAATGCAAAGGTGCAAGGTCATGCACATAGGAAGAGAAACCTGAAGCCACCTATAGGCTGGGAGGGAGTTGCTAGCAGTCACAAAGGAAGAAAGAGACTTGGGCATCATCATCACTGATGACCTGAAATCATCCAAGCAGACCTCTAAAGCAGTAGGTAAGGCTAGGGGTTGTTAGGGTGTATTAGTAGGGGTATCACAAGTCGTCGAGAGGAGGTAATAATCCTCTTTACAAGACACTGGTTAGGCCCCATCTGGAGTACTCGTGCAGTATTGGAGGCCGACCTTCACAAGGACATTAACTAAATTGAGGCAGTCCAGAGAAGGGCAACCAAAATGGTGCAGGGACTGCATCAGAAGACATATGAGGACAGATTAACAGAGCTCAATATGTATACCCTTGAGCAAAGGAGGGAGAGAGGTGATATGATCGAGGCATTCAAACACCTTAAGGGCATTAACAAGGTGAAAGAGTCTAACATGTTTAAATATAAGAAAATAGCAGGACAAGAGGACACAGCATGAGATTAGAGGGGCCGTTAAGGAGATGTGAGGAAATTCTTTTTCACAGAAAGGGTGGTGGATGCATGGAATGGCCTCGTCAGGAAGTGGTGGCTATGAATACAGTGCAGGGCTTCAAACAGGCATGGGATAGGCATAAGGGAGCAATACAAATGAGTATGAATAGATAGGCCACTGACAGAGCAAAGGTCGATGGCACATTTATAAGGTAGAAAAAAAAATGGGCAGACTGAATGGGCCTTGCGGTCCTTATCTGCCGTCAACTTCTATGTTTCTATGTTTCTATGATTGCAGTGAATGACAGCTCTGCTGTCTGCTATCTATTACTTGCTCCTGCAAGCACCTAATACAGCACATATAGCTCCACTATCTGCACATCATTTGCACCTACTTGTTTTGTCTGGCAAGTCTGGTGAATCTGCACTATGGTAATCCACACTAAAATGTCTCTATGGCTTCAGTGGAGTGAACCAGCTAAGAGAGAGTGGGTGATCACTCTATTAGATGAACTGTTTGCTGATTGACTCAGGAGGTGGCAGGGGTTTCAGTATGAATGGAAGATAGTGTAGTTAAAGAATTGGAGAGTGCTACCACCCCCCACCAAACTGAGGCAAACAGATTACACTACATACACCCAGAAGTCCGATTTGAAATTGGCAAGTATGCAGCAGACAATGGGGTAATGAATGTTGAGCGCATCTATGCTACTATTTATGAAAAGACCATAAATGACAGCCCTGTGTGAAAATTCAAAAAATACATAGACAGGATGGAAGCTGTCCAGAGGAGGGCAACTAAAATGGTGCAGGGTCTGCACCGGAAGACATATGAAGAGAGACTTAAGGAGCTTAATATGTATAGCCTCGAGGAAAGGAGGGAGAGAGGTGACATGATAGAAACTTTCAAGTACCTCAAGGGAATCAACAAAGTCCAAGAGGGTAGCATCTTTCAAAAAAAGACGTGTGCAAGAACAAGGGGGCACAATTTGAAGATGGGGGGCGGCTCAGAGGTAATTTAAGGAAGTATTTTTTCACAGAGAGGGTTGTGGATGCATGGAACGGCCTTCCGGAGGAGGTTGTGTAGTCAAAAACAGTGGTGGAATTCAAGCATGCATGGGACAGTCATAAGGTAATTCTAGGGGGTGGGGGTAGGAAGAAGTAGGCTGCTGGTTAACTAGGATCTGCAGCTTATCCATTAGGTAGGGAAATGGGCAGACTGGGTGGGCCAAGCAGTCCTTATCTGCCATCAAATTCTATGTGTCTATGTTTCTAAGTCAATGCCAGGCCCCCTGCAGCTTGAACCTGTGCTCCCCATTAAGCCTCATAATCAATCAATTATGCTTCTCGAGGATGTGGATTCTGAACAAATCAAAATTATCAAACATTTGCACATTGAAAGTATGGTGGTAAATGCCAGGATCATGGCAGCGGAGTCAGTTGGTGTTGTCAGGGCCAATAACCATAAAGCACTGATGGAGTTTGGTGGAACTGTGTCCATAACCAGGCAATGGGTATGGCAGTTCCTTAACAGAAAAGGATTCTGTAAGAGAAAAGGGTCAAAAGCTGGGAGGAAGACTCCAGAAAATTTTTTACATCCTGAAACCAACTTTCTCACTAGGGTGAAAACTATCTGTATGCAGGAACTAATTCTTCCAGAATTAGTAATTAACAACGATAAAACTGAGGTGAATTTCATTTCTGTTGGCAATGGACAAGGGTTCAGGTTGGACCAAAGCAAGTTGAGATAACTGGACTTAGAGGCAAGTGGAAAGTCTCTCTAGTGCTGTTCTGAACACTTGCTGGTGAATGCCTCCTGCCTCAGGTTATATATTGTACCAGGGGAAAACTAAGAACTGTCACCCCAACATCACTTTCCCCCTGGCTGGCACATTACACAGAGTGACAACCACTGGATTAACCAAGAAACAATGCTAGTGTATATGAACAATATCCTGGTTCGATATATTAACTTTATAAAAAATAGAAGTAAAATAAGGAAAGACGGTGGGCACTCAGGTTGAAATGATGCTCATACAGTATATTCTACTTGTAACAGACTCAGTTTAAGCAGACATTCGGCTGTAATGGACAAATTCATGTTGCCAAATGCCTTTTTCTATTACTGTAATGTAAAAGAAACTGTGGTTAAAACAGACCTGTGATTCTGTTTGTAACGGCTGCTTGGGGCCACCAGAGAGGCAATTCTGTGCCCATTTGCACCGACTTTATCAATCAACCAATCATCCAATCAAACAATTAGTGTTCTTGACCCAGAGCATAAGCATACCAATTAACCATGAAATAACAGATCTAACAGTACTACACATTTGTCTCCAATAAGCCTCTTAAAGTCCGCATCTGAAATATTCACGGAGATGTCATTCACATGTTTAGAACTTGTAATTAGCACAGTTGCAGTGAGGAGGTGCATTGCAAGGAGTTTCTTGATGGTAGATTCCTGGTTTGGTTAGATAGCTGAATAAGGAGATGCACCATGACCGACCATCCTGGTCTCAGCTGAGATGTTAAGTCCGAAACAGAGAAATGTATCCAGTCCATGCAATAGATTTCATGGCTTTCCAGGACTGAAAAGTGGGGAATTGGAGTGGAACAGAGGGATCCGTTTGTTTCTTCCAAGAATATGGATCAGAGGAGCCCCCATTTCCAGAGGATATAATAGCCACAATTAAGCCAGCAAGTGGCGGAATGAGTGGCAGTAGAATCATACAAGTGCAGAGAGTAAGCCATATGTTCAACTGTATGGTTTACTAAGCTACTAAGCCACTTACCTAAAGAGATCTGGAAACAGGCTATTACACTCACTAGTAGCAGTTTCAAGAGATTCAAAAGAAATTTCAATAAAGTACACTGGTGTAGCTATGCTGCCGCACTATGCTTCCAGCGCTGTTGATGTAAATGGATGTAGCGGATGCCGGTTGTAATGAACAAAGTGGTAGTGGACAAACTAGTTCATTACAAGCAACATACAGTGTATTGTAACAAAATGAGTTTATTCAGACATTAAAGACACTGCTCTGACCCCGGCACTTTGACCACATGGGTCTTCATCAAGTGGTGTGTCAGATGCAGAAAGACAAACTGACCCTACTTATACAGCTCTCAAGTAAAGATACAAACAATTATATATAATAAAATATAATTAAACATTTAAACCTTCAAGTGTGTTCAAATATCCCACCACTATACCCTTTTCAATGTCAAGAACATAAATATTATTTTGTAATTAGAATAAACTCAGAGTCTGAATGTAATGAATAAACACAGCATTAATAGCATAATAGATTCATTGTGCATAAATGGGTGCAAGTCAAAGATCGAGAGTAGCCAATATATCTTTTTTATAAATAAGATTTGTAATCGATTTCCTCATTTAATCCTTTTGGTGTTTTTGTATTTAAAGTGACAATCCACTTTGTCTCTTTTTATAAGTTCTTTATGATTTCCTCCTTGTTTTAGAGGGGGTACATGTTCAATTCCTGAGAAAGATATGAGACTAAAATTAGAATTATGATACTTTTTAAATGAAATCCTAAAGCATTTTTTTCTTGTTGATTTAAAATCACCCTCACATATTCTTGGATTCTTTTCTTAAGGGTGCGAACTATCTTGCCAATATAATATTTATGGCAAGTACACAAGTACATCATGCTGCATATACTACAAACAGAGTGTTACAAGTGATTAAATATTTAATATCAACCTTTTGACTTACTTTTCCTAAATGTTGACCCTCTTGTGCAAATTTGCAATTACTGCTGTTTTTACAGGAGAAGAAACCTGATTTGTTGGGGGGGGGGGGTAATCAGTTCCTGGATACTGTATAAACAGATTGCCTATTATGCTATTAATGGTATATTTATTCATTACATTCAGACTCTGAGTTTATTCTAATTACAAAATAATATTTATGATCTTGACATTGAAAAATGTATAGCTTTATTTATATGTTATATTGATGGGGTACTTGAACACATTTGAAGATTTTAAATGTTTCATTATATTTAATTGTTTGCATCTTTACTTGACAGTTGTATAAGAAGGATCAGTTCATCTTTCTGCATCTGATACACCTACTGATGAAGACCCATGTGGTAGAAGCGTCGGGGTCAGAGCAGTGTCTTTAATGTCTGAATAAACTCACTTTGTTACAATACGAGTGTCATTTTAACCTGAGTGCCCACTGTCTTTTTCATTTTACTTCTAAGCTGTTATTGGTTTGGCACCAGCACAGCTTCTTACAGGTGCCCCACAGTTTACAGTTTATAAGAAACAGAAATGCCATGCTGGATGAACAGTGATCGCTTCTGTTGATGGATTTGCATTGAGGACATGTTATGACACCAATGTTGGAAAAACTCGAAGCTGCCCAGATTATATTGCTGTTTATTCCAGTATCTTGTACAGACCAGTATCTTGTACAGACCTATTGCAACTCCTGGACATTACTATTAACAAACTACTGAAACACAACCAGTGACTTATTACATCCTTCAACAACTTGAGCGAAAAACATGAGGATGTCATCGGGGGCTTCACTGACGCTGGAATCGCTGATGCACACTCAAAGTGCCTTAACTCGCTAATACCATTTGTGGTTAAATTATTTCAGTGTTTTAGCATACATTTTACTGAACTTGCCTTTTGTCTTTTCAGGTTTCCCAAAGAGAAGAAAATGCAGAAGAACAAGCAGTAGGACTTGTTGACTGAACGTCGCTTAGCAACCATTCTAATAGGATGACGTGAAAGGTGTCATCAATGTGCTCTACATGGCTTGTTGCCATGTCGATTTTTGTTTGCTGTTGCTTAACCAGAGTTTGAGTACTCTTTTTTATGTTTTGCTGCTAGTAAAGTCTATGGCACAAATTCAAATGTGTTTTTATTCAGTTTGCGGATGGAGCATGTCTGTGAACATAGCGACATATACTAGCACACAATCATTTCCTCTTCTACAGTATCTAGGACACTGGCTTGCTGTATCAATTAGATACAGTTGGCACACTGATCACAGTTTTACAACCATAGGGCCAAAGCTGAATTTTCTTGACAGGTCTGAGCACTGCCTCAGTGGTAATGTAAGGAAGCAGGCAGTCTCCCACTTCCTGCTCCATTCCACTGACTGTGAAGACACTGTTTACCACTGTACAAGTGAAGTCACTCTGTTGCCCCTAGATTGTTTGCACAACAAGCTGTGCAGGTTCATCCCCTCCTACAGATGGTCTACCCATCACTGTCTGCTGCATAACCAGCTTAACTACACAAGTCACTCGAGTAGGTATGACTACAACTGACTTTATTTGATGTACAACTGTGCACAAGTGAAAGCCCCATATCTTCTCCCAGCCAACCTCAAACAGTGAGTTAGTTCCTACTCAATCCATTCAACAGCAGAACTCAGCATCTTAGTTCCCTGGATGAAGCATGAATTTCACAGAAAGGCCTTGCATTTGCAGCACCAGGTACCTGGAGCAAGCTCCCATTCTATCTGAGGAATGTTTTTATCTTGCAAGTGTTCAAGTCCAGTCTTCCCAGCCACCTTAGAATTCTTTGTGTTTGTTTTGATCTAGAATTCCCATCTCTGCAGCCATGATCATGTTGCATAACGATGCTCATGCTCTATGTTAGCTTGCTTTGTTTACTGTTTAGATATACTTTACTTTTCAGTTTTTCTTTTCTGTGTATATTTTAGCCTGCATGTAACTATTTTTGCTTGACTATGTTAAAGGAGATCTACTGGGAAAGGTGCTCGAGCCACTGGTGCATAGATTGTGGCTTGAGCATCTCAATGCCCCCCCAGAGTCCCAGTATATGGATAAGCATTAAAATACCTGATTGCTTATAACTTTTTAGTTTTGACATGGTCCAGCTGGCATATTGAGAAATGGAGTGGCGCCCCTTGGGAGATCGCACTGGAAAAACCGGCGAGATGATGATGTGGTTTTGTCTCTTTCTGTCTATTGCCCCAATGTATGGAGATACTAAAATCTCCGTATTTTCTATGTCTGGTGCTAATTTTACAAAAGGAGCCTTATGCCATGTGTGTGCTGGCACCCACATGGCATATAGGCACCCTTTGTAAAAATTGCACCGGCACGGAAAATACAGAGATTTTAATATCTCTGTACATTGGGGCAATCGACAGGAAGAGGCAAAACTCAATGAACTCAATGCTTTTAGTGAGGTCTATGAAGATGGATCCCACAGACCTCCTGGAGTCTAAAGCATTGTATAGGTGTGAGGTGAAATCAATCAGAGCAGTAGTTGTGCTGTGTCTTTGCCAGAAGCTGTGATGTTGTGGGCAGAGGAGATTATATTTGTTCAGGTAATCTGTCAACTGGTCAGCTACAATTCATTCTAGAACTTTTGATAATGGGGGCAGTTTGGAAATAGTCTGGTAATTTCCTGTGTTAGTTCTATCCCCATTTTTATGTTTGCTTGCACACATGTGCAAGAAACATTATGTGGCAGCTTAGGAGAGAAGCGCATTGAGGAGGTGGGGCACTGTGGTGGCAAATGACAGCACTGCATTTTTGAGTTTGGCAGTGCTTAATCAGTGCAGGCCCAGTGTCCTGATGACACTGGTTCTGCAGAGTGCCACCAATCTGTAACAATTTTGCCACTGCAATCACAGGCCACCTCATCATTACAGAGTCAGCCATTCTGCTGCAATGAGGAAGCGACCCGTCATTGCAGGGCAGTACCTACCTTGCCTGGTGTAACATTTTATCAACAAGGCAGTGGCTGTGCTGCCTCAGAGCCACATGAAAGCCAACAGGGTTGCCCAATCCCCCTGTCAGCATGCCTCTGACCAAGTTGATTTGCTGACAGGGGAGCCCACTCCCCGTCGGCATAATGCCCCATTTGTTGTGTGCCAAGGGGATACCCAATCCCCCTCAGCATCATGCCCCCCAAGCAGTCTTTCTTTGCTGATGGGGGGCCCAATCCCTGTCGGCTTCAGTCCCCCCTCCCAAAATGCAGGTGGCACACTGGAAGCCCACCCCAGTGTGCAAAAAACAAACCTGAAAAACCAAAACCTTCTCATGACGTCTTTTTGTTTTTCTCCCTGAAACCAGGAAAACAGTCCCTCGTGGTGTCCCATGCCCCTTTCTCCATCCCGCAGCCTCCCTCTGTACACCCTGCCTCCCCACACCCCCGCTCACCCCATATTTACCTCTGGAGCTCAGTGCAATGATCTTCTGTGGACCGGGAACATGTCTGCACTCTTTAAAGCCGACCGCAAACGGAAGAAATGCTGGTAAGCTGTATAATGGCATAAATAGGGTTTTTTCAATTTTGGTGCATATATTAGGCATTTTTGGGAATTTTGGCACCAAACTTTCAACATCGGGTTATTGGGACCCCTCCTCATGAATTCAGTCACTGTCATGGCATTATTCAATCCAGAAAGGTGATTTCACGGTCTCTGTGTGGAATCACCTTTTGGGACTGTTTAACAAAATGACAGTACCACTGTTCATGAGGTGGGCTCTCAAAAAGCCTATGTTGCAAATTTAGTGAAAAAATTCCCAAAATGACTGTTTCACAAGCGTGTGTTGTGCAGTTTCCACGCACAATTGTAACTTCGCGAATTTGTAATATTTTCACTACAGATTTTCAACACTGGCATTTTTACACACCTTCTTATAAACAGTACAGCTGTCATTTTATACATCCTGGCCGAAATGTGTTTTCGCACTTCCAGCGCAGAATAGTGCGGTCACTGTGGGAAATCAGTTTTTGGGACAGATTAAGAAAATGACAGTGACACTGTTCATGAGCAGAGGTTCTAAAATGCCTATGTTGAAAATTTGATGATGAAAGTCCAAAAAAATGACTGTGTTACAAGCGAGCATTGCGCAATTTCCACGCACCCTTGTAACTTCACAAATTTGTAATATTTTCATGCCAGATGTTCAACACTGGCATTTGTTCACACCTCCTTTTGAACAGTACAACTGTCATTTTTCACATCCTGGCTGAAATGTGTTTTTGCACTTCTGGTGCAGAATAAAGCAGTCGCTGTGGGAAATCAGTGTTTGGGACAGATTAAGAATGAATGAGTGAGAGAGGGGGCGTGAGCGAGCTCAACAGAGCTCTGTCAGAATTGCTGTGGATTTCTTTGTGGGCAGAAAAAGGTGTCAGTGCAGGCAGGACCCCAGTACAAAAGGGCAGCCTGCAGCACTAGGAGAAACAGAACGAGTGAGTGAGAGACGGGGAATGAGCGAGCTTAGTGGAGCTCTGTCGGGACTGCTGAAGATTTCTTTGTGGGCATAAAAAGGTGCCAAAACAGGCAGAAACCCAGTACAAAAGGGCAGCCTTCAGCACCAGGAGAAATAGAATGAGTGAGTGAGTGAGAGAGAGAGGGGGAGTATGCGAGCTCAACGGAGCTGCGTTGGGACTTTAGAGTTGCCCACCCTCCCACCCAGGGTCCTGTGTGTCCTATATTACAGCAGGGTCTCTGGGGTAGAGAAAAGCAATAGGTTTCATAGGTTATCCAGAGCAGAGAAGACATAAAGTCCATAATGCTCACCATTTAATAGTACCCCCTTATATTTCTATTTATTAAGTACTTATCCAGTTTATGTTTAAATTCCTCACTGGTTTTACTGGCCACCACCTCCATAGATAGGCTATTCCATACTTTTGTACTCTTACTGAAAACCAGTATTTCCTTCTGTTGGAGTGGTATCTCTTGCCTGTGATTTGTAGCAGGTGTGCTGTCATACTATAACTTTGGTCCTTGGTATTGAAATTAAGCTGATCCCACAGGGCAGGTCTAAGCAAGTTTTATAAACCAGGCACATATCACCTCTTAACAGATGGTATTCCAAACTATACATTCCCAAGTCCTCCAATCTGTCCTCATATTCCAGATCTTGTGGAGGAGGTCACATGATGTAGATAACCGAGTGCAGGCTCCTCTTGTTTGGTCCAGCCACTCGATCGATTTTTCACAGTTATATCCCAACTTACTGTAAAGAAAACACCTGGAAAGGAGATTAGAGGACATCTAAAGTGATTGTTTCACTGCTGGTGCTCACAAAGTCTTTAATGGAGGTCGAGATGAGAAAGGCTTTACCAAACAGAATGCCCCCCTCAACTCCCGAGAAAGGCCCAAAGAAGCCTAGGTCTACTAGTGCGACCGAACTAACAGAAATACCCTCCACATCGGTGGATCAAGATCCATTAACCCTGGCAAGATTCTTAGCCAAATTCAAGCCTTTCAAAGAAGAGTTGAGATCTGTGACCTCAGAGATTAAAGCTGTATCTCTAGCATTGGAAGATGTCTCCCGACGAATATCGGATTCGGAAGCTAAAGTATTCTCTCTGGAAAAGAGACTGGATAAAGTTGACCCGGAGATAGTGGTGACAAGACAGAAGATCACCAGGATGGAGTTAAAATTAGAAGACCTTGATGGTCATAGTAGAAGAAATAATGCGGTCCTGATCAGTTTGCCTGAAGCCGAGGAAGGTCAAGATGTTATTTTGTTCAGACAAAAATTTGTTGAGAGAATTGCAGGACCCTCACCATTTTGGGCTAAATATTCCATTGAGAGGGCACATAGGGCTCTAAGACCAGTCCCCCCAGCTGGATTGCCACAGAGACATTTGATTTTTCGATTCCTCAACTTTCTCGAATGCCAGCACTTCTTGAAGAAAGTTAAAAAGGTGCAAGAACTTTGCTGGGAAGGAGTCAAAGTGAGGATCGCCCAGGACCTCTCTGCCACTGTTAGACAGCGTCGCACAGCCTTCCACCCATTGGTCTCAAAGCTGATAGCTGCAGGAATTCAATTTAAAATGATTTATCCAGCTCGGCTACAGGTTTTGGTTTCAGGTGCTTGGCTCAACTACGACGACCCCGAAGCGGCACATGCTGGGATGAAGAAGGCTCCACCAGATCTATTTAGGGGAATATAAGCTGCCTTACTAGACAGGTTTGCGGTTGGGTTGTAGTTCCCTAAAGTGTAGCTAGGCAATTGATCCTAGCAATGTGTTCTCTTTCACCAGAGGAGGGGAGAGATCATTGGAATTGATCTAACTGGGACTTTTTATCTACTTCCTGGACTGTCACAGAGTGATAAGGGGTGATATTAAAATTTGATTTATAAGGCTAAGTTGTTCACTCTTAAATGTGCTGGTCGAGCTTTAGGGAGATGTAGATAACGGGGAAAATTTATCAGAGAGTTTTCAGGAGGATTTGTTTAAGCTTGTTTTCAGTTTCTTAATATAGGCCATGCGTAAGTCTCTGAAAAGACCACTAGAGGGAACCAGCAGACCAGGTTATAGGTTTGTGTGGAATCATAGCTTTCTTAATATGATGCAGCAACATGATGCTACTTGCGAGTTAATTTTTTGAGGGGATACATGCATATTAAGCAAATTAATGTTATATCTGTCATGTTCTTTACAGTATGGATGGGAATAATAGTTTCTAAGGGAAATGTTTTCATGGGAGAGGAAATTTTTAGGGAGTTAGTAAAATAGTCCCATTCACGTTGATAATGGGTTGTAGTACTGTTAAACGATAGTTATCTTCGTATTAAGAGATTATTTCCCATACTCTCCATAAGTAAATGTTATGTTAGTGTTACCTATGGGTGGCTGGAGAGAGGGAGCTATGGTATAGGTATTCTGCAGATCGAAGCCCATAGTAGATTGGAGGGAGAGGGGGTTTGGGTTAGTAGCTTAGTGATGGGTATTGTTTGTTGTTGGGGTGAGGGGGTATTATAAGGGTTTGTGGGGAGTGATTCAGCACATTTCTATTAAGGAAACTTTTGGTGTTCGAAAAGGGGAACAGCCTTTTAGCTCTGTTGAATTTACATTGTACATGCAATAATGTCCAATAATATTAAGATTGTAATGTGGAACGTTAAAGGACTTCAACAGCAAGTAAAGCAGTATAAGGTTCTTAAGCACCTAGCTTTGTTATCCTTAGATGTTATTTTAACACAAGAATCACATTTGTTAGAGTCAGAGACAAATTGTATGAGAAGGCAACGGATCGGTCATGTATTTTCTGCAGGGGTTGCCTCCAACAGGGCTGGGGTGTTGATATTAATTAACTGAAAAGTTCCTTTTGTTCTTAAACAGGTGCTCAAGGATCCACAGGGCAGGTTTGTTTTTATTCATTGTACTTTGTATACGACGGAAATTTTGTTGGGCAGTCTTTATGGGCCCAATACAGACTCTCCTGGTTTCTTTATGCAGCTGGTACAGCTCCTATATCCGTTTTTGTCCTGCCAATCATTTTAGGGAGTGATATAAATACTGTTATGGATCTGCTAATGGATCGTTCTTCTGGTTTGAGCAGAGGTCACTCACTGGCTCATAGGGCCCTACAGGAGTTAATAGAACACTATGCTCTGTGTGATGTTTGGAGAGTTCTACACCCCTTGGAGAAAGGATCCACTTTTCTATCACCAGTCCATAAAACAGCCTCACGTATTGACTATATTTTTCTTTCTCACACTCTCCTGCCAGGGGTTGTAGAAGCTTCCATACAGTCAGGACCACCCTCCGATCATTCACTATTAACCTGTCATCTTGCCCTTTCATTTCTCCCCAAGAGAAGCCCCCTGTGGAAAATTAATAATCAAATGCTGTAGGACCCCCACATAGTCAAAACTCTCAATAAGCATATTGAGCAATTTATTGAATCTAATCTCCATTCTATTTCCTGACCAGATTTTATATGGGGTGCATTTAAAGCTTTTATTAGGGGAATTCTAATTAGTATAGCTTAACAAAGGAAAAAAAGTAAAGGAAAGAGAGCTAAATACTCTCCTTGCACAAATTCGTTCAATTGAATTAAGTCTCTCTCATAGTTTTTCCGGTGCCCTTCAGCAAGATTTGGTTAAATTAAATTATGCTTATCATGAGATTTTGAGAGATAAAGCAGAATTTGCTATTCTGAAAACTAAGGTGAATTATTCAGATCAGGGAGAAAAGGCTGTGCGACTATTGACACTTCGTATTAAGCAACAGGAAGCTAACATATATATTTCTTCAATCCGCTCTCAATTACATGGTACCCTAAAAACATCCCCCATGGAGACAGTATCTGAATTTAAAAAGTACTATGCACAGTTATATATTTCCAAGATAAATCCACCACCAGAACAGAGTTTAGATACTTATTTAGAGGCATCTGGCTTGCCTTCGCTCTCTGATTCCCAACAGAACCTGTTTATATCCCCGATCTCCTCCAAAGAAATTCTCGGTGTTATCAAAAACTTACCTTCTGACAAATCACCTGGCCCAGACGGTTTTTTGGCCACTTTCTATAAAGTGTTTCAAAAGCAATTATTACCCTTATTAGTCCCCTTATTCCAATATATGTTGTCGGGTGCACTTACTGACCTTACTTTATGGGAGGCCTTAATAATTTTTATACTGAAGCCACATAAGAACTCAGAATTAACCACTAGTTATCGTCCAATATCCCTGATAAATCAAGATATCAATATATTATCCAAATTGTTAGCAGACCGTATTACATTAGTTTTGCCTGACCTTATTGGACCTGAACAGGTAGGGTTCATGAAGGGTCATTCCTCAATTGACCATCTTCGAACCCTGTCGCATGTCCTTTCGGCATCCAGAGATTCCACTTTTCCAGCTGTTTTGGTTTCTCTGGATGCCGAGTAGGTGTTCAATAGGGTTGACTGGAATCTTTTATTTCACACTCTTAATGCTTATAAGTTTCCTTTGCGCTTTCAAAATTGAATTAAGGCCCTTTATAGTACCCCCTCAGCTCGGGTGGCAGCTAATGGAGCCGTATCCAAGCTGTTTATGTTACATTCTGGAACCAGACAAGGTTGTTCTCTATCTCCCTTGCTTTTTAATTTATACCTGGAACCCCTTATCCACCGATTAATGTCTTCCCCGATGATTCAGGGTATTACTATTCAGGGACATAATATTAAAGTATCGGCTTATGCTGATGATCTCTTGTTACAACTATCATATCCAAATACATCAATCCCCCCTATGTTATCTATAATAGAAGAATATTCCCAACTATCAAATTACGTATTAAATATCGAAAAAACTCTTGTTTTCCCCTCTTAATCATAAGGTTGTTAAATACACTATCACAGAACTGAGTCTTTCTTGGGCACCGAACTCCTTAAGATACCTGGGTATCCAAATTACCAGAAATTCGACTTTTCTTCAAAATTTAAATTAGA
The DNA here is from genome assembly GCA_016271365.2 of Neoceratodus forsteri. Classification (NCBI taxonomy): domain Eukaryota; kingdom Metazoa; phylum Chordata; order Ceratodontiformes; family Ceratodontidae; genus Neoceratodus; species Neoceratodus forsteri. Next base: position 810,882,211 of record CM028133.1, read on the forward strand.
TGCCCTAGTAAATACCATTGGTACTGATCTAAATAGATGGTCCAAATTATCTATTTCATTATGGGGCTGGGTGAATTTAATCAAAATGAATATTTTTCCCAGGATTTTTTATCCCTTGTACCTTCTCAATAACTGGTTACCTTTGACTTGGTTCCGTAAAATTAATGGCCTGATTACAAAATTTATTTGGGCCAATAGGCAGTCTAGGATTGCTTTTCACAAGTTAGTGGCACCCAGGGACAAAGGAGGTCTTCGTCTCCCTCATTTGATATTCTATTATTGGGTGAGTCATATTGTTAAATATATTAGATGGTTGGGACATACAGATGAAATAAATGCTTCTGTTTGTTTTTGTTCCTATCTGGCTTAAAATTGAACTGTGTCTTATTCAAGTAAATAGTTTAACACCAGCTGCCCTGCTTCATATTAAACCCTGTGCTCTCCCCTCAAGTTTAAAATCAACCCCTATTGCAACTTCTGTCAGAATACACACTCAGATATGTGCCTTTATGAAATATAATCACATTCTTTATTTAATTCAACCCATCAGGGGTAACCCAAATTTAAAAATAGATAACAAACCAATCACATTTAAGTGGCTTCCCCAATTGGAAGACACCTGGCTCTCCCATTTTGTCACGGCAGATAATTCATGGTCCTCCACTGCTGACATATTAAAAAATCTCAATATTCCCACTAAATTTACATTTAAAATTTTTCAATTAAGGCACCTAATAGTGAAAGTATTTGGTATGACACCTCCCCAAAAGGAAACTAAAACTTTCCTGGAAGAACTGGCCCTTAAAATGAATTTAGCCTATTCTGTATCTAATACTTACAAGATTATATATAATTGGGTGTACCAAAACTATTTTGCACCTGAGAAGTATTAGGGTCTGTTTTTTCCTAATCTGGAAATAGAATGGACAACTTTATGGCACAACTGTCATAAATATATTACTCAGGATAGACTATGGGTTAATCAATTCCACATATTACATAATATATATTATACCCCTCAAAAATTATATAAATAAGGGCTGATTGATTCGCCCACCTGTTCTCACTGTCAGCAGGCAGAGGGCTCTATGTTTCATATATTTTGGACCTGTCCTAAAGCCTCTACTTTCTGGAAAGACATCCAGCAGAAGATGAATCCCTTGCTAGGGCTGTCGGATGTTTTTACTCCTGAGGTATGCCTTTTGGGTGATTATGCCACAATCTCAGTAACTATCAGGTGGTATCATACAGTCCTGATAGCCCTATATCTCAAAAAGGATATTCTCCGTCACTGGAAAGATAGTGCTTATATCTTTTATTCCAAATGGCTAAAGGAACTACTTGCTAATCTCAGGACAGAAAAAATGGTGGCAAGTCTCAATAATAGAATGGACACATACAAAAAGATGTGGGAGCCTCTTCACATGATGTTCTCCATCTAACATATAGTACATTGATGCTTGGTTTAGAGTCTGATGATTATGTTGATAGGTACAGACTGTGCTGAATTGGGAGGAGGGTTTACTATGGGGAGGGAGGGTTAAGGTTGAGGGGGAGCAGTTCCAGTGTACACAGTTTTTCTTGTTTGTTTCTGGTTCCATGTACAATACAGATTGTTTTTACTGGACCTGTTCTCTTTATGCTAAAAACAATAAACTTTGATTTGAAAAAAAAAATATTCCAGATCTTGTGTTTCTCTAATGAGTTTTGTTGCCCTTCTCTGTACTCTCTCAAGTGCTCTAATTTCCATTTTTGTGCCTGGTGCCCAAAACTGGACACAGTACTCCTTATGGGGTATAACCAGGAGAGTATAAATGGGGACTATGATCTCCCTGTCTGTGCTCCTGATATGTCTTCTAATGCAGTTTAGGATACTGCTCACCTTTCTGACCACTTGATTGCAGTGTATTTTACAGCTTATATTTAGGGTTATTTATTATTTAGGGTTAAAAAAAAGAAAGAAAAAAAAGAAAGTCAGTGTGTGTTCTCTGCTGGGAAGGGTATTGTATCAGCTGACTTTGCTAAACCAGTAGGAAGAGAGAGAGCTTAACTGGGGTGTGGCTTAGACACTATAAAAGCAGGTGACTCAAATTACAACTTCCTGTTGCTAGCCTTGCTTGTAGAGCAGAAAGCAACTAACTAAAAGAAGCTACATTTTCTTATTAATTTAAAATGTATATCTCAGCAAGAGTCAGTGTCTGTTGAGATTAAGTAGACAGATACTTTATTCAAAGTAGAAGGGGTCTTATTTAGGGTTAAAAAAAAGAAAGAAAGTCAGTGTGCATTCTGTGCTGGGAAGGGTATTGTATCAGCAGACTTTGCTAAACTAGTAGGAGGAGAGAGAGCTTAATTGGGGGTGTGGCATAGACACTATAAAAGCAGGTGACTCAAATTACAACTTCCTGTTGCTAGCCTTGCTTGTAGAGCAGAAAGCAGCTAACTAAAAGAAGCTACATTTTCTTATTAATTTAAAACTTACATCTCAGCAAGAGTCAGTGTCTGTTGAGAATAAGTAGACAGATACTTTATTAGAAGTAGAGGGGTCTTATTTTGGGTTAAAAAAAGAAAGAAAAGAAAGAAAGTCAGTGTGTGTTCTGTGCTGGGCAGGGTATTGTATCAGCTGACTTTGCTAAACCAGTAGAAGGAGAGAGAGCTTAATTGGGGGTGTGGCTTAGACACTATAAAAGCAGGTGACTCAAATTACAACTTCCTGTTGCTAGCCAGCTTGTACAGCAAAAAGCAGCTAACTAAAAGAAGCCACATATTCGTATTAATTTAAAATTTATATCTCAGCAAGAGTCAGTGTCTGTTGAGATTAATAATAATAATAATAATAATAATAATAATAGCTTTATTTATCTGTGCCTTTCTCAATATCAAGGCGCATTACAATAAAATGCAGAGTAAAACATCTTAAAACATATTAAAAAACTAAGTTGGCAACACACCAATTAATCAACTTACAGGTTATCAGTAAAAGCCTTGCTCCATAAAAAGGACTTTAAGCCCTTTTTAAAACCCTCCACCGTCATGCACTCTCTAATCCAACGTGGTAGAGAATTCCAGAGGGTTGGTGCCACAAACATAAAAGCTCGGGTGCCGGACGATTTTAAGGTAACCCTCGGGATCTCTAGCAACCCCTCGTTGGTAGAGCGGACTGATCGCATCGGTAGGTAAGGTACCAGAAGCTCTTTCAGGTAATCCAGACCCAACCCGTGTAGGGCTTTATAAGTCAGCAATCTGACTTTAAAGGTGATCCGCCACTGAATCGGCAGCCAGTGCAGATCTTGGAGCACTGGTGTAATATGGAAGGAACGAGGAGTCCCCGTTAACAACCGGGCTGCCGAGTTCTGCACTAGTTGTAAGCGGCGGATATCAACCCCAGGCATCCCAAAGTAAAAGGAGTTGTAGTAGTCCAGATGCGAGGTCACAAAGGCGTGGATCAGAGTGGGAAGGTCACCAGGTGGAACAAGGTGCTTGATCCTGGCGATGTTCCTAAGATGGTAAAAGGACACCTTGCCAACTGCCGACACTTGCGCATGCAGTGTCAGCTGATCATCAATTATCACCCCCAGGTCTCGCACCCATTCAGAGATCAGGAGCTCCGCATCCCCCAGGAATAAACCTGAGGTTTGAAGTGCCCCCCAACCCTCAATCCAGCGGCCGTGATCCACAACCAACACCTCCGTCTTCCCCGAGTTCAACTTCAACCAACTGGACCTCATCCAATCCTGGATCTCACTGAGACAGCTGTTAAACACTGAGAGTGCTCTATTCTGGTCAGGCCGAAAAGACAGATAGAGCTGGGTATCATCGGCATAGCAATGAAACTCCAGTTCATATCGTCTAACAATGTCTCTGAGGGGGAGCATGTACACCGCAAACAACATGAGGGACAGCACAGAGCCCTGAGGCACTCTACAGGTCAGAGCGATGGGATCAGAGGAAAAACTCGATACCACCCTCTGCTCTACCTGTGAGGAAGGAAGTAAACCATCTGTGCACTATGCCCGAAAGACCACAGATGCATCTCAGGCGCCAAGCAGCACCCCGTGGTCTATGGTGTCAAATGCTGCAGACAAATCCAAAAGGACCAAAATGGACCATTTTTTCTGGTCTCTCACCATCAGGAGATCATTGAGGACCCGAACCAGTGCAGTCTCAGTGCTGTGCCTCTTTTTAAAACTTGATTGAAGAGGATCGTAGATGTTATGGATGGTAAGATGGTTGTCCAACTGGGCTGCCACCACTTTCTCAATAACCTTTCCAACAAAGGGGAGGTTCGAGATAGGTCTGTAGTTAGCCAGGGCGTCGGGGTCCAAGAATGCCTTTTTCAACACTGGTGTCACCAATGCTTCCTTCAGGAAGCGGGGATATTCACCAGTGTCTAGGGAACACCAGACTATCCTGGCAAGAACCGGGAAGATAACCTCCCCACAGCCCATGATCAGACCTGTGGGGCCCGGGTCTAAACTACAGCTAGTGGCGCGCATACCCTGGACAATCCTCACAACATCCTCAATTTCTGACCTTATGAAGGAACTCCAGGTAAACGGTGTGCTAGCGACCGTAGGCTGGGCCACCGCAACTCCTGTGGAGGGGCCAGCGCAAATCTCAGCTCTGATGTCGGCCACCTTATCTGCAAAGAATCGAGTGGACTCCACACACTGCATCTGTGAAAAAGCACGATGAACCTCCAGACAGGCTGGGTTGCACAGCCTGTCTATGGTTTGAAAGAGCTGGGCCAGTCAGTTCTGAGCAGCAGCAATTTCTCCGGACAGGAACACTGCCTTCTTATGAGTAATTGCTGACTGATAGAGTTTATAATGCTCTAGGAGTCTGAGATGGTCGGTATCCAAGTCGGACTTCTGCCAACATCTTTCCAACCTGCTAGTCTCAGCTCTCCGCAACTCCCCAGATCCTCATCAAACCAAGGGATCGGGGTGAAGGAGAGAGGTCAAGACAGGTGGGAGCACTGAATCTGTGCCACGTGTGACAGCCTTATTATAGGCTAGCACCATCACTTCAGGATCCAAGCTCAACCCAGGAAATTCTGATAGGTCAAGAACCGTAGATAGACCAATGGGAGTAACATCCCGTGAAGGGCGGTACTTGACCATCTCCACTGGGTAGGTCTACGAAGGGGGATGCATAAATTGAACCTCATCGTGTGGTGGTCAGACCATCTGACTGGTTCCACCCCCACATCTGAGGCCTCCAACCCCAGCAGGAAGACCAGATCAAGAGAATGGCCATGTTTATGGGTGGCAGAGGTAACCACCTGTGAGAGGCCCAATGAACACATCAGTTGGAGGAAGTGCTGACCAAATTGCTAGAGTTCATCGTCGATCCAGGCATTGAAATCGCCCAGCACCATCAACCTAGGCGATCCAAATACCAGGTCGACGATGAAATCTGCCACTTCCTTTAGAAATAGTTTCTCGTCACTGGGTGGATGATAAACGAGCGCCATTCTATAACCCCCACCTGCCACAACAACACATTCAAAAGAACTGGTCTCCTCCACTGGAACACTAGTGAGGTCCAATTTGGTCTTGAAACAGACCGCAACCCCCCCACCCCCGTGATCCAGTCTCGGGCGGTGAATCACCGAGTACCCAGCTGGAACTGCAGCCTCCAAAATTGGAGCAGCATTGCTATCAAGCCAGGTTTCGGTGATGCAAACCAGGTCCGTGGTGCCAACCAAGTCCACTACAATAGCAGTTTTGTTCACAATGGACCTGGCATTCCACAACACCACCCATGTTGGATAGGTCTCCTGGGAAGCCCGGACCACCTGCCCACCATTTAAAAAAGTGGTGGTGCCCTTGGGTATGGGAACCAACCAAGCAGAACTATGTTCGGTACTCCATTTCACCCCAGGGCGTCTTCTGGACTTAACCACACAAATGCGGGCACCCCCCTCCTCCATCCCCCGCTGTTCACGCCCCCAGCCCCTCCGGCCCCCACCACGCGCAATTCCCAAAGCCCTACATTGTTGATAAACAGGGAAAAGCAAAGGGGGGGAAAGAAAGTAGATTAGTAAATTAAGTAGACAGATACTTTATTAGAAGTAGAAGGGGACTTATTTAGGGTTAAAAAAAGAAAGAAAAGAAAGAAAGTCAGTGTGTGTTCTGTGCTGGGAAGGGTATTGTATCAGCTGGCTTAACTAAACCAGTAGGAGGAGAGAGAGCTTAATTGGGGGTGTGGCTCGGACACTATAAAAGCAGGTGACTCAAATTACAACTTCCTGTTGCTAGCCTTGCTTGCAGAGCAGAAAGCAGCTAACTAAAAGAAGCTACATTTTCTTATTAATTTAAAACTTATATCTCAGCAAGAGTCAGTGTCTGTTGAGCTTAAGTAGACAGATACTTTATTAGAAGTAGAAGGGGTCGTATTTAGAGTTAAAAAAGAAAGAAAGTCAGTGTGTGTTCTGTGCTGGGAAGGGTATTGTATCAGCTGACTTTGCTAAACCAGTAGGAGGAGAGAGAGCTTAATTGGGGGTGTGGCTTAGACACTATAAAAGCTGGTGACTCAAATTACAACTTTCTGTTGCTAGCATTGCTTGTAGAGCAGAAAGCAGCTAACTAAAATAAGCTACATTTTCTTATTAATTTAAAATGCATATCTCAGCAAGAGTCAGTGTCTGTTGAGATTAAGTAGATAGAAATTTATTAGAAGTAGAAGGGGTCTTATTAAGGGTTAAAAAAAGAAAGAAAAGAAAGAAAGAAAGTCAGTGTGTGTTCTGTGCTGGGAAGGGTATTGTATCAGCAGACTTTGCTAAACCAGTAGGAGGAGAGAGAGCTTAATTGGGAGTGTGGCTTAGACACTATAAAAGCAGGTGACTCAAATTACAACTTCCTGTTGCTAGCCTTGCTTGTAGAGCAGAAAGCAGATAACTAAAAGAAGCTACATTTTCTTATTAATTTAAAACTTATATCTCAGCAAGAGTCAGTGTCTGCTGAGATTAAGTAGACAGAAACTTTATTAGAAGTAGAAGGGGTCTTAGTTAGGGTTAAAAAAAGAAAGAAAAGAAAGAAAGTCAGTGTGTGTTCTGTGCTGGGAAGGGTATTGTATCAGCTGACTTTGCTGAACCAGTAGGAGGAGAGAGAGCTTAATTGGGGGTGTGGCTTAGACACTATAAAAGCAGGTGACTCAAATTACAACTTCCTGTTTCTAGTCTTTTTTCTTGCCACCAGGGCCAATACCACTACCTCAGAGGTTGCCAAGAAGGAGGAGAGGCTGGACCAAAGTGGGCTCAGGGAGGGAGAGGGTGGTGGAACAGAGTTGCATCCCTCCAACTGTACCTCTCCACAATTCATTCGCTCTTCTTGTGGATAGTGGTTCCTCTATGGAGGCACCTGCAGTGGAGACCAAGGAGGATGCAGGGAACCTTCACAAAGGAGACCCACAGGAGGGTGGCATGGGACCCCACAGTGGAAGGAAACAACTCCTGGTGGGGGACTCAATCATTAGGTGGGTAGAAATGGGGAGGAAGGGGAGAGGGATGTACGGTGCCTTCCTGGCGCCATGGCTTGGAGGGACAGGAAGCGAATCCTCAGGATCATGGGAGGAGCTGCACGAGGGAGGGAGCTGGATGTCATTGTCCACCTAGGGACAAATGACCTGGCTAGGAATGGGATCAGAGCAGTGCAGGAGGAGTTTGTAGAGTTGGGGAAGGGCCTTAGACAAGTAGCGCATACGGTTACCTTCTCAGTGGTGCTGCCTGTCTATGGCAAGGGTGATGGTAGGGCACACCTCACCAGGGAATTCAATGATTGGTTGAAAAACTGGTGTGGAGCTCAGGGTTTTGGCTTCATTGGGGACTGGGAAGCCACCTGGAGGGATGCAGACCTATACTGGTGCGATGGTCTGCATCTGTCCAGGGGGAGAACCAGGATCCTACATGAGAGGTTTAAATGCTTCATTGGCAAGCATTTAAACTAGCCAAGGGGGGAGGCACTGAAAAGGAGCAGGGAAATCCCAGCCTCACCCCACAAAACATGGTAATTAGTGAGGTAAACACCAAGGTAGAGAAGTTATTAGGGAGCAGAACAGAGGTAAATGTAAAAAAAGGCAAAGGCATAAGGACAGGAATGGGGCTAAAAGGGGTAAGGCTATCAAAAAGTGAAGGGTGATGAGTGCCAATACCCATAGTCTGTGTAACAAGCTCCCTGAACTAGTGGCCTTGATGGAAGAGGGTTGCCTGGATATTGTGGCAGTCACAGAAACATGGTACACAGAGAACCATGACTGGGATGTGAACATATCAGGATACAGAATCTACAGGAGGGACAGGGAGGGTAAAAGAGGAGGAGGAAGAGCTCTCTATGTAAAGGAAGGGATCAAAGCAACAGAACTAAAGAGTAAACAGGGAGCAGATGAGGCACTCTGGGTCACCCTGGAGACAGGAAATGGCACCACAATCTGCACGGGGGTTGTATACAGACCCCCATCTCAGGGGGAGGGAATGGACAAGGAAATAATAGAAGGCTTCCTTAGAATGGCAGAAAAGGGGGAGATATTGTTGATGGGGGACCTGAATATGCCAGATGTTAACTGGAGCACCTTTGCTGCAGGCACATCCAAGAGCAGGGTCATTCTTGATGCCCTACAGGAGGGCATGCCTCAGACAGCTAGTATTGGAACCTACTCTGGAGGGAGCAATCTTAGACCTGGTACTCTCAAATGGGGACGGAGAAAGAATCTCAGATTTAGAATTGGGTAGCCATCTGGGAACAAGCAACCACCAAATAGTGTGGTTCACGATAAACACAGCCATACAATCAAGCCATACAAAAGCAAGAGTATTGGACTTTAGGAGTGCTGACTTTGAGAAAATGAGAGAGTGCCTTAGAAAAGCACTAGCAAACAGGCAAGAAGGAGGAGTAGAGGAACAATGAGGAGTAATCAAAACAGCCATCACAGAGGCAACAAGCCTTTGTGTAAAGCAAATCAATAAAACACAACAAAGGAAAAAAACACTATGGTTCTCAAAAGAGGTGGCAGGGAAGGTTAAGGAGAAAAGGATAGCATTCAGGAAATATAAGGAAACACAGAAGGAGCAGGACAGAGAACTTTATCAGTTAAAGCAGAAAAAGGCTGGGAAGGCAGTCAGAATAGCAAAGGCCCAAACCGAGGAAAGGATAGCCAATTCTATTAAGAAGGGGGAAAAAACCTTTTATAGGTTCATTAGGGAGCGAAGAAAGACCAAAGGAGGGATACTGAGGCTTAATAAAGGGGATGAAATGTGGGTAGAGTGGGACAGTGAAAATGCAGCGATACTGAGCGAATATTTCTGCTCAGTATCCACAAAGGAAGAGGAGGGGGAGGTACCTAAACCAAACAAGAGAAACACTCTGAAGACAGGGGTCGATACCAGTCCATTTACAGAAGAAAGAGTTCTGAAAGAACTAATAAAATTGAAGGTGGACAAAGCAATGGGGCCTGATGGGATTCACCCAAGAATTCTAAAAGAACTAAGGGTAGAACTAGTGACACTGCTGACTATTCTCTTTAAAAAATCAAGGGAGGATGTGGTGGAACCTGAGGACTGGAGGAGGGCAGATGTGATTCCTCTTCACAAAAGTGGGAGCAGGACAGAGACAGGAAACTACAGACCAGTTAGTTTGACCTCAGTGGTAGGGAAAATGATGGAATCACTTCTGAAGGAAAGAATTGTTGAGTACCTAGAGGCCAGTGGGGACAGGACCCAAGGCAGCATGGATTCATGATGGGAAGGTCATGTCAGATGAATCTAATAGATTTCTTTGACTGGGTGACCAAAGTAGTAGACCAGGGAGGGGCTGTGGACATGGCCTACCTAGATTTTAGCAAGGCATTTGATACAGTCCCACACAAAATATTAATACACAAGTTAGCCAGCCTTGGAGTGGGCTCCAAGGTGGTAGCCTGGATAAAAAATTGGCTAGACAACAAGACGCAAAGGGTAGTAGTAAATGGAGTACACAGTGAAGAAAGGAGGGTTATTAGCGGGGTACCGCAGGGTTCAGTACTGGGACCGGTCCTTTTTAATGTCTTTATAAGTGACATTGCAGAGGAACTGAAAGGAAAAGTATGACTCTTTACAGACGACACAAAGATCTGCAACAGGGTTGATACATAAGATGGAGTGGAAAGGATGAGGAGGGACTTGGCAAAGTTGGAGGAATGGTCAAATGTATGGCAGCTCAGATTCAATGCAAAGAAGTGCAAGGTAATGCACATGGGAAACAAAAACCCAAGGGAAGTGTACACAATGGGGGGTGAGATACTGACAACAGTAAAAATGGAAAGGGACCGGGGGGTGATTATATCAGATGACCTAAAGATGGGCAAGCAGTGTGAGAAGGCAGTAAGGAAGGCTGGGGGGATGCTTGGATGCATAGGAAGAGGCATCAATAGTAGAAAACAGGAAGTTGTTATCCTCTGTACAGACAGTTGGTGAGACCCCATCTGGAGTACTGTGTGCAGTTCTGGAGACCCCATCTCTGCAAAGACATAGACAGAGTGGAGGCTGTCCAGAAGAGGGCAACCAAAATGGTGCAGGGTCTGCACCAGAAGATATACGAAGAAAGACTAAAGGAACCTAATATGTATACCCTTGAGGAAAGAAGGGAGAGAGGGGACATGATAGAAACTTTCAAGTACCTCAAGGGAATCAACAAAGTCCAAGAGGGTAGCATCTTTCAGAAAAAGACATGTGCAAGAACAAGGGGGCATAATTTGAAGATAGAGGGGGGACGGCTCATAGGAAATGTGAGGAAGTATTTTTTCACGGAGAAGGTTGTAGATGCATGGAACAGCCTCCCTGAGGAGGTCGTGGAGTCAGGAACAGTGGGGGAATTCAAGAATGCATGGGACAGACATAAGGCAGTCCTAGAGGGGGTTAGGAGGAAGTAAGCTGTTGGTTAACTAGGATCTGCAGTTTATCTGTTAGGTAGGAAAATGGGCAGACTATGTGGGCGAAGTGGTCCTTATCTGCCGTCAAATTCTATGTTCTGTGTTTCTATGTTATATCATTTGATATTCTAACTTCCAGGTCAATTTATTCTGTAACTTCCCTCAAAGTTATTCCATTTAAACTGTACTTATGTTTAAGATTTTTTGTACCCAAATGCAGTTCAGTGCATTTATCAGCATTAAAGGTGAGCTTGTGTGTTTTTGGCCACTCTTCCCATTCTCCCAAGGCCTTTTGAAGTATGCCTGCATCTTTACTGTTGTTTACCTCTATGCCCAGTCTAGTGTTGTCTGCAAATTTAGACACCCAGATCTCCTCCTTGGGTTTCATAGATGATATGTAGATATTAAATAGGATTGGCCCCAGAACGGAACCCTGCAGGACCTCACTAGTAACCTCTGACCAGTTTGAATAAGAACCTCTTATATACACTCTTTGCTTCCTATCAGTCAACCAAGACTCAATCCATTTACTGATGTTACCTGGGATGCCATGTTCAATTAAGGCATCAATTAGTTCCCCATGAGGGACTTTATCAAACACCTTATAGAGGTCAAGAAAAAATACATCCACTGACATTCCACCAGCCAATGCACTGCTAGCCTTGCCATAAAATTCCAGGAGATTTGTCTGACAGGAGTGTCCTTTGCTGAAGCCGTGCTGTGTGTGGTCAACATACCCCCTATCTTGCATATGTTGCACCATATGGTCCTTGATGATCCCTTCCAAAATCATCCCTAAAACAGCTGTCAGGCTTATGGGCCTGTAGTTCCCTACTTCATGTTTGGACCCCTTCTTATGTATTGGTACCACCTCTGCCAGTCTCCATACAGCTAGCACGTCTCCTGATTCCAGGGATGCCTGGAATATGGCTGTAATATGACCTACCAACTCATTAGCCAGTTCTCTGATAATTTTGGGGTGCGACCCATCTGGGCCTTGGGCTTTATTTTGGTCTAATTTGAGTAACCTCTCCCTGACATTACTATGGTCAATGGTTAGACAAGGTGTACCTGTTAATGGTAGGTAGTTTTTAGTACTGCAGGAGTTATTGTAGACTGATATAAAGAAGTTGTTAAATTCTGTGGTCATTTGCCTATTTTCAGTGACAAAGGAGCCATCCTCATTTTTAAGTGGTCCAATAATTTTGACCCCTCCCTTTTTATTGTTTAAATATGAATAAAATGATTTGGGATTATCCTTAACTTTGCTGGCTAGGTGTAGCTCTTGTTTTTTTCTAGCTTGGGCAATTTCTTTCTTTGTTTAAGAGTTTTATGGTATATGACCCAGCAAGTCACCTGTCCACATTTCTTGGCCCTTACATATGCCTTGTTCTTTATGTTTATACTTTTTTTGACTGCAGCTGACATCCATGCAGGTGATGTTCTAGGTTCGTCATATTTCTTTCTATGGGGCACATGCTTCTTTACTGTTGTAGTAATTTTGTTTTCAAAGGTAGCCGAATTCTGTTTTAATGTAAGATCCCTAAAATCCTCTTCCTATGCCCACGTTGCCAATTCCCTACACATACTACTGTAATCAGCCTTTTGGTAATTGTAGATATCAGTGTCCCCCTTGATTTTGCCTATGTCATTTAATAGAGTAATGCTAACCATATTATGGTAACTTGATCCTAGAAGGGTTGAGACTGGACAGTTCGGATAGCTCACTTCTATTGAAGCTCACTTCCATTGAAGTTTAGGTTTTTCACACTGTACCAGATGTGCTTGTGATCTCAGAATCTTGGCTTCAGCCTTCCACTCCCGATAAGGAGGTTAACATTCCCAACTATTTGCTGTTCAGAACTAATAGACAGTCAAGGGGTGGTGGGGTTGCATCTATGTTAAGGATAAGTTTACTACCTCTATTATTGACTCCTCCTCTGTTGCAAATTAATTTGAACGCCTGACTATCAAAACTGAAATTTCACCTGCACTGGCCTTCTGTGTCATAGGATGTTATAGACCTTCTGCAGCGGGGTCCCAGCTCCTGTCTCACCTCTCTACCATCGTGGGCTCCGGTTCCCTTGAAACTATTATCTTGGGGGACCTTAACTATGACTGGCTGTCTAATGTTTCCTTACCTCTCAAATCTTTCTGCGACTTGTATGGGTTTACTCAACTTATCAATGAACCGACTTGTGTCAATAAGAAAAATCCTCAGAATAGTACCTTACTGGATGTCCTTCTTGTAAGTAAACCATACTCTTTCTCTCATGTGGGAATATTCTCCGCAGATGTTAGTGACCACTGCTTTATAGCAGGGGTCAGGGCTGATTCCAAACCTCAGTCAGCAGCCAGATTCCTGATTAAAAGATCCAGATGGAACTTTGATTCAATTGGTTGCATAAATGATTTAAAAACCTCCCAGCTCTGGCAGAGCTTCTACCCAACTAAAACAGTAAGCACTGCTTATGACATCTTCCATGAAATTGTAATGAATGCCCTTAATATCTATGCTCCAATGGTAAAAACCCGTATAAAGGCCAGACCTCGATGCTGGTTCACTAGAGACCTCAAGGCTGCTCTGTTAAATAGAGATAAGCTTTGGAAAAAAGCACACCAGTCTCATTCCCCCACAGACTGGTGCCACTTCAGAGCAGCCAGAAATCACTGTACTAAATTTATTAGAGAGGCTATGGCTAATTTCTACCGCTCAGAACTGGACCCTACCTCAAACTGCACTGCTAAATTTTGGGCCACAATAAAAGATATGTCTGGTCAGACTGCAGGCAATGTACTTCCCTCAAAAATTAACTCCGACAATGGTACTATCCAGGACAGAAGGGAGATTTTACAGTCCTTTAACAATCTTTTTGTCACTGCTGGCCTTGCGTTCGATAATTCCCTTGCTTGTATGCTACGCGCACCAGCCACAGCACAGCTGCCAGCACGTAGTACATCAAACACTACCTTTTCATTTTCACCCACCTCCTTGAAAGATGTTGAAAATCTCATTCTTCAGCTGGATATAAAGAAAAGTGCTGGTGCTGACTCCTTCGATCCCTTCTTCATAAAAATTGCTTACCATGTCCTCACAGTACCAATAACCCATTTGTTTAATCTGTTCTTATCACAAGGGTCCGCTCCACGCTTATGGAAAACTGCTTATGTCATTCCACTGTTTAAAGCAGGGGACCATAGCAATCTAAACAACTACCAGCTGATTTCCTTTCTACCCGTTTTGTCAAAACTTCTGGAAAAAGTCGTGCATGCCCCGTTGAGAACTTTCCTTGAAACAACGAATCTCCTAAATCCAATGCAGTCCAGGTTCAGAGCTAATCATAGCACTGTCTCAGCGTTGGCTAAAGTTACGAATGATTGGCAACATGAACTGGATAACAAAAAATTTGTCTGCGCTGTTTTCTTGGACCTTAGCAAGGCTTTCGACACCATAGACCATGGTCTTCTAATCTCTGCACTAAATTCGATTGGCCTGGACCCACCTTCCCTAAGCTGGTTTAATGACTATCTTACTGACAGACAACAGCATTTTATGGCCAGAGGTCAGTTTTCCCCTTAAGCCTCTGACAAGAGGGGTTCATCAGGGTTCCATCTTAGGGCCCCTGCTCTTTACCATTTATATTAATAGCACTGATGCTGACATCAAGGAGGCTAACATTCATCTGTTCACAGATGATACTGTGCTATATTTAATCCTTTCATCCCCTGTTGCTGCCTGTGAAGACTTGCAAAGTGAATTTAATCTGCTACAACAATAGCTTATTAACAAAAATCTTCTCCTAAATGCAAAGAAAACGAAAGCGATGCTACTTACACCAGTCAATTGTGCAACATTTCCTGTTTCCATTAGCATGCTTCTCCCTATTTCCACATTATTAGGACAGAACTTGGAATTCATACCATAGTTTAAGTATCTGGGGATCTGGCTTGACTACAAACTCTCCTTTATTGACCACATAGAGGACCTGCTAAAAAAGTTGAGACAGATACTCTGTCTCTTCTTCAGGATAAAACATTTTCTAACCTCTGATGCTAAAAGGCAACTAGTCCAGATGTCGTTCCTCTCCTTAATTGACTACACTGATTTTATCTATAGCCAGTGTACTGCCTCTCATCTTGGCAAGCTGGATACACTATATCACAGAGCATTGAGATTCATTACTGCCCTTCCCTTCTCCACCCATTACTGCTCCTTGTATGTAGCAGTGGGATGGACCTCTCTCCAGCACAGGTGGAACAAGAATGCCGCACTTTGGGTGTACAGAGCCATTACCAATAAACTCCCGCATTACATTGCCAACAGCTTGTCACTAAATTTGATAGGCAAGTACACGTTGAGAAGTAACTGTTTGATCGCCTTGAAAGTGCCTAGGATCAGCACACGGTTTGGGAGGTCAGCCACAAGCTTTGTACTGCCCTTGCTCTGTAATAAGCTCCAGAAATCCTTAAAATTAAGAACCCCAGTCAGTCTTGCTGTGTTTAAGTCTCTGTACACCAACGCTGTCTCTGTAATTTGCAGCTGTTTCCACCGCCCTTAGTTGATCGCCGACTGCCTACTGCAGACTGCCTTTATACACCAACCTCCCTTCTCTGTCTAGTGTCATCCACTCAGATCTTCTCCCCTTCCTTGGTCCACGACCCCTCATTTACCCTCCCATCCATTGCACCAGGCAGGGCACTCCTGGGCTTCCTGCACTTATCTGTCCTTGTCCAAACCCCTACCTTTAAGTGTAATTATAATTGCTCCTTTCCCCCTTCTCCTTCCCACCCCATTCTTTGGCCATTAGTATGTTACTATTCATGTGTGTATGTTTATGACTGCTTATGAACACGTATCTTAGCTATGTAAACTTGTTTCTATGCATGTATGTAAAATTTTCCAATTGTAATCATTTGCTTTGCTTCCACCTGTGTGATGCAGGTCCACCTTGTAAATGAGCTTGCTCAATGGTGATCCGCCTGGATAAAGATTTGATTGATTGATTGATAGTTTCAGGTGTATTACAGAGAGCTGAGTCTAGGATATGATCCCCTCTGGTATTTTCATCCAAAAATTGCTGTAGCCCTGCCAAAGTAAAGAGTTCTATATATCGGAGCTCTATAGCTGAGTTGGCCATGTGTTTGACCCAGTCAATGCTGGGTAGGTTAAAGTCCCCCAGAAGAATACAGTTAGTCCCTGCTGTGAGTGCTTTTAAACTATCTAGGAGTGCTGTGTCATCATTAAGTGAGTATGAGGGAAGTCTGTATACCACTCCTATGTCTATTTTGGGTCAATTTGTAGGGGAGAGTTCAATCCATATTAGTTCTAGAGGACCCCAGTGGCTGGTGTCAACTTGCTTGGATGTAATTTTGTCCGATATATAGTATGTATCGCTACTCCTCCTCCCCTAGTCTCCCACCATCCCTGGAATAAAGTACATATATAGAGATCTGCTTGTCCCATGTTTCTTCCCTATTCCACCATTTTCTGTGATGGCACATGAATTAACTTTATCCCTATCTAGGGTGTATCTGAGCTTGCCAAATTTGTTGACTAGGCTTCTGGCATTCAAGAGCAGGCAATTACAATTTTGTTGGCTTATGGCTGTGGTACCTTTGTCCTTGGTATGGGTAGATATCTATCCCTCTTCCCCCCTCGATAGTGTTTTAAATGATTGTTAATTGATGTCCTAAGTCTGTGTGCCAGTATTCTTTTGCCCATTTTGCTTAGGTGTGGACCATCAGGAGCAAATAAATCTTTGCCCTGGAAATCCTCCTTGTGTTTAATGAATGTGTGTCCCTCCCTAAAACACCACCTCCTTAACCATCCATTAAGCTGGCATATGTCATTGTTCTTGCTCATGCTTGCCCTTGGGACTGGTAGGATTTCTGATACCAGAATGTCGCATCCCTTATCCTGAAATGCAGCCCCCACATGTTCAAAGTCCTGCTGTGTATCCACCAGGTTTCTTTTCCCTATGTCATTGACTCCTATGTGTAAAACAGTGACTGTAAGAAGCTGCCTAATATCCCCTATTCTGGCCCCTGACAGGATGCTCACTATGGTGTATTCATTACGGGGCCTGCACAGGGATTGATTAGTAGCTTTCAGGATGGAATCACCTATCACTGGGACATTGCGTGTGTCAGAATGTAGGCCGCCCCCCCCACCGAAATGCCCATATCATTTATTTATTTAGTTTTTGTTTACTGGGTAGGTGCACTAGCCATGGTCATGACTACTTTCAGGCATGACCCAGGAGGATAGAGTACAAAAAGAAACCATAAGGTATGACAATGTTTACAGGAACATCTTTTAGGGAGTACAATATCAAACAACACAAAGTAGGTCAAGAGAGATGGGTAAAATACATCAAACATTACAGCAGTATAACTTAACAATAATTAATGCCATGAAGAGTGTAGACAGATTCAGAGAGAGAACAGGAATTAGAGAAAATAGCTGAGTTTAAGTGCAGAACAGTGCTGGTATTGAGGGAGGGGACTAAGGGGGTTTGAAGCAGGAACAAGCATTTGTTGATACTAAATACTTGCAGAGCTCAGTCTTAAAAGCCTTGTGAGAGGTAACAAGGCACACAGCTAGGGGGAGTTCCAATACTGGGGAGCTAGAATGGCAAAGGCACGTGCACCCTAGGAGGAACTGAACCTAGGGATACAGACAAGGGATTTGTCCACCGAGCGCAATCCATAATGGGAGGGCTGTTTGACAAAGTACTGTGCTAGTGACGTAGGAGTTTGTGAAGATATGATCCTATTTATGATAGTGCTGAGAGAATAGAGCCTAGTCTCCTTTGGAGGTAGCCAACCCATGTCCGAGTAGAAGAGACAGTGGTGTTTAAGTTGGTGGGCAGAGGAAGCGTAGCGACAGATGCTGTTGTAGGTGATGTCCCACTTGTGTAGACTAGAGTTGGCTGCAGCAGTATAGATGGCAACACCATAGGTAAGTGAGGGGAGTGAAATACCTCGTGCTATTGCTAGCCTGGCAGAGGGGGTTAACAAATAGCTGGTGCAGTAGGCAATGCCCAGCTTCATGTTCACTGACTTGCAAGCATCTTCTGGCCAGTTGTATTAACTGTGGGGTTACTAGTTTATGAGGGTGACTGTTATTCCCTAGGTTGATTTAATGAGGGGTCTGTATTAGTCTCGGTTAGTGCTTGAAAGCTGTTATGTAAGGGTAGGTTCCTTGTACCTCCAATGTTCCTTCTCCCCTTTTGGGAGGCTTTATGTACTAGACTCCATTCTTCCAGTGCATTTTCTTGAATTGTGCTATCAGTATGTGATTTAGTAACCAAAGTGTTTGTGTCTGCTACTAATTTTTGGTGGGGGGGGTGTATTCTTGTCCTGTCTCTTTTGCTGCCGAGTCAATAAATTGCTCTAGCATGTCAATTTCTTCTTTTATCTGCAACCTGCATTGTAAAATCACCCCTATCCATAAGAGTGGAGATAGAACCTCCCATAACAATTTCAGGCCCATCTCCACCCCACCCCCCAAAGCACTAGAAAAAATAGTGGCCATTCAGCTCTCTGAGTAACTGGCCAAATACAACCTGCTGTGTCCAGAACAACATGGATTCTGCCCTGGACACAGCACCACTACAGCCCTCCTGGAGTTCTCCCAGCACCTCCACTCTGCACTCGACTCTGGTCATGTTGAGGGTGCAGTGTTCATTGACCTCTCCAAGGCCTTTGACACTGTCTGTCACCCCCTCCTACTTGTCTCCCTCCACCAACTTGGCTTCTCCCCTGGCCCACTGGCTTGGTTCACCAATTACCTCTCTGCCAGATCACAGCGTGTGAAGGTAAATGGCACCCTGTCCAGTACCCTGCCATTTCACTCAGGGGTACCCCAGGGTTCCATCCTGGGCCCCGTTCTGTTCAGCTTATTTCTCAATACCCTCTCCAGATCCTGCTATGGCATTATGGTACTCTATGCCGATGATGCAGTTCTCCTTGCCTCCCACCCTGACCCCGCATCTCTACAGGAATCCCTGCAGCACACATTCAATCAAGCCGAAAAGTGGTTCCTTGACCACCGGCTGGTCATTAACCTAAAAAAAACAACTCTATGCTTTTTTCGCATCACCAGAATAAGGCCAAAAATTTCCCCCTCTGCATTCTCCCCAGTAATGCTCACCCTCTCGAGCAGGTGTCGTCCTACAAGTGCCTGGGCATCACCTTTGACTCGGCTCTTACATTCCACACCCACATCAATACCCTGTCCTCAGCCATAAACTCTCGGATTGGCCTTCTCTAGTGCCACAGAGATTGCCTCCCCTAAACTGCTCTCCAACTGGCCATCAACTCCTCTGTCCTGTCCCTAGTGGACTATGGCCTACCTATCTACGCAGCGTCTGACAATACTGCCCTCACCAGAATCTAGACCTCGATAAACAAGGCCTGCAGGTTCCTGACTGGTGCATCCCTCCACACCCATACTTGTCTGCTCTATTCCACCACCAACCTGCTCACCTTGGAGGAGCACCTGCACTACCAAACCTGCTTACTTGCCAAAAAATCCCTGCTAGGACTGTCCCCCCAGGGGTCACAGCATCCCTGCGGCTTGCATCCCCATCCATTGCCACCCGTAGCTCAGTTAAGGCCACCTTTCTGGTGCCCCATACCAAGACCTCCCTAGCCCAAAGGTCCTTCCACTACCGCGCCCCCACATGGTGCAACTCCCTCCTGCCCTCTGTCACTAAGTCTACCAAAACTGGTCCCTTTAAAGTCGCTCTCCGTTATCACCTCTTTGGTGCCCGAAGCTGTAGTTGCCCTTAACCTACCTAATGTTGGGGTCCCTTCCTGTTTCTTGCCCATAGCCTTGACAGTGTCCGTTGGACTGCTCCCCCTTTTTTAATATGATTGCTATTTACTGCATGTAACTTTATCCCATAAACCACTGTTATATTGTGTTTTTTTTTGTTATCTGTATTGCACCTGTATGTTACCACTGTTGTATCTCACACTGTAACAATGTCTACCCTCCCTGCGACGAGGTACCTTTGTAAATGAGTCCCTGACTCAAAGGTTGTAAATCCGACTTTCAAAATAAATAAAAAATAAATAAATAAATAATATGTTTATTTCATTCTTTAATACATCTATTAGCACACATTTATCACAAATAAATTGTTGCTCCTGGCCCACAGCAGCAAATATTTTACATGCTATACAGCAACTCATCACATAGCTGTGCTTGGATATTTCCAATTTTAAACAAACTGTGGTACCTTCATTCCTCTTTTGAAGGTGTATGGCCCAGGTCCCAGTCATCCACAGTGGACACAGCTGACACGTGCCAAATAATACAGATTTAGTTGTTCTGTTTATTTCTCTAATTGAGCTAAGTACTGAGCTATACCGTTAGGACTGCTGTAATAATACATATTTAAAACTGAGTTGAGTAATACTTGGAGTTCAACAGGATTTCTAACTGGGCTAAGTGAAACTATGTGAGGGCTGAGAACAAAAAGTATTGTAGCTGAGGGGTGAAAAACAGACAAGGAGGCTTTAGGATCGCTACAGTAATACAGTATCTAACGGATGAGATTTGAGACTAAATTAACCCAGTCAGCAAGGGGGCAGTAGGGGGACTAGTGTGGGGGGAGCAGGAATTTGAGTAAATAGGGGCCTAACAGTTGTAGTAGGGTACAGAAACCGAGAATAAGAGCCTGTACCATAAGATGGGGGCCAAAATGGGCAGATGCCGCAAGTCAATAGGGCGAGCATCTTTGGAAAGGTGGTGGGGTGTACAGGTTGTGGGTCTGCCAGGATCCTGGACTGGGCTTGGAGGATGGGTGGGTGTATGGTCTGTAGACAACTGGCTAGTTTGAGGGAGGAACAGTGGAGGCTAGGGAGGAGTCTAAGTGGCAGGGCAGATGAGTTTGGTAGGCATCCTGGCTGAGGGGGATAGGGGATGACTGAAACCGACCCCAGTATAAGAGGCACTAGCAGAAAAGAGAGGAGAAGGGAGGAGGTGCCCAAGGTGAGGGGGGCCTCCTGATGGGGGAGGAAGAGACTACGAGGAGTACCAGGGGAGAGAGCAGATAGCGGCTGGTAGGGAGGGACCAGGGATGGGACCGGGGGGGCATGGAGGGGAACAAGTAGGAGAGGGGAACCTGTAGGGGGAAGAGATGTAGGAGGGATATCGACTAGGAATAGATTCAAGCCTCTGCTATGGGAGAGAGAGAGGGAGCAGGAACATACTGAAGGAGGGAAGGAGCAGGGCATGACCAGGATGGCAATAGGTAGGGGAAGAGATAGTGAGGACGAAAGAGTACAAGGGGGGCTAGTAAGGAAGGAGGGGGTGACTGGAGGAGAGAAGGCTATGGGAAGGGGGAAGGATAGGAGGGGCACCACTATCGGGGTCGAAGTTAATGGGGATAGGAGAGGGGTTGGAAATCAGCAGGGGAGGAGGGGAGGTTGACATGGGAAGCCCAGTAGGAAGTAGTCAGACTGGGAAGGGGTTCAAAGGGGATGGGAAGAATAAGGCAGAGAAAAGGGGTGAGGCAGAAGTAGGGGGTGCAGATATAGAAGTCACAGAGGTTGCAGCTGGTGGGGCTAAGGGGCAGGGAAGAATGAATACTGGGGTGATGGAAGGGGCATTAGAAGGGAAAGGGGATAAGGGACAGGAGGTACTCATCCTGGGGGATTCTATACAGAAAAGGGTGAGACAGGGTGGAAGGCGGGAAGGCACAGCCGTATTTGGGTTGAAGCTATCCCCAGGTTGACTGCAGGAGGGGTAGGGCAGGCACTGCTCAAGTGTGCAGCAAAGGTGGAGGAAAAAACCTCATTTAGTGTTGAATGTGGGTACAAATGACTTGATGGGGGGACTGTGAAAGTTGTGAGGGGGAGGTTTGAGGAGTCGGGCAGGCAATGTGAGGGGGGTGGAGGAGTCAGTGGCATTCTCGGAGGTACTCCCAGTACCATGTGAAAGCACAGGGAGGAAAGATTAGGATCAAGGAGTTCAATGAGTTGCTGAGGGATCGGTGCCACATCAAAAATTATGGGTTAGTGACTAACTGGAGTAGGGTCTCAGGGAATAGTGACTTGTATGCGGAGGACAGGCTACACTTGAGCAGGAAGGGGAGTATTAAAGGCAGTATTAGAGGGGTATATCTCTACTAAGGTAGATTTAGGCCCGGTGGCACTGAGGGTTGAGGTGCTGGATGCCACACCGGCGACCCGGGTTTGGGAATGGACTCAGGCTGCCGGGGGCTGGCTGGGGAGAGGAAGGATTGAGCATCCCATGACTACTCTCCTTTCTCTGGGGCTGGTGACTGTATGGCATCATGCTGCAGTGGTGATGGGCGGAGGCCGGCTGCACTGCAGTTGCGTGCTCGAGAGAGAGGGAATGCGGTGGGCAGCAGCACTACATGCCTTTGATGCCATTGCATGTTCGGCTCCTGGGGAGGAAATGGAGGCAGAAAATAGCGGGGCAATCTTGCTGGCTGACGGCAGTGCCCTGCATCTCCAGATATGAGAGTGGCGCACCTTCAGGGGTACAGCTGACCCTGGGTGAAAGGCGAGTTTCTCACGTGCACAAGACCTGGTCCAGGGGTGTGGGAGCCAGCGGCCAGAGGTCGCTAGAGCCTGCTCTGCTAGAGGAGAAATAGTGACATAATAAAAAACTAAGGAAGATTTAAACTAGTGTGAGGGGGTGGCCAATAGACTGAGGTTGGTAGAAAGGTACGGACAGGGGAGCCTAATGAGCTCACCCCCCTAGATATAGGTAAACACGGAAGCGTAGTAACCCCAGAAGGGTGAGGGAAGAGTGGTCTGAGTGTAATGCAGAAGGCACCACCACTCAGTAAGAATAAGGAGGAGAAAGGGTGCGGACTACCAGGAGGAGGGATACAGGCCAAGGAGAAGAATGAGAAGAAGGAGGGGTATGGGTGGAAGGTAGTCTCTCTCAATGCAAGAAGTCTGGGGAATGAAATTGGGGAGCTTCAGGAGCTCCTTTCAGAGGGGAAGGTGGACATTGCTGCAGTGACAGATACTTGGGCCACAGAGTACCATGATTGGGACTAAGCAATCCCGGGACACAGGATATACAGGAGGGACCGGGGGTTGGAAGGGGGGGGTTGCACTCTATGTGAGGGAAGGGATCAAATGCATAAGGGATGAGGGAGAAGAGGAGAGGACAGAGGCTCTTTGGGTGCAGTTCCTGGACTCCAAGGGCAGAAAGCTGAGGCTGGGAGAGGTGTACAAACCACCAGCCGAATCCAGAGAACTGGATAGGGAGTTGGCAGAGCAGATAAGGAGGGTGTGTAGAAGGGGGAGTGTGGTGATAGTGGGGGATTTTAACCTACCAGGGGTTGACTGGAGCACCCTGGCCACTAGCAGTATCAGGGAGCAGTTGCTCCTTGATGCATTCCAGGACCACCTTCTGACGCAATTGGTAAGTGGGCCTACAAGGCTCCAGACCTAGTACTGGCAAATGGGGAGGCAGTGAAGGAGGTAAGTGTGGACAACCCACTAGCAAGTAGCAACCACCAAACAGTGTGGCTCATTCTTGTGCTGGTCTGGGAGACAGGGGTCATGGGCACTAAGGTCTTGGACTGTAGTAGGGTGCACTTTAGGAGGATGTGAGCAATACTGCAAGGGAGACTCCAGGATATAAGGCTGGGAATGGATGCAGAACAAAAGTGGGGAGTCATAAAGACTGGGCTAACAGAGGCCACAGTAGCCTGAACCAGGGCCAGTAGTAAGAAGAGTAGAGCCAAAAAACCATTCTGGCTGAACAAGGAATTGCTGCAAAGGGTGAGAGCAAAGAGGGCTGCATACCAGAAGTACAGGAGAACAGGGAAGGGAGAGGATAAGGAGGCTTATGGGAGTTGGTCAAGGAAGGTGACCAGGATGGGGAAAAAAGCTAAGCCTCCAGGGAATTAAGGTTAGCACAGGGCATAAAGGGAGGGAAAATGACTTTTTTTAGGTATGTCAGGGAAAAGACGAAGTGCAAGGAACATATTGGGAGGATAAAATGGGGAGGGGATTGGGTGGAAAACGGGGAGGAGCAAAGGAAATTCTAAATGCATACTTCTGCTCCATTTTCACTAAGGAGAGAGATGGTCCACTACCAGCATGGGCTGGTGGGTGAGGAAAGGGGGGGAGGAGGCAATGGACAAAGTGATCGCAGGGAGTAGGGTGCAAGAGGGGCCAAGGGCAGTAAGGGTGGCAAGGCACCAGATCCCGATGGCATCCACCCATGGGTGCTGAGGGAGATGGCAGAGCTGTTGCCTGAGCTGCTGGCAGATCTGTTCAACACCTCCCTGGAAATGGGGTGTGTGCCCCAGGACTGGAGGATGGCCCATGTGGTGCCCCTACACAACAGTGGGCCTACGGAGAAGCCAGGAAATTATTGGCTGGTCAGTCTCATGTCCATAGTGGGTAAGCTTATGGAGGCAATACTGAAGGAAAGGCTGGTGGCATTCCTAGAGAGTAATAGCCTCCAAGATGGGCAGCAACATGGATTTGTCTCAGGGAGGTCTTGTCAAACCAAACTAACAGAGTATTATGACTGGGTGGGAAGGGAGTTGGACAGGGGCCATGCGGTACATGTCCTATACTTGGACTTCAGTAAGGCCTTTGATACAGTGCCTTATGAGAGACTAGGGGAGAAGTTGATGGCAGTGGGGGTGGGAAAAAGCTGACTAAATGGTTAGAGAACTGGTTACAGGGGATGGTGCAGAGGGTGATGGTGGGGGGAGCTCTTGGAACCCAGAGCAGTGACAAGTAGGGTGCTGCAGGGGTCACTGCTGGGCCCGGTGCTATTTGGGCTCTTTATCTCCAATATAACACATGGACTGGGGAGCAGGGCTAGTCTGTTCACAGATTATACCAAATTGGGGTTGGTGATGGATGAAAAAGGATGGATAGGAAAAACTGCAGGGGGACCTAGCCAAACTAGAGACATGGTCAGTGGAGAGGCAGCTAGGATTCAGTGCAAAGAAGTGTAAGGTGATGCACTTCAGGGCTAAGAACCAGAAGAGGGACTATTGGTTGGGGCGGGTGAGGTTGGGGATCACAGAAGAGGAGAAGGGCCTAGGAGTGTTGGTAACTGGGAGCATGAACAACTCAGCCCGGTGCAGGACAGCAGCCGCGAAGGCAAACAGGATGCTGGGCTGCATCACAAAGGGGTTCTCATCCAGACACAGGGATGTGATCCTGCTTCTCTACAGATCATTGGTCAGACTGCACCTGGAATACTGTGTGCAGTACTGGAGGCCATACCTGAGGAGACATATAAAGTTACTGGAAGGGGTGCAAAGGAGGGCAACAAAAATGTTAAAGGGGATGGAAGGAAAGGAATATGAAGTTAGGCTGAAGGAGCTGAACATGTACACACTGGAGGAGAGAAGGGATGGGGGGATATGATTGAAGCATTTAAATACCTGAGGGGGGTAAATAAACCTAGCAATGAGGGGGTGTTAAAACTGAGGAATGGAAGAGAGACGAGGGGCATGGACTAAGGCTGGAAGGAGGACATTTCAAGAGGGAAATGAGGAGGCACTACTTCACTGAGAGGGTGGTGTCTAGTTGGAATGCATTGCCAGAGGGGGTGGTAACATGTAGGACAGTCAATAACTTTAAGAAGCAGTGGGATAAAGCAAGAGTCAGGGGGCATGGGCTGGGACAAGCGGGGGAGGAACTGCGGGGGAGGAGGCTGGGGCAGCTGCAATCTAGGGTGCAAGCTGCACACTTGGGCAGACTTAGATAGATCAACTGGTCTGTTCTGCTGGCAGATTCGTATGCTCATATGTATGTTCGTATGTAAAATCACAGTGACTCTGTTCATGAGCAGAGGTCCCTAAAATGCCTATGTTGAAAATTTGGTGACAAACGTCGATAAAATGACTGTTACAAGCATGCGTTGTGCAGTTTCCATGCACCCTCGTAACTTCACAAATTTGTAGTGTTTCCACCCCAGATTTTCAGCATTGGCATTTTTGCACACCTCCTTATGAACAGTATAACTGTCACTTTTCACATCCTGCCTGAAATATGCGTTTAAACATCTTGTGCAGAATAGCGTGGTTGCTGTGGGGAAATCAATGTTTGGGACAGATTAACATAGAAACATAGAATTTGATGGCAGATAAGGACCGCTTGGCCCACCCAGTCTGCCCATTTCCCTACCTACTGGATAAGCTGCAGATCCTAGTTAACCAGCAGCCTACTTCTTCCTACCCCTACCCCCTAGAATGGCCTTATAACTGTCCCATGCATGCTTGAATTCCACCACTGATTTTGACTCCACAACCTCCTCCGGAAGGCCGTTCCATGCATTCACAACCCTCTCTGTGAAAAAATACTTCCTTAAATTACCTCTGAGCCGCCCCCCCTCTATCTTCAATTGTGCCCTCTTGTTCTTGCACACCTCTTTTTTTGAAAGATGCTACCCTCTTGGACTTTGTTGATTCCCTTGAGGTACTTGAACGTTTCTATCATATCCCCCCTCTTTCTCCTTTCCTCGAGGATATACATATTAAGCTCCTTTCGCCTCTCTTCATATGTCTTCCGGTGCAGACCCTGCACCATTTTAGTTGCCCTCCTCTGGACAGCTTCCATCCTGTCTATGTCTTTGCGAGATTGGGTCTCCAGAACTACACACAGTACTCCAGATGGGGTCTCACCAGCTGTCTGTACAGAGGGATAATAACTTCCTGTTTTCTACTGGTGATGCCCTCCTATACATCCCAGTATCCCCAGCCCTCCTTGCTGCCCTCTCACATTGCTTGCCCACCTTAGGTCATCCATATGACTACCCCAGGTCCCTTTCTATTTTGTTGTTGTTAGTATCTCACCCCCATTGTGTACTCTTCCCTGGGTTTTTGTTTCCCAGGTGCATTATGTGCACTTCTTAGCATTGAATCTAAGCTGCCATGCATTTGACCATTCCTCTAACCTTGCCAAGTCCCTTCTCATCTTTCCACCCCACCCTGTGCATCAACTCTGTTGCAGATCTTATGTGTCATCTGCAAAGAGACATACTTTTCCTTCAGTCCCTCTGCAATGTCACTTATAAAGACATTGAAGAGGACCGGATCTAATACTGAACCTAAGTGCCCCACTAGTAACCCCTCCTTTCTTCTGAGTGGACTCCATTTACTGTTACTCTCTGTGTCCTATTCTCCAGCCAATTCTTTACCCAGGCTGTCATCTTGGGACCCACTCCCAGGCTGGCTAACTTGTATATTAATCTTTGAGTGGGACTGTGTCAAATGCCTTGCTAAAGTCTAGGTAGGCCATGTCCACAGCCCCTCCCTGATCTACTACTTTGGTCACCCAGTCAAAGAAATCTATCAGATTCATCTGGCATGACCTTCCGCTGTGAATCCATGCTGCCTAGGGTCCTGTGCCCTCTGGCCTCTAGATACTCGACAGTTCTTTCCTTCAGAAGTGATTCCATCATTTCCCTATCACTGAGGTTAAACTAACAGGTCTGCAGTTTCCTGCTTCTGTCTTGCTCCCACTTTTGTGAGGGGAATCACATCTGCCCTCCTCCAGTACTCAGGTACCACCCCATCCTCCATGATTTGTTAAAAGGGTAGTCAGTGGTGTCACTAGTTCTACCCTTAGTTCTTTTAAATTCTTGGATGAATCCCATCAGGCCCCATTGCTTTGTCCACCTTCAGTTTTAAGAGTTCTTTCAGAACCCTTTCTTCTGTAAATGGGCTGGTATCAACTTCTGTATCCAGAGTGTTTCTACTGTTTGTTTTAGGTACCTCCCTCTTCATTTGTAAATACTGAGCAAAATATTTGTTTAGTATCTCTGCTTTTCACAGTCTCCTCTGCCCACCCTCCCTCCCCTTTATTAAGCCACACTATCCCTCCCTTGGCCTTCCTTCGCTCCCTGATGTACCTATAAAAGGTTTTATCCCCCTTCTTAACTGAGTTGACTATCTTTTCCTCGGTTTGGGCCTTTGCTGTTCTGACTGCCTTCTCAGCCTCCTTTTGCTTTAACTGATACAGTTCTCTGTCCTGCTCCTTCTGCAATTCCTTGTACTTCCTGAATGCTTTCTTTTTCTCTTGAACCTTTACTGCCACTTCCTTTGAGAACCATAGAAAACAAGAAAATCATAGTGACAGTGTTCATGAGCAGAGTTCACAAAATGCCTATGTTGAAAATTTGGTGAAATAATTCCACTAAATGACAGTGTTATGCACATGCGTTGTGCAGTTTCCACATACACTTGGAAGTTCAAGCATTTTTAATATTTTCACTACAGATTTTCAACATTGCCATCTCTTCACACCTCCCTATGAATGGTACAATTGTCATTCTTCACATCCTGCCTGATCTGTGTTTTCATACATCTGGCACACGATGACACGGTCGCTGTGGGAACTCAAAGTTCAGGACACATTGACAAAATCACAGTGCCACTGTTCATGAGAAGAGATCCCAAATGCTTTCATGAGGTGGGGGTCACAAAAAGGCCATGTTGAAAATCTGTAGTGCAAATACCAATAAACAACTGGGGCATTAGGGTTTCTAACCATAACGTCCCACCCTGTACAGACTGACAGGCATCAGGGGTGTGCCTTTGGATTGCTGACTGTAATGTTCATGACATTCCACTCCCCCCACCCTGCAGCCAGTGACAGGCATCAAGGTGTACCTTGGACTCTTCAGCCCCAGAGTTCACCCCATTCTCCTATATTGCACCCATTTCAGCGAATGTCGTTATGGAGTAGAGTGACTGTAAAGCTGAACACCCGAAGGCACATCTCAACACTTGTCAGTGTCTGCAGGATAGGGTGAGGTGAAATGGCATGAACGTTATGGGTGACAACCCAAACACATACTCCAATGCCTGTCCATCTCTGCAGGGTGGAGGTGGGGTTGGCATGAAGTTCAATACTTCACTGCCATTCCTACTCTGCATCTGTCTAACTCCTGCATTTCCAATGCTAATACCAGCAAGCAAACATTCGGCATTGACAAATGCTTGTTAAAAACAGGGGTGACCTGGGCATTCTTCCACCTGTCCAGGAATATACCAGTTCGTAGAGACATATTAAATATTTTTGTCAGTGGGAGAGCTAGTTTGTGCAGAAAGAGGGCTACTAGCTTCATATCAATATTATCGCTTCCCATCCTGGTTTTGCGTAGTACCTTACAGAGATATTTTACTGTTTGAGAGCTGGTGATTTGTTTGAAATAGAAGGGTGGGTGTCCTGGGTTTGCAGAGTGGTGGAGGTTGGGGCCCTTGGGTCTGCTGGGAGGGCCAGTTACTAGATACTCAGCAGGCAGGACTGTGGAGGGGTCAGTAAATGCGGTATTGAAGGCATTGGCCAGGTCAATCGGTTGTTGTAGAGGGCCTCTGGAGGTGACTATGAGGTTGGGTGGAGCTCTGGATTCCTGACCTGTTAGATGCCAGACATTATTCCAAAACTCCCTCCAGTTACCCTAGCTATTTTCCAATGTCTGACTAAAGTAGGAGGCCTTTGCTTCCCACACCAGTCTGGTGCATTTATTCCCGGCTGCTTTGTATGCAGCATAGTCAGAATGTTTCCTGTAGCCTTGGCAATGTGCCAGAGATAGTCTCTCAATTTCATTTGTTCTAATAGGGAGCCACTAAGACAGGGGTTAAAAGAGCCTTTGACTTTGGTAGTTTTGATCAGGGCAAAGGAGTTGCAGGCTTTATTGAAGAGGGTACAAAATTAGTCCAGTGCCTGGTTGGTATCAGTCATGCCATCCAAGGGGGACCAGTCAATATTTTAGATATGTTCTAAAGTGGTGCAGTTGTCCTTTTTTAGTGACCGATTTTTTGTTTGAATTGGTGGGTCCTTTGGGCACTTATTGATCCATAGACGTACTGCTGGGGAGTGGTCACTTAGGGTATCAGGAAGGACAGAGACCTTTGTAATGTGCTCTGGACAGCTGATGAGGAGCCAATGAGAGTAGCAGTGCTGGTATTGTAGTTTCTTCTGGTTTCTTGTGAGACCATTTGAGAGAGGTAGAGGCCACTAATTCTATTTCTAATGGCCACAGTATCCTTGGCAATCCAGTTAGTGTTGAAGTCTCCAAGTATTACCTGCTCCCAATTAGTTTTTTCTTGGCCAACATGGTCATGGAACTATTCTAGTCCTATTCCTTGATTTCCCGGTAGTAGATAGACAGTGGTGAGTAGCAGTGTTTTGCATTGTCATCCAATGGTGAGTTTAACGGACAGTATTTGTGTTTCCTTGGTGTTGATATCATTAGGCATCATCTGCCCCTTAATGTTATTCCTCAGATGAACCAGGCATCCACCACCATGTTTTATCAGTCTGTCCTGATGAAATATGGTATAGCCTTCGAGGGAGATGTCAGCATTTGGTGTCTTATGGGTGAGCCAGGTTTCTGTGATCGAGATTAAATCTGGTCTTTGAATTGCAACCCAGGCTTGGAACTGGGAGAATTTAGATAGAAGGCTGCAGATGTTATTTTAAAGTTACCTTGGCCTTTTGGGTTAGCATTGCCTAGGAGGCCAGGGTTGGGATGCATGTTGCCTGATAAACACAGGAGGATGGTAATAATTACTTTTGTGTGGTGTATCCAGTAACTTCAAGGTCTGTGGAGTTGTCTGTACCTACATCGATTATGATTGTTTGCCTTTTTTGTCGGGGGGTGGTTACACATCAGGGCAGCAACATAGGCAGCTGAGAGGAGGATGTACCTTTTAGGTTGTGATGGTTGACCCGGCAGGGGGTGGCAGGGTTTGATCTCTACACTCATGGTACCGAGTATATGATCCAGTGAGTGAAAGGCTGCAGGGTTACGGTTTGGTACTTCAGCGGAGCCTTCATCTTGAACAACTTTAGTTGTAGGCAGTGAAATAACTAGTAGCAATAATAGGAGCATGGAAGATCACTGTGGTGAATGCCAGCAGTGAGTTAGCATGGTGGCTTTAGTGGTGAGTTCCTTTAAGAGAGTGAGAAGGGTGAAGAGAGTAAACCTGAGCCCTAGGATTGGTTGCAGTTCTGTATTTAAAGAGTGGAGGGGGGGGAGTGGGTGGGAGAAATTATACAGTACAGTATTCACTTCATCACAGAAAATTCAGGTTAAAAAAATGTGGAAGACCAGCTTCACACACACTGGAACCCAGCAGCCAATCAGTTCAGGCTTTTAAAGCCTGCCAGCCAATAAGGAGTACTTCAGTCCTGCCAGCGTCCAATTGGATCGCAGCTAGAGAGGAATCCGGGAAACAGCTTAGGCCAGAGGCAGGAGGTACTGAGCCTAGCCGGTGCAGATGCAGCAGGGTCCAGGAAAGGCATGGGCAGCGGCGGCATAGCATATAGGCACCTTTTGTGAAAATAGTACTGGGCATAAAAAATACTGAGATTTTAATATATCTATACGCTGGGGCAATAGACAGGAAGAGGCAAAACCATGTCATCATCTTGTGAGTTTTGCCAGTGCGATCTCCCAGGGGGTTCCACTCCATTTCTCAATATGCCACCTGAACCATGTCAAAACTAAAAAGTTATAAGTGATCAGGTATTTTAATGATAATCCATATACTGTGACTCAGGGAGAGGGGGATCGGGGTGCTTGAGCCACAATCTATGCACCAGTGGCTCAAGCACCTTTCCCAGTAGATCTCTGTTAAGTTGTTGACTGTTGGCATCCTCCCTGGTACCCCATGAGAAAAAGATTCCATACTTCTTGGGGTAATCCCAATTGGAGTAATTTCAAATATATAAACATGGCTAAGTATTTTTTTTTGCTTTTTTTTAATTTTGTACTTTCCAATTTTTGTTCATGTATAATCTTAAGTTGAGAAAACATTGACGTTTTATTTTTCATTGCATGCTAGTGAATGACCACACTGAAAAACACATGCACATTTTTCATATCTTGTGCCATAATATACTTTGCACATGTGTAGGTGACAGTTTTTGAAAACAATGTGGCCCTCAACAGGTTTTAATTTTGCACAGAAATTCGCAAGATTTTGTTAATAAATAAAATGTTAACATTAAATATCGAAAAAATAAGTCAGAGGCCTTGTTAGGCCCTATTGTTATGACTACACAAGTGTTAACATTTACCATTAAGTAATTATTGTGTTTTAGAAGTTTTAGATTTCTGTAAACTTTTTGTTCATGTCTAACTTTAACATGATAAAAAAAAGTCATTTCTTTTTTCCATGTTTTTTCCCTGATGGACCATTTTTGTCTAAGGCACATGAAAATTGCTCAAGATTTAAACCCTAATAACTTTACAATAAAAAAAATACTTTGTTCTGCAACCACCAAAAAGCCTTATTTTAAGACAAGATCTAATACATGTGTAAGTCTCAAAATGAACTCTGTATTTTTTTATTTGTGTGCAAAAAGCCTCCTAAAATAGTAGTATTTTATGTGAATTGTGCAATCTGTAACTAAATAACCAGCCAACTGATTTGTATAAAACATTGTAGACAAGTAGCCCTTAGGACTGAGAAGGTATATGACAATTTTCACAGTCCTAGGGGCTAAGCTTTCAAAGATAGGGTGTGTGTGTGTGTGTGTGTGTGTGTGTGTATGTGTAATATATATTAAATAAGAGTATATATCTAATAAGTTACAGTACATGCAATAGTTCATGGAAATATATCAGCAAGGGGAGCTATTGAGGTACATAGTTTAGGTAGCAGCTGAAAAAAATGCTAACTTTTTTCCAGTCTAAATTTGACAAGGGACAACAACTTTAAATGGAAAATAAAACATAGACATACTTACCTCTAAAGGCTTATACAGTAGTTGTCTGATTCATCAGAAGACAGTCTAACAACAGAGCTGAGTTTTTTTTTTAATTATTACACTAAGAGTTTAATTTAGTTTAAAACATTATTGTGATTCTGTAAGTAATCATCATGGTTCTCTGAAGAAACCAATGTTTTTTGTTTTAGTTTCTGTAGAAAATCATGATGATTTTCTACAGAATCATGGAACCTTAGAGTATCTTCTGATGAATCACAGTACCCTCCACCCCATCTCAACAGGTAATTATATCTAAAACACCAGTGGTGGGTGTTCATTTCTGCCATTAGTCCTTCTGTCTAGCGACCTCTTTGGAAATTAACTTTGCCCAATAGAGTACCATCCCTGTTCATAAATCATGAATAACATTTTTTACTTACTACTAGTACTACTGCTTGACTCATTATTACATAAAACACCGTGACTGGTGAAGTGAGTGCCCAATCCACCACCAGTACCCTCATTTTTTTCCCTTTTGATCAGTAACAATTGGTAGTTTTATATTCTATTAAATACAGATAGTGGGAGCCAATTATCCCCCTCTGCCTCCTAGCTGCCTGATTTCTTTCTTTAACCAGTGGATAGTGCCCAGTACCACTGCCAGTATTCTCCCCTTCTTTCTGGTCCACATATGAATTTCAGTCCCACTACCAGGACTCCCTGTGGTGGATGACTGGAACAGCCCTCCCTCTGCCCCATTTGGTCACTGATCAAAACCAGTAGGGAAATAAACAATGAAAAATCCCACCCTCACTAACCCTCTGGAATCCTCCTCCCACACTGCCACACAGGCACATGACTGTGGACCCATGGTGGCCATCCTGAACAAACTCCAGGGCTACCATCAGCTAATGTAATCAGTACAGCAACTGGCATAGTGGTTGGCAACCATGGATTTTGTTCAGGCTGACCACCTCCTCAGGTATTTTCCCAGGTCACTCAGGGAGGGTGTAGACTTTACTTCATGGTGATGGCCAAGCCTGGGTTTAATTTGAATTATTTCCTGGACTCTTGGAGTTGGACGGTCACAGGAGTCCCTCAGTCAGGATGATTTGGTTCAACTGGTCCAGATGAGACTCAGAGCGCAGTGGTGGGAGGCAGTATAGCGCAGTGGTTTAAGGCTCTGAGCTGCAAATCTGGAGACCTGGGTTTGAATCCCACAGCCCCCACTTGCATACTGTGTGACCCTGAGCAAGTTACTTAACTTTCCTGTGCTCCCAGGTTGCACCTGTAAACAAGCTTTCAGCTTAGTGTGTTACTCCTGGTAAAACAACTGGGAAAAAAAAAATATATATATGGTGCAGTGACTGGATAGCAGGTTTCATTTGGCAGCAGGCACATGGTCAGTGGTAGGTTGCTGGGGGGGAAGGGTTCTTTTGATCATGGTGGACTGGAAGACTTACTTCTCTGGACACCAGAGTCAGATTTTCTAGTGCCTCCACCAGTGGCACTAGCAGCACCAGTTCTCTAGTTCTGACTCACATGGCACCACCTATCACCTCTAGAAGAACACCTAACCCAATGGAGGATACTCACCTTTCAGCAGCAGCAGCCCAATGTGTAGACCCTAAGAGACAAAAAGGTGGGGGAAGGACTTTCAGCTACAGGGGTCAGTTTTTGTTGTGCACTGTGTTGGGGGGTAACTTCCTTGAATGCAAAATTGGATGACTCCTTTTCTTATTTCGATGAATTACCTGGCAGTGGAATGATAATTAAATTTTTTTTGTCCAGTATTAGATACTGCTTAGCAATTAAAATACAAATTGTAGAGAGAATATAATGTGACCTACTAGCAACTGAATCCAGGCCCTCAGAATACCATCCCGGTGCTCTAATCACTGAGCTACAGGCTCACAAGGTTGGAGCTGGGGTTTTTGAACACACTTCTTTTTTCTGGTATTACATATCCTGCTACTAGGAACAATCAAGATGACAATTAGTTTTTTTCTGTTGCAGTATTAGCCACTGCTTAGCAATTAAATCACAGATTGTAGGAAGAAAGAAATAATGTCATCTACTGCAATTGAAACCAGTTCCCCTTCCCACCCAAATACTGTCCCAGTGCACTAACCACTGAGCTACAGCTGGTATTGGCATGGAATCATATTTATTGTAGGAATATCTGAAAACCCAATGGATGCCTAATTGAACTGAATCAGCTGATTCTGATTACTCCAATGTAGACAGGCATTGCTATAGTAAAAATATTTTAATATATGGAAAAGTGCATTTACACCATTTCAATACATTATTATTATTATTTTTTAGAGTTTTTGGCTGGGAAAGGCACTCTGAACTTGATTGTAGGTGTGACCTAGGAGTACAAGGAGGTTACATGACTTGCTTAGGGCAACACGGTATACAAAAATGATGACTGTGGGTTTCAAACCCAGGGCTGCTGGATTTCCAGGTTCACAGCTTCATGCTCTAACCTCTAGGCTATGCTGCCTTCAAACAATGAAAGTGAATTATTTATTCACTCTATGTATTTATTTATTCATTGAAAAAATGGTTACCAGGAGAGACACACTGACTTACAGCAAGTCAGATGACATGGCTACAATGACAATGACATAAAGTGCAAAAGCTAAGTGCAGCACAAACAAGACAGCAAAGTTGTTACGTATAGTGGAAGGCAAATAACTTAGCACACAAATCAGCTGTGCAGACTGGACATGATCAAAAAGTGCTTAGCGCATGAATGAACAGAGGCTGATCTGGTCTTGACAGGAGGAGTCAAACAGGCTGTTAAACTATCCACAAAACAGCCAAAACCATGCAGTTGGGGGAAGAAAATGTAAGGGGAGGGCAAAATCACAGGGGAAGGTTAGGAAGGGTTCAGGTAGAGCACTGGCAGGAGCACGGGGAGAGAGGAGAAGGTTTAGCTGGTAACTAACGTAGGGAGAGGGAGAGGGAGAGGGGGATGGAGGAGGGTAGCTGGTTCCAGAGGGAGAGGAGGCAATAGGAGAATGCAGATTTCCTAGCTGAGGAGTGTGGGTGGTGAATGGAGAAGGTGCAAGGGTCCCTTGAGTGCAGGGAGTAGGAGGAGGAGGTGTGGATGTGGGAGAGGAGTGAGGATAGGTATGAGGGGAGGGATCCAAACCAGTATTTAGAGATGAAGGAAGCATAGTGGCACTGGCAATGTGAGGGGAGAGAGAGGAAGGATAGGGAAGAGTATAGAGAACAGTGGTGGGTAGGGTACTAGAGGGTGAGTTGGTAGCAAAGTGGTAGAAGGCATTGCAGAGGTTGTCCAGTCTGGCAAGGAAAGTGGAAGGGGTGGTACCGTAGACTACATCTGCATAATTGAAAACAAGAACAACCATTTTGGCGACCAGCTCCCAGAGGACCTGGGGAGAAAGGAAGTCCTATATGTGGTACAAGACACTAAGTTTGGGGCAGAGTTTGCATTGGATGCCATCAATGTGGGCACAGAAGTAAACCAGCTAGCTAACCATGCTCTGAGGTATTTGAAAGTTGGGACTACTTCATGTGGGGTGCTATACAGTGTGGAGAAAACCAGGAGGGAGGGAGGAGAGCCTAGCCAGCTTCTGGCTAGTACCAAAAGTTATTAATGCTGTTTTTTTTTGTGTTGGCCCAAAGTTGGTTGGACTGGAATGAGTACTGAACACTGTGAAAGTCTTGCTTGAGCAAGACTTCCACAGATAAGGTTGAGGGACTGGAAGTGTAGAAAACTGTATCCTCTGCATACATGTGAATATGCGAGTAGGCACAGGCAAACAGAAGGTTATCTAAGAAGGGAGAGAAAAGGATTGGGCACAGAATGGAGCCCTGTAGGACCCAAGCTTGGATATGGAGGGGTGGGGAGAAGGTGCCCCCTACCTGTACCAACTGTTCTTGGCCCAAGAGATAGGAATGAAACCAGTCAACAGCAGGGGCTCAGAGGTCAGAAGGTCTCAGCTTGTCCAGGAATGAATGGGACCATGAACCAAAGGCTTTGGCCAGATCAATGAAAATGGCCATTTTGATATGCCTCAGATTCATCCCAGAGAAACAGAATAACATCAGTGACCCAAAGCAGGAAGAAGAGGATGGAGTAATACTTCCTAAAACCAGACAGGAGTGGGGAGAGGAAGTTGGAGGAGTGATGGAAGTCTGCAAGGCATGAGTAAGCTAATTTCTCTTGCGATTTTGCAAGAGAGAGAGGAGGAGGAGGAGGAGGGAGATTAAGTGAAAGTTGCCAGGGGTGGAGGGATCACCCCCTTTGTGAAGGAGGTGAACTATGGAAATTTATCAAGACAGAGGGACAGCACAAAGGGTGAAAGGGATGTTTAGGAGGTGAGTAAGGGGAAGGCAATGGCAGGATTTGACAGATGGAGAAGTTTGGGGTTCAGGCCATCCAGGCTAGATTTGGATGGGTTGAGCGAGGAGGGCAAGCAGGGTTTCCTGCGGAGTGACAGGTGAAACATCAAACCCCAGTGGGGATGAGGTAAGAGGAAGGGAGGAATTGGGGGAGAGGAGCCAGGAGGTGGGGGGAGGGGACAGCACAAGGGGTGAAGGCTCATTGACTCATTGAAGTGAGCAGTAATGGAGGGGTGTGGTCAGATACTGGTGAGCCATTAACCTTGAGTACCAGGGGAGAGGACTGGGCTGGGAATCGCAGAGGGAGTGAATCACATTCCAGAATTTGGCTGGGGAGTTAAGATTATTCTGGAGGTTGTCCTTAAAACAGAGGGGCTTGGCAGTGAAAACAAATTGCTAGGATCTCTGGATATTTAACATGATAAAAAGATTCATTTAAAAAATAAAAAGAGTTTATAGCCCTAACAGGTCTATGCACAGGCCTTTCTAAGTATATTTTTCCAAAAAGGGCCACTTTAAGCTACTAAAAGGCTACTTTATTGTATTTTGCCACTGTACTGCATTGTCTTTGATTGTTGAAATTATCCTGTAACACATCCACCTGTTGTAATTTACCATGTATCTTTCGTCAGGTGTGATATTTCCCACACTGCTATTTATACTGTGATGTCTGTACGCTGTATGTTCTGTATTGTTTTATATGACGTGGAACTTTTGTAAAGGAGTCTCTGACTCAAAGGTATTAATTCTGATTGTATTCATTAAATAAATACTGTAAGTGCTGAGGGCTGAAGCGCTGAAGAGTGACTAACCTCATGCTACACCAGTGACCCGAGTTCGGGAATGACCTCAGGTTGCTGGTGGTCATTCTGGGGGAAGGGCCAGGAGTGGATGTAACTACCACCAGGCAGCTCTCCGATCAGGGTGGCTTGCTGACTCAGCTATTGGCTGCCACAAGGTAGAGGCCTGGCAGCAGTGTTGAAACATGAGCGGCAGACATGTGTGTCACAGTGTGGGGGAAAGAGCAGCAGGTTTTGGGGAACATGTGCACCTCCACATGCATGTACAACCAGTGTTGCCTCAGCTTGCACAGGGCAGAAAAGAGAAGAAGGGACTCGAGGGTTAGCTGGTGCACTGCACATCTCTCCATACCTGCACTACCACCTGGACTCCTTGGAGTATTCTAGATATGTGCATGGGGGGGTGGTCCTCCTCCCCCACCACGGGGAAGGGGGTAATCTGTGGGGGAACTGCATAGAGATAAGTCTGGGGGAGGAGGCAGCTGGTCTGGGAGAGGTGAGGATGGAGCGGCCAGCAACCTGAGGGGTAAAATGCTTCATGGGGGGGAGAGCTAACTTTGGAATCATACATGATAAGAACATTAAAGACTGGAATCCCATAGACATGGCTAAGTCCTGTCAATACAGTCTCCTTGCACCAGTACACATTGATGCAAGTTGATTTACATCAGAATACTTTTAATCATAACATTATTTCATTTAAACTAAGTCAGTATGTTTTAAATGTATTAAAAAAACAGGTGTCTGACTTCTCCATGGAGGTAAACAATGTTTAAAGGAGAACTAAGTCAAAATTTGCACAGACATATGTTGTGCAGAGTGTTTTGATTTGTGTGTGTAGTCCTAGTCACTACAACAACTCTGCAAAGCTTCAACGACTGGATCCACAGCTGAAATCAGAGCTGCTGACGATCTGTTTTCTTCATTAAAGGCTTTACTGAAGCCAAGGGAGCACTTTGTAAATTAAGCTGATAATATGCAATGCCAGCGTTTGCACCAGAACTGCTCCAGAGTGGCTATAAATAATTATTTTAAAATGACAACTGTTTTAGTTAAAAATACTGTAACTTAATGAAATATGACTGACTACTGACTATGACTATTTTACTTTTCTAACTCCTAAATATGGCTAAATAGGGGTACATATGGGTATGGTAAGGGCCACACATTTGGTATGATATGGGCCACATGTTGTTGTAGCTTATGTCTTACTGAAAAATTGAAATGTGTCTCATGACCACGAAAAGGTTGGATACCCCTGTCTTATTGCCTTTTTCCCTTTGTTTGCTATTAAGAGTTTTTTTTTTTTATTCGCTAACTGGTTTTCTGGCCCCTGGGGATCTCCATGTTAGCCATATTTATTGCTCTTTTTCCTGCAATGCCTCCTGTCTCATGTGACAGTGATGTGTTCGGCACCACCGATTTCATGAGGGAAAGCTGCTGCAGCTGCAATCTGCTGTTAGCAGCTTGATGTTCTGGCCTCAGCTAAGTAACTCCAACCCATTCTTTTTGTATTCTAGGTACGGTATGTGTCTAGATCTTGGTGTAGCTAGTAGGAATAAATCTTTTGTTTTTAAAGCAGCGATGTTTGTTAATCAACATGTAGCTTTTTCTCAGCAATAATGTTTTCTGCAAAAACATCAATATACCTATTTTCGTTTCATTATCTTTCACTCTGAAATGAAGGTATGGATTTAGAAGTTTTTAAAAGTTCCCTCTCCCATGCCATGCCTGCCATGAAACAGTTAAATATCTTGTACTGTGCTATTTATCATCAGAAACCTGTGGTAGCACCATGGTTATGCACTCGCAGTATGAATTTAGCATGTACATTCAACAGGCAACCTCAGTGGAAGAGATTTTTACTAATTGCAAGTGGTGGCCATCTTTAATGACTTGAGTCACTAATTACAAAATAAGCTCTAAAAGCTGTTTTAAAAATATCTGAGAAAATTAAAAATACACTGAGGATAAATCTAAGTATGTCAAATTCATTAACTAGTTCCAGTTACACTTGATCTAAGGTTGAAATAGTGATGTATTGGGAAAATCTTCTAACTTTTGGGGATAAGCCAAGTAATGTGGCTTTTGTTTTAGGGACTTTTAAGGCCAATTTCTCATTAGTGAACCACTGCTGATGAAAATGGAAGTTGTGCTGAAGAATTTCATTGATAGTGATGATGTCTTTCCCATGCACAAAGATGACTACAGTACATCATCTGCATACAGAAGGGTCTTGAATGGCTGAGAGAGACAGAAAATTGCTCTCTGCACAGTAAAACACTCTTAGAGCTGCTGTGAGCATATTTTTCTTCTTCTACCTCCTTGACTGTTTACGTATGCAACTTTCACTGCATTGTCTGAGCATACCTCTACCACCCCAGATCTGATCCTGAAACTGGCAAAAGGCACAGAAAAACATCCTCATCTCAAGGATGTTGATCTACAAGTGTTGGTCCTCTGGACCCCAGACACCCTGAACTGGAATCTGATTTTGAAATACACCCCCACCAAGGAAACTGGAAACCATCAGCAGCATTATGTCAAAAGGTGAGAATAGAGGCATCCCTCTTGAAAGATTGTGTGGATTCTCCCACCAAGAAAACAGTTGGTGGACCAATAGGGGAATCAAACTGGAACCTGACATTGTTCTAAAGTTGGAGAGCAAGTCACATGGAGATGAACCCGTAAGGGTCTCATACAGACATAGCCCAAGGGAATAACTCTACTGCTACTGTCATCAGCCGTATAATCTAAAGGCATTAATGGACTGACACTATTGTCCAAGACCTAATATATCACATATCCTACAGGAGACTCTCTACCCTCGTTGGGGAGAGGACCACTGTCTGTAAATCCATTTGAAAGGATGCCCCTAGATCTTCCATATTCTGGGAGGGTTGAAGAGAGTTCTTCTCTTTGTTTCTATTCCAGCCATGTGGCTCCAGGACTAGTAGGCCAGGGTACTCGGAGGTTCAGGCTAGGGCCCAGTAAATGTTTTCTCCAGAAGCAAGTTAGTGCTTGGAGCAAACCAAAGGTATATTGGAACATGCTTGGGCACTTTGCGGGTGCTCAAGGTATGTTTCAATCAGTCACAATTCTGACTGCGATCACAAACCCAAGTCCCCTACTGGTCACAGGAGTATATGGCCAATAGAGTGCTATGAAAATTGGGATCGTAATTCGGCTGTTAGGGCCCACTAATGGTGATTGCTTCTTGGAGCAATCTGCCATATTTGTACCATGAGATGTAAATGACCCTAAAGCACTAGTAAGGTGCTATGGGGTCATTTGCATTTCATTAGGACCTTATTACAGGCAGGAGCAAACAGAATTTGCAACCCCCCTCCACACTGCCTGTCAGGGCTGCTTGTACTGGTAGTCTGGTGTCCCATGCCACCCCCAAACACCCATTCCTTGGTGGCTAGTGGTCCTCCCAAAACACTTTTGACTGTATTTCCTGAAGTACCCTTAGTGTACAGTGGTCCTCCCATGCCCAAACATCCCTGACTACATTCAGGGAGGAGGCGGGGAACTACAGACCGGTCAGTCTTACCTCAGTAGTGGGCAAGATTATGGAAGCACTCCTTAAGGAAAGGATAGTGCAACACCTGGAATCCATAGGGGCACAGGATCCAAGACAGCATGGGTTTACAAAAGGAAGGTCCTGTCAAACTAATCTCATAGATTTCTTTGACTGGGTAACAGAGTGGTGGACCAAGGGGGCAGTTGATGTCGCCTACCTTGACTTCAGCAAAGCTTTTGACACTGTTCCACATAGAAGATTGATAAATAAGCTAGGTAGGCTCGGGTGGGTCAGAAGTTGGTCAACTGGGTGGCAAACTGGTTGACTGGCAGAAAACAGAGAGTGGTGGTAAATGGTATACAGTCAGAAGAGATGCAAGTCACAAGTGGGTACCTCAGGGATCAGTCCTGGGGCCAGTCCTATTCAACATCTTCATTAGTGACCTAGCAGATGGACTAGAGGGTAAGGCTTGTCTGTTTGCAGATGACACCAAGATCTGCAACAGAGTAGATGACCAGATGGGGTGGGCAGAATGAGAAGAGATCTGGATAAACTAGCAGAATGGTCAGAAGAGTGGCAACTGGGATTTAATGCAAAGAGTGCAAAATCATGCACATAGGGAAGAGAAACCCTGAAGCCACTTATAGGCTGGGAGGAGTTGCTAGCAGTCACAAAGGAAGAAAGAGACTTGGCATCATCATCACTGATGACCTGAAATCATCCAAGCAGACCTCTAAAGCAGTAGGTAAGGCTAGGGGGTGTTAGGGTGTATTAGTAGGGGTATCACAAGTCGTAAGAGGAGGTAATAATCCCTCTGTACAAGACATTGGTTAGGCCCCATCTGGAGTACTGCGTGCAGTATTGGAGCCACACCTTCACAAGGACATTAAGTGAGGCAGTCCAGAGAAGGGCAACCAAAATGGTGCAGGGACTGCATCAGAAGACATATGAGGACAGATTAACGGAGCTCAATATGTATACCCTTGAGCAAAGGAGGAGAGAGGTGATATGATCGAGACATTTAAACACCTTAAGGCATAAACAAGGTGAAAGAGTCTAACATGTTTAAATATAAGAAAAATAGCAGGACAAGAGGACACAGCATGAGATTAGAGGGAGGCCGATTAAGGGGAATGTGAGGAAATTTTTTCACAGAAAGGGTGGTAGATGCATGGAATGGCTTACCACAAGAAGTAGTGGCTATGAATACAGTGCAGGGCTTCAAACAGGCATGGGATAGGCATAAGGGAGCAATACAAATGACTATGAATAGATAGGTCACTGACATAGCAAAGGCCGATGGTACATTTATAAGGTAGAAAAAGAAATGGGCAGACTGGATGGGCCTTGCGGTCCTTATCTGCCGTCAACTTCTATGTTTCTATGTTTCTATCCCTGTTGTCCATTGGTCCCCCTGGCCCATAACACCCCCAGCTGTATCTATTGAAGTATCCCTGGCGTCCAGTGGTCCCTGCCATCAGAACACCTCGGATTGTATTTACTGAAGTATCCCTGATGTCTCAGGATGCCCCCTCCCCCAAACACCTCTGACTGTATTTACTGAAGTATCTCTGGTGTTCAGTGGTTCTACCACCCCTGAACGCCCCGACAGTATTTATTGAAGTATCCCTGGTGTCCAGTGGTCCTTCCTGCCCCCCCGGGTTTGACTCCCCCACCAATACTAACCTGAGCATTTCCTAGTGTCTCGTGGTCCCCTCTGCATCCGCTAGGTTCTAATCCTCTCACTCTGTCCCTCACTCTTTTCTGAGGTCAGACCCCTTCTTGACCTGCCTGCTATGTCCCCAGAGTGCACCCCCCTTTGAAAATGGGCATAGACCTTCCAGTCACCTTCATGGATGGCTGACTGACATTTTGTGATTGTACCCTGACTGTAATCAGCTGTGAGTACCCCTAGTGTCCAGTGGTCCCCACACCCTTGAACATCCCTGACTGTAATTTCTGAAGTATCCCTGGCATCCAGTAGTCCCCACACCCCTGAACATCAGCGACTGTATTTATGGAAGTATGCCTGGCTTCCAGTGGTTCCCCCGCCCCAAACACCTCTGTCTGTATTTACTGACATATCCCTGGCATCCAGTGGTGTTCCCTGCCCCTGGACACCCCCAACTGTATTTATTGAAGTATCCTTGGCATCCAGTAGTCCTTCCCACCCCCAGATTTGACTCCTCCCACCGATACTAATCCGATCATTCCATGGTGTCTAGTAGTTGTCTCCTCATTTCCTGTAGGTTCACATCCCCCCACCCACATGCCCCCCGGACCGGGCTGTCCTGTTTCCAGCGCATGCCTATTGGTCCTTTGACAACTAGCACAGAACCTCCACTAACCTCCACAGCTTGATGCTGACTGACAT
The DNA here is from genome assembly GCA_016271365.2 of Neoceratodus forsteri. Taxonomy (NCBI): domain Eukaryota; kingdom Metazoa; phylum Chordata; order Ceratodontiformes; family Ceratodontidae; genus Neoceratodus; species Neoceratodus forsteri. The sequence goes on from CM028133.1 coordinate 810,925,886, forward strand.
TTCGCTATTGCCCGGTGACTGTAAACAGCTGTGAGTACAGTAGGTGCATGATCACAAAATCAATCAATCAATCAAAAACTTTATTTATCCAGGCGAACATCATTGAGCAGAGCTCTTTTACAAGATAGACCTGGTTAGAACAGGGTTGGGTAACATCCATCACAAAAACATATAAATACATGTAAATAAGTATATAAACACAAACACAATGGTGCAGTAATAGGGGAGTCAAATGAGAAAAGGAAGACAAGGCAATCCATAACAGAAGAGGATTCAAATACAAGGGGGCAGGTCCACCACTGAATCATGCAACTGTATATAAACCATTTTCTCTGATAGAAGTACCAGTTAGTTCATTTACCGGGGCAGTCACTAGTACTAGCCATGAAAATGGCTTGGAGAACCACCAACTAATGGCAGATGGGGTACCAGGAGGGGTATGTAATACGTAAGCGAAGGATAAACATTGTGAGAAGTGAAGTCCCAAGGACTGGTCGGTAGAACTGATGCGGCGGTGGGGGCCTACGGGGAGAGGGAAAGGGGAGTTAGGACTTTTATAGTATGACTGTGTGTAGATTGTGGATGAGTGCAGTATAGAGTTGTGAAAAGAAAGCTGGAAAAAGCAGGAAGATAGACCAGTATCAAAGGGAGGACAGAGGCATCAAGGTGTTACATGAAAGCATGATGACAGACCAGGGCCAAGGAGGAGACAAGCACTAGAAGTAATTTGTTCATGATTAAATGGTACAGGTTAGCATGATGACAATTCATGGTCATGGGAAACAATTGCAGTGATCATTTCTGAGATGTGAATACAAGAGCTTGAAAGATGAGATGCCAATGGGTGACCTCAGTTTCATTTTTATTTTGAAATTTGTTCCACAAAGAGGACAGTGTAAAGCTTATAGCAGCCCTGCCAAAGTGTGAGTTAACTTTGGGAACTATCAGTAGGACAGATTTGCAACTTCTCAGGTCATAATTGCCTATTGGTTTTATAGGAAGACAGACTGTAGTGTTTTGGGGCAGTTTTTTGGAGATGGCTGTCAGGGTCCATAAGGCTGCATTTTTATCATGCCTGAATTGAAGAGAACTCCACCCCACTGATTGATATAGGGAGCAGTGGTGAGTGGAATAAGGCAGGTCTGTGATGAACCTCAAAGCTCTATGATATAATGTGTCAAGTTTGGTGAGGTAGGAAGTGGGACAGTGACTGTAGAGGATGTCAGCATAATCTATCAAGCATAGAATGATTGATTATACCAGCTGTAGTTTGGCATCTCTAGTTAAGAAGCAGGCTATCCTAAAGAACAGGCCAAGTCTCTGTCGTAATTTTTTTAGTAATTCTTCAACGTGCTCTGTAAAGGAGAGCCTATGGTCGAGCCATACTCCCAGGTATTTGAATTTAGGAACAAATTCCAACTTCTCACCAAGAATCGTAGTAATCTGTGGCACAGGATCTGATAGGGCTGAATTTACCATTTGGGCAGAGGGAGAAAAGAGCATTTCTTTTATTTTCTTGGTGTTAAGTAATAGTTTTTTGTTTAGGAGTTGGTGTTGCAGCAGGTTGAACTGAGATTGAAGGTCATTACATGCAGATTGTAATGATGGGCGGCTTACGTAAAGATCTGTGTCATCTGCAAACAGATTAATGTTGGCCTTAGTTATGCTTTCATCAATATTGTTGATGTATATTGCAAATAAGATCAGTCCTAAGATAGAACCCTTGGGAACACCTCTTAGAAGAGGTTTGAGAGTTGAGCGATCTCCTTCCGCTTTCACCTGCTGGAAACGATCAGAGAGGTAGTTGTTCAACCACTGTAAAGATAATGGGTCAGCACCTAGTGAAAATGCCAGTTGTTGGCCAGCCATGGCGGTAAGTGGAGGGTCTGTGCTGATCACTGAGGGGGGCATGTGCTGCAGACAAGATGAGTGGGTCAGGAGTCTGGCCTTGGGGGGGGCACAGGGCCAGGGCCAGTGGGGGGATCTGAACCTGTGGGGAGCAGCAAGGACCACCAGACACCCAGGAATGATTGGGTTAGTATCAGGGGAGTAGAATCCAGGGATAAGGGAAGGACCACTGGATGCCAGGCATACCTCAATAAATACAGTTGGGGTGTTCGGAGGCAGAGGTACCACTGGATGTGAGGGATACTTCAATAAATACAATTGTGAGTATTCATGGGTGTGGGAGCCACTGGATACCAGAAATACTTCAATAAATAAATTCAGGGTTGTTTGGGGCAGGGGGACCACTGTACACCAGGGATACTTAAATAATTATGGTCAGGGGTGTTTGAGGGATGGGGCGCAGGTCACAAAACCTGGTTTGGGAAGGTGGTAATTAGTACGGCACTGATGGCTACTTAATGCCTCTCCAAACCTACCAATATGCCAGTGTACCTATATGTAAGGTGCTATCATCTGCTTTGCACAGGTGCACAGCATAGTTCAGGGACCATTGCAGATGGGTTAATGACTTGCTAATCATGCCATCCAATATGGCATTTTGTGGCCCTTCCCTGCTTTGGGACCACAAAGTGGTGTTAGCAGGTCGCTAACCCAGTTTGTAAGTTTGTAATCACTACACATCTTTGAATATGCAGGCCACAGTGTTCATAGAACTGAAGTTTTGATCACATGCTATGATGATGCCCTGCTCAGGAGATTATCCAGGTAGGGATATATATGGTGATATTCTGACTACAAGGTGGCTACAAGCACAATCAGAACCTTCATAAAATCTCTTGGGCTGAGGCCAGGCTGAAGGGAAAAGACTGGTACTAAAAATATTGGTTCCAAATAGCAAATCTTAGGAACCTCTGATGTGAATGGCATATTTGAATGTAAAGGTAAGCATCTGAGAGGTTGATGGAAGTCAGATGTTCCCTTGACTGAAATGCCATGATTATTGAGCATAGGGAATCCATCTTGAACTTGGTTTACTGCAGAAATGTGTTGTGGCTTTAAAGATTCAAAATTGGAAGAAAGTCCCCTGACTTTTTGGAAACTGTGAAGTAGATGGGGTACAACCCCTGGACCCTCTCCAAAGGGGGCACACACCTGATTCCTCCAATCTGAGATTAGTGGGAGAGCATCTGATCCACAGCTTCCATTTTCCTGGGATTGCTTCAAACTGGGGACTTGAAAAAACAGCTCCTGAAAGGCAAAGTAAAGAACTCTGTTGCACAGCTTTACATTAGGATCTCCAAAATCCAGTAATATGTTGTTGTTTTGGCCCATCTTTTATAAAAATTCTGCAGTTATCTCCCAGAACCTGGGCAACTAGATGGGCTCACAAGTTCTCATACAGAGCATCTGTCCCTTTAGTTGGCACTGTGGACATGACCGAGTTAAAAGGAAACTCTGTTTTGACAGTTCTTAAAGCTATAGTATGAATCTATTGAGCATAGATTCCTATATCCTCAAAAGGAATGAAAACGGACTCTGAAATGACAAAAGTGACCTGAGCCTCTGTCTCTAAATGATGATGATGTAGAGTGCTGCTGACCCTTAGACATAGAAACACAGAAAAACAGAACTGGGTTGCAGGAGGAGACCGAATGTCCATCAAGTCTGCCATTACTATACTACCTTACGCCACCAACCTTCTGCCTTGGTGTGCTGTAGCCTTTCCCCCTATGACCCCACCCCTCAAACCCTTGCTGCTCACCTTAGGGATCATAAATCCCCATTGTAATATCCCAGCTGTGTTTAAACACATTAACAATAGCTGCCCCATTAGTTTGACTGGTAGTCTGTTCCATAGTTCCACCAGCCTCTCAGCAAAGTAAGACTTGCTCAGGTTTCTCCTGAAATTGGCCCCCACCAAGTTCATGTCATGCACCCCTTAGGACCTCACTGCTTACCATGTTTATACTGTATGACTGACAAACTTACATGTTTCAATCATATCTAGGTAACTGGAATGTTTCCTATAATAACATCTGCAGATTTGCCTTATCCACTTCTAGGCTAACTGTATATTATACTCTAAATTAGGTTGGTTATCCCCTTCCTCTCATCACACATTTGCACTTGGTTGCATGATTGATACCATTATCAGAGCTTCCAAACCTGCTGCTCTTGCAGCCATGTTGACTCCCAGGGACAAGTCCTACCCTTTGCAATCCTGTGATCAGTCACTTCTGGCAGTACCCAGTCGCTCCTCTAAAACTAATGAGCAGGTATTTGCTATTTTTGCCCCTAGAGCTTGGAATGCCCTATCACCTCACCTCTGGTCCTCCCAATCCCACTACAGTTTCAAGAAAACACTCTACAAATTCTTAAGCTCCACAGATTTTTGTTCTTGCATGGGACTCTCAATGATCTTCTGTTCAATTTGCACTCTTTGTTTAATTGACTACATCTGCTTTGATTTTCTCTTGGAATTTTTATTGTAACCAGCTGTACAATTTATATGGCTAGGTTTTCTCTTGATTATTCACTAATGTTATTTGAACTCATTGAGTCAGCCTGTGTTCAATATTGTCATGTTCTGTATACCATCCTTCCTGTACACTGTAAAGCTTTTCTGCAGCCTTGATTGTCTACTGTCTTGTAACCTCCTGGGTCATGCCTGAAAATAAGCAGTTTACTTTCTAGTGCACCTACCAGTTAACAAAAACTAACTAAATAAATAAATAATAAATAAGCTATCTCCCCACTCCTGCCTGGCCTGCAGTGAATACGTGATTAGATATGGGTGACTGACTCTTTATATCTTTAATATTTTCAATAACATCTTCTAGTTTTGGGCTGAACAGAATGTTGCCTGAAAAAGGAACACTAAACAAATCTGTCTTGCATGCCTGCCACCATAGATGACCTAGCCGAAAGCTATAAAACATCCATAGCTGAATTGCCCAAGAAGGTAGAAGCAAGATTATCTGGCAATAAAATCTTTCACTTTACAGTCCTCAAGGAGTCCTTTCAATAGCATGGCTACCCAATCACAGAGTGCTGTGCCATCATGGTGGAGACAAAGACCCAACCAAGATCTGACCCAGCAGTAGAGTAAGCTCTTCTACAAGTAGTATCTATTCTCCTGTCATTGTCATCTGAGACAGCAGCTTCTCCCTCAATAGGAACAGTCATGTGCTTGACTACAGTATATTAGAGATTTCTAAATCTGTGCGCAGTGGAGTCTCCTACTTTTTTAGCCATGCTTCCTAAAATGGATAGCTTTTAGCTCTTCTCTTAATAAACAGCTTCTTTTTATCAAGGTCATTCCATTCCTTGTTAACTATCTGCTCAAAATAAAGGCATCCTGGGAAGCACTCTGGAACTGGACAAAATAGAATTCATGGACATCGAAGTGGCTGATTGAACCTCTGCCAGCTGCAGGGGTTCTGCATGACTTCTCAGTCAGAAAGGAGGTACATTCAGTATCAAATAGAAATGGAACAGAGGAGGACTTGGCATCCTCCAACCATTCACTTTCTTCTCCATCAGAGATACTGTCATCATCCTCCCAAGGAACTGTTAGATTTACTTGGATCTTATTGCTGTAGACTCATCATGTTCTATATATGAGCTGAAGCTGAGCTCTGAAAAACTGAGTGTTTTGCAAGTGTAATCTCCCAGTCCCCTGGGGTTACTAGAATCCCAACAGAGTCAGTGTTAAGCAGGTAGCAGGCAGCTGGCAGGGAGCTCATTAGGAGCTTCTTTCACAATGACATCATTGTTTACTCAGCTAGACTGAGGGAAGAGTGATTATGTCATTTAGAACTCTCACAACAGCATAACCCCTTTGTGTGTACAACTGCTCTGGGGAGCCTTAGAATGTTGAGTTAGATTCAGTTGGGGAATGAGAGTGGCCTTGAGATCTTCCAGTGGGCTCTGAGTTGAGGGCCCAGGATTTCTCACCCTAGTGTGGATTACAATTTCCAGCTTCCCGTGAAGTGGTGGAGACCGTTCATCAGCAGAATTTCCTGGTTTCTATTCCAAGTGAAGTAGAAGGAACTGCTTTTCTCAGTGGGTCAAGGGGCAATCCCCTGAAGATCCTTGTTGGTTTTCAGCTGCTTTTGGAAAGGATTTATGAGTGACTGTTTCTGACATGCTACCCTGAAAAGTGTCCTTTAGTTTCTCCCTGCCCAGTGGGAGGAGCAACTGGTCAGTAAGTACTGGTTTTAGGAGACAAGTTCTCCACAATTTAGGGGATTTGTTTCTGGGTGTGTGTGCCCTTAGAGAAGGCTAGATCACACCCTTCAGTGCCCCTAGTCCACTCCGGTGTGTGGAAGAACCTAGTTCACCCCAGTATGTGAAGGAAATGTTCACTGTTCACCCAAGTGAGTGAAATGTTTGGGTGTGTGGCTAGACCACGTATGTACCTCAATTTGGGAATAGAAAGATGTTTTGTTTCTCAAACTGTACTACATGCAATGAGAGTTCAGGACTGTTATACCAGTTTTTGCCTTGACTAACCCTTGGGGGTCCACTACTTGCTTTTAGTCTGCCATCTGTAAAATAAAGTCACATTGCACAATCCCAGTTCCTGTTCTGGACATTCTGATTCTTGCTTTTGGCATGGAATTACTGGGGCCCCCTCAGTAATTTAGATCTAGCATACTCATAGCAGCCTCTACCCTGGATCTGGTTGTAAATTTTTAAAGTTTCATGTATTTTGTTCTTGTAACCCCACCCTTCCTTTAGAAATGAGCCTGGTATACATCCTAATGCCAAGAGTGGTACCAACCTTTGAATTTTCTGCTAAAAGTTAATGGCATGCTATATGTGGATACTAGTGCCAGATTATAATGTGTTTTGGGGTGAGAGGTAATGTTGAGGGTATGTCTATGATTTTTCTGTCTGGTGGCAGTGCACCCAAACAGAAGATTGTTAACAGAAATCAATGTTGTGCCAAGAAAAATGTCACCTGAAAGTCTTTTGCTGCCTGAGTTTCTGTGAAAAGAAAAGTGGAAAAATACACTGTTTGTGTGATTAACTTGGAAATATGGACTGTTGGGACTGAGCAATGATTGCCCTTGCCTTGTTGTTAAAGCACTTAAAAAGCTGTTTAAAAGTTACAAATTTCCAGAGAAAAGTATTTGTGGACTTAGAGGACAGTGTTTTCTAAGTGCTCAGAAAGTTTAAGTGTGTACAGTGAAAATCGTGGTAGTCACTAATGAAAATGCACTAAGTACTGAGAGAAAATGCCTTAAAATGCTTGCCCCACTGAAAGAGGACCAAAGTGACAGTTTGTAAGTTTAAATTTTGCTTTTTCAATGATCACCATGCAGGAGTGTGGCAGAGAGAAAGAGAGAGAGACAGAGCTCATTTGCATGGTGCCATGTGATTGGTCCCAGTGCACCTAAGCCCCTCCCTTGCTTCAGTCTCAGAGTTGTGGAACATTCAAGGAGGAGCAGCCAGCAGTGTGCAAGCAGTGTATGGTTCATGCAGCAGCAGGAGGAATTGCTTACAGCAGAAGTACTTCTGAACCAGCAGTTTTTTCTAACTTTTCACAGTAAAGCTGGGCTCAACCCATATTCTGACCAACTGGAGAGTGATCAAGGTAATCGTGGCTATGATCAGCAGGACCGCCAGCACGTTTCACCCCAGAAGCCTTCCTTGAGTCGGCAGCAGGCCATATTACATCAATAGTGGAAACCAGCTACTACCTGTATGTATCCTGTGCAAAAGTAAATGACTGGTGCTAAAAGTCAGACAACAATAAAAATTGTGAGAACAATGCAGCTAAAGTAATGGAAAGAGAGAGTTTTGTGAACTTTAAAATCTTGGACTGTGCTTGTGAAAGTACTGCTCCAAAGAGAGTGAACTTTGATACGAACGATCCCTCTGGTCCATGACAGTTGTAGCGATGGTAAAAAGTACAGTGAATTTGTGCTTTGAGAAAATCAGTTGAAATGCAAAAGATCCCGTCAGAATCCTAGCAATTTTAAACTGAGTGAAAAAACATTTTTGCAGTCACCATTTTGGGGTGTAGTCAGCAATGTAAACAACACAGTGCCATTTTGGACAGAGTTTCAGATTCAAACAAAGTTTCAAGTGGTTTTGCCAATTGTTGTGGAATATAAATGCAGCAGCCAGGCAGCCTGTTAGTGAACTGTACCAGTATGTTAAAGCCAAATCTCAAAGTAATTGCAACAGAAGTAATTTGGGACTTGTGTGTTTAATTTGCAGAACATGGCGCAACCCCCTCACTATTCTCTCCATGCCAGGGTGTAGGTAACCCAACATGGACAAGAGCTAGCTAATTTTGAGCATCTGTATGACTGTTCATCAGCACCATCTGAGGTGACTTTGCCAAACTTTCCAGTTAATGTGTGTGTTGTGTGCCTGAAGCCAGGAAGAGATGTTGTGCCAATTCCACATTGCACAGACTGCCAAAAGTGATTTGAGATGAGCAAGTCAGGTGGCACAATGGTAGCTTAAACAAAACACAGCCTTTTAGCTCCAGTGTGGACATTGGCAGGGGACCCTGTCATATCAGAGCAGCAGCAGGCTGGGTGCAGTCAGAGAGACCCCATAGAGTTGGTCAAGGAGTTCTTGGGCACTGTCTGTGTCAATGATTTGCAAGGGCCAGAAGAAGTTCAATGTTCCATGATGCAGAGTGTGGAGTTGGATGCTGCAGCTGCAGGTTGAGCAGATCCTTGGGTGGAAGGCCCAAGCCCAAGCCTCATGGGAGAGTCTGAGGTGGAGAAAGCATGTTGTTGGGAGGCCAGTGCCTCTGAGGACAGTGGAGAATGGACAATTTTGGGAGCTGGTACAAATATCAGCTCCTTGGCAGAAAATGTGGAGGAAGAAGAAGCTTCAATGGCTCCAGTTGGACTCCGTGAGTCACCATTGGCATTGGCTTCTATGGAGCCTCCCGATGTCTGTATGGAGGAAGGCTCTAGAAATGTGCCCCTGAGTGCAGAGGTGGACTGCATTTACTCTGCAGTATGTGCTCATAGCTGGCTCAGCCAGAACTGGCCACCCCCAAGCTGTGCCTTTGGTTTGGAGTTGGTCAAAAGCAGCAAAGAGGAGAGAATTTTTCATAGACAAGCTGTGGCTGAGTATGGACTTTCGTACCCTTTCTTCTCTCACCAAATCTGGGAAGAAACTGAGGAAAACAGGCATACCTGGTTGTGGGAGGATGCTTGTGCCAGCCTGCACCCTAGAGTAAACAAGTGGGTCTGAATTAAAGTGTGTAATGAAAGACTGAAATTCTGGAAGTGTGGTAGAACTTTGTTGATGCAGTGAGAGTTGTGAACAAGTCTGGCCAAGAGACATTCTACAATATTCCTATGATGCGTCCAGATGGGGAAACAGTTTATGCCCCACATCCTGAGTGGTACTATCCCTGAGTGGTGCCACTCATGAGTAACTGTACCCACTTGCCAAGTAAATGCAACAATGCCAGCCCAGCAATCTGCCAGCGAAGAGGCAACAACCCAGGATAGAGGTGCCTTTCTTCTAGTGATCCATATTCAGCTCCAGCAGCATCTAGGTTCGGCTTCAGCAACATCCAGATTTGTCAGCTCAGCATCAGAGAGGATTTTCAGTTTGGGTTCAGTGGGAGGTTGTGAAAACATCTGATCTGAAGATTTCATCTGTCCAGCAGCCGAAGATCATCAGGCCACAGGTCCAGAAAGATGATGTTGACATCCATTTGTTGCCTAGAAACTGGTATGGTACTTTTTTCATTTTAATTTGACTGTTTTCCTGTAATTGAGGATGTCTCTGGGACTTTATTCATCTAATACACTCCATATCTGGACTGTAGTGCTAGCAGGTTGTGTACCTGTTCAAGAACTGTGCTTCTGCAGGCTCTGGCCTAGGAGAGACTCTATTTGTAGTGCCTCCGCACTCTGGACTCTTTCCTAGATATCGGACATTGCAGGGATGACCCCCCCCTCCAAAAATGTTTTTGTAAATGTTATTATGTTTTCTATTGTTGTACCTTCATAGAAAATCCTTTTAAAATGCCTTTTGGGCTTGTGCAGTATCATGTGGGAGGGCTTTGGTCACTGTTTGGTTCAACAGGTTGTAGTTTTGTGCAGGAATGTGTTTTTGCAATGTTTTCTTTTGCAAGTGTTCCAGAAAGAAAACAAGAAGACCAGAAGAGGATTTTTGGGACTCAACAGAGTCCTCTTTTGTGTAAAGTGTTAGGCTTTGTGTAACTGTGGTACAATGTTTAACCATTTTTATGCTTCCCAGGAGTAAAGTGTATTGTACTTTGCAGATTTTAGGAAATGTAATGTTCTGCATGTTTCTAAAGTGGGCTATAGTTTTGGTGTAAAATTCTTTTGGGGTTTGGGCACCTGGTAAGTAGCATAGGCCAGATAAATTTTCCCTAGAGGGCTTGGGGGGAGGCAGATCAGTGGTCCTGATTCTAGATAGGTGTCACCACTGCTGTCCATTAGGACACGCTTCAGGCAGTTTCTTGGAGCCACTGAGAATCCACAGTTAGTACAGCAGTAGGGTAGGTTATGAAGTTTCTTCAGCAGGCCTCTATTCCTTAGTGTTACCTGCCTGTGCCTGGCACATGGTGGGGAGGACTTGCACAACCTCCCCGTAGAGAGTACGGAGGTAGGATGGCCTGGTATAAGGCCGTGTCCTGGCTGCGGACAGCCAGTGGTTTGGTTGCAGTGAGTGTAACCACTCAGTCCCCTGGGGTTACCAGAATTCCAACAGAGTTAGTGTTAAGCAAGTAGCAGGCAGCTGGTAGGGAGTTCATTAGGGGCTTCTTACACAAGGACATCATTGTTTACTCAGCTAGACTGAGGGAAGAGTGATTATGTCATTTAGAACTCTCTCAGCAGCATAACCCCTTTTTGTGTACAGCTGCTCTGGGGAGCCTTAGAATGTTGAGTTAGATTCAGTTGGGGAGTGAGAGTGGCAGGAGGTCTGCCAGTGGGCTCTGAGTTGAGGGCCCAGGATTTCTCATCCTAGTGTGGATTACAATTTCCAGCTTCCAGTGAAGTGGTGAAGACCTTTCATCAGCAGGATTTCCTGATTTCTACTCCAAGTGAAGTGGAAGGAACTGCCTTTCTCAGTGGGTCAAAGGGGCAATCCCCTGAAGATCCTTGCTAATTTTCAGCTGCTTTTGGAAAAGACTTATGAGTGACTGTTTCTGACATGCTACCCAGGAAAGGGTCCTTTAGTTTCTCCCTGCCCAGTGGGAGGAGCAACTGGTCAGTAAGTACTGTTTTTTGGAGACAAGTTCTTCACAATTTAGGGGCCTTGTTTCTGGGTGTTTGTGCCCTTAGAGAAGGCTAGATCACACCCTTCAGTGCCTCTAGTCCACCCAGGTGTGTGGAGCAGTGCCTAGTTCACCCCAGTGTGTGAAGAAAATGTTTGCTGTATACCCAAGTGAGTGAACTGTTCAGGTGTGTGGCTAGACCATGTATGTACACCAATTTGGAACTGGGAAGATGTTTTTGTTTCTCAAACTGTACTGCATGCAAGGAGAGTTGCACCTGTTTTTGCCTTGACCAACCTTTGGAGGTCCACTACTTGCTTTTAGTCTGACATCTGGACAGACTGGTCCTGCGCTCCCATTATGGTGAGTATCAGGGGGCAATCACCCATAAGAAGGCAGAGTTCTGGTCCAGGGAGATTGCTGCTAGGAAGAATTGACCAACTGTGCTGTTTTGGACTGTGGACAGGCTACTAAACCCAGCCTGCCTACAGCCAAAACAAAGCCTTTTCAAATGCTCTATGCAAAGAGTTTGCTCACTTCTTCTCAGACACGATGTCTGCCATCCAGCAGGGTGAACTACAAGTATGCCATAATATGGCCGACAGTTGTCACCTTGGGCATCTGGAGAACACTCTACCTGGCTGGGGGAGTTTTAACCAGTGGAGGCAGTGGAGGGCATTTGGATTGCTCTTGAACTGAAGCACACATATTGTGAACTGGACCTGGTGCCAATGCATTTCTTAATGAGATGTGTTGACACCGTAGGCCCAGTGTTTACCTTGACTGTCTGGTGCTATCTCTCAGAAGGAGTCTTTCCAGATGCCTTGAAGGAGGCACTGATCAGACCCCTTCTGAAGAAACCATCCTTAGATCCTGACATCAAGTCGAACTACCATCCTATCTTCAACCATCCCATTTTTAGGGAAGGTTGTTGAGAAGATTGTGGCACTTCAGCTTGAGGAGCACCTCATGGCCTTTGGTCTTTATGAACCTCTCCAGCTGGGGTTTTGTGCAAGGCATAGCATGGAAACTGCATTAGTTCAGGTGCACAATGATCTCCTCAGGGCTAGAGATCGAGAGGAGGGGACAATTCTTGTGCTCCTCAATCTCTCTCCAGCCTTTGACACAGTAGACCATAGTGGGTTGCTTGACCACCTGAGGGAATTTTGTGGACTCACCAGCAGTGTCATCTGCTGGTTTGAGTCCTATCTCATGAATAATAAGCAACAGGTTGTGATGGGGAATTCCTCTTCCTCCCCTAGCCTCCTGTCGTGTGGAGTACCTCACGGTTCGGTCCTGTCACCAATGTTGTTTACTGAGTACATGCTGCCCCTGGGAGAGCTCATTACCAAGTACAGTTTTTTTCTTTATTTCTATGTGGATGACACCCAGCTGTATTTTTCCTTTGCACCTGGGAAATCCAATGTGGTGGAAGTGCTAAATAAATGCCTTGCCAAGATCAACGATTGGATGATCTCCAGCTGGTTGTGACTGAATCCAGATAAGATGGAGGTACTGGTTGTGGAGTCAAACAGAGGGTGTGATAGGATGGCCTCTGGCACAGAGACAGGTTTGTTCCTGGGGTCTGTGCCATTGAAGGCCTCATCTAGGGTGCGCAATCTTGGCGTGACCTCTGACAGCAGACTGACATCTGAGGCTCAGGTGTCATCTGTTGTCTGTATCAGCTTTTACCATCTGAGGAATATCACCAGGATCAAGCCCCTAGTTCAGCCCCTGAACCTCCCCACCTTGGTACACACCTTTGTGACATCAAGACTTGACTACTGTAATGCACTCTACCGCAGGGTCTCGGGAGATACCCTTCACAGACTGTAGCTAGTGCAGAACACGACTGCCAGGTTATTGATGGGACAGTCTAAATACTGTCACATCACCCTGGTACTGCATGAACTGCACTGGCTACTGGTCAGGTGTAGGGTCCTCTTTAAGGTGGGTTTGCACACCTTTAAGACCCTACATGGACTGGGCCCTGGATACATGTCTGGCCTTCTGACCCCCACTACCTCGGTCCGCTCCCTCCTCTCCTCCGATAAGGGCCTCCTTGCGATTCCCAGGATGAGGCTGAAAACTGCCAGCGACAGAGCGTTTAGTGTCGCTGGCCCCATCCTGTGGAATTTGCTTCTGCCATCTGTATGGGAGGCCTCTTCGGTTGAAGTGTTTGAAGCCCACCTAAAGACCCACTTGTTTAGCCAGACCTTCCCGGACACTCTATATTAGATCTTTCCTGGGGTTGGCCCCTCCTAGCTACAGTCCTTATTTTAGGCTTTATTTATTTTCTTATACTGCTTACTTAAATTATTACTGTCATTTTACTGTTTTATTTTTAGTATTTTTGACTTGTACAGCACCCAGAGCCTATGGGATTGGGTGCCAGAAAAATAAAATTTGCCTTGCTTTGTCATCTGTAAAATAAAGCCATACTGCACAATCCCAGTTCCTGTTCTGAACATTCTGATTCTTGCTTTTGGTACGGAATTACTGAGGCTCCCTCAGCAGTTTAGATCTAGCATATGCCTAGCAGCCTCTGCCCTGGACCTGGCTGTAATTTACAAAGGTTCATGTGTTGTGTTCTTGTACTCCCACCTCTCTTCCTCTAGAAATGAGCCTGGTATACATCCTAACATCAAGAGTGGTACCAACGTTTGAATTTTCTTCTAAATATTAATGACATGCCTTATGTGGAAACTAGTGACGGATTTTATGGGAGGTGTCCTAAGTTGCTATAAGTGGCACGGGGGTTACACAAGTCTGGAAGAGCACTCTTATCATGTTTCAGCACACTTATTTATTTATTTATTGAATCATTCGGATTACACTTTTGAGCACAAGTGATCATTTGCAAAGGTTCCACATCTGAGAGAAGAGTTGCATCCCCACAATAGCACTCTTATCATGCTCCAGTATATCTGCACATGCCTGTTGTAAACCCCCTTGATCTGAAGGCTCGGCTGAGATTTGGATATCTTTGCAGGAGTGACCTGAGGTTCTTCATCAGGGAAAATTGAATTTACAAGATAAAAGAAGGACTTGTGTAACTCATGTTTGCTACTTCCAAGTGATATACCAGATCCATCTTCCCCTGTGCTGCCAGCAGGCTAGAGGATTGAGGCTAAAAATTCAGCACTTGCCTTACTATTCAGCATGGGCAGAATGATCCATAAGAAAACTGCTGCATACTTTTGAAACATACTTTTCACTTTTTGAAAGAAGAGGGCTGTAAAATGCAACAGTGCCAAACAAATATGCATTTTAGTAGCAAAATGTCCTCCCAAGTGAATGATTTCTGAAAGGAGAATGTGGGTGACTAAAAACAATAAATCTATATAAAACCGATAATGATGTAAGCTACCTCCCTGAATCAGCAATGCAGAGCATAAGACATTGTTTACAGAGAAAAACTTTAAGCAGATAGCTCCGCAAACACTCACAACTGCTGTCGGAGAATGGCATCAGATTGCATCACTAAAGACATGAAATGTTTAGAAGGCTTAGTAGCCCCCATACAGCAAGGTACACACACACCGGTGCTCTCAAATACCAAGTAACTAGTAAATAAATAGAGACAAACAGGTGTGCAAAACATTGAATAGCACAAAGGTGAGAGCACTGCACTAATTTCGGTACTTTATGTCACTAGCATGGCACTTCATCTTTAGTCAAGCTGTGGTTGACTATATGTGGTTAGTCACAGCCTGATAATCAGTGACATTCTAAGGTTCTCAAACTGGTGGTCATATAGTATCACTATAGGTCAGACATATTGTAGTCATCGATATCTCTGGACCCATGCCAGCTACTCGTAAGCCCAATAACTCATTTCAAAGAGCTTTCCATGGGCTTTCGAACATTAATGAGCATTGTTCCTGAATGTTTCCTTTTAAGTATCTTAAAAGGATAAACTGAGTCGAATGTCATGACCTGTGTAAGCATAGTAACGGATCAGCAACTAGCGGACACAAGTATAAACTAACAGGAGATACATTTAGGAAGTATTTAGATTTTTAGATTTTATTGTTTGGGAAAATACCTTTAAGTAATAAGAGCATATTTTTTAAGGTAACCCAGTCGTACAAATGCATATCATACATACAATATATAGTATAAATTATACTTCACTCTTTGAGTACTTTGTTTGTGTAAAAGTTGCAAGCACCAGACGCCATCACAATACATGATATAAAAAGCTAGTGGCAACCACCCTACCCATTCATAAAGCTCACAGTGATGAGTATCCCTTCTAGCCTCCTGTACAAACCTACAAACTTGATTTTATGCTACCCGAAGTCTACGAAGCACACTGTCCACTACTGAAGCATAAACTGGCAGCCCATATTCAATGATGTACAGAAATAGACTCTGGGCAACAAGAATTCTTGTTTCTTGGTCAAAATTCCTTTTGTTTCTATATAACAGGCCCACCTCATGTTAATTTTCTGGACTATATAATCTATATGTTTAGCACATGACAGTGTGCTAGCCAGAAAATCTGCCAAGTATTTAAAATGTTGTACCTGCTCCAAAATGTCTCATTAGTCTTAATTACTAGTTGTTCACAATATCCAATCTTACTTGAACTATCAAAAAGCATTGAATTTTAACATTCATTGTTAGTTTATTACCATTTGAAAAATTCTGGACTCTGGTAACATAACTGTTTCTAGGGCATAGACACTTTCACCTCTTGCTGCCAGGACTGCATTGTCAGCATAAAGGATGATTCTATAGTCCTGGCAAACTGAGGGGAGCTTTTTCAGAAATAGGCTAAAAAGAAGAAGAAGAAGAAGAAGAATCAGTATTTATATAGCACTTTTCATACACAGTATTCCAAAGCACTTTACAAGCAATGCTAGACTGGTAGTAAAGTGACAAAATGTGTGGTGGCGGCCATATCGCACATCATCACCCACACACAGCCTGGATAATTGCATGAACCGGTTTATGGGAAGGGGAATGTTGGCCAGGACACTGGGAATGTTCCCTGCTCTTTGAGAAGAGTGCCCTGGGTTCTTTTACTTCCACCTGGACACCCACCAGGACAACACCAGGATGGGCAGAAGGGATCTTGGTTTTAACATCTCATCCGAAGGACGGCACACCTCAGCAGTACAGCATCCCCCAATACTGCACTCGGTTGCCAGCGATTTCTAGGTGTAAGTCCAATCCTGGTGTGGGACGAGAACCCACAACCTTCTGGTCCAGAGGCGGATGTGCTAGCAACTGAGCCACGCTGACACCAGTAAAAAGTAGGAGTCCCAATATGCAGCCTTGTGGGACACCTATACTAACTGGCCTAGGTATGGACATAATGTTGCCCAATTTTATCTTCTGCTGTCCATTATTCAAATAATCTTTAAACCAACTGCAAACATTTTTTGATAAACCAAGTGTAAACAATGTGTTTATCAATATCTTATGATCTACCAAACCAAATAATTTGTTTTTGTGTTTTACTTACTTTTTTCTCCCAGGCCCCAGGTCAGCTCTGTCATTGTCTTGGCATCCTACTTAGTCCAGCTACCATCCGTCTGCAACTGTCCTCCACTCCAGGGTGCCACCTTGCTACTCTCATGGCTTACCCCCCCACATGGCGGGGTGGTGGGGAGCCCCCTACTCACCTACCAGGACCAGATCAATTACAGGCAATGCCCCCCATGGAGAGACAGTGCGGTATGTTGGACAGCCATCAAGAAGCTCAACCCAGGCCATTTTCTTCATTTCTGATGGCAGCGGAGCATGCAATGCCAAACAATGGGCATGCCATGCATGTGTCCACATGCTGCATACATGCTGGCTGCTCCACCTCTGTGCCCCATGTACTCAGACGAGGCATGCCAACACATAGCCTCCCCTAGGTGTCAGGTACATGCTGGCCTGTATTTCCCTTCCTCACTGGGAGAGGAAAGCTGTCCTCTGGATGCTTGATCCTCTGCCACCCTGGCCAGCCCCTGATGACCCGCTCACACCATAAACGAAGGTCACTGACATGGCAGAAGGTAAGGAATCACTGCCTCAGCCCTCCACACCACTGGGTGGCATCAAACCAAATACTTTTGATAAATTAATATAGACCACACCATCCATGCCCCCACTGTCCTATGTATCACTAAGGAAATGTGTATATTCCAGTAGAGCATTTGTGGTACTACACGTTTTCCTAAAACTATGCTATGTATCCATTAGGATATCAATTTCTTCAATATAACCAACCACTTGATCATAATCTATTCTTTCCAATGCCTTGGACAGTGGTGACAGGACCAAGACTGGCCTATAATTACTTATACTACATGGTCCCTTTAGGAGCACATTATGGTGAATTTCCCTGTATACCATGCCAGTTAAACCTATGTTCCAAACAATTAAAGCTGAATACTATCCAATTAAGACTGTATACCATGGGAAAAAAAACATAGACCAACATTATGACCACCAAAATGAACAACTTAATAACCAATTAAACCAATAAACACATCAATTAACACACCAGCCGAACCAATTCAGAACTTCCCAGGCTAATCAGCACATCTAATAAGACCCCTGACAAAAACACAACCTTACCTAATAAGGCTCCTGACAAAAACAACAGCCTTCAGGTACAAAAAGAGCACCATCCCCATGTATTATATAAAACAAATGATAGCGCAGTGTGGCATATAGGGATATAAATCCATCAAGGTGTTCTAATGAGGTCATAATGCCACTTGCTCTTTGGGCTCATGGCTTATTGACCTCATTAGCACTCCTCAATGGAATTATATCCATATGCACCACACTGTCCTGTGATTTATTCCATATGTAACAATTGCCTCACCCCTTTTATGTGCTGGGATGGTTACAAAGTTCAGGTACTTTTCCTGGCTGCATGGAGTGAGCCAGGGTGCCAGGCAGCAGATATCCTTTGGGAGAGGAGAGGAGTGGCCAGGAAAAAGACTCAAAAGGGAGGAGAGACTCAGCAGTGGGGGAGGGAAATGGCCCTGGGGGGATGTCTGGGGAAAGCTCAGGGGAGGCTGCAGGGAGCTGGGTGAAAGGGCACCAATTGGGCACAGAGGGAGGAAGCCAATAGGGAGCAGCAGCAGGAGATACATCAACAGAGCAGGCTTTTAAAAAGCAGCTCGGCCATATCTCTGCAGGACTTTTTCCCAGCTGCATGGAGTGGGCCAGGGTGCCATGCAGCAGATACCCTTCAGGAGAGGAGTGGTGGCAGAAGAGGTACTTCCCAGCTGCAAGGAGCAGGCCAGGGCATCAGAAGCCAAAGGAGGATCAAGGGAGCATTTCCCAGCTGCGGGAAATGGACCAGGGTAAAGGCAAGCTGGAGGACCGGGGATTTTGCTCCCTCCCACCTACCCATCCTGGCCCCAACCTCTATTAAATGCCTGAGGAGGGTGGAGTGGATCAGCAGAAAGCATCCCATTAGTCGACCAAACAAGTGGAGAGGAGCTGTACACCTCAACCTAGAAAACTAGACTGGAATTGGACTGGGAGGAGGAATGAGTATCTGAACTTAAAACTCATAGCTGGAAGGGGTGCTTTAGGTGAAAACTAGGCACCATTTCTAAGCTTTTGGGTAGGGAAATTAATAGCTGTTTTGAAAACAGTCTGGTTGGAGAAAGCAGGGCAAGGGGAGATCTGTGTTAAAGATCAGTGTTATAACTAACCACCCCACTTTTTGGTACCTGGGGTTGGGCATGTAACTTTTGGTAAATGTTGGTACTTGGGTTTGGTCGTGAAACTTTGGGTACTAACCAGTTCAACTTTTGCTATGATTGTAACTGACAGGCACCTCATTTTTGTAAGTTGGTCATTTAATTGAAGAAATTTCTCTGTTTGAGAAAAGAAAGGGGTGATCTGTGATCTGAAGCAAGGAGGCATTTATTGACAGTTTTGAGGGGCCCCTGTGAATAAACAAGAATAAGGAGAGACAGGAGAAAAGGGGCTTGTACCAGGGGAGAGAATCACAGGGGAAGGGGCTTGCAAGCATCAAGACAGCAGAAGTGGAGTCCCACTTGGAAGGGAATACGAGGGGAATGTTACAGGGCATTGACAAGATATAAGGGAGGCACAGGGGGGAGAATAGTGGGATGCAATGGCTGTGGGGCTACTGTGTTAATGGGCACTTTGTGGAAGCTAGGGGGCTGTCCTATCTTCCAAAAGATAGGGTGGCTGGAGGCAGAGTTAGCACGACTAAGGTGGAATCTTATAGAGATTTTCTCAGGCATAAGGAGGGGGCAGGAAGAGTGGCAGATAGACAATGATGTTGTCTCTAAAACTACATGCACGACAATGGGAGCAGGGCAAAAATGGTCAAGAGGAAGAAATGAGGGAACCCTTGAAGAGGAAAACAGAGGTGCAGTCTTGGGGACTCAGGAAGGAGGAGATACTCTGTGAGGGAGGCCAGGAAAAAGACTCAAAAAGGGAGGAGAGACAAGGCATTGGGGGAGGGAAACCACCCTGGGTGATGTCTGGGGAAAGCTCAAGGGAACGCACACAAGAGGGTGAAAGGGGGAGTACAAAGATGGGTGAGGGATCCAGCGACCAAGAAGGAAGGAGGGAGAGAGTGCACCAGAAGGGACAATCACAAGAGGAGGGGACAGCAGCAACAGCAACAGGAGGACATGTGCCAGAAAGAGAGAGGAGGACCTCAACATGTAAAAATGCACAGGTAGGATTAGAGAGCACAGACAACACTTCCACTTCACAAATGTGGGAGCAGGGCAGAGGCAGGAAATTACAGACCAGTTAGTTTGACTTCAGTGGTAAGGAAAATGATGGAATCACTTCTGAAGGAAAGAATTGTTGAGTACCTAGAGGCCAGTGGGGCACAGGACCCAAGGCAGCATGGTTTCACAGCAGGAAGGTCATGTCAGATGAACCTGATAGATTTCTTTGACTGGGTGACCAAAGTAGTAGACCAGGGAGGGGCTGTGGATATGACCTACCTAGATTTTAGCAAGGAATTTGACACAGTCTTACACAAAAGATTAAGATACAAGTTAGCC
The DNA here is from genome assembly GCA_016271365.2 of Neoceratodus forsteri. Classification (NCBI taxonomy): domain Eukaryota; kingdom Metazoa; phylum Chordata; order Ceratodontiformes; family Ceratodontidae; genus Neoceratodus; species Neoceratodus forsteri. The sequence continues at coordinate 810,946,046 of CM028133.1, forward strand.
AGCCTTGGAGTGGGTCCCAAGGTGGTAGCCTGGGTAAAAAACTGGCTGGACAACAGTACACAAAGCATAATAGTAAACGGAGTCCACAGTGAAGAAAGGAGGGTAACTAGAGGAGTACTGCAGGGTTCGGTACTGGGACCGATCCTCTTTAATGTGTAACCCCTCACCCCTGCCTTTTTGCCAAAATGACAGGTGGCATGCTGTTGAAGCTGGCAGCAGTACCGGGTGGGGACTGGGTTCGGGGAGGATGAGGTTACTCAGCACAGGGGACCTAGGTTTGGCTACTTTGCACAGGGGCACCCAAGTAAATTTGAACACAGGAAGCAATAACTGTAATGTCCAGAACCAGGAATGGGATTCTTCAGTGTGGCTTTTATTCACATCCAAGCTGAACAAACAAAGCATAAATGGACCCCCATGGGGCTACATTTCCTGGTAATGCAGATTAGAGACAACAGAACACTTTATCACTATTTCCAGCCCTCAGGCTCTAAACCCACCAGGCACACAGCCCGGACTTGCACGCAGCTTTGGGTACACAGCCCGACTTGTAAACTACTTGGGTTTTCCCCACTGGCCCGGCTCCCCTGCTGGCCACTTGATCCACGGTCCATTTGAGGAATGAACCAATTATCCTGTTGTGGCTCCCCAAACCACATTAGAGTCTTCGACTCCTAGAGAGAATTTTCCTTACAATCCCACGTCTGGGTACTTCCCTCATCACTGGCCAAGTGCCTGAGGCAAAGTAGAAATCCACAGAAGAAATCTGTAGAGGTGGACCTGGTCACTAAAGATGGGGGGCCACCCACCTCCAGCTCCCACAGCCCATACCCGGCCATTTCTCTGGAAACTGAACAATTCCTTTACTGAACTTTCAAATGTAGATTCTGGGTAGACGTCTGTCACATCTCCTTTACATATCATTTGCATCCCAACAAGCTCTGGACTTGAACCTACTTTTAATTTGCTTAGCCCATTACTCTAGGCTTTCCAATATTTAGTAGTTCAATCCCTACATTGTCACACAAGTCCCAGAGTGAAACACATAGGCCCTTTTAGCAAGAGCAGACACTCACCCTCACATTGCAGGTGCCCCACAGGCGACTCACAAATCTTCTTTTTCTCCCAAATAAATACTGGAACACACAGGCAGCTTTTCCTTCAGAAGCAGAACTAGGGGGTTGCCCCAGGAATCTGCAGGGAACCCTTTCCTGCCCCCCCGGAGGGAGGGGGCACTGAGACCCAAAAACAGCGGTCTCCACCTCTTCAGTAACCTTTTGTGTCTCTCTTTAAGGTGGAGACACACACCCTATGTACTTAAAAGTAGCCCTCTGACAGGGCTGAGGCTCCTAGAACCTTCACTGAGCTGCTTTCTCAGCAAGCTCCCAACTTCACACACACTCACTGAAGACTGACTGAAGACTGACTTCAAAAACCTCCCAACATTCTAACCAACTCCCTTTGCTGCAAATTCCAATGTGGTTCATGCAGCTGCGATAGTTCTATTGGTGATGTCATCCCCCAGTCTCAGCTGAGACTGAGAACAGAGTGAGACAGTGTGAAACCCATTGAACTGGAGTTTCGCAAGCTGCCTTCCTTGCCTACCACTAGGTCTTACTGGGATTCTAGTAACCCTGGGTAATAAGGGGGTTACACTCGCCTTTGACCAGGAAAATGACTGTCCGCAGTCATTATTTATCCGGCCTTAGGCCATCCCACCCTATGTGCTACCTGCGGAGGGGGGTGATCAGGCCCCCTCCTACCATGTGCAAGCACAGGCAGGCAACACTAAGGGCCTAGAGGCCTTTAGCTGACATATCAGCCTCTACACTATCCACTTACTATGGACACCTAGTGGCTCTGGTAGAACTATCCAGATCATAGCCCTGATAGAGCAGCACTGCAGTCCCAATGGCCATTCAGGACCACAGCCTGTCTATCCCCCCTAACTCTCTAGGGAAAACCTATCTGCTTCTAACCTAATACCCCCAAAACAAAAACAACCCAGGGACCTCCTCGACCTTGGGCAACCTGCAACCACACACCATTGAAATACCATATTTTATACCATGTTACTGTCTCCTCCCTACCCCCACAACCACACCTGTGGAAGGAAAGGGTTAATACAGTAACAACAATAACACCACAGTACTTTAAATTTCTATTACTAAAGTACTAATGAGAAACTCCGATGAGCCTCTCCTCCTCTTCTTGTCTTCTGTCTTCCCAGGAACACCTGTAAGAAAAAGAGAGACAACACACACTCCTAATCTGCATACACAGTCTACCTAAACCCCTACCATCAAAACACTGAAAAATCCCAAAAGATTTTTTTTTTTTTTTTTTAGAAAAAAGGTAGAAAAACAGTATTTACATTAGAAACAATGACAGTATTTACAATACACATTTGGGGGGATGGAGTGCCCTAAAAGTCCCAACTAGTGACCACAATGCCCGAAGGCTAGTCCAATAAAGAGTCTCTCCTGGGCCGGAGCCCAGTGAAGCACAGTTCTAACAGGCCAAAGTCCCGAAGGGGAGAGTCTTTGCGGACAGTTCACACATTTTGAAGTCTGCTAGTGTAGGGTGTGTACTGCAATGTCATAAAGATAGAAAAGTTCGGACTTACCAGCCACTTGTAGAATGAAAATTTTGGGACCGACCTGCACCTCTGGCAAAGACTCTCCCTGGCAGCATTTCTTCCAATATAGCTGGGTGTACATCTTCCGGGAACTAAAGGAGGGCACATCTGGGAACAGTTGGGCTGATGTCATCTCTGGAGATGGAACCTTAGAACAGGAACAAAAAAGAAAACAGCTGCTCCAATGTCATCCGATTACCAGGCAATGAACAGGATACAGCTGGGCTGGTGTCCTCTCTGGATCTGAAGTCATCTGGTGGGCCAGTTGATGGTTTCTGGAAAGGCCAGTACACTGTAGACTGATTAATGCGGGGCACCTGAGTCCTGGATATTGATATTGGTGGATCAATATAGGCACTTCACAGTCTGGTGTGGCAGTATTGACTACCACTGCTCGGCTTTCCATTTAGTAGGCACAGGCATATTTGCCGGGAGGTCCTTGCACTGAGGCCAATAGTACCGGGGGTCAGGAGCTTGAATTATTACCCCATCTGGGTGCACATAATTCACACAGTGGGAGATTTCATGTCTCTTTCCGTCCACCACTCTCACTTTGTCTATAAACAGTGTCCTGACTCTCTTCCACTGGGTATACTTCTCGTGGAACAGTCTATTCTTTACATGCTTGTTGGCCCCAGGATACACACTTTTCATTGCTTCGTCCCAGATCCAGGATTTCCTGCTGTTCTCAATCTCCTCCCAGACTTTCCAAGGAAAGGTAGGAAAGGTCATACTATAGATCTCATTTGCCTTCCTACGAACCAGTCTCTCCTCTTTACTTGCTTTGGTCAATCTGAGACCACTGGCCTGGCTTGGGGGTGGCCAGTCCTGGTTCTGCCAGCTTTGCATCCTTAAAGAAATTAGAAACAGATCCCTGACTTCTTCCTCTTGTGAAGCCAGGGTAGTGGCATCACCACTTTCTTCCATGAATTCCTCCGAGGCAAGATCTTGAGGCTGTGTACCCGTTCCTTTTTCACATGGCCACATAGGTTCCCCCTCATCTTCCTCTTCACTGAAGATCTGAGCCCAGGAGTGAGCAGTAGTTCTCAATCCTGAGACTATCCACTCATCACTAGGCACGGAGTTCGACACCTCCCACTCAAAGGCCTCCTGCATCTCATCTTCGCCTAAGAGACTTGGGCTAGGCCCCCCCTCCAGGGGTCTATTGATGCTTTATCTGAACTTTCCTTCTGGGATCCAGCATCTGAAACTTCAACTTCTGGTTCTGTCTCTAACTCTGCACCCTCTAGCTTTGTGCCCACACTCCCCCAAGGGGCCTTCCTCCACAGGATCCGCCTGGTGCTGTGTGCTGCCAACTGCAGATTCCTGAATTTTTGTCCATGTGGGAGCCAAATGGATTTGAGGTGCTTTATACAAGCCATATTTTTCTAGGCATCCAGCACAGTGAGGAATCATGAAGACGTCCCTTCCAGCTCTCAAGCATATTTGACATACATGCACTGGAAAACCAGGAACCGCCCACATGAGGAGGCAGTTGCCCTCCATAACACCACTTTTCAATATCCTTCAGTCTATTTACTGCTGCTGTTACTGCAACCTGGGCATGATCCGGGTAATGAGCTGGTCCTGAGGCCATAACTGCAGAAAAACAAACAAAAATTCACTGTAACTGAAAGTCTCACTTTACTGAACACATCCTAGTTGTAAAATGGCTACTCTGCTGCTGTGTTTACTTTACTACCCCACCCTGTAATGGCGGCGGCAGCAGTCCTGTGCATCAACATTCAGAATCTGGGTCATGCCACTGCGCACCCGATTTACACAAACTACTGATAACTTTTGCTCAAACTGCACAACTTGCTCTGTTCTTGCTTTAAACACATTCACTGGATTTTCCACTGACTTTTTACATGCTGGTAACATTTATTTGATTCACAGTCCCTTAAAGCTTCAGGTTTTTAGCACAGGATTGCCTGTATAACTAGTGCTGCACATTGGCTGCAACCCACAGTCTCTCCCTGGCTTCAAACTTTAAACTGAGGCTGAATTCATTATTATGCACACAGTCAATGGCTTAACAGACTTGCACTTGCTAGCAGGACTTGACAGTCGTTAATTGCAAAGCGACTACACTGCTGCACACACATTTATATGGCATAGGGCAGAAAATCACTGTTTGAGCAGTTTTTTTAGGTTGTTACTTACTGTTATCAGTAGCAGTTGCTGCGATGGGGAAAAATGGCCTGCAGCCAGTTCTTGGAGGCCTCAGAACAGAAACGGGTGGGCAGTCCTACCGATCGTCTTTTCAACCACCAAACTTGCAATTCCGATGATCGATTAGCGGATTGAGCATGATTTTAAACTAGATAGTCTATTTTTAAAATGTTTACAGCATTTTAACACTCCGCGACGCTCCTCCAACTAGCCAGTACACACACTCCCTCTCAAATGCTGGGGCAGTCTCTGTAGAGCTGGCTGAGGGGCGGGACTGATCGCAGCCTGACCAATCATACAACGCCATGCAAATGAGCCTATTTTTCCTCGAGAGGGCTCTTCTACTCACGGCGATCGTCAAGCAGGCAAATTTAAACTGCAGAATGCAACTTTTTTTCTTTACCAAGTGACTCCACTACGGGAGCCCATTTCAGCCATTTAACATAGCCATTACACCTGCAAGTCTCTCATTCATTCAAAAAGCATTTTCAACGTCCAGGGCACAATTTTCCTGTTGCTACCCCTAGTCTTCCACACTTTTCTTTACAACAGTTCATTTTAAAAGCATTTCAAACGTCCAGGGCACAATTTTCCTGTTGCTACCCCTAGTCTTCCACACTTTTCTTTACCACAGTTTATTTTACAAGCAGGCAAAAATGCTGTAAACAATTTTGATGCAGGACAAGGGCACACTCTAAGCTTTACTGCTCCTTGGTAAACAGTTGGCAATTTTAAACAGCAGCACAAGATCCACAGCACACAGCAACACACACTAGTTACTTGCTTCAGCTTTTTTGGCTACCCACTGCAAGATAGCCAAAACGCTAGCTCCCCTTGCCCAAGCACCTTCCTTCCTTCCCAGAACAAAATCCAAAGCGGTGCCTCCATTTTTGTAACCCCTCACCCCTGCCTTTTTGCCAAAATGACAGGTGGCATGCTGTTGAAACTGACAGCAGTACCGGGTGGGGACTGGGTTCGGGAAGGATGAGGTTACTCAGCACAGAGGACCTAAGTTTGGCTACTTTGCACAGGGGCACCCAAGTAAATCCAAACACAGGAAGCAATAACTGTAATGTCCAGAACCAGGAATGGGATTCTTCAGTGTGGCTTTTATTCACCTCCAAGCTGAACAAACAAAGCATAGATGGACCCCCATGGGGCTACATTTCATGGTAATGCAGATTAGAGACAACAGAACACTTTATCACTATTTCCAGCCCTCAGGCTCTAAACCCACCAGGCACACAGCCCGGACTTGCATGCAGCTTTGGGTACACAGCCCAACTTGTACACTACTTGGGTTTTCCCCACTGGCCCGGCTCCCCTGCTGGCCACTTGATCCATGGTCCATTTGAGGAATGAACCAATTATCCTGTTGTGGCTCCCCAAACCACACTAGAGTCTTTGACTCCTAGAGAGAATTTTCCTTACAATCCCACATCTGGGTACTTCCCTCATCACTGGCCAAGTGCCTGAGGCAAAGTAGAAATCCACAGAAGAAATCTGTAGAGGTGGACCTGGTCACTAAAGATGGGGGGCCACCCACCTCCAGCTCCCACAGCCCATACCCGGCCATTTCTCTGGAAACTGAACAATTCCTTTACTGAACTTTCAAATGTAGATTCTGGGTAGACGTCTGTCACATCTCCTCTACATATCATTTGCATCCCAACAAGCTCTGGACTTGAACCTACTTTTAATTTGCTTAGCCCATTACTCTAGGCTTCCCTATATTTAGTAGTTCAATCCCCACATTGTCACACAAGTCCCAGGGTGAAACACATAGCCCCTTTTAGCAAGAGCAGACACTCACCCTCACATTGCAGGTGCCCCACAGGTGACTCACAAATCTTCTTTTTCTCCCATATAAATACTGGAACACACAGGCAGCTTTTCCTTCAGAAGCAGAACTAGGGGGTTGCCCCAGGAATCTGCAGGAAACCCTTTCCTGTCCCCCCAGAGGAGGGGGGCACTGAGACCCAAAAACAGTGGTCTCCACCACTTCAGTAATCTTTTGTGTCTCTCTTTAAGGTGGAGACACTCACCCTATTTACTTAAAAGTAGCCCTCTTACAGGGCTGAGGCTCCTAGAACCTTCAATGAGCTGCTTTCTCAGCAAGCTCCCAACTTCACACACACTCACTGAAGACTGACTGAAGAATGACTTCAGAAACCTCCCAACGTTCTAACCAACTCCCTTTGCTGCAGATTCCAATGTGGCTCATGCAGCTGCGATAGTTCTATTGGTGATGTCATCCCTCAGTCTCAGCTTAGACTGAGAACAGAGTGAGACAGTGTGAAACCCATTCAACTGGAGTTTCACAAGCTGCCTTCCCTGCCTACCACTAGGTCTTACTGGGATTCTAGTAACCCCGGCTAACAAGGGGGTTACAAATGTCTTTATGAGTGACATTGGAGAGCACCTGGAAGGAAAGGTATGTCTCTTTGCAGATGACACAAAGATCTGCAACAGGGTTGTAACACAAAGTGGGGTGGAAAGAATGAAAATGGACTTGGCAAGGTTGGAGGAATGATCAAATATGTGGCAGCTCAGATTCAAAGCATAGAAGTGCAAGGTAATGCATCTGGGAAACAAAAACCCATGGGAAGAGTACACATTGGGGGTGAGTTAATAACAACAACAAAAATCGAAAGAGACCTAGGAGTAATTATATCAGATGACCTAAAGGTGTGCAAGCAATGTGAGAAGGCAGTAAAGAGGGCTGGGGGATACTGGGATGCATAGGGAGAGGCATCAATAGTAGAAAACAGGAAGCTGTTATCCCTCTGTACAGACAGTTAGCGAGACCCCATCTGGAGTACTGCATGCAATTCTGGAGACCCCATCTCCGCAAAGACATAGAAAGAGTGGAGGCTGTTCAGAGGAGGGCAACCAAAATGGTGCAGGGTCTGCACCAGAAGACATATGAGGAGAGACTAAAGCAGCTTTATATGTATACCTTTGAGGAAAGGAGGGGGGGCATAATAGAAACTTTCAAGTATCTCAAGAGAATTAACAAAGTACAAGAGGGTAGTGTCTTTCAGAAGAAGAGATGTGCAAGAATAAGGGGGCACAATTTGAAGATAGAGGGAGGATGGCTGAGAGGTAAAGTTAGATAGTATTTTTTCACAGAGAGGGCTGTGGATGCATGGAACAGCCTTCCTGAGGAGATTGTGGAGTCAGGAACAGTGGAAGAACTCAAGAATGCATGGGACAGGCATAAGGCAATTCTAGTGGGGGGTAGGAGGAAGTAAGCTTTTGATTAACTAGAATCTGCAGCTTATCCATCAGCTAGGGAAATGGGCAGACTAGGTGGGCCAAGCGGTCCTTATCTACTGTTAAATTCTATGTTTCTATGACCTTTGAGAATTCCACTGAAACAGGTTAGGCAGGGAGGAAGGTCCCAGGAAGCAGAGAAGGAGGGGTGGTCCCTGAGATCAGGACTGCATAATAATGCACAGATAGGAGCAACAAGGGCAGGACTTGTGAGAACTGTGCAGGAATAACCCAGGCAGGGAACTGCAAAAACTGTGTGGGAACAACCCAGGCAGGGAGAAAGGATGCAGGGGACAGAGACTTCTGTGGGAAGGGCCGGGGACTTGGGGCATGGACCTGAAATAAAGCTGGGGGTAAAGGGGATGGAGAGGAAATCCCTGGTGAGGGTGTTCAAATGGAGCAGGGCACAAGAGCAGGTAGCAGCATAGAAGAGCCATGGAACCAAACACTGGCTCAGGGAGATAAACAGGACGAGGAAGATGGGGAGAGGAGGTCTCAAGAGGTTCAGGGTGAAAAATAGCAAGGGTAAGGACAGGAATAACTTGGGAAAGGATGGGAGAAATGTAGTAGTGAGAGGTGCCCAGGAGGAGAAAGGGGACAGGGCTTTAATAATCAGGGACTCTATTTTAAAAGGTGTTATATGGGGGAGAAGGGGAGGCAGAGGGGGAAAAATATGAGTGGAATGCCTTCCAGGAATGACAGCAGCCAAAGTCATACACTGGATCCCCTCAAGGGGGATGGCACTGGATGAGAGAACACATCTGATGTTCCACTTAGGGAAAAATGACCTTGCAAGGAGTACTGTGATGGAGGTGCAGGCATGGTTTACGGGACTGGCTAGCTTCTGCAGCAGCTTGGATTTTAAATCCTTGACATTCTCCAAGGTGTTGCCAGTATCAAGGGCCAGCATAGAGGTGAAACAAAAAATAGAGGAATTCAACAATTGGCTATCAGGATGGTGTGCTCAGAGGGGATATGGAGTAATAGGAGATTGGGAAGCAATGTGGAGGAACAATAACCTCTATGCCCCAGAGAGACTGCATTTAAATGGGGAGGGGAAAGCAGTGCTCAAATGCAAGATGGAAGATTATGTTGAAAAGCACTATCATTTAAACAAAATTGGGGGGGCAAGGAGAAACTCTACCTGTAGGAGACATGGCGGGGGGCCCTCCCCCAACAGACAAGAGGCACAAGGGTAGGAAATATAGGGTGTGAAGCATGCGTGGAACAGGGAGTAGTGGATTGGAGGGTCATGCCTACAAATGCCAGAAGTCTAGATAGGAAGATCCCAGATCTAGCAGCAACAATGGTTGAGGAGAGCCTTGATATTTTGGGGTAACAGAAACATGGTGCCATCAAGAGCAAGGATGGGACATGGAGATACCAGGGTATACACTGTTCAGGAGGGACAGGGAGGAAAGGAGGGGAGGTTGCACTCTACATAAAGGAGGATATCAGGGCATCAGAATTGCAGAGCAAGTTGGGGGATGCTGAAGGACTATGGGTCTCATTGGCAGCGGAGAAGGGAGAGGTGGTGCATACTAGGGTGGTTTACAGGCCCCCAGCACAGCAGGAATCTGTGGATAGATGCATGTGTAACTCCCTTGTTCCCAGGGGTTATTAGAATCCCATTAGAATCAGTGGCAGGCAGGGACAGGCAGCTTGTGAAATGCCATTTAAATGGATTTCACATTGTCATTCTTTGGTTTCAGTCTTAGCTGAGCTAGAGGATGATGTAATCATAGAAGTGTCACAGCAGCATAAGCCACATTGGAATTCTAGCTAGGGAGATAGCTTTAGAATGTTGAGGTACAGGCAGTAGTCTGTAGAGTGGAGTTCCAGGAGGAGGCTGCAGTCTAGTCAGATCCTCAGTTTTTAGCTCTAACAGACAGCTACCACTGTGGTTGGGTAGTTTGTTCTCACCCTAGAAGAAGAACATAAAAGACAGAGAGTGAAGTGGTGGAAACCTTTCCAAGAGGGTTTTCCAGTGCCTCATCCCTGGATGGATGGGGGGGTGGGGATTCCAGGATTCAGGGACAATCTTCTGGTCCAGCCTGGACTGTGTTGAAGCTGCCTGAGATCCATCTGCTCTGTGAGTACCCGAGACTTTTGTGTGGAAAAGCCCTGGGGCACCTGCATTCCTGTTGTGAGTTTTCTCTGACAAAGGGACTCTGTCACCAAGACTGTTTTTGTTTAAAAGTGTCTGCCACTATGGGGTCCAGAGAGAGACTTGCCAAGTACAAAACTTTTAGTTTGTGTTTGATTTAAAAGTGCCTGCTAAAGTTGGGGTGTAGTGAAGAGACATTGCCAATTACAGAACTTTTAACTTCATGACACCTCATAGGTATGTAAAGTAGTATGTTAAATGTGAAAGACATTTTGAGATAGCATCTACAAGTTTTCTGTGAGGGTGTTATTAACAAGATGAATTGCCGAGTATAAATTTGGAAGCAAAAAGTGGGAGTCGGGAGACACCTCATCTAGAGTAACCATGTTTACCTCTCTGGGTTCAGTTTGGGCACCTGTGTTTTCTTTCAGTGCATTTGGCCAGTACCCGAAGAAAATATTTTACCTAGACATGGGTTTGGATTTTCTGTGAGCCTGTATGTGCTCTTTGGTGGTTGAGGGTGCCACCAGTAATTCCTCATGAAATATGGGAGAGTCTCCTGGTATTGGTCAAGGGTGCCTAGTGAAGGGAAGTGTACCAGTTCTGGCCATATGTGCCAATCTCCATTCAGAATCAGAGTGTTCACTGTTTCCATTCAGAACCTGAGGGTTTGCTGTGTGAGTGTGCTCTGTACTTCAATAATCTGCATTGCCAGTGGGAGTAGCCCTGTGGGGGTCCATCTTCACATTGTGATTACTCTCTGTTTATGTGAATAAAAGCCATACTCTAGAATCCCAATCTGGTTTGGGCAGTACTGTTATTGCTTCCACTGTGTCTGGATTTACTTGGGTGCCCCTGACCAGAAGTACAAACCTAGCATAATGGTGAGCAAATGTTTTCTCCCAGGGACCCAGGTTGATGGTCATGGTAAATGGTCCCCCCAGGTGTGAGCCAGGTAGTGGCCACACTTGGTTTGCCTGTCTGAGGATGGCAGGCTCCAAAGTAGAAGTATTGGTAAACTGAACTGTAGTGACAACCTCCATCCCTCTCATTGGTGCCATGTGTGAGAGGAGTAGCCCTGCTAGTTGAACAAGGGGGGCTGGTGGGGGTGGGTTACAAAATGGAGTCACCACTGAGGATGTGTTTGAAATTCAGGAGAAAACAAGAAATGTTTGCTCAGGTTGTGGTTATCGTTTTGTCTGTCTAGCAGTTGGTAGCCCAAAATCGGAAGCTTTGTGCGTAAGGAGTTTGCCCAGAGCAGTGCCATCCATATGTGCGGCTGTGTGCCTGCTGTTCATGTGCTGCTATGATTTTGCCAATGTTTACCAAGGAGCTGTAAAGCCAGATTGTGCGTGCCCCTTGTCCTGCACCAAAAATAACTTTTGCCAGCTTTAATTTTCAAGTTGCGACAGAAAAAAGTATTGTGAACTGTGGGAAACAAAGAGACAATTGTTTCCTCAAAGTTTCAAATGCTTGCTGTGTGAACCAGGGGAGTAGCCAGAGAAATAGCCAAGACAAATGGTTTAAAATGGTGCTCCTGCTGTGAAGTTACAGTTGAAAGAAAAAAAGTTGTTTTGCAGTTTAAGTTTTGCCTGCTTGACGATCGCCGTGAAGGAGAAGAGCACAAGAAGAGAGAGGGAGAGACTCATTTGCATGGTGTCGAGTGATTGGTGAGACTGCAATCAGTCCTGCCCCCAAGCCAGCTTCATAGTGCTGCCCAGTTTTTGAGATGGAGAGAACGAGTACTGTGTGAGTTGGTAGCAGGAGAATCGACACGGTGACTGTAAACATTCTAAAAAGTTAAAACAACAGACTTTTCTGTGCTAAGTCAGGCTCAACCCCTATTCCATTCGACTGTGGAGAAAGCATGGTGTTCGTAGGGACAATCGGCAGGATCACCAGTCTGTTTCAACCCAGAAGCCTTCCAGGATTGGCTGTAGGCCGAGATTTTCCATCGAAAAGCCAGCTACTGAGTCAGTGAGTACAGTTCAGTAAAACTGAGCTCGAACTGTGTGTGATTTTTCAAAAGCCAGCTGGATCTGTGTGTAAACAGTGTGATTGTTTTTGCAAAGAAGGATTGTGTAAAGTAATCAAACCCAAGCAATAATTCTTAGCATTAGACTGTGAGCATGTATTATGGATTCAGAAACAGTGTAATTTTCTGAGCAAACAGAGAGACTGTGAGTTGTATGAGAGGCTGCAACAAACAGACAATCCTGTTCAAGAAATACTGTGGCTGTAGTGACTTTAAGCAAGTAAAACTGGTTGAAAGCTAATGGTAAAGTCCTAGAAAATCATATAGATGTGCTGAGGAAGCAAAACAGTGCAGTCTGTGCAGTTTGAGTAAAATTTATCATTATGCAGTAAATCGGATGTGCAGTGGCTTGAGTTAGATGCAGAATGTTGATGCGCCAGGAGTGCTGCTGCTTCCACTACAGGGTGGGGCAGCAATGTAAACACAGTAACAAGGAGCTATTTTGTGAGACTGCTCCAAGTAGAGTGAACTCAGTGATAACAGTTAACTTTTGTGTGTTTTTCTACAGTCATGGCTTCAGGATTATCCCACTACCTGGATCATGCCTGGGCTATGATAGTTGAAGAGGTTACCGATCAGAAAGAAATAGAGGAATGTTTCTATGGTGGATGTTTGCCTCCTCATGTTGCGATTCCTGGATACCCTGTGAGAGTATGCATAATGTGCTGAAAGGGATGTTTTCATGATTCTTCACTGTTCAGGGTGCTTAGAAAAGAAAGGTCTAACTAGTGCACCTAAGATTCATTTGGCTTCCATGTGGACAAAGCTTCAAGATCCTGCAAGTAGCAGCACACAGCACCAGGTTGAACCTGTTGGGAAAGGCCCAGCAGAGTGTGGCACAAAGAAAGAAGGTGTAGATGTACTGGCAGAGCAGAGTCCTCATACTGTCTCCATGCCTGTGTTGCAGATGGACAGTGTGGAAGGAGAATCAGTGGATCCATGGAGAGAGGGTCCTAGTCCTAGCCTAATTGGAGAAGATGAGGTTTGAGAAACTCTAGATTGGGAGGTGTCTACCTCCATACCCAGTGAAGAGTGGACTGTCTCATGAGTGAGGATGACTGCTCACTCCTGGGCCCAGGTCCTAAGTGAGGAAGAGGGGGAGGAGGAGGGAGCTATGTACCTTTATGATGAAAGTTCTAGTCCACAGCCTTGGGCTCTTGCCTCAGAGGAACCAGAAAAAGAAGTTGGTGACTCCACAACCCTGCCTCCAAAAAGAGGGGTCAAGGACAAGTTCTACATAGTGCTGAGTATGCAACACTGGCAGAACCAGGACTGGCCACCCCCAAACCAGACCAGGGGTTGCAGACTGATGAAGAGTAGTAAGGAGGAAAGACTGGTTCGTAGGAAGGCAGATGAGATCTATGGAATGTCCTTTCCTACCTTTCCTCAGAGAGTCTGGGAGGAGATTGAGAAAAACAGGAGAGCCTGGCTAGTGGAAGAGGCAACCAAAAACTTGCATCCAGGTACAACTTGATATGTCAGAGATAAAGTGATATGAGACGGGTAGGATACTGTTCATAGACACTGTACGTTATGTGGATGAACAGGGAAATTAAACTTTCCATAATGTGAATTATGAATGCCCAGACAGGGTAATAATTCTTGCACCTGACCCATTGTGGTACTACCCTCAATGTAACCAGCATCCTGTGAATGTGCTCATGTTTACCAAGTGGGATGTAGAGCAGTGGTAACCAGTGCTGCCATCCAGCCATTGCCGTACCCATGTTTTTCCACCAGTCTGGTATTCCAGGATCCAAAAGTGAATCCAGATTCATCAGCCTTGCATTATGCCTTTCCAGTTCCATCACCTGGCCTTCCCAATGACATCAGGCCAAGATGACATCAGCCCAGCTGTTTTCCTGATTTATCTCCTGGGATTTTGGATGACATCAGTCCAGCTGTTCCTTTCCTGTTCAAAGGTTCCATCTCCTAGATGACATCAGTCAGAGATGACATCAACCCAGCGGTTTCCAGATGTGCCATCCTGTCATTTACGGAAGATCTCTACCCAGCTGTATCCAAAAAATGCTGCTAGGGAGAGTCTTCGGCTGGAGATCCAGGTGCTGTTCCAGTTTTTCGTTCTTCTTTCATGTAAGTCCAGACTTTTCTTACTTTACTGACACTGCAATACACATCCTACACCTGGCAAACTACTGACTGTTGAACTGTCCACAAAGGCTCTCCCCTTTGGGACTACAGTACATCAAGAACTGTGCTTCAACAGGCTCCAGCCCTGGAGAGACTCTTTCATGGACTTTGCCTTCAGGCTCTGTTTGCCACTAGTTGGGACATTTTAGGGCATGCCATCCCCAAAAGATGTATTGTTCATAATGTTGATATTTTGTACTGTTTTGTACTTTTCTACCTTTTTTCTAAAACAAATTTGTTGAGATTCTCCAGTTTTTTGATGGTATGGGTTACTGTTGTTGTACTGTATGTTTTGCAGATTTGGGGTGTATTTTGTTTTTTCTCTTTTAGGTGGATCCTGATGAAGAAAGAAGAGAAGACAAAAAGAGGATTGAAGGGACTCATCAGAGTTCCTCTGTTTCTTAAAGTGTTTTTTAAAGTACTGTGTAGTTGTTAACATGGGTTAACCTTTTCCTTCCACAGGTGGGTTGTGGGGGAGTGAGAGAGTGTAATGCTTGTGTACAGTGTTAGCTCCTGGCTTGGTTTGCAGGTGTCCAGGGAAGGGGGAGGTTCCCCTGTTTTGGGTAGGTTTGATTTGGTTAGATAGGTTTTTCCTAGAGGGCTAGGGGGATAGACAGGCTGTGGTCCTGACCTGCAGTAGGGTCCACAGTGCTGGTATATTAGGGCTGTGCTCTGGACAGTTCTTCCAGGGTCACTGGTTTCCCTAGTAAAATCATAGTGTAGGGGCTGATGCATCAGCCAATGGCCTCTGGGCCCTTAGTGTTGTCTGCCTGTGCTGGCACATGGTAAGGGAGACAGTAGTAGTGCTACCTCACTGTAGTCAACACATAGGGTAGGATGGCCTGGTGCCAGGTAGGTAATGACTGGGAACAGTCATTTTCCTGGCTGAGGGTGGGTGTAACCATCTTGTTCCCAGGGGTTACTAGAATCCCATTAGAATCAGTGGCAGGCAGGGACAGGCAGCTTGTGAAATGCCAATTAAATGGATTTCACACTGTCATTCTCTGGTTTCAGTCTCAGCTGAGCTTGAGGATGATGTAAGCATAGAATTGCCACAGCAGCATAAGCCACATTGGAATGCTAGCTAGGGAGATAGCTTTAGAATGTTGAGTTAGAGGCAGTAGTCTGTACAGTGGAGTTCCAGGAGGAGGCTGCAGTCGGGCAGCTCCTCAGTTTTTAGCTCTGACAGAGAGCTACCACTGTGGTTGGGTAGTTTGTTCTCACCCTAGAAGAAGAACACAGAAGACAGAGAGTGAAGTGGTGGAAACCATTCCAAGAGGGTTTTCCAGTGCCTCATCCCTGGGGGGAAGGGGGGTGGGTATTCCAGGATTCAGGGACAATCTCCTGTTCCAGCCTGGTCTGTGTTGAAGCTGCCTGAGATTCATCTGCTCTGTGAGTACCCAAGACTTTTGTGTGGAAAAGCCCTGGGGCACCTACATTCCTGTGTGAGTTTTCTCTGACAGAGGGACTCTGTCACCAAGACTGTTTTTGTTTAAAAGTATCTGCCACTATGGGGTCCAGAGAGAGACTTGCCAAGTACAGAACTTTTCATTCCTGTCTGATTTAAAAGTGCCTGCTAAAGTTGAAGTCTAGTGAAGAGACATTGTCAATTACAAAACTTTTAACTTCATGACACCTCAAAGGTGTATAAAGTAGTATGTTAAATGTGAAAGACAGTTTGAGATAGCATCTACAAGTTTTCTGTGAGGGTGTTATTAACCAGAAGAATGGCCGAGTATAAATTTGGAAGCAAAAGGTGGGAGACCCCTCCATCTGTAGTAACCATGTTTACCTCTCTGGGTTCAGTTCAGGCACCTGTGTTTTCTTTCAGTGCATTTGGCCAGTGCCTGAAGAAAACAGTTTACCCAGACATGGATTTGGATTTTCTGTAAGTCTGTTTGTGCTCTTTGGTGGTCGAGGGTGCCACAGTAATTCCTCATGAAATATGGGAAAGTCTCCTGGTACTGGCTGAGGGTGCCTAGTCAAGGGAAGTGTACCAGTTCTGGCCATGGGTGCCAATCTCCATTCAGAACCAGAGAGTATTCACTGTTTCCATTCAGAACCTATGGGTTCGCTGTGTGTGTGTGCTCTGTGTGACACTTGGACAGCTGGTTCTGATTAATCTATGCTTTTTGTAATATAAAAATGTGTTATTAAGTGTCTCCCATGAGGCATGTTTAGACAGCCTGTTGGTTAACACCCCCCCCCAGGTTTAAGATGAAAGCCAAGAGATACTTATAGGCTAGAAGAGACTTAAAATTAAGGATCTCCTGTTTATGTGACTAATTGCAGCTTGCCAGCTGCCAAGATAGATCATAAACTTTTATGATGTTCAGAGGAAACACAGTTAATTTCGCATGGTGATACAAAGCATGTTGCACCTCTGTGAGATCTGGCAGAGAGTCACAACAAGTCCTTTGATGTCCTGGAAAGGGGAAGCTGCTCATAAGATCAAAAAAAGTCATTTGGAAAAAAAAAAGAGTTTTGCTGAGGTCACAAAATTTTAATTTACCTTCTGAATAAGACATCCTGTTGGTATGATTTTTTATATTCTGACAGGGAGGAGCTAGGTGACCTCATGCAAAGAGGTTGGCAAAGCCAGTTTTTAAACAGTATTCTGTTTTCCATTTAGACACACATGTTTGGACTCTGAAAGCTAGAACATGCTAGCAGCACTGTAAAAGATATATTAGATAGATCAAGTCTAATCGTCTGGTGGTAAAAAACTGCACTTTTAAAAACTTGCTATTTTTTTTAATTGATTGTATGTTTTTGTGATATATGTTCTGTGTTTTACATTTTACATTCTTATCTATTTTTAAGTAAACATTTCATTTTTAAATAAACTATTTGTGTCTTCCAAATCCTTCTGTTTTTGCCTGTGATGCATGGATGGTTAAGGGTGTGACAACACTGTGCATGAGCTTATATGGTAATACCAAACTGGGAATAGGTAAGAGTTATCTGAGGTCTTTATTAGAGTTTTTAAGGGTTCATTTTGTACACCTGGTTAGGTGCCCATAGGCAAAAAATATCTGCCCCCCCCCGAAGAGCAGAATTATCTTAGCCTGTACACTGGGTACACTAACAAGAGGTTCACAGTTTGAATCCCTTCAGAACTGAGACAAAAGGTTGATTCAAACCCACAAAACAGACAGGAGGGTTACCCTCTTCTATTAACTGTTCACAATACTATGCTCAGAGGTTGGCACTTTGGGAGTAAAGGGCTGACCTGCTGAGTGGAGTTGTGACAGACTGGTTGGCAGTGATGCGAAAAATGTTGGTATTACAAGCTCTGATAGTTTAGTGTGTCAGCTTAAGACTGTCAGTTCACTTGCAAAAAAAAAGTGCAGTATTTTTTTTAAAAAGGAGACAGAACTATATCACTTGGCGTACAGTCAAGTTCCTACCCATTTTATTTTTTTCTAAAGTGCAAGTCAGAGCAGCCATAGTTAGGGAAGAAGATAACTTCCAACTGCAGCAGGCACACTGTAGACTATTTAAAGCAGTTGTGCGGGGACAGAGAAGTCCTGTTAGAGGTGAAAGACACCAAACAGAACCTCAAAGATGCCCTGATGGTAGTAGATACCCAGAGCATCGAGTCACAGACAGTGACTGAAAAGGACCGAACCTTGAGTGTGGCAGGGCTAGTGTACAGTGCAGAGTCCAGATCCGGTGAGGATAACAGCAGGGCCACTGTCAGTGAAGGGCAACAGCAGCAGAGGAAGGTCACCAGCATCCTGGACCCAGAAGTACTCAGGCTGCAAATTGAGTTGCACAGAATAGAGCTGGAGTTCCAGAGGGAGAGGGATCATCAATAGCGGGAGGTAGACTATGAGGAGTGTGAGCACCAGCAGGCTGCAGAGGAGAAGAGAGACTGTGAACAGCAGGAGGCAGACCATAAGGAGTGTGAATGCCAGCGAGCTGCAGAGGAGAAGAGGGAGCAAGAACACCAAGAGGCAGAGCAAGAACATTGAAAGGCAGAGCGAGAATGCCAAGAGACAGAGTGGGAACAGTGGGAGGCTGACCGTGAGGAGCATGCGCATCAGAGGCAACATGAACTGGAGAAGCTACAACTCCAACCACCAGCACCAGAGCAGGTAAGTGACTTGGGTTTAACTGGGACTGCAGGACTGGGTTACAAATTGAATTCCAAATTGATAGCCGAATTTAAATAGGGGGAGGACATGGATGCCTTTTTTAAATTCTTTTGAAAAAGTTTGTATTCAGGCTAAAATTCCTAGAGAGTCCCGGAGCTTCCAGCTATCCCCACTACTTACTGGGAAAGCTTGGGATGCATTGGGTCAAATGGACAATGAGGACAGTGATGATTACAGCAAACTTTAAGCTGCACTGTTAAAAACATTTGAATTAACTGCTGAATCATACAGAGCTAAATTCTGTAAGCTCAGGATAAGCCCTAATATGAGCTACAAGGAGCTAGCCATGAAACAACGTCAGTTTTTAAAACATTGGTGAGAAGAAATTGAAGCAAACTCTATTGACAAAATTGAAAATGTGATTTTGTTAGAACAGTTTTATTGGGCATGCCCAGCAGAGCTGAAAACCTGGCTGGAGGACCGAGATCCCAAAACAGTGCAAGAGACTGCTGAACTCTCGGTCCACTATGGCAAGAGCAGACCTGCTCTGAGAGTGAATGGGGCAGGCGTGGCAGCACAGAAAGGGAAAAGCGCACCTTCAGGGCAACTAAAACCTTCACAGCCTCCACCGAAACCAGTTAGCCCCAGGTTTCAGAGAAAAGATTTCTCTGACAAGAGAAGTGAATGTTGGTTATGTAAAGAAACTGGGCATATTGTCAGACAGTGTCCCAAATGAATGAGCAATAATATGCAAAATGGTACCAGAAAAGAAGTGGGTTGTTTGTGTGTCCCTGGAAGCATATCTGTGAACCCGAGGGAACACATGCATCCAGTAATGGTGAATGGTGTACAGACACAAGGGTTAAGGGACACAGGGGCATCCCTGACATTGGTAAAAAGGGATCTAGTGGAGCCTAGCCAGCTTATACCCAATAAATATGTCACTGTACAGGATTTTACTGGTGAAGAGAAAACATTGCCACTGGGTAGTGTTCTCCTAGACTGGGGTGAAACATGGGGAACTGTGCAACAGGTGGCAGTAGCCACAACATTAGCAGTGGATGTGATTCTGGGCAACAATCTCAAACAGGGGATGGTATGTGCAGTTAACCATAGCCAAGCGGCAAGGGAACATTGTAGTTCCCTGAACCTCACAGAAGCCATTGTGGAAACCACTGTGAGGCTGGTTCCCCAGCCTGTGTCTCCAGATGGGGAGACTAATGAAAATGGGGTAGAAATTTCCCCAGTAGCATAACCACACAGCCACAGGGGTTACTCCGCGAGGAGGGTGACCCATTTTCAGAGGGTTGGGATTGACAGTGATCCTGAATGCCCTGACACTAGTGCTAAGGGACCCTAGGTTTAACAACTGAAGGGGACCTATCCCATGCCTTGGGAATGTGTAAGGAGTTTGCAGCTGCTCAGAGAAGTGACCCTAGTCTAGAGAAGCTGAGGGGTTGGGCAGACTCTGACGGGGCACAGGGAGATGACAGCAGACATAAGTTTTATTGGGAAAATGGACTTATGTATACTAAGGCAGTACAGACGGGGGGGTGCTAGGCAGGCAGCTTGTCATTCCACAGGGGTATCATGAGCAGTTGCTCAAGACTGCACATGGTATTCCCTTGTCTGGTCATCTGGGAATCGCATGCATGGTGCAGCAGTTGGCCCAGAATTTCTACTGGCCTAACTTCACCCAGCAGCTGAAGGAGTACTGCAGGTCTTGTCACCGGTGCCAAGAAATAGGGAAGGCGGGCAAGAAAACCCAAGCTGCCCTGATTCCCTTGCCCATAGTGGAGGAGCCATTCCAGAGGGTGGGAATGGATATTGTGGGGCCTTTAAATACCCCTAGCTCCTCAGGGAAGAGATTCATCCTGACTGTGGTGGATTATGCCACCTGGTACCCAGAGGCAGTCACCCTATCCTCTCTGAGAACAGACAAAGTGGCAGATGCCTTACTTGGGATTTTCTCCCATGTTGGGTTTCCGCAGGAGGTTATCACCGATCGAGGGGGTTCCTTCATGTCGGACCTGATGAAATGTTTATGGGAGAAGTGTGGGGTGATGCAGAGATGCACAACACCATATCACCCACAAGCCAATGGGCTTGTGGAAAGATTCAATGGTACCCTAAAGTCAATGCTCTGGGTGTTTGCTGAACAGCATGGGAGAGACTGGGAGAAATACCTTTCCCACCTGTTGTTTGCATACAGGGAGGTGCCCCAAGAGTCAAAAGGATTTCCACCTTTGAACTCTTATATAGACGCCAGGTATGTGGGCCCCTAGACGTGATCCGGGAGGACTGGGAGGGCAAGCACACCATTCAGGGAACTCCCATAGTGGATTATGTCCTTAGGTTTAGGGAAAGGCTGAAGGAGCTTATGGGGACAGCCCAGAGCAACCTGGTGGCTGTCTAACAGAAACAAAAAGTATGGTACAACTGCAGAGCCAGAGCTCGCTCATACACGGTGGGTCAGGAAGTCATGGTCCTTATTCTGGATCGGATAAGACAAGCTGCAGGCTGAGTGGGCAGGACCGTACAAAGTGGTTAGGAAGGCAAATGACGTGAACTACATTATAGAGTTGCCTGACGGAAGACAGACAGAAAGGATGTACCATGTCAACATGATGAAGCCATGTGCAGATAGGGCTGACATGGTGTTTGCAGTGTGCAGTCCTGGGGAAGGGACGGATGAAGGAGACCCTCTTCTGACCTTGCTGGAAGAAAGTAAGCAGGAGTCCTCTGTGGAGGCAGTAAAATTGTCTCCCCAGTTGGCTCCGGACCAGATCCAGGAAGTAAGCGAGGTTTTAGCAGATTTTGCCCCATTGTTTAGTGTCAAGCCTGGCCTAACCCCCTTAGTGATGCACGATGTGGAGACAGGGACACAGACACCCATATGGTAGACAGAATATCTGGTATCAAAGGCTGTCCAAAAGGACATTAGAAGGGAAGTGGAAGAGATGCTGGATTTAGGGGTAATCCAGAGATCCCACAGCCCCTGGGCCTCACCCGTAGTCCTTGTGCCCAAGCCAGATGGCTCTACTCATTTCTGTGTGGACTGAATGCAGTCACGAAGTCAGACGCCCATCCGATGCCCCGGACGGATTAACACCTGGACAAGTTAGGAGGGGCGATCAACCTTACGACCACTGACCTGAGAAAGGGACATTGGCAGGTAGAGTTGACAGACAGAGCTAGGGAGAGGTCGACCTTCATCAGTCTGATAGGCTTATTTGAATTTAAAGTAATGCCTTTCAGAATGAAGAATGCCCCGGCCACTTTCCAAAGGTTGGTGAACCAGGTGTTAAATGGTGCTGAGGAGTATGCTGTGGTGTACCTGGATGACACTGCCATCTTTAGTGCTCACTGGGAGAAACACCTATGCCACCTTAGGGAAGTGCTGGGCAGGATAAAGAGGGCCGGGCTCATTGTGAAAGCCGAGAAGTGCCAGGTGGCCCAAGGAGAAGTGGCATACCTCGGGCATGTGGTAGGCCGGGAACAGCTCCATCCTAACCAAATAAAAACAGAGGTAATCCAGGTGTGGACCAGACCAGAAACACAGAAGCAGGTCAGGAGTTTTCTAGGGACAGCAGGGTACTACAGGAAATATGTACCCAATTACAGTGCCCTGGCTGCTCCGCTATATGACCTGAAAAAGAAAAGGATGCCCAAGAAAATTACCTGGGGCCCAGCCTGTGAGGAAGCCTTTTCCAAACTAAAGGAGGCACTGTGCAGTGCTCCTGTTTTGACAAGTCCTGACTATAGCAAACCCTTTATAGTTCAAACTGACGCCTCAGACATGGGTATTGGGGCAGTACTGAGTCAGACATCCAGCCAAGAGAAAGATCACCCAGTAGTGTACCTGAGTAGGAAGTTACTTCCCAGGGAGCAGGCATACTCTACTGTGGAAAAAGAATGTCTTGCCATAGTGTGGGCCCTAAAGAAGTTGGAGCCATACTTATATGGACAGCATTCTGTGGTGCAGACTAACCACAACTCCCTGGTTTGGCTGATGCAGATGGGGAAAAACAATGGTAGATTGTTAAGATGGAGTCTTGCTTTGCAAGGGTATGATATGACAATTTTATATAGTGCTGGAGCCAAAAATCAGAACTCTAATGGGCTGTCTCGTGTGTATGAGGAGTGAACTGATTTGGGAAGCTCAGCCCATGCAGGGGATAAAGCCCCCAAATTTAGTCTAGGTGGGGAGGATTGTGACACTTGGACAGCTTGTTCTGATTAATCTATGCTTTTTGTAATATAAAAATGTGTTATTGAGTGTCTCCAATGTGGCATGCTGAGATAGCCTGTGGTTTAACATCCCCCCAGGTTTAAGATGAAAGCCAAGAGATAATTACAGGCTAGAAGAGACTTAAAATTAAGGATCTCCTGTTTATGTGACTAATTGCAGCTTGTCAGCTGCCAAGATAGATCATAAACTTTTATGATGTTCAGAGGAAACACAGTTAATTTCACATGGTGATACAAAGCATGTTGCACCTCCGTGAGATCTAGCAGAGAGTCATAACAAGTCCTTTGCTGTCCTGGAAAGGGGAAGCTGCTCATAAGATCAAAGAAAGTCATTTGAAAAAAAAAAGAGTTTTGCTGAGGTCATAGAATTTTAATTTACCTTCTGAATAAGACATCCTGTTGGTATGATTTTTAATATTCTGACAGGGAGGAGCTAGGTGACCTCAAGCAAAGAGGTTGGCAAAGCCAGTTTCTAAACAGTATTCTGTTTTCAATTTAGACACACATGTTTGGACTCTGAAAGCTACAACATGCTAGCAGCACTGTAAGAGATACATTAGATAGATCAAGTCTAATTGTCTGGTCGTAGGAAATTGCACTGTCAAAATCTTTTTTTTTTAAGTGATTGTATGTTTTTGTGATATATGGTTCTGTGTTTTACATTTTACATTCTTATCTATTTTTAAGTAAACATCTCATTTTTAGATAGAATATTTGTGTCTTCCAAGTCCTTCTGTTTTTGCCTGTGATGCATGGATGGTTAAGAGTGTGACAACACTGTGCATGAGCTTATGTGGTAATACTAAACTGGGAACAGGTAAGAGTTATCTGAGGTCTTTATTAGAGTTTTTAAGGGTTCATTTTGTACACCTGGTTAGGTGCCCATAGGCGAAAGATATCTGCCCCCCACAAAGAGCAGAATTATCTGAGCCTGTACATTGGGTACACTAACAAGAGGTTCACAGTTTGAATCCCGCCAGAACTGAGACCAAAGGTTGATTCAAACCCATGAAAGAGACAGGAAGGTTACCCTGTTCTGTTAACTGTTCACAATACTATGCTCAGAGGTTGGCACTTTGGGAGTAGAGGGCTGACCTGCTGAGTGGAGTTATGACACTCTGTACCTCAGTAATCTGCATTACCAGTGGGAGTAGCCCTGTAGGGGACCATTCCTTCATTATAAATAGGGCCTTGGAGTTTTTTGGCATCGTTGAGCAAGATTCAGATGATCATCGGGAGATCCTTGGCCTAAGGAATTGTATTAATAAGGAACTAATGGTCAGACTTTAAAAATCATCAGAAAATTTTGATTATTACTGGGAGGTTTCTACGCAGAAAACTTATGGTCAGACTTTAAAACTTTTTTCTTAGCTGGGCAGTAAGAGTGCCTTTATTTCATTTCAGACTTTCCAGGTAGTGAGAGGGCCTGGGGATCTGAAATTTATTTGACATTGCTTATTGACACTGTTTATATTATTTTCTGCACACCTCAGTGAGAGGGGGGTGTACTTAAGTTTCACTTAAGTTTCTTTCTTGCATTAAATGGTTTTAAAGTTTAATTTACAGATTGTGAGAACATCAAAATCTCACTTCATTTAATGTTTTGCTCTGACAATATGGGAGAGATACTGTTTTGGGAAATTTAACTGTGTTATTTTTTGGGGGGTGGGAACTCCCTTGTTAGAGATAAATTGTTGGCTTTGGATCGTTCTGCTGCTGCTTTGAAGCCTTGTGTTTCATTTTAGTTAGGTTTTTTTGGGGGGTAAGGGGTTGTATCTGTTATAGATTGTGTTATTTTGTGTGGTTATATATTATTTAGTTTGGGTTATTTGTTTTAGAAAATGTGTTGGCCAGGGTTGATGGTTAGGCACTATTTCCCCTTCAGGCTGAGGGATCTCCGCCCTTTTTGCTGCCCCCCTTTATCCCCGGAGGTGTATAGACAGTGCAGGGGTTTGGGAATAGCAAGGAGGGTTTGGGCGGGGACTCAGCCTGCCAGGGGAATGAAGAGGAGTGGATGGATTGGGATAGTGGGGACAGGTTGATGCCCTGGGGTGAAATGGGTCCAGGAAAGGGGTCCTCCCTTTCTGGTTCCCATACACAAGGGTTCTGCTTATTGCAGACTGGAAACTCCATCTTCCCCGGCTGCTCATCGAACTCAGGTGGTGTTATGCAATGCCAGGTCGATCAAAAACAAGACAGCCATAACTGGGGATCTTGTTGATTCAACTGACCTGGCTTGCATCACCGAGACCTGGTTGGATGGAAATGCTGGCCCTGTTTTGGCTTCAGCGGTTCCACCCAGGTACTCGGTGATACACCGCCCGAGGATCGATCGTAGGGGCAGGGGTGTGGCCCTTTGTTTTAAATCAGAACTGAACCTGAGTTAAACTCCAGTGGGAACCACCAACTCCTTTGAATGTATTGTAGGTGAGGGTGTGGGGTGCAGGATTCTTCTCATCCACCAGGAGACGGGAATGTTTTCTTGCAGGAAGTCGTGGACTTTATCGCCGACCTAACATTGGGACTCCATAGATGGCTGATCCTTGGGGATTTCAATGCTTGGGTTGACAATGAACTCTCATAATTTGGACAATACTTCCTTCAGTTAGTGAGTTTACTGGGCCTCACACAGGTTGTTTCCTCCTAGACCTAAATTGGTGGTCATTCATTGGACTTGGTGTTTCTCCTGGGGATGGAGATATCCGACTTGGTGGTGGAACCAGTCGGATGGTCGGACCATCATACCATCAGATTCAGTTTTGAGGCCCACCCTAAGATGCCTGCCCCTATGGAGATGATCAAGTACTGCACTTTGAGGGGTGTATTCCCAGATGGCTTGATGGCGGTGCTGGACCTATCGGGCATGCCGAGGGAATGCGTGGATCTTGTACTTGCCTATAATAGGGCAGTGACAGAGGCTCTGGATTCCATTGCTCCTGTTCAGTTTCATCCACTCTCCCTTTGCTCTAGGTCTCCATAGTTTGATGAGGACTTGAGAGAGTTGAGGAGGGTTGGACGAAGGCTAGCGAGGCGATGGCGGAGATCCGGCCTGGTGTGTGACAGGCTTAGTTTGATGGAGCATTACTTGGTCTATCAATCAACAATTTCCCATAAGAAGGCAGAATTCCTGTCCAGGGAGACTGCTGCAGTGCAGAATCGACTAGATCATCTTTTCTGGAATGTGGACAGATTGTGCACTCCACTCTATCTTCAGCCCAGAAATGCTTTTTCACAAGAGCAGTGAGAGGAGATTGCTCGATTCTTCGTGGATAAGGTTGCCACGATCAGGTCTGATATCCACCTGCCCCTTTCTCTAGGGAGTAGCAGTGGTTGGCAGGAGATGTCGGACCCCCAGTTTGAGTAGTGCGACTTTGGCCAGCCTACAATCAGTGATAGTGTGATGGTTATCCAGACTTTACGTCCTACCAACTGTAGTTTGGATCCGGGCCCTATGAGTTTGCTTGTTGGCTGCATTGATGTCATTGGCCTGGTCCTTGCTAAGATAGTCTGGTTATCCTTGGAGAGGGGAATTTTTCCAGCTTCCCTTAAGGATGCTGTGGTTCGGCCCCTTCTTAAGAAGCCCTCCTTGGATCCTGACTGTCTTACAAACTACAGGCCGGTCTCTAACCTTCCTTTTTTGGGTAAGGTTATTTAGAAGGTGGTGGTTTTACAGCTGGAGGACCATTTGACCAGTCACAATATCTATGATTCTCTCTAGTCCGGTTTCAGGAAGAGACATAGTACCGAGACAGCTCTTGTTCAGGTACTAAGTGACCTCCTGATAGCGAGAGATCGAAAGATCTGTTCCATCTTGGTCCTTCTTGATCTTTCTGCAGCATTTGATACTGTGGACCATGGTGTGCTGTTGGATTGCTTGTGGTTTATTTGTGGACTTCTCGGGGGTTGTCCTCAGATGGTTTCAATCTTACCTCACAGATAGGACTCAGACAGTGGTGTCTGGGGTTTGCACCTCAGCTCCATTCTCCCTGCCCTGTGGGGTTCTGCAGGGATCCATTCTACAGCCCATGTTATTTGCAATATATATGCTGCCATTAGGAGTGATTATTAGATGGTATGGCTTGAGTTTTCACTGCTATGCAGATGATACTCAGCTATACATGTCTTTTGTCCCAGAACAAGATGATGCTGTCTTGGTGCTCAACAGCTGTCTGACTGAAATCCAGACCTGGATGAATATGAGCTGGCTAAGGTTGAATCCTGAAAAAACTGAGGTGCTGGTTGTGAACCCAGGTCGTCATGAGGCGGGTGTGGTGGCATGTTCACCTTCGGGCCTTGTGGCTTGGAGGTGTCCAGCTAACTACCTCAGACTGGGTACGGAACCTGGGCATTATGTTTGATGACTGTCTGACCTTGACATCACAGGTGTCAGCAGTTGTTAAAACCTCTTTTTACCATCTGAGAAATATCACCCGGGTGAAACATCTGGCTCCTTCCTATGATCTTCCAACGTTGGTTCACGCCTCCCACCTTGACTACTACAATGCCTTTTACCTAGGGCTGCCAGGGGCTGATATCCGCCACTTGCAGCTAGTGCAGAACGCAGCTGCCATGCTATTGACTGGTGTATCAAGAGCCAGTCATATAACGCCTGTGCTCCGATTAAGAGGCGGATCACTTCTAAGGTTGCTTTACTAACCTATAAGGCCCTACCCGACCAGGGACCAAGTTACCTGAAAGATCTCCTTTGTCCCTACTGTCCCTCCCGTCCTCTCTGATCCACTGATGAGGGATTGCTAGAGCTTCCCAGGGTACATTTGCAGACATCGGGAGCAAGGGCATTTAGCTTTGTTGCTCCATCCCTGTGGAAATCTCTATCTCATCGGGTACGAGATTGCCGAACCGTCCAGAGTTTTAAAACTGCCTCAAAAACCTATCTTTTTAACCTGGCTTTTTTTGATTGTTGTGGTTATTTTGATTTGTTATGCTGTTTTTATACTGTTCTTTGCTGGAATTTATATGTTGTTTATAATAATTTATTCTATCTTATGTATTTTATTGTACAGGTGCCTTGGTTTTAGAAAGGCACCTTTTTATAAATAAAACTGATGATGATGATGGTGATCTTCACTTTGTGATTATTCTCTATTTATGTGAATAAAAGCCACACTCTAGAATCTCAACCTGGTTTGGACAGTACTGTTATTGTTTCCACTGTGTCTGTATTAACTTGGGTGCCCCTGACCAGAAGTATATACCTAGCATAATGAAAAGCAAACATTTTTTCCCAGGGACCCAGGTTGATGGCCATGGTAAATGGTCCCCCCAGGTGTGAGCCAGGTAGTGGCCACACTTGGTTTGCCTTTCTGAGGATGGCAGGCTCCAAAGTAGAAGTACTGGTAAACTGAACTGCAGTGACAACCCCCATCCCTCTTGTTGGTGCCATGTGTGAGAGGAGCAGCCCTGCTAGTTGAACAAGGGAGGCCAGTGGGGGTGGGTTACACATGTCTGATGAATTACATAGAAACATAGAATTTGACCGCAGATAAGGACCACTTGGCCCACCCAGTCTGCCCATTTCCCTACCTAATGAATAAGCTGCAGATCCTAGTTAACCAGCAGCCTACTTCTTCCTACCCCCACCCTCTAGAATTGCCTTATGACTGTCCCATGCATGCTTGAATTCCACCACTGTTTTTGACTCCACAACCTCTTCCGGAAGGCCGTTCCATGCATCCACAACCCTCACTGTGAAAAAATACTTCCTTAAATTACCTCTGAGCCACCCCCATCTTCAAATTGTGCCCCCTTGTTCTTGCACACCTCTTTTTTTGAAAGATGCTACCCTCTTGGACTTTGTTGATTCCCTTGAGGTACTTGAAAATTTCTATCATGCCCCCCCTTTCCTCAAGGCTATACATATTAAGCTCCTTAAGTCTCTCTTCATATGTCTTCCAGTGCAGACCCTGCACCATTTTAGTTGCCCTCCTCTGGACAGCTTCCATCCTGTCTATGTCTTTGCAGAGATTGGGTCTCCAGAACTGCACGCAGTACTCCAGATGGGGTCTGACCAGCTGTCTGTACAGAGGAATAATAACTTCCTGTTTTCTACTGGTGATGCCTCTCCCTATGCATCCCAGTATCCCCTCAGCCCTCCTTGCTGCCCTCTCACATTGCTTGCCCACCTTTAGGTCATCTGATATGACTACCCCAGGTCCCTTTCCATTTTGTTGTTGTTAGTTTCTCACCCCATTGTGTACTCTTCCCTGGGTTTTTGTTTCCCAGGTGCATTACCTTGCACTTCTTAGCATTGAATCTAAGCTGCCATACATTTGACCATTCCTCTAACCTTGCCAAGTCCCTTCTCATCCTTTCCACCCACCTTGTGCATCAACTCTGTTGCAGATCTTTGTCATCTGTAAAGAGACATATTTTCCTTCAGTCCCTCTGCAATGTCACTTATAAAGACATTGAAGAGGACCGGTCCTAATACTGAACCCTGTGGTACCCCACTAGTAACCCCCCTTTCTTCATAGTGGACTCCATTTACTATTACTCTCTGTGTCCTATTCTCCAGCCAATTCTTTACCCAGGCTGTCATCTTAGGACCCACTCCCAGGCTGGCTAACTTGTATATTAATCTTTTGTGTAGGACTGTGTGAAATGCCTTGCTAAAGTCTAGGTAGGCCATGTGCACAGCCCCTTCCTGATCTACTACTTTGGTCACCCAGTCAAAGAAATCTATTAGATTTGTCTGGCATGACCTTCCCGCTGTGAATCCATGCTGCCTTGGGTCCTGTGCCTCTCTGGCCTCTAGATACTCGACAATTCTTTCCTTCAGAAGTGATTCCATCATTTTCCCTGTCACTGAAGTTAAACTAACAGGTCTATAGTTTTCTGCTTCTGCCTTGCTCCCACTTTTGTGAAGGGGAATCACATCTGCCTTCCTCCAGTCCTCGGGTACCACCCCATCCTCCCATGATTTGTTAAAGAGGGTAGTCAGTGGTGTCACCAGTTCTACCCTTAGTTCTTTTAGAATTCTGGGATGAATCCCATCAGGCCCCATTGCTTTGTCCACCTTCAGTTTTAAGAGTTCTTTCAGAACCCTTTCTTCTGTAAATGGGCTGGTATCAACTTCTGTATCCAGAGTGTTTCTACTGTTTGTTTTAGGTACCTCCCCCTCTTCATTTGTAAATACTGAGCAAAAATATTTGTTTAGTATCTCTGCCTTTTCACAGTCACCCTCTGTCCACCCTCTCTCCCTTTATTAAGCCTCACTATCCCTCCCTTGGTCTTCCTTCACTCCCTGATGTACCTATAAAAGGTTTTATCCGCTTCTTAACTGAGTTGGCTATCTTTTCCTCGGTTTGGGCCTTTGCTGTTCTGACTACCTTCCCAGCTTCCTTTTGCTTTAACTGATACAGTTCTCTGTCCTGCTCCTTCTGTGATTCCCTGTACTTCCTGAATGCTTTCTTTTTCTCTTGAACCTTCACTGCCACTTCCTTTGAGAACCATAGTGGTTTCTTACATCATTTTGTTTAGTTTATTTGCTTCACACAAAGACTTGTTACCTCTGTGATGGCAGTTTTTTATTATTCCCCGTTGTTCTTCCACCCCTCCTTCCTGCCCATTTGCTAGTGCATTCCTTAGGCACTCACCCATTTTGGCAAAGTCAGCCCTCCTGAAGTCCAGTACTTCTGCCTTCATATGGCTTGACTCTAGTGCTGTGTTTATTGTGAACCATACTGTTCGAGGGTCGCTAGTTCCCAGATGGCTACCCACTTCTACATCTGTGATCCTCTCTCTCCATCTCCATTTGAGAGAACCAGGTCTAAGATTGCTCCCTCTCAAGTGGGCTCCAATACTAGTTGTCTAAGGCATGCCCCCTGTAGGGCATCTAGAATAACCCCACTCTTCGGAGTGGCTGCTGCAACTGCACTCCAGTTAACATCTGGCATATTCAGATCACCCATCAGCAATATCTTCCCTTTTTCTGCCATTCTAAGTATACTTTCTATCATTTCCTTTTCCATTTCCTCCCCCTGAGAAAGGGCGTCTGTATACAACCCCTGTGCGGATTGTGGTGCCATTGCCTGTCTCCAAATTTACCCACAGTGCTTCTTCTCCTCCCTGTTTACTCTTTTGTCCTGTTGCTTTGATTTCTTCCCTTATGTAAAGAGCTACTCCTCCTCCTCTTTTACCCTCCCTGTCCCTCCTGTAGATAGTGTATCCTGGTATGTTTACATCCCAGTCATGGTTTTGTGTGTACCATGTTTCTGTGACTGCCACGATATCCAGATGTTCCTCCTCCATCAAGGCCACTAATTCAGGAAGCTTGTTACCCAGACTACAGGCATTGGTACTCATTTGGCTGATGAATTTTTGAGATTGGTGGCTAAAGGGGAAGTGGTGCTGATGGGAGACCTGAACCTACCAGATGTGGACTGGGACACCCTATCGGCATCATCAGCCAGCAGCAGGGAAATATTGGATTCCCTGCAAATGGCCCTCCTGAGGCAACTGGTCAGGGAGCCAACCAGGGCAGGAACTATTCTAGATCTGGTCCCGACAAATGGGGATAGGTAGGAGAGGTGTCAGTGAGTGAACACCTTGGTATGAGTGACCACAACACAGTTTGGCTCAAAATAAGGAACACTGCGGAGGGTCACCAATCTAAGTTGAAGGTGCTTGATTTTAAGAAAGCAGATTTCTGGTTAATGGGAGAAGTAGTAGAGAGGGCTCTGGAGGGGGTGGAGGAGTTAACAGATGTGGAGGACATGTGACAGAGAGGATAAAAGAAGCTATTGAGGAGGCCACGGACCTATGTGCCAAGAGACCAAGTAAAAATAAGAGGAGGAGGAGGAAACCCCTGTGGTTTAATAGGGTTGTAGCAGAAAAGGTCAAGGCAAATAGTAAGGCTTTTAAGAAGTTCAGGGTAACACAAGCTGAAGAGGACTCGGAAAGGTACCAGGTGAGCCAGAGAGAAGCAGGGGAAGAAGTAAGGTGGGCGAAGGCATGGACAGAGGAGAGCATAGTTTACGAGGTCAAAAAAGGGGACAAAACTTTCTTTAGGCATGTCAGTGAAAGGAAAACGACTAGGTAGGGAATACTCTGGCTAAAAACAAATGAGGGTGAGCTGATACAAGGGGACAGAGAGAAGGCAGAACTACTAAACAACCATTTTTGTGTGTTGTTCACTAGGGAGGAAGAAGGGGTGGGCAGCAGAGCAGGAGAAGCCAAGGCAGGGGAGGAAGGAGTGGATAAGAGTCCATTCTGGGTGGAGAAGATTGAGGGAGAACTAGGCTGCCTGAAGGTCGACAAGGCAATCAGGCCAGATGGGGTGCACCCAAGGGTGTTGAAGGAACTTAAAGATATACTGGAGGCACCCTTGACTGCACTCTTTAACAGGTCCCTGCAGTCTGGAGTGTGTACCGGAGGACTGGAGGTAGACAAATGTGGTCCCTCTGCATAAGGAGGAAGGGAGGGAGGAGGTGGGAAACTACAGGCCAGTGATCATGACATTGGTGGTGGGCAATCTCATGGGGAAACTAATGAAAATCAGTATCATCAATTACCTAGAGATAAGCGGCCTGATGAATCCAAGGCAACATGGCTTTACCAGGGGTAGATCCTGTCAAACAAACTTGCCAGAGTTTTTTGATGAGGTCACCAAGGAACTGGATCAGGGGAGAGCAGTAGATGTCACTTATCTGGATTTCAAAAAGGCATTTGACTCCATGCCACACAGGAGACTGCTGTACAAGCTGTCATGCCTGGATCTGGGGCAGAAGGTGGCTCGATGGATGGGAAACTGGCTGGGGGACAGGAGACAGAGTCATTATAAAAGGGGTGGCATCTGGAGAGGGTATGGTCACAAGTGGGGTCCCTCAGGGGTCAGTGTTAGGTCCACTACTATTCAATCTATTCATAGCGGACATCATGGAGGGCCTTGAAGGGGGTGTGAGTCTGGTTGCAGATGATATTAAAGTCTGCATAAGGGTGTACACTCCAGAAAGGGTAGAAAGCATGCAGAGAGATCTGGGGAGATTCGAGGCATGGTCAAGGAGATGGCAGTTTTCATTCAACACAGACAAATGTAAGATCATGCATCTTGAATACAGCAACCAGAGGGTAGGGTACTGTATGGGGGGGTCGAGATCTGGAAGTATCAGAACAGGAAAGGGACCTAGGTATCACTATATTGAGGGACCTGAAGGTGGAAAGGCACCGTGAGGGAGCAGTGGCTAGGGGAAGCAGAATGCAGGGCTGCATCGGAAGAGGAATTACCAGTAGAAAGAGGGAGGTCATAGTACCCTTGTACACCAATCTAGTTAGACCGCATTTAGAGTATGTGGTCTAGTTCTGGAGGCCATACCTCAGAAAGGATGTGGGAAGGCTGGAGTGAGTTCAGAGGAGGGCATCAAAGATGGCTAAGGGGCTCAGCCACCTGTCCTATGAGGAAAGGTTGAAAGAATTGAATATGTGCTCCCTGGAACAGAGGAGGGAGTGGGGGGCATGATTGAGACCTTCAAGTATCTTAAGGGTATAAACCAGGTGCCAGTGGGAAGCATCTACCAGCTGAAAGGGAATCAGAGGATGAGGGGGCATGGGTTACAGATTGAGGGGGGACAGTTCAAGGGTAACATTAGGAAGTACTATTTCACTGAGAGGGTGGTGGATAAGTGGAATAGGCTCTCGGAGGAGTTGGTTGGAGAAGCAACAGTGGAGGCCTTCAAAAGGGCATATGACAGACACAGGGGATTGTTGATGGTCGGGGGCATGTTCTAGCAGATAGACAAATGGGCAAACTAGGTGGACCTGTCAGTCCTTTTCTACCATCACACATCTATGTTACTTGTGTGCACAGAGAAAGATTAAATATCTTAATAATTGGAAACACCATCTCATCTATAACCAGTTTCAACAATTTGATGTCCAACCCATCACTCCCTATTCTAGTTTTAATATTAATTTTATTTAGGTTCTCCTCTGTGGAGAGGGGAGACTGTCCTCTACAGTGTAATTGCCAGCTGGAAATCCACTGATGATGTTGCAGTTGGTTCTACTAAGATGGGGTGAGGATGGTGCTTGGCAGCATGTGTATGAATTGAGTATGAATGCCCACAACTGCATGATTTCTGCCAGCCCAGGGACTGGACAAGAAAATGGAGGACCCCCGACTCCAGCAGGAAAGCAGGGCCAGCCACTCACAGGCCCTGCATTGACAACTAGTCACCCTCGTCAACTGGATTTGTTACCAGAGGGACCTGGACAACCCTGACAGTCCAGCCATAGGAGCATGTCATGGGGTGGTAACTGATGGAGGGATGAAGTCAGGTTATATGGATGGAAGGATAGCCAGACCAGAGCAGGATGGTGGCTAGGCACAGAAAAACCCTGATAGAAAAACAAATTAACTCTGTCCACTGCCCTTAAAAATAATGCATATACATGCAGCAGTACAAAATGAACCCTGTTCCAATAAATTAACAAGTGTTTTTTGTTTAAATATGAAATGTAGAAACATAGACATTGTTGGTAGAAAAGGACCACTTGGATCACCCAGTGTGCCTAGATTATCCCTGCCTATTCTACCTCTGCAGACCCTATCTGGTCTCCAGTGACACTCCCACCTCCCTGCCTCTTTTCTAATATGCCCTCTATGTTTATCCCAAGCATGCTTGAAGCCACCACTGCTCTAGCCTTCGTCACTTCTGCTGTCAGTGTGGTCCAGGCACTTACCACCCTTTCTGTGAAGAAGTATTTCCTTACATCTCTCCTGACCCCCTCCACCCATCTTCATTGCATGCCCCCCATGGTCCTGGTGCTCATTTTCATTTTGAAAGAGACTCACCACCTGCACCCTGTTCACCATGCCCTGAGAGGTACTTGTAGGTCTCGATCAAGTTGCCTCTCTTTCTGTCTCTTCTCTTCTCATGTTCAGATCCTTCAGTCTGTCATCATGGGGCTTTAGGTGCAAACCCCACAACATTTTATTTGCCCTCCCCAGACCATGTCTACCCTGTTGCTTGAATATTAAAAATTATGGATGAAATTATATTTTTGTATTGTGCCATGTTTTGCCTTAAAAGCACACTCTCTCTCTCTCTATATATATATATATACATACTGTATATTATATATATTAGATAATTTAATTCCTTGGGATGGGGTTTGTTTTGTACTGCCTGCACTTATTTGCACTATGAACCTTGTATCCAGTGATGACATTTGTGATGTCACTCCTGGTATAGCAATGCAAGGATGATTTTCCTTCCTTTAGCCATGCCATTGAGGTAGCTCTAGTACAGCAAAGTGCCTGGACCCTGTGGTTTAGTGAACTCCACTTCTTTTGGGATAATTTATCCCTTATCTTGAACTTTGGCAAGCCCATGGACATTACAGTCTGTTGCTTCATTTTAAAAGGCTGTAAAAAACTGTGATGCTGCTATTTTTTCTGCAGTAGGGTTTTGCAGACTGTATACTGTATGCTGCCTGCACATTTGCACCTGAGGAATTTAAAAAGAATACTTGCACCTTTGGTATGTACTGATTTTTTTTCATATGTAGTGTCCCCACATGTGGCGGGAGTGCAATTTGTTCTGCAGGTTTGCTGTACACAGTGGGGTTAGCCACCCTGAGAGCATACCCACTTTCATAGTGTCTTCCCTGTGTGTGCTTGGTTGTGGAGGATTGGGTTACAAAGACAGGGCTGCTTGGTCTCATTGGTGGTCAGTGGATGGGCTAGGAGCTGTCCTTGTTACAGCAGTTAATAATGGAAACTGCCTTCTCTGTCTTCATGGAAAGCTGTCAATTTCTCAGCTGTTTCATGGAAGGGCTCCAAGCAGTGACATTCCTCCCCCTCCCAAGGGGCATCTTACAGGATCAGCTACCTGCAGACTCTCTGTAGGACCCAGAGATGAAATGCAAACTGCCATAACGGATGGACCAAAATGGTAAAAACAGAACCATCACACAAGTTGTGCCTGCTGGACCAGCCAGTTCAGTAGATACCGTTCTGGTCTAGATTTCATCAAGTTCTTATGCGTGGAGCTGCACAGACCAAAAAGTTAATAGGGGCTGCAGTTACTGTGTTCCATCAGGACCTGAACAAGGAGCTGAAGCAATACTGTTGTACTGCTGTCAATGTACTTTAACACTTTGACAGCATGACCTGTGATCCATACACACAAAAAAAGAGATACTTTGTCAATTTCCACCAAGTTTTTGTGCATTGCATGAAATTTACCAGTAATATATTTATCTCCCACAAAGCAAAGGCACCATGTACTGTACACAGAGATGCTGCATCAGTTAAGTAGATTTAAACATTTTAAATAATATAGTTAATTGAAAAAAAATCACTGGCACTGAAATAGCAAATAGCACTGGCAGGGAAAGGGTTAAAAAAAAAAACTCATGGTCACATTGGTGCCAGAACGGTTTGAAAAGTGGAAGGGCCAAGGAAGCAGGGGCATACCTCTCAACTGTCCCTGATTTTCAGGGATGTCCCTGATTTTGCCTCAGAAATTTCTTCTGTCCCTCCTAAATTTCAGACTTCTGTCACTGAAGAGTAGGGATTTTAATTACAAAATAATGCCAGTCATTGATGTTACAGTCTAGTTCTCATTAAGAAAATGTTATTCATACTAAGAAGCATGTTGTACACAGCTTCTGGAACTAATATTACTATTTTTTCAGATGTGTCCCTGATTTTGGTAATTTATCCCTGATCATTTTAAGCCTTGTCCCTGATTTGTGATGAGGGAGGTTGAGAGCTATGAGCAGGGGGCACATTTTCCCATATTAAATACATTAACCTGACTGCAAAAACTGATAGGGACACTTACAGGACTGCAGCTATGAATTTTGTGGCCCAGGACAAATCACTTGAAATGGGCCCCCATTTACCAAACCAGTTAATGCCAGGGGTAATGCCAGCTCCTCAGGTGGACCCCTCCTGAGCCCGGGGTCCCGGACATCCCCACTTTTCCCCCCATTACTGCTGCCCTGGCCACTTATGAAAGTAGTAGGGCTATGGCCCTAGTTGCCCCCCTGTTCCGAGCACCTATGCAGGGACAACCAACCAAAACGGACACACCTAAAAAATCAAAACAGTTCAAAAAGCTGTCACATTTGGCTATGTGCAAAAAGCATTTTTTTGACGGAGAGCTAGACTGCACACAGTCACAAACAACCAAAATCGGGGACACAGCTCGATCAAAACAAGCTCATAACAGCGCAAAAACTTGCTACATTTGGGTAAGTGCGAGAGCATTTCTGCTGGAGAGCTGCACTATTCTGCATTTTACTTTGTTTCAAATCCGTACTTCTCGGTGACAGAAATTCCTACATAAAGAGGGAACACGCAAGATATTGAGGTAATATGGGACACTTGTATGTACAGTACGTGCGCCTGCCTCTTGACTGCTGCTTTGGGCTCAAGCGGGTCGCCAGCCGTTAGGATTCAGAAGCTGCCGCGCATGCACGGAGGTCAGGAGGGAGGTACCCTACTCCGTCCAGCTCTCGTCATCCATACAGGCAGCCAGCCTCTTGAGTTAGGAGGCAGGCATCTGGTAAAAATCCGTACCTTCCCTCAGCTGGGCTCCCTCCCTGGACCTTTCCGGAAAAAAACAGCACCATGGCAGCATCGCCCCAGAAATCCCCATCCACCCCCAAGTCTCCGACGACTCCGAAATCCCCTCCTTCCAGAAAGAAAGATGACTCGTTTCTGGGCAAACTTGGTGGAACTTTGGCGAGGAGGAAAAAGGCGAAAGAAGGTAAACTGACGCCAGTTGGGAGCAGATTGGTTTACAAAAGTGTTTATACGCTGCTGCTTATGTTCTGTTCTTGGGTGTGCCCAGCCTACTTCTTGGAATGTTTCCTGTGTGACGTCACGCTCAAAGAACGCACCACAAACTTTCGGAGGCACTAAGGTCCAGTTTGCGAATACTTGGTGCGCTGACACATTTTTTAGTTTTAAAAGCAGCGATGGGAGTGCAGAAGATATTACATTAAATTGTTTGTTGCTAAATTTACAATTTCCAGACGCATAAGCGTAAAGAACTTGTAGCCTGCAGCTATAAAGTTCGTAGTGCCTCACAGGCAGGCAGGCAAAAAGCAAAGATCGGTTGCCAATCTGTAAATTTCGTTTTTTTTTTTATTGAGCTTGTGTCTTTATTTCTATTGTGTTTTATAGAATAAGTATTTGCATGGCTGCTGTGCCAACTGCCTCCATGAAATCTGGATAGGAAGACTAGTTGGCAGAGGCACACCGTCCAAGCATACGGAATTTCGCACTCAAAATTACCCTTGATCCGCGAAGATTCACTGCTGTTCCTTATAATGTTAGAACTATTTCTGGACACACAAACTACTAAAACATTGACCTAATATGATAAAAAAATTTCTTAAGTCTAAACAAGTGGGGCCTAGGATTCTTAAACATTCTTATTTATTCCAATAATCTGGTAGGCAGTTAGGACAAACCGAAATATCAATATATCTGATTGTTGTTTTGCTTTATCTCATTCCTGAGGCAAGATAGAAGATTTTGAAGTTCTGAAAAGTTATTGGACCTTTGTGAAGTCCAATATCATATATGTAAGCAGATCAGGATGGTATTGTTCAGTTAGCCATCAGAAACATGTGCTGGCAACCCCCTGACATATCTGCATTATAAATACAGTTGGTGCAGTTAGAACGTGGTCTCTTGGGAGAAGATTTGTGAAAGTTGTTGGGACTGCCATCTTTATTGTAGGTCCACATAAATTACAAACACCAATTAAGCATATTTTTAAAAATAGCTAATTGAATTTTAAATACCAACCTGAATGAGGAATCTAAGATTATCAGGACAGGCTGAGAGGTGTACTTCCAAGTCAGCACTATTCAGATGAGGAAGATTTGCTGATTTTGGACCACTAAAATTGGGGAGAGTTTCATAGGGCCCTAATGTATATGTATATGTCTAACTGAACCTAAGGTGCTAGGAATGCATTGCTGAAGTCATTTAAAGGCAGGAAAAATAGTCAGTTCTTTGATGTTGATGATTTTAAGGACATGGACTGGTGCCAAGGAAAGCAGGGGGGAATCTTAAAAAAAGGCAAAATCAAGGAGACTTCACTGAAAATAGGGAGACTTGGAAAGGATGGGGACTGGCCCACCAGGATACCAGTGAATTTCCAAGTGGATTGCCCCCCGCCGGGTTGGGCACCCAGCTACCTTATACATGCTGCAGATCTTTGCATCTATAATCTGTATTCTGATAAAATGGTGCATTTTGGGCACGACAAGTAAATGTAAGATGCAAACACACAGCTAGTGTATCAAATTTAAGCAGAATACTGTTTTGTGTGACACCTGGGGGCCTGCCCATTGACATTCCAGGTAGGCCACCTGGACCCCAGGCTGACCCTGTTAGTTGGGACAGTGTTTCAAGAGTGTGAACAAAAGTGCTCATATATGATGCCTGCAGCCCATCTGATTTACTACAAGTTCTACAGTATCTATAGGCTTTTATTTTTTTAGTTTTTGTTGACTGGGTAGGGTGCACTAGGCAGTAACATGCCAATTTTTTTTTTTTGAAATCATTTTATTGTATTTATCATGTGACAATACAGATAATACATATATACATTTGTCTTAAGTAATATTGATGTGTGTCTGAGAAATTTACAGTAGTTGGTTAGCTATTTCATCTAGGATCTTATGAATAAGCCTAACAGCCACCAAACTTACTTCTGTCAACATACCAAATAGGCCAGATCACACCCCTCATAGCTATATTAAAGACAAACAGGACAACGTGGGAGAATACAACATCAGGATTATATGATTATACAAGGTTACAGAAACATCCGGCAGAAACATTAGAGGTTACATAGTGATAATGTGTGTAGGTAGATTCAGTTGTGGGAAGAAACAATAGTGCAATTATTGAAGTGCATAGTTAAGCATACAGTTGACAATACATTAAATAATTGTGTAAAAGTTAGCATTGAATCAAGGAGAGTGATACATTCTAGTTTTTCATTT
Source organism: Neoceratodus forsteri (assembly GCA_016271365.2). Classification (NCBI taxonomy): domain Eukaryota; kingdom Metazoa; phylum Chordata; order Ceratodontiformes; family Ceratodontidae; genus Neoceratodus; species Neoceratodus forsteri. The sequence continues at coordinate 810,985,774 of CM028133.1, forward strand.
ACATTGGTGAGACAATGGGATACATATAGCAACAGTTACTAACATTTTGTCACTAGGCACAAGAGATAGGCTTTAGAACTTCTTATTCTAAGAGCAGTAAGTGTGTCAGTGTTCAGGAGGCTAATTACAGGGTGAGGTGCCAGGGTGAGTAGTTATGGACAGGTACATAGGGAGGTTTGCAGCATATGGTCTCAAAGGTGACTTCAGAAGGAGCTAATTCTATGCTCTGATTGCACATGGGGAGGTAATTTTGTTCCAAAGCGTAGGGACCATAGATGAGAAGGATATAGAAACATAGAACATAAAGGTTGATTGCAGATAAGGACCACAAGGCCCATTCAGTCTGCCCATACCATACCTTGTGCATGATCTGGTGATCTTTAGCTGGTCTGTGCCACAGGATCTAAGAGTTTAACAACTGGTATTAGCTTCAAGGCAATAGGCAAGGGAGAGTGTCATTTGGATATGTAGCACTTTGTGAATAATTTTCCCAAGTGTAATGTTCGTTGGAGCTGAGGGAGATGGCCATCCTAGTTTACTGTACAGTAAACAGTGATGCATAAGGTGATTACATCCAAGAACAAAGCAGCATATGTTATTGTATCCTACTACCCAGTTTTGTATTAGGGCATTTGAGATGTTGGCAAAGATGGGTATGCCATATGTAAGTTTTGGTAGTAGTAGGGAGCGTGCAGTAGTGATCCTGGTGGTAGAGATGAGGTTATTGCAGGCACAATAGGCCATTCCCAGACTTGAGTTTTCAGCCTTGCATGAGGTAGCAATGTGCTCGGTGAAATCAAGGGAGGGGTCCAAAGTGATTCCAAGATATTTAAAGGTTGTTACAGAGTCTAGGAAAGAACCATTTATATCAGCCACCGAAAGAGGCGTGCTTAGTCTGCTTAGCCAGGGGTGTGTGCAGAAGAGCATTGCCTGGGTTTTAGAGATGTTCAGCAGCAACTTATTTTCATAAAGCCAGAAATGTACTCTCTGGAGGTCAGATGACAGGGCATTATTGATGTTGTTGACATTGAGAAAATGACAGATGAAGACCAAGTCATCTGCATGAAGGAGAGAGGTACTTTTCTTCAAACAGTGGTTGATTGAGTTAATATGAAAGAATAACAGTGGCTCTAGGATTGAGCTCTGGGAGACTCCAAGTGTGGTAGGAAGAAAGTCAGAGTAGGATGAACTGATCTTTACCCTTTGCTTCCTATCAGATAGATAACTGGTAAACCAGACTACAGTGTGTTCTGTGATACCTAGAGAGCTTAATTTACTAAGCAGTATCTGGTGCTCGACCATGTCAAAGGCCTTTGTAAGGTCTGTGAACACCAGCCCCGCATATTTCCCTCTGTGTAGGAAGTTGCTGATAGTGTTATTTAGTGTAAGTAATGCAGTTGTGGTACTGTGACCTTTACAAAAGCCATGCTGGGCTGGGCAGAGTAAATCATAGCTGTCAAGATATGAGGTAAGTTGGGAGGAGCCATTTTTTTCTAATATTTTACTTAGCACTGGTAGAATGGTGATGGGTCTGTAATTTTTGGTTTTCACATTGCCTTTTTTGAAGACAAGGACAATGTTTGCTTGTTTCCAAGCAGTTGGGACAGTGGAAGTAGAGAGGGAGAGGGAGAGGTTGATGGTCCACGTTAGTGGTGAAGCCAGTTTGATGAGCTGCAATTTTTAGTAGTCTAGGTTCCAGGCCATCCGATCCAGCTGACTTTGATACTGGTATCTGTCTGAGAAGTTTCCTTTGTTGAGACCTTTCTGAAGAGGAAGGAGGGGTGATTAGAAACATAGGCTGGTGATGAAGACAGCGGTGGGGGGAGGCCCCCCCCATGTGTTTATTAAGCAAGTCAAGGGTGGGGGAGAGATCAGTAAACAATAATCTGAAAGCGTTAGTTATAGTGAAAGGGTTGTTGCAATTTTCTCCATTAAGTTCAAAGTCGGGCATGACAGTAGGGTTGGAAAAATGAAGAGCAGATTTAAGGTGGTTCCTGAATTGTCTGGTTTGGTGGTAATGGTGGGAGCTCACTCCCCAATATTAAGTAGCTCCAGAGCTTCAGGTTCAGAGTTGCAAGCACCTACAGTTAATAATAATAATAATCTTTAATTAAGCGCCTCTCAAATATGTCAAGGCGCTTTACATAAAAATTGATAAAACAGTAGCATAAAACAGCAGTATAAAAGAGATAGTAAAAAGCCATTTCTCAATATAATTAACTAGAATAGGCTTGGTGCCATAAATATGTTTTTAGTGCCTGTTTAAAGCCCCCCATGGTCGCACACTCCCAAAGCTGATGGGGAAGAGAATTCCAAAGGGCTGGGGCTGCATACATGAATGCACGGGCCCTTGAAAATTTTAAAGTTACCCTTGGAATCTCTAGCAACCTCTTGTCAGCCAAGTGGAGCCATCGTTTGGGGCAGTAAGGGGACAGATGCTCTTTCAGGTAGTTAGGGCTGAGTCCGTGTAGAACTTTATACATCAGCAATCCAACTTTAAAGGTAATCCGCCACTGAATCGGCAGCCAGTGCAGTTCATGCAGCACTGGTGTGATGTGACATGTCTGGGAAGTCCCCATCAACAACCGGGCTGCAGCGTTCTGCACCAGCTGCAGGCAGCCGATATCAACCCCTGGTAGCCCTAAGTAAAGGGAATTGCAATAATCAAGGCACAAGGTCACAAAGGTGTGGATCAGTGTGGGGAGGTCACCGGAGGGAACAAGGTGCTTGTTCCTAGCGATGTTCCTCAGATGGTAAAAGGATGACTTGACGACTGCCGACACCAGGTATCACAGTGTCAGCCCATCATCAAGCATCACCCCTTGGTCCCGCACCTGCTCAGAGGTAAGGAGCTGGGAGCCCCCAGAAAAGCCTCTGTAGGCTGTCCAGCTCCCCGACCCCCACCCCATCTGGCCACCTGGATCCACAAACATTACCTCAGTCTTTGCTGAGTTCATCTTAAGCCAGGTGGAATTCATCCAATCCTGGATTTCAGTGAGGCAGTTATTAAATACAGAGAGTGCACTATCCTGGTCAGGTGCAAAAGACAGGTAGAGCTGGGTATCATCAACATAGCAGTGAAACCTCAACCCATACCATCTTACAATGTCTCCGAGGGGTAGCATATACACTATGAACAACATGGGGGACAGCACTGAGCCCTGAGAGACCCCACATGACAGAGAGAGGGGGTCAGGGGAATACATTCCTGACATCACCCTCTGAGTTCTGCCAGTGAGGAAGGACTTAAACCACCGGAGGACAGTACTAGTCAGGCCACAGATGAACCTCAGGTGGTCAAGCAGCACCCCATGGTCCATGGTGTCAAAGGCTGAATAGAGATCAAGGAGCACCAGGATGGAACGGCTTTTCTGATCTCTTGCCATCAGGAGATCATTGAGCACCAGAACCAGCACAGTCTCGGTACTGTGCCTCTTTCGAAAACTGAATTGGAGAGGTTTGTAGATGTTATGGATGGTCAAGTGGTTCTCCAGCTATACAGCCACTACCTTCTCAATCATCTTCCCCACAAAGGGGAGGTTAGAGATAGATCTGTAGTTAGCAAGAGAGTCTGGGTCCAGAGAAGCTTTCTTCAGGAGGGGTATCACCACCGCCTCCTTCAGGGAGCAAGGAAACTCACCCGAGTCAAGGGAGCACCAGACTATTTGTGCCAGGACCAGGCCAACGATGTCACAGCAACCCATAATCAGGGAAGTTGGGTCAGGATCCAAACTACAGCATGTAGGGTGCATACCCTGGACAATCCACATAACATCTGCAAACTCCAGCTGGTCAAAGGTACTCCAGGAAAAATGAGGCACCGATCAATGGTGTCCCCCATAGAGTGTGTTGATCGGATCTCCGCCCTGATGTCAGCCACTTTATCAGCAAAAAACCAAGCAAGCTCATCACACTCCAACTGTGAAAAGGCTTTTTGAGACTGCAGACAGACTGGGTTGCATAGCCTGTCCACAGTTCGAAAGAGCTGAGCTGATCAGATCTGAGCAGCAGCAATCTCCCTGGACAGGAACTCTGCCTTCTTACGGGAGATTGTTGATTGGTAGACTTGATAATGTTCTAACAATCTAAGATGGTCAGCCTCCAGGGCGGATTTCCACCAGCAACGCTCTAACCTTCGTCCTAGTCGCTGCAACTCCCTCAAGGTCCCATCAAACCAAGGGGACCAAGGGCGAAGGGAAATAAGACAAATGCGGACAGGAGCAATAGAATCCAGGGCTGTGGTAATGGCCTTATTATAGGCCAGAACCAAAGCCTCTGGATTCCTGCTTGCCACAGGAAATTCCGATAGGTCAAGTTCTGCCACCAGGCCTTCAGGACTCACAAACTGTAAAGGGCGGTATCTGACCATCTCTACAGGTGTAGGCCTACAAAGGGGGGGGGTGCAAAAATTGAATGCCATGGTGTAGTGATCAGATCATCTGACAGGTTCCACCCCCAAATAGGAGGCTTCATTCCCCAGGAGGAAAACCAGGTCAAGGGAGTGACTGTGTTTATGAGTAGCAGAGGTAATGATATGTATATGGCCCAGTGATATCATCAACTGGAGGAAGTGTTGTCCAAATTGTGAGAGTTCATCATCAATCCAGCAATTGAAGTTGCCCAGAACCATCAACCTGGATGACTCAAATGCCATACTGATCAAGAAGTCCGATACTCCCTGAAGGACAAATCAAAAAGGTATGTAGAAAAGGGAAGGTGGTCATCGTGGGGGATTTCAACTTGCTGGGGGCAGACTGGAGCATTCTGGTCACCTCCAGTGCTTGGGAGCAAGTGCTCCTGGACGCGATCCAGGAAGGTCTCCTGACACAATTGGTTACTATACCTACTAGGCTAAAGAACACCTTAGATCTGGTATTGTTGAATGGGGAAGCAGTGAGGGAAATAAAGGTAGAAGACCCACTAGCTTACAGCGATCACCAAATGATGTGGTTTAATATCACGATGTGCGGGGAGCCAGAGAAATCAGCTACTCGGGTGATAAACTTCAGCGGGGTGGATTTTGGGAGGATGTAGGAAGTACTGAAAGGGAAACTGGAGGGCATAAGGCAGGAGATGGCCATGGAGCAAAAATGGGATATTATTAAATGGGGGTTACAGAGGCAACAGAAGCCTGCACCAAGGTACAGAGTAAGAGGAGCAGAGCAAGAAAACCATGCTGGTTGAACAACGAGGTCGTGGAGGTGGTGAGGGCAAAACAAGTGGTGTACCAGAGGTTTAGGAGGACAGGGAAGAAAGTGGACAGGGAGGAATATGCATGATGGTCCAGGGAGATGACCAGAAAAGTGAGAGAAGCCAAGGCCCAGATGGAGCTGAGATTAGCACAGGGAATTAATGGGGGAGAGAAAGACTTTTTCAGATACAGCAGGAAGAAAAGGAAGTGCAAGGAGACAATAGTAAGGATAAAAGGGGTCAGGAGTGGACTGAAAATGGGGAACAGCAGGCAGAAGCACTGAATGAATACTTTTGCTCAGTGTTCTCTGAAGAAAGGGGGGCACCACTACCAGCATGGGCTGGGAGGGTGGGGACAGGGGAAGAGGAAGCGACAGATGGAAGCATTGAGGCAAGTAGAGTCCTAGAGAAACTGAGGGCACTGAAGGTAGACAAAGCACAAGGGCTGATGGTATCCACCCCAGGGTGCTGAGAGAGATGGCGGAGGTGTTGGAGCCGCTGGTGGATCTGTACAACACCTCACTGGAGTTGGGATGTGTGCCACTGGACTGGAGGATGGCACATGTAGTACCATTTCACAAGAGCGGGCCAAGGGATGAACCAGGTAATTATCGTCTGGTAAGTCTCACCTCCATAGCGTGCAAACTCATGGAAATTATACTAAAGGAAAGACTGGTGTCGTACCTGGAGGACATTGACCTCCAAGATGTGAGGCGGCATGGGTTTGTTTCAGGGAAGTCTTGTCAAACCAACCTCATACAGTATTTTGACTGGGTGACAGGTGAATTGGATAAGGGTCATGCAGTGGATGTTCTTTACTTGGACTTCAGCAAGGTCTTCGATTTGGTGCCTCATGGGCGGCTTGGGGAGAAGCTAACTGGTGTAGAGGAAAGGGCAAAAATGATGAACTGGATTACAAGTTGGCTGAGTGGCAGGCTGCAACTGATGGTGATGAGAAGGGAGCTCTCAACTCCCAAGGCTGGTGACGAGTGGGGTGCCACAGGGCTCTGTGTGCTGGGGCCAGTATTGTTTGGGCTGTCCATATCAGACATTGCACATGGGGTGGTGAACAAAGTAAGTATGTGGGTGGTGAACAAAGTAAGTATGTTCACTGACAACACCAAAATCGGAGCCGTGGTGGATGGAGAGGAGGGATGGAAGCAGCTGCAGGGGGACCTACGCAAGCTGGAGTGGTCAGAGATGTGGCAGCTGGGGTTCAATGCAAAGAAGTGTAAGGTTATGCACTTTGGGGTGAAGAACCTAAGGAGAGAATACTGGCTGGGGGGGGGTTAAGCTGGGGATCACTGAGGAGGAGAAGGACCTAGGAGTAATGATAACAGTGACCATGAACAACAGTATTCAGTGCAGGAGAGCAGCTGCAAAAGCGAACAAAATGCTGGGATGCGTAGCAAGGGGGTTTTCATCCAGGTGAAGAGAGGTGATCTTGCCCCTCTACAGGTCACTGGAAAGGCCACACTCAGAGTATTGTGTGCAGTTTTGGAGGCCATACCTAAAGCATGATATTGGGCTACTGGAGAGGGTGCAGAGGAGGGCAACAAAGATGATATGTGGAATGGAGGGGAGAGACTATGACAGCAGGCTGGGAGACCTGAATATGTACGCTCTGGAGGATAGAAAGGATGGGGGGACATGATAGAGACATTCAAGTATCTGAGGGGAATCAATAAGGATGGGGCAGATGGGGTCTTTAAGTTAAGGAGGGGGAGGGTCACCAGGGGGCATGGGCTAAGAATAGAGGGGGGAAGATTTAGGAAGGAAATGAGGAGACACTATTTCACAGAGAGGGTGGTAGCAAAATGGAATGCCCTACCAGAATGGGTGGTATCATGTACATTTGTGAACAGCTTCAAAAGGGCATGGGGCAGGGAACAGGGGAGAGTGAGGGTGGGGTGGCAGCGGGATGGCAAAGGGGAGGGTGTGGGGCAGCCACAAGCTAGGGGTGTTGGCTGCACACTTGAGCAGACTTAGATAGACTGGGTGGTCTGTTTCTGCTGGCACATTCGTATGTTCATGAGGAATCACTTCTCATCCCCGAGTGGACGGTAGATGAGGGCTATCCTACATCCTACACCTGCTACTACAGTACTCTCAAAAGACCCGGCCTCCTCAATTGGTACACTCATGAGGCCCAATTTGGTTTTGAAACAGATCGCAACCCCCCCCCCCGCAGTCCAATCTCGAGTGGTGTATTGCCGAGTACCCAGCTGGAATCACGGCCTCCAACGTGGGGCCAGCATTTTCATCCAGCCAGGTCTCAGTGATGCAAGCTAGATCCACTGTCCCGACGTGATATGCAATAATTGCAGTCTTGTTCTTAATAGATCTGGCATTGCATAACACCGCTCAAGCTGGACAGGTCTCCAGGGCCACCCCAACTACCTGCCCACCAATAATGGTGGTGCCCTTGGGTCTGGAGATGAGACATGGGGGACCATGTTCCAGACTCCATTTTGCCCCAGGGCATCTTCTGGACCTGATTACCCTGATGTGAGGGCCCCACTCATTCGTCCTCCACTGTTTGTATCCCCCCCCCCCACTGGCAATGCCCAGTGCTCCACAGCACTGATACGGTGAAAACACCAACGGGAGGGGGGAAGGGTGTGCAGGGTGGAGGAAGAATAGCACACAACTCGGGGGGGGGGGTAGGCCTACAACTCATATTACAGGCTCAGAATTAACAAAGTGCACCAAGCCAAGGAAATGGAAAAAAGACCCCCTAAAACAAAACCCAAAATGCAAATATAGTACAGCACCCCGCAACTGTCACTTAGAGGAACGATAGACACAAACAACACAGAAAGTAAACAAACAACCAAATATTAAACAATTAAATTAAACCCCCAATTTGAAACTTCTCACCCTCTCTCACAGAGGGGAGAGATTCAAACAATACAAATAAGTCAAACTAAGCACCCACCCCACCCATAAAATGAACTATTATACAATAAAACAGTAATAAATTAAGATTATAAAACCCCTTCCAAGAGTACTCTAATATTTCACTCCAAACACAAAGTCTTGGATAAAGAAGATTGGTCTGAATGTGTGATACAGGTCCAAGGGAGAGAGATGATATACCAACCAACAGAAAACTCCCACTTTGAGAACTTTAAGTCACAGGAAAGAAAGTTAAAACTATATGGACCGAATTTAAACTGTCAAATGTGAAAACAAAACTTAAGTACCCCCCCCCCACTGGGTGTACAAAAAATAAATAAATAGTGTCAGATGAAGTTCTGACCTCCAGGCCCTCTCACTGCCTGGGGAGTCCGAAATTAATCAAAGGCGCTCTCGTTGCCCAAATAATTATCCAAAGTTAAAAGGTTTGAGTTCTGACATTGAGTTTTCTCTGTCGACACAATTCCTTAAGACAGGGACCTCCCGGTAGCATTCCAAATCTTGCTCAGCGATGTCAAAAGGCTGAAGCTTCTACTATAAGGGCCACCGCTGGAAATATCTGCCCCGCAACCTTGGCACCTCACTTGCACCAACCCACTGACTGGCCCAGCGTAGGGCCTTGGAAAATCGTAGACCCACCGGCTGGCTCCACAACCAGTCCAGGCCCGATCCTCCCGAGCAAAGACAGATTCCAGCAGGTAAGCCACCCACAAATATAGGGTCCCACTGTCCTGACCAGGCAAGAATATAGTTTAATCCAATTTAAGGTCGATTCAGTACCACTTCTAGGTAATAGCCACCTCCAGAAACAGAGAGAATTATTGGTTATTCAGTTAGACAAGCTGGAACCCAAGATATAATCCTCTCAGGCTCTGCACCATGTCATGGGGTCTCGCTCATCTGGGAGCTCTCATTCAGAGACTCAATCTGCACTCGCGTCCTGGCACTCACTCCACTTTACTCCATTTAGTTACTACAGTTAGTAAAACTGGACTTCTAAATTGCCTATGAATTGGTGACCCTGGTTTTCCATTTTTACTGGTAACACCAGTAAAAATCATGGAATCCTGCTTGGTTTACAGATTTTGAATTCTTCTACTGGTGCCTCACAGAAATTGCATGTCACTGCACAGGATTCCTGAGATTTCAGCATCTTTTTACATTTTTTATTTTCTCTTTCTATGACCCCTTCTCACAGCATCAGTCTCCACTTTTCAGAGATCCCTAGGCTGGGTATCGGTTAGCCTCACCCCAGGTAATGCTCAGGAGCTCCTGTGGGCCAGCCCCCATCATGCCTGGGTTGTACCCCCAGGTGGGAAGGGAGGAGACCCCAGGTCACCCTCCCCACAGTCTCTTAGTGTGTGTCAGGTAGCCCAGTGGGATCCTCATGGAGCCTGGTTATGAAGTCTGGGGCAGCTGGGTCCCTTCTACCAGCAGTGAATGTGGGGTGATTGTTCGTGGTTTTCTGGTCTCTGTTCCTGAGGGCACCAGCACTTGAGGGGATCCAAGGAGGTAGGGCAAATAGATATATGCCACGGCTCCAGATCCTGGCTAGTGTCCCCCCCCTTCCTATCACTCTGCAGCCCTGTTGCACCACCACCCATGGTCATCCAGATGGTGGTAAAGCAGCAAGACCTGCAGCCTACCCTCCCAGGGAGAGGAGCAGCCCCTCAGGTGCTTGATCCTACTCCCCTGGCTAGACCTCCAGCAACCCGGGTTCACTTCTGACCCCTGGTCACTAGCACTGCATGCAGTAGCACTACCACAGGGCTGGCCCAGATTTCAGCATCTTAAAATGAATGCTGCTGTGCTTCACATTCTTTCTGCTTTGTTGCATATAGAATCAGTAAGGAAACCACCCGCACTGCTTTGTTGTAACCATCCATTCAGTTTAACCACTCATACTTCCCACCAGCCTCTCCATCAGCTGAGGACTGCTTTCCTTCCTGAAATCACATTTTTCATTTAGTATGTGCCTAAACATCTTTTGCTATTTATATTACTCTGGATGATACAAAAAAAAAATACAAGTATCAGCACACATGAGCAGGGCTACTGGAAAATTGTAGGAAAAGTAACCTGAAACTGCAGAGATTTTTTGCAAAACTTGCTGGGAAATTGCGTTGAGATCTACTATAGACCCTGAGTGCTTCACAATAAATCCAAACTTTTTTCTGTAGCATATATTAGTCAGCATAAACTACTAAATGAATACGCTGCCACTTGAATATGTTTTAAATATGAAGAAAAACTTATGTTCCTAACATGAATCCTAAACGGATAAGATCTGCTGCCTCTCTTCCAAAATGTAAACACATCTGCCTCATAAACTGCTAAATAGATTCTATTTAGCGAGCCACAGAAAATCAATATTAAATAAATCCAGAATAAACAAATTGTATCTGCTTCTGGATGTAGAATAATGAAGCTTGATCAAGAGCTATTTACAGTGCTCTGTCAACTATTCACCCACTTTGGTATAAGAAAAATAAGCAGATGGAGTGACAAATAATTGTTTTAGTAAAATGTTGTAACATGTTTAATGATCATAATTTGCACTTTAAGTACTGTGCACTATTATTAAAATCGTATATTAAAACATTATATATGGGTGTTATTATGGCTGGCCATACAGCCTAGTGGTTAGAGTAACAAATGGTGATTGAACTGGGCAGATCCAGCAGACTTACTTTTGATTTCCCCACTACTTCCGCTTGCATACTGTGTGACTCAAAGCAAGTCACTTAACCTCCCCAGTGCTCCTGGGTCACCCCTGAAAACAGGTAGTTCTGCCTAGTGTGCCTTAAGCAGTTTATAAAGGATATATATAAAAAATACCCGTATATGTTTACTACATCATACAGTAGTCAGGGTACCATGTAATTTACCTGCTTTTTACTCGGGCTGCAATGATTTTGTATAGGTAAAGATAATTGTTCAGATACATTTTATGTGTTTTATAAGCCTGTTTTTAGACTTTAGTCAGGTTGTTTTTGTATCCGTTGCATGTGAGCATCTAGGTTGTAGATTAAAAGTGCAGGATCACTGTTACCAACTAGTTTATTCAAGTTTATAATGAGCAGGTCCATCCAAAATTTTCAGTTGGTTGAATGAATACTAGTCTGAATGAAAGTATGTTCACGAGGAAGAAACTGCCTTATTACTTACAAAAAGATTTCACAGCACCCAATTTAGGTGAATGAGATTATTTGCACCTTTTCTTCCATCTGCTGTTTCAATCTCTGTGACAACAAAAAGTTTTCTGATAGACTACTTCAACAAAAAGCAAATGTTAAGTGTTTAGGTGTACTTATGCTTGGCCAGTGCATTTTGAAAGCACATTCAATGAAACACAGAAGGTAAGACCCCAGGGGCTCTATAATGTTGGTGTGCAGAGTGGTGCTGAATTCACATCTGATCTCAGGCATGAAAACTGAGAGACACCCTTTTCAAGGAGACCAAGTAAAAAAAAAAATCCAAGTGTTTGGGAGATGCATGATTTTCCATTTGACGGTCCTCCACTAATCGCTTGTGGATTTTTTAGGTGAAGATACTTTATTTCAAAGGAGCAAATTTAGGCAGGTTTCTTTTTTTTTTTTTTTTTGGCTCCTTCTACCCCCTGGCCATCTACACCTTCAGGCCTGCCAAGGCTCCCTACCATTGCTGCTGAGTCCCAACCACCATCCACTGCCCCTTATTGCCATGCTACCAGGTAACCTGATGTAGCCCTTCATCAGGTGGGCCTCTATGCCTGTGGGAGGCTACCAGGGGAGGAGAATCACCCCAAAGAGCATCCTGTGTATCCTGGACACAGCAGGGATCAGAACAGACACATATCTGGGGCTTTGGGCTTATGGAGGGATCAGTAGCTGTCCTCCAGTTGGCCAGCAGGTGTCTTCCCATTTTTTGGGGGAGCATGACAGGCCACATGATGTCGAGGCACAGGCCAACATCCGTAATGCTCCCTCCCACAGTGAGGGCTGCTGTGTTGCCATGCCTCTGGCCTCCACCAGGAGCCAGCAAATGCTGAGCTGTGAACTCACCCTCTCTCCCTTCCAGGAGAAGGTGAGTGGTCATTGGACACTCAAGACTCCCCCCTTCCCGGCCAGCCCTCCAACACCCAAGTCTGTTCCCGAACCCTGGTCAGTGGTGTCACAGGCAGAAATCCAATTCAGGCAGTTAAATGATACATAGGAAAAACAAAAGTGGTCCATCTTAGTGGTGGTATTTCAGATTAATTCACATCCGAGTTCTAATAAGCAAAGAGATTAAGTAATTTGTAACTTGTGCATGTGGGGTGTGGGTGTTGAAGAAAGGGGATCATAGTGCTGTCACTACTGCCATCACCCCTGAGAGATGTGGACTGCATTGTTGCTACTGCCATCACACCTGAGGGGCAGGGGCTGTAGTGCTTCTGCCATCACCACTGGTGGATGGGGAATGTAGTACTGCTGCCATCCCACCTGAGGGATGGGGCCCATAGTGCTGATACTGCCATCACACCTGAGGAATGGGGAATGTAGTACTGCTGCCATGACACCTAAGGGATGGGGGGCCATAGTGCTGCTGCTTCCATCACACCTGAGGGAGAGAACCATAGTGCGGTTGCTGCTGCCATCACACCAGAGGGATGGGGTCATAGTGCTGTTGGTGCTGCCATCGCACCTGAGGGATGGGGGCTGTAGTGCTGCTTCCATCAAACCTTAGGGATGGGGGCTGTAGTGCTGCTGGTACCATTACATCTTGTACCTAAAATAACTTTAAATTGGTACAAGGATGGAAGGATGTGCAATAGTGGAGATCAACATGTTAAATGTAAAATGCATGTTAGCAGAGTTAAAAAGTGTTAAATAAAGTACACAAAACCAAACACCAGTAAAACTGGATTCTGGCTTAGCAGACACCATTAACAATACAATTTTTCACGATGTGCAAAATGGAATTTGCCCTTTCTCAATCCCGATTAAACCAGTGTACTTGATTTTGAGTCTGATGATCTACAACTACTGGAATTTACTAGAGTTATGGGATATACTGTAAGCCCCTACTATAAATGAGGAAGCCTCGTGGAATTTAAGTTTGCCTTGAGCTACCAGCTGTGTTTTCAGAAAAGATTTCCCTATTTTGTGTGTATAGAAAAAATTGCTGGACAAATAGCAGTACTGGAAATGGAAAACATTCACTGAGGGAAACCAGCAACTTTGACATCGAACTGGAAATACCTGACTGGTCTGAGGACACATGTCATCATTATATGTGGCAATTTTACACATTATGCAGTCATTTTTCTGCAGTGGGAGTTGTCTTTATGCAGGAGCAGTAGTTTCCCATTTTCCTCCTGGAACTGAATCAGACTTTCAGTTTCACCCCGGAACTTAATTCTTTTGGGATCATCTCCATTTCCACCACTGGATAGTAGCCGTCAATATGTCCTGTCTGGACATGGATATGCACTTATCGTGTATAATTTGACCTCGTGAATAGCTTTCCATACCTTTCAAAATGCTGTTGCACCACAGTTCAATGGGCTTGGAGCATGATCGTGCCCTTCTGTGGTACTACAGCATTCTGAAACCCAGTAAGTACTGCACAAGTTTCATTTTTAAATGGAAATAATCACTGTACATACATCAAGCAGCTGAAAGTGAACTGCTGCGATAGCCGCAGTGGATTTTTCACATTCCAGATGACCGTTTGCAGTTTATTAAATTCTGAGAACAACCTGACCACCAAATATACACTATAAAAAAAATGCTGGCAACCACATGCCCAGCCACCCTGAGCTGCCAGCTTGGGGTTCTGATTACGTTGGAGCTCTCGAGCTTTGCTCTCAAGGTGAGCAGTAATCAGAACACCTCTGTGGCAGCACAGGCTGAATGTGCAAGGTTGCCCATCCAGTATTCTCTGTATAGTATATGGTTGGTGCCTGTTGTGTATGGATTTCCATGCAGGCAGTTTTCTTGTTGTAGGCCAGTTCATGGGTCACTAAAGTTTTAGTATAGTACTAATGTCGTTACTGTGCTGCATTTTCCTTTGGGAGCTCATGCCAAGAGTACTTCCTCATAACACCTTTCAGATTCCACAAGTGGCATCACATTCACTCATTCAGCATTTCTGATTTCTGAAAAATGTGCCCTGCTTTATTTGAAACTCAGCATTTTAAATTAATTGTAAAAAAAAAAAAAAAAATGAAGTCCACATTGACTAATTTGTTTTTAAAAATGTTGTCCCCAACCCCAAAACTTATATTTTTTTCTTAGTTAAAAAACCCACCCACAGCCAGCTGTTTAATACTCACCCACCCAATGTGAGAACTGATAGGTTTTAATTACTTTACACTTACAAAAATGGCAAGAAAAAGTCTAGAAACTTCACTGGCTGAGAGTTATCACATGACCCTGCATTAAATTCCTAGCACCGTATGGATCAGTACCAGATTTCATTACCAAGCCAAAAAAAGGCCCCATTACCTACAAAATCTGGGACTATTTCATGTGTATATTTTGTTATTTAAAATGTAATTAAATAAATGATTTATATTAAAAATGTTTCAATTTACAGCTAATACAAAAAAAAAATATCAGTGATCCATTTTATAAGCGTAATAAGCCTCTCCAAGGTGAGTATTCAAGGATTTGAATGCACTTCCCAGGAGCGTAACATTGTAAATTTTATTTAAGTAAAAATATCCCATCCTGGGTGAGGATCCTCATTCACTTAGTGCTTCTGTTTGAATGGTTCTCAGTGCTTATTCAGAAGAAAGCAGTTAGTGAGTGAATATTGTCGCCGGTTGTGGGACATTTTTTTTTTACCAAGTAATAAGGATTACAGTGTTAAATGTAATTAAAACATACTGTTTATGACAATGGATGGGTGAGTATTAAGCATCTGGTTGTGGGATTTTTTTTTTTGGCGATAAAAGACAGTTGGGCTGGTGGAAAAACAATACTTTTTACACAGACAAGTAAACACCATATACTATGAAAAATAAAATGTTTGCAACCATGTCCAACTCAGTTAGTGTTTCTATCTCAGAGTTAAGAGGACCTAATGGACCTCTTGAGCTTTGCTATCAAGGCCCATATGATGTGATCTCAGCCCTTCAATGGAAGCACAGCCTTTTTGTGTATGATTGCCCATACATTATTCTATATATGTACTCTACCCACATCTTTGCTATTGTCCAGTATGCTTTTCAGTTTTTCATAAGCCATTTATTTTCTGTGGAGTCTGGTACTGCATAATAGGAACATATCATTTTAAGGGAATAATGGAAACCATATTTTCCTGTCATCCACATCTCTTTTCTTCCAGTTTCCACCATTACATGTTGGTCAGGCCTTCTGATCGGTTCCCTCTAGTTTGGGGAGGCTGAATGGCCTAGAGGTCGGAGCACCAAGCGGTGAACCTGGAGACTGCGCAGAGCTGGGTTTGAAACCCATAACTACCATTTGCATGCTACATGGCATTGAACAAGCACTTCACCTTCCTGTGCCCTCAGGCTGCACCTGGAAGCAAACTTCAGCTCACTGTGCATTTCTCAGCAGAACATTCCAAAATAAAAAAAAAAAACTCTGAAAGGATATGGGAGATTTTGGGAACCCAAATTTCCAGGAATAAAATTCTCCACTCTGTCTCACATGTAAGTGTGACTCTGATAATCTCACTCTCAACTCTGTTTCATAAAGTTGTAGATTCCAGCCCCCTTGGATTCATATCGAACGCTGGCATTGTGGTACTAACGAGTGCTGCCACGTTGATGGTGCCATCCTTACGAAGAAACATTAAGCTGATGTCCCTCCCGCCCTTCTTTAATTGCTTTATCAGGAAGTGGGTTGGGTCATTTGTCCCATTTTCAACCACACCTAGGGAATACAGGGGACATTAACGTAGGCTCAACAAACATGACTGAATTACAGTGCTATGGTTCATTTAAAAGGTATGAGCACTGTGAACATAGTGCATAGTTTCAAGCATAATTTATTTATTCATAATTTTTGACCAGGAAGGGCCCACTGAGCTATGATAGCTTGTTAAACAATTATACAAGTTGGACAGAAAAGATACTATTGAATTTTTATAAGAGCAGAGGACTGCTCCAACTAGTGTCCCAGGTAACATTTTCCTTAGCCATGAAACAGGTTGTAGTGCAATTGACCACGTCTTTGTGTGGTTAGCAAGTGCTTGATGGCAGTAAATGACTGTATACAGTCCTTGCAATACTTAAAGGGAAATGTCCATGTCCCATCGAGCCCCACCTCCGTGTGAAGTGGGGCCCAATTAGCAGATGTAAAAAAAGTATTAAACATGGCACTTACTGATTATTATATTATTTTGATTTATATCTGGTTGATCCTGCGCCCTTCCCGCTGGCATTTTAGGTTTCAACACCCTCCCCGTCGCGCCCACAAACACCGCGGTTGTCCCGTGATGGCGCAGGCGGGAGCGGCACGGTCTCCATAGACTTGCCATACTGCAGGCTTTTTAAACAGCTCCGGTTTGGAGCCGTGTAGCTGCCGAGACATCCGGAGACCAGTACAGACAGTTTGTGCCTGTTAGTCTGTACTGGTCTCGTATTGCACGACGCTGATAGATCAAAACGGTATTTGAATCTATCAGCGTCTCTTGCAATACCCAGACCAGGTACAGACTAACAGGCACACAAGCTGTCTGTACCTGGTCTCCGTATGTCTCGGCAGCACACGGGCTCCAAACCGGAGCTGTTTAAAAAGCCTGCAGTATGGCAAGTCTATGGAGACACCCCTGCTGCTCCACGCCTGCCACGTCATCATGGGGACAACCGCGGTGCTTGTGGCGCTGACGGGAGGGTGTTGAAATAAATGCCAGCGGGGAGGACGCAGGATCAACCAGATATAAATCAAAATAATATAATAATCAGTAAGTGCCATGTTTAATACTTTTTTTTACATCTGCTAATCAGGCCCCGCTTCACACGGAGGTGGGTCTCGATGGGACATGGACGTTTCCCTTTAAATAATTAGACACAAATGGATGTGCATTATTTTGGGATTATGAAATGGGTAGAAGGATGCTGGCTCTTGACTGGCCAAGAGGTACTTTCAGCTAAGTTGTTATCCCAGCACAACAGCCTGCCTTAAACTGCCTCAGCAAACAATTGTTTAAAAACTACATCCAGTTTACTAAAGAGAGGCCATTTCACAATCACAGTAAGACAGTCCAGTGAATGCGTTTTGATGGGCTAATGACCCTTTTTGGGTGGTAGAAGCACTTGGAATCGCCTCGTGCTTCAGCCCACCTGAGACTGGCTATTATCTTACCATAATGCACCCCTTACTATGCCTTATTGCTTAAATAATCATATGGGTCAGGAATGTACTTAAGTATTGCCAGTATCCCATAATTATGCACACACTATATGTGCTTATTTCAGTTATAAAATGGCTCCCCCTGATTTTTAGTTTCAAAATTTAGTAATGATGTTTAAACAGTCAAGTAGTTCTGACCTGGTCTGGTGGCCATAGCAGAGTCATGGTACACTGACAGTTGTGACTGGGACATGTCCATACTGGGCTACCTTCTGTTCAGGTGTGATAGGGAAGGGAGAAGGGGTTATACTATATGTATGGGAGGGAATCAAGGCCATGGAAGTGCAGGGACACCCAGAGGAAAAGGAATGGCTGGAAGTGCTGTGGGTCATCATGGAGATGGATCTTGGAGCACTATCCATACAGGATGGTATTCAGACCACCAGCACAGGGACAGGAGTTTGATAAGGCACATGGGGAAGCCATCATCAGGATGGCAAGTAAGGGGGAGGTGCTGGATGTTGATGACAGCAGTCTGCCAGATGTGGATTGGAGTTTCCAACTTCAAGGAACAGGGCCATCCTTGACTCCCTACAAGGGGCTTTTCTCGGGCAGCTAGTCAATAAACTTACTAGGGATGGGGATGTGCTGGTACCTGGTGCTTACAAATAGGGATGGCATACCAATGATCACTGTACTGTGTGGTTTAACATTAAGATGTGAAGAGAGGTAAATCATCTGAGAACAATGTCTTGGACATTAGGTGGGTGGATTTTAAAGAAATTGGAGACTGCCTCAGAACTACCTCATAGGAGGGATTACCAGGAAGGGACAGAGGTGCAGTGGAGCAAATAAGGGAGGGCATAATTAAGGCAGCCAGCCTCTGTGTGAAGGAAGTGAATAAAAGGAGAAGGAAAAAGAGACCATTGTGGTCCTTTAGGGAAGTGGCCAAGGTGGTAAAGGAAAAAAGGGTGGCATTCAGAAGATAAAAGGAAGCACAGATGGAAGAAGACAGGGAGGTGTACCAAGTAAAATAGAGTGAAGCAGGAAAGGTGGTGAGGGGGCAAGGATGCAGCCAGAGGAAAGGCTAATCAAGGGGGTAGCTAAAGTGGAAAAGACAGGACATTAACTTACTGTAGACTGTCCAGAGGAGGGCAACTATGATGATCATGGGCCAGCAGAGTAGAGCCTATGTGGAGCAGTTGGGTGCCCTGAACATGTACTCCCTGTAGGAGAGGAGAGAGATGTAGGGGACATGATTGAGGCCTTCAGATACTTAAAGGGGATAAATAGTGTGGATATGGAGGGTATCTTTAAGATGAGTGGCAACCAAAAATGAGAGGACACAATCTTAAGTTGGAAGGGGGGTGTTAGGAGAGAAGATAGGAAGCATTTCTTCATGAAAAGAGTGGTGTCCAGTTGCAGTGCACTGACGGAAGCGATGGTCTCTTTGAAGATGGTGGGCAGCTTCAAGACAGTCTGGGACAGACTTAAGAGAAAAGTAAGGGTCATGGGAGGGGCAGATGAAAAGAATAGGAGGATTAAGGGGCAGGGTCAGTAGCTTAAGCTGTGGACCCTGCAGTATGAGCAGGCTAGACAGACCAAATGGCCTTATTCTGCTGGCTTCTTTGAATGTTCATATATTCCTAAGATATTCTTAAGGTGCATAAGTGAGAAGAGGAAGGCAAGGGGAGGGATAGTGAGGTGGGGGGGGAATTGTGCAGAAGAGGTCCAAGAAAAAGCTGATACTTCTGCTTTGTCATCACATTGGGGCTGGGGGTGGGTGGCATACTGCCAGCGAGCAGCAGGAACAAAAGGGGGGTGCAAGGTGGAAAGAAGTCCATTTTCGGAGGAAAGAGTCCTGAAGGGACATGCAGCTCTGAAAGTGGATAAGGGTATTGAAATGAATGGGATACACCCAATGGTACTGAATGAACTCAGGAAGGTGGTAGCTGCCCACTAATGGCCTTATTTAGCATTTCTCTCTGGAACTGACAGGCATGATTCCAGAGGACTGGAGCCGGGCAGATGTGGCCCTGCTACATAATAGTGGCAGCAGGAAGGAGGCTAGTGACTATAGGCTGGTCAGTCGCATCTCAGTGGTGGGGAAATTAGTGGAAACCCTATTAAAGGAAAGGTTGGTAAAATATCTTGAATCTAGTGGGCTGCAAGACCTCAGGCAGCATGGATTCATGGGGGGGGGTGGTCAGGATAGAAGAATCAGACTGATTAATTTGACTGAGTGATCAGGAAAACAGAGCAGAGAAGGGCAGTGGAGTTGGTCCATCTGGACTTCAGCAAAGCCTTCATCACAGTGCTGCACAGGAGACTGATAAAGAAATTGAGCAATCTAGGGGTGGAATCCAAAGTGGTGAACTGGGTTAGAAACTGGTTTGTGGATGAGAGACATAGGGTGTTGGCTAACACTACTCACTTTAATGATAGGAGAGTGACTAATGGGGTGCTACTTGGCTCGGTTCTTGAACTGGTCCTCTTCAATGTCTTCATAAGCAACACTACAGGAGAACTGGAAGAAAAGGTGTGGCTTTTTGCAGATGACACTAAAATCTTTAGTAGGGTGCAAAAAATTTATAGGGAACTTGGGAAATTCAAGGAGTGGTCAAAAGCATGACAGTTGGGGTGCAGTGTCAAACAGTGCAAAATCATGTTCCTAGGGCATAGGAATGCAGGAACTGAGTATAGGCTGGTAGGGGAGGTACTGACTGCCACTAAGCAGGAAAGGGACTTTTGGGTTACCATATCTGATTACTTCAAAGTGGGCAGTGTAACAAAGCAGCGGGTAGGGCCAGTGGTATGCTGGCATGTATAGAGAGAGAGAGAGAGAGAGAGAGAGGTATCTCCAGCAGGAAGAGGGAGGCAGTGTTTTCAGTATAT
The DNA here is from genome assembly GCA_016271365.2 of Neoceratodus forsteri. Classification (NCBI taxonomy): domain Eukaryota; kingdom Metazoa; phylum Chordata; order Ceratodontiformes; family Ceratodontidae; genus Neoceratodus; species Neoceratodus forsteri. The sequence goes on from CM028133.1 coordinate 811,006,065, forward strand.
CACTCACTGGTAAGGCCTCACCTGGAGTACTGTACCTAGTTCTGGAGGCTGCACTACAGAAAGGTTATAGACAGAGCAGTGGCAGTCCAGAGGAGGGCAACTAAAATGGTGGAGAGGTTGCACCAAAAGCCTTACAAAGAGAGACTGCAGGATCTCAACATGCACACCTTGAAAGAGAGCAGTGTGAGAGGGAACATGATAGAGATCTATAAGTACCTCAGAGGGGTAAACAGGGTGCAATTTCTTTCAAATGAGAAAGAGCACCAGGACCAAGGGGCAAGCGGTAAAGCTTTGGGGGGGGGCTTAAGAGGTATATGAGGAAGTTTTGCTTCATTAAAAGAGTTGTATACACCTGGAAAAGACTATCTGTAGAAGTGGTGGAGGTGAAAGCAGTAGAGGGCTTCAAGCATGTGTGTTATAGACATAGAGGGATATTAATAAGAGACAAGGAGAAGGGATTGTCACCAGAGACTAGATATGGTCTACAGAGACAGACTAGGCAAGGACCATCTAGGCAGACTGAGTGGGCCAAGTAGTACTTTTCTGATGACAGATGCTATGTTTCAATAACCTGCACTTTTGTGCTGGAAGGATGCAGGCCATGTGATCACAGTTGACCAATCACATACTTGGTTTATATTTTTTTACAAAATGGCAGGGTAAAATCCAGTAATCTGATTGGCTCTTATTTATGTGTAAAATGTGGTTTATACATGGTTAAAAAATGGATTGCTCAGCAGTGAAAAGTCTGGAGCCAGATAAATGGGCATTTAGAACACAGGCATTTCAGTTAGCCCCCTATACTGTAGCCAGACCTGATCTTCCACCACAAACATGGCTGCTACCTTTACACTGTAAAAAAAACTTCAACTGGGCCTTGAAAATAAAACTACCTTAAATAAAAAAAATTAAAAAAATTAATTAAATTAAATGTTGTTTCCTTGATTATCACACACTCCTTACACACTGTACATAAACAAATTACATTAATTAATAAATTACACTGCAGAAGAACTGGAAGAAAAAGTGTGCCTTTTTCCATATGATGCTAAAATCTCTTACAGGGTGCAAAAAATGTACAGGGATCTTGGGAAATTCACGTAATTTACACTATAAAAAAAACTTCAACTAGGCCCTGAAAATAAAATTACCTTAAATAAAAAATAAAACAAATTAATTAAATGAATTAAATGTTATTTCCCTGATTGACACACTCTCCTTACATGCTGTACATAAATTGCATTAATTAATTAAATTCATTTAATTTATTTTATTTTTTATTTAAGGTAGTTTTATTTTCAGGGCCCAGATGAAGTTTTTTTTTTTTTTTTTTACAGTGTAAAATAGTGTATGAATTTCCCACAATCCCTATACAATGGTTGCACCCTATTAGAGATTTTAATGTCAAAATATAATTAAATTATATTCACATAATATAATAAGATATAATGTACATTATACAAAAGTCAGCAGGGTAAGGCATATGAGGAGAGGTTGAGGGCACTGAACATGTACTCCTTGGAAGACAGGTGAGAGAGAGAGAGAGGGGACATGATTGGGACCTTCAAGTACTTGAAAGGGATAAATAAGGTTAATGAGGAGGGTCTCTTTAAGCTGAGTGGCAACCATAACACGAGGGAGCACAGTCTTAAGCTCGAGGGTGGGAGGTTTAGGAAGCAGGTCAGGAAGTAATTCTTCACAGAGAGGGTGGTGGACACTTGGACTGCACTGCCAGATGAGGTGATCTCATCGAAGACAGTGAGCAGCTTTAAGAGAAGCTGGGAAAGGCATAGGGGAAGGGGAAGGGTCATGGGTAGGGAGGATGGGAGGAGTGGGGAGGGAGAGCAGAGCCGCTAGTTTAAGCTATGGACCCTGCAGTACAAGCAGACTTGATACACCAAATGGCCTTCTTCTGCTGGTTTCTTCATATGTCCGTATGTAAATTAGAAACAACAAGTATTGTTTATATTTTTCACTACAACTGTTTCTTTGTTGACAGTGAAAAATCCTCCCTCTATCTTTACATCAGGGAACTCTCTTCTTTTTGCCCTGACAGTGAGATAATTGAGTCTCTGGCTGTAACAAAGGCCTTTGTCTGTGTGTACAGTGTGTTAGGAGAGAAACATTCTGCCAGTGGAACTGAGCAGAATTTTTAATCTATGTATTCTGTGGTAAACATTCCATGATAAACATTCCATATCTTGAATGTGGAGAAAAACGGAGAAAAATAAAAATAACAGGAAGAAGAAAGTAAGCAATAATACAATTACATCGCTTGTGAGCAGAAGGGCCATTTTATCACAAATGCACACAAGTAAATCTATTGTTTCTACATATAAACATGCTTTTCCCAACAGTAAAAAGTAAAAAAAAAAAGAGCCAATTTTATAAGCACGGTACTTGCATGTTTCTTTGTAAAGCATTGTAAGATACAATGTATATAAAACTTGTTATAAGGTACAGCAATTTGCTTATTTATTTCTTGCAACATTTGCTTTGAGCCTTGTGAATAAGTTCTTGCTTGCATTTTTTTGAGAATAGTATGGAATATATGTAAGTCACTCAAATTAGTTGGGGTGGGCTAGAATAATTGTATTTTTGTGTGCAAATTATAATACTGCTGTGTAGAGTTTATAATGCCTAAAAAGGGAAGGGATGCATCACTCTTGTGGCCTCCACCTTATCTGTTTGTAGTGTATCTTTTTGCATGGCAATAATTTGATACTCTGGATCAACTGTGGCTAATGTGCACTATGGTGGTGATGTTCCATATTCATCGACATAGGTTATGGTATTGCAGAGGATTAAATTAATGCAAATGATTGCACATATTAGCTGAATGTCCTATTTATGGGTTTTCATGTGGGGGGCTTTAAATATTTATGTGAGTCCTGAATGTTTGTGTGGTAATTGTTGGCTTATTTCTTTCACATGCAAATAGTTAAATAGGGAAGTAGGTCTTTACATTTAAAGTACTGATTGACATACCTGTAAATAATCTGGGTGTATAAAATGAGTCTGTTTGTATGTGAGCACCACTCCCTGATAATGCCTCTGATTTCAAGCATTACGTAGGGGTGTTTACCATCCTCCACATGTTTAATAAATAATAGTGCCAGTATTCGGTTGGAGGGAGTGTGCCCTTTTCTTTCCTGAGGAAGTTTTGGCATGCTCAAAGTCCCGCTTTGTACTTACTTTTGCACCTCTCACCCCGAAGTTCTGTGTACACACAGATGTGTCTGTTTCCTGCTGTCATGTCGGGTTCTGATATCCCAAGCATGTAGTATGAATTTGCATGATCAGATGTTTTTTTCACTGAGCAGGCAGGCAAGGAGGAAGTGGTCCACAGCAGGCTGTTCCTCAGTCACTACTTGTTTCACTGGCAGGTAAGTGTGGAAGCTGTGGTCCTGGGCAGGAGGTTTCTGGCAGCTATTTGTTCTACTGCAGTAGGTGGACAGGGGATGCAATCTGGGGCAGGAGGCTTCCCAATTGCTATCTATTTAAGCAAGTGGGCAGGGAGGAAGTTGTCTCATGAAGGAGGCTTCCTGGCCCCTTCAAGGGGATTTAAGTATCAATATGTAAAGTTGCCAGACATATGTTACTTGCAGCATTATGCATGGACAACAGGCCCAACCTCAACACCAGCACATGGCATGAGATGTCCAAATGTGGCAGACAAACCCAGCAAAACAATGAAAATGGGTATCTGGTCTATTCCTACATGTGCATCACTACTAGGCTTCTAGGGGGGAAGGGGGGGATTGTTTAACCAGCAAAGGCACACTAAGCCGAAGCTTGTTTCCAGGTGCGACCTGGGAGCACAAGGAAGTTAAGTGACTTGCTCAGGGTCACACAGTATGCAACAGGGTCGGACTGGCCCACCTGGATACCTGGAAATTTCCAGGTGGGCCTCCCTCAGTTGAGTAAGTGGTTACCTTCTGAACTCTGAAAACTTTCACATTTATCTTCTTTTTTCTAATTAAATGGGGTATCTGGGACACTGTTGATAAATGTAAAATGCAAACACAGAGCTAGTGTATCAGATTGAAGTGGAATATTGATATGATATTGATATTGATATTGTATACAGACACCCATCTCAGGGGGAGGGAATGGACAAGGAAATGATAGAAGGCTTCCTAAGAATGGCAGAAAAAGGGGAGATATTGTTGATGGGGGACCTGAATATGCCAGATGTTAACTGGAGCACCTTTGCTGTAGGCCATTAGTTCTTGGACTTTGACATAGTGAGCCTCCCCAAAACCATGGAAAAGATATTGAGCCTCCCCCAGATATTAAAAATAATCATGGGCCTCCCCACAGAAAGACAGCATACTTTACACAGTACACCAGGAATAAAGTGAAACTCCATTTAATTAGCTCATTATATTCAGCTTATTGTAACCCCCCTCCCAACCACCACCATGTGTAACCCCTTCCCCAGGACAACCTGCTTGCTCGGCTATTTTGATTTTCAAGCTATATTGCTTGCTGCAATACCTTGATGGGTCAGACTGCTTTCTTGGTTTCTACTCTATCAGAAATAGTCTTCCTACCCACCTCTGCCTCACCCCCTCTGTCTCTGCTCTTAAGCAACTTCTCAGGGTTCCTTTTGCTCCCTCCTGCTCTTGCTCCTGGTACTTCTCTGCTTAACCCTTGTATTTCAGCTGTTCTGCTACCAGTCTAATTCATCAGTTGTTACCACTCATTATTTCTTAATTTTTCCTATTTGGTTGCAGTATTGCTGATTCTGTACTGCTTGACTCTTTTGCAGTTACCTTTTGGATTGTATTCACTCCCTACATTTTCCTGGGTACACCTGATATGAGCCTTGGCTCAGTGTGCCTTTTCTAGTCACCAATTTGTAAATAAATACATTAATTTACTGTACCTGCTATTATCTTTTTTCAGTTTGCTGTATCCCTTCACATAAAATATCTAAAACTCTAAATTTAAATATAGCATTTTTTTTCAGACTTGCTTGAGCCTCCCCTGGAACAGGCTGGGGCCTCCCCAAGGAGGCTGGCCTCACCATTTGAGAAACCCTGCTGTAGGCACATCCAAGAGCAGGGTCATTCTTGATGCCCTACAGGGGGCATGCCTCAGACAGCTAGTACTGGAACCCACTCGGGAGGGAGCAATCTTAGACCTGGTACTCTCAAATGGGGACGGAGAAAGAATCTCAGATTTAGAAGTGGGTAGCCATCTGGGAACAAGCAACCACCAAACAGTGTGGTTCATTATAAACACAGCCATGCAATCAAGCCATACAAAGCAAGAGTATTGGACTTTAGGAGGGCTGACTTTGGGAAATGAGAGAGTGCCTCAGAAAAGCACTAGCAAACAGGCAAGAAGGAGGGGTGGAGGAACAATGGAGAGTAATCAAAACAGCCATCACAGAGGCAACAAGCCTTTGTGTAAAGCAAATCAACAAAACACAACGAAGGAAAAAAATGCTATGGTTCTCAAAAGAGGTGGCAGGGAAGGTTAAGGAGAAAAGGATAGCATTCAGGAAATATAAGGAAACACAGAAGGAGAAGGACAGAGAACTTTATCAGTTAAAGCAGAAAGAGGCTGGGAAGGCAGTCAGAATAGCAAAGGCCTAAACCGAGGAAAGGATAGCCAGCTCTGTTAAGAAGGGGGATAAGATCTTTTATAGGTACATTAGGGAGCGAAGAAAGACCAAAGGAGGGATACTGAGGCTTAATAAAGGGGAGGGAATGTGGGTAGAGGGTGACAATGAAAAAGCAGGGATACTGAACGAATATTTCTGCTCAGTATTCACAAAGGAAGAGGAGGGGGAGGTACCTAAACCAAACAAGAGAAACACTCTGAAGATGAGGGTCGATACCAGTCCATTTACAGAAGAAAGGGTTCTGAAAGAACTAATAAAATTGAAGGTGGACAAAGCAATGGGGCCTGATGGATTCACCCAAGAATTCTAAAAAGAACTAAGGGTAGAACTAATGACACCGCTGACTACTCTCTTTAACAAATCATGGGAGGATGGGGTGGTACCTGAGGACTGGAGGAGGGCGATGTCATTCCTCACAAAAGTGGGAGCAGGACAGAGGCAGAAAACTACAGACCAGTTAGTTTGACCTCAGTGGTAGGTAAAATGATGGAATCACTTCTGAAGGAAAGAATTGTTGAGTACCTAGAGGCCAGTGGGGCACAGGACCCAAGGCAGCATGGATTCACGATGGGAAGGTTGTGTCAGATGAATCTAATAGATTTCTTTGACTGGGTGACCAAAGTAGTAGACCAGGAAGGGGCTGCGGACCTGGCTCACCTAGATTTTAGCAAGGCATTTGATACAGTCCCACACAAAAGATTAATACACAAGTTAGCCAGCCTTGGAGTGGGTCCCAAGGTGGTAGCCTGGATAAAAAATTAGCTAGACAACAGGACACAAAGGGTAGTAGCAAATGGAGTCCACAGTGAAGAAAGGAGGGTTACTAGTGGGGGTACCGCAGGGTTCAGTACTGGGACCGGTCCTTTTTAATGTCTTTATAAGTGACACTGCAGAGGAACTGGAAGGAAAAGAATGTCTCTTTGCAGATGACGCAAAGATCTGCAACAGGGTTGATACACCAGATGGAGTGGAAAGGATGAGAAGGGACTTGGCAAGGTTGGAGGAGTGGTCAAATGTATGGCAGCTCAGTTTCAATGCAAAGAAGTGCAAGGCAATGCACCTGGGAAACAAAAACCCAGGGCAAGAGTACACAATAGGGGGTGAAATACTGACAACAGTAAAAATGGAAAGGGACCTGGGAGTAATTATATCAGATGACCTAAAGGTTGGGAAGCAATGTGAGAAGGCAGTAAGGAAGGCTGGGGGGGGGGTATTGGGATGCATAGGTAGAGGCATCAATAGTAGAAAACAGGAAGTTGTTATCCCTCTGTACAGACAGTTGGTGAGACCCCATCTGGAGTACTGTGTGCAGTTCTGGAGACCCCATCTCCGCAAAGACATAGACAGAGTGGAGGCTGTCCAGAGGAGGGCAACCAAAATGGTGCAGGGTCTGCACCAGAAGACATATGAAGAAAGACTAAAGGAGCTTAATATGTATACCCTTGAGGAAAGGAGGGAGAGAGGAGACATGATAGAAACTTTCAAGTACCTCAAAAGGATCAACAAAGTCCAAGATAGTAGCATCCTTTAGAAAAAGAGATGTGCAAGAACAAGGGGGCACAATTTGAAGATAGAGGAGGGACGGCTCAGAGGTAATGTGAGGAAGTATTTTTTCACAGAGAGGGTTGTGGATGCATGGAACAGCCTCCCTGAGGAGGTTGTGGAGTCAAGAACAGTGGGGGAATTCAAGAATGCATGGGACAGACATAAAGCAGTCTTAGTGGGGGGTAGGAGGAAGTAAGCTGTTGGTTAATTAGGATCTGCAGCTTATCTGTTAGGTAGGAAAATGAGCAAACTAGGTGGGCCAAGCGGTCCTTATCTGCCGTCAAATTCTATGTTTCTGTGAGTGTCAACCTGGGCCCTTCTTCTATTGATTTTCCTGGTGCCCTTGTATCTTCTTTCCAGGTGGGCCCTCTGTACCCCAGTAAGATCCTGGTAAGCAAGTGGGGGCTGTGGGATTCAAACCCAGGTTTCCAGGTTTGCAGTTCAGAGCCCTAAACCTGTGCACTATACTGCCTTCTAAGAGTCAACATGCTATAGAGTCCATTAACTTGCATATCAAGAGACTTCAGTGAAGCGGCATTACATAAACAGTGTGGCTCACATACAAATATACTTTGTAAGCAACAGTAAAACTTTTTAAGAAATTTTGTAACGTTCCCATCATAGGAAAGGTATTCTTTAGCTATCACTAAGATCACAGGTAGAACCAATTGACATTGACATTAACAGCCCTAAAGTGCTATTATTCTTTATAAATCCATTAGGTCTGGTAGCTGCCATATGGCATTGGAACCATCCATTGCTGAACCTGACCTAAAATGGCCACCTGGTCTAACATACTAATATGCCAGCAGAATAGGCCTAACGGTCTTTCATGTCTGCTTGTTTGGTCAGCCCCCACCCTGGGAGCTGATCTTGCTGCCCCCCTCTCTGGCTTCTCCCTTCCCAGGCCCGGATATTCTCGCTGCACTGGTTTCTGCTTCCAGAACCCTTCCCCATACCTGTCCCACCCCCTCTTGAACCCCTCCACTGTTTCTGCCTCCACCAGCTCCCTGGGCAGTGCATTCCATGGCTCCACCACCCTCTCAGTGAAGTAGCACCTCCTATTTTTTCCCCTGAATCTCCTCCCCTCCAGCTTCCACTCATGCCCTCTAGTTGTCCCCTCCCCTTCCTTCAGAGCACCCTGAGTGCTTCTCCACTGTTTACGAGTTAAAGTTCCCCCTAAAGTGGGTACAGGAGATGCTTGTTTGGGTGCATGGCTTTAAAACTTAAGTTTACAATTATACTACAATGCTGAGAAGGAAATGCCACTACTGGAATTACTTCTTCATTCTTGATTAGACAAAGTACAGTAAGTTATTTGATACCTTTTCTTAAACCAGTGAAACAAGTTTTAATATACAACCTTTTCCAGCGTATACAGGGCCCTTCTTCATGAAAAGGGAATCTTTTCCCACAAATGTGTAAAAACCTAAAGGGCTCTGTGTAGACCAGAAAGCTTATGTAATTAAAACGCGCCCGGTCAAATAAAATGTGTAAAATCACCTACCTCGTCAGCTTGTTTGTACATGTACCTGCATGGCTACAGGCAGTTCATCCGTTATTTATGGGGGTGAAAAATGATAGGTCTGGATTCTCCAAACCTTTGCAGATAGACATTGGTTGCTCCAGCAAATTTTAAAATACTTCTAGAATCCAGACACTACAGTGCAGCACTAAGAAAGGGGGAAAGGTGCTACACTGGTGAGGTGCTGTCCTTATGATGAAATCTTAAAACAAGGTCCCTTTTGCCTGTTTCTGATGGCTGTCCAGGTTGGCATTAAAGATCCTATAGCACTAATTGTGAGAGATGGAGATTTGTTTTAATTAAAATGCAATAAAAAGCTCATTACTCAAGTTCATACAAAAGAAATTCATTCACATTCCCAGGCTACCCCTGAAGAAACATTTAATTCTTCCCCACTAAGCAACAGCTTCCTGCTCAGGTAAAGATACAACACTTGCAAAGGCAATGGGCCTAGGCCTCTGGCTTACCATATGTCCCAAAACAGATTTACAGGACAGTGCTACCTGTACAAATAACTGTGAATATTCTCTGGAGTACCAAAAACATTAATTTAACAAAGCATATTAAAAAAAAAAATTTGAGTTATATGTGGCAAAGTCCCCCATAATACAGTAAAGGAAAAGAAAAGGGAGACACTGCATAACTCCTACCCCAAGATCATGAAAGGGAGACCCAGTAAAAAGCCAGTCCTATCCCACTCCTTTTCTTTTTTCTCATTTCACTTAGCCCAGTATCAAAAACTCTGTAAACTGTGCAGGTAATAGCAATGTTTTCTCTTTCAATTTACCTCTTTCACAGCTCCAACCACTAATTTTAATTGGTCTTCAAAAATTGACTTTTTCTGGATTACCCATATTGTTTTTAGAATTCCATAAGCAACATTTAAAACCGTCCCATGATTCATTTATAGTACTTTTATGGCAGCTCCTAAAAAGCAGCATTGCTGCCCCATAGATCAATTTCTCATATTTCAACTGCTGTAACAGAGCTATGCTCCACTGCAAGAATACATTTCCAAAATCCATTTGCAGATGGACACACAAGAATAAATGACTCATGATCTCAGGACAACTTTCATAACAGTTTCCGGGGCAGTGTCTCTCTTCTAATATTTTATGTTTTAAGTTCTCCTTCACACACAGTTTACTGTGACTTAGTTTTTTATTTTATAATTTTTGGCAAGGAAAGACATACTAAGCCAAGGCTTGTTTCCAGGTGTGTCCTGGGAGCACAGGGAAGTTAAGTGACTTGCTCATGGTCACACAGTATGCAAGCGGTGACTATGGGATTCAAACCCAGTTCTCCAGATTTACGGCTCACTATTCTTAACTACTACACTATACTGCCTCCCTTATTATTGTAAGGGATTTTCCCCAGTGTCTTGGCCAACATTACCCCTGTCAAAAACACAGGTCCATGCAACCCAACTCCACAGGACTCACCTGGAAATGAGCAGTCACAGCTCAGTGTGACTTTCCTGATCAGAAATTACAAATAAATAAATCAGAAAATGGCCTGACTGGAACAATTCTAGGAATATCACCTGTATTTGTAACTCTTCTAAGGTATACATTTTTTAGTTTCTGTTAGCTGCCCCTTTTGTCCTGTTTGGTGGAAACCGCGATCTGTCAGCTCCATTTACACCCATCTTCCCATGTGGAACCCCTACCCTAGAAACCCTTCAGACATTATCCCTATGTCTGGTCTCCCCTCCACAACCTACCTGTTATTCTGCCCATGCCTTTCTATTGCAGAAACTCCTGTGGGACACACCCTACTAACTCTGAAGGATAATATTGTAATATGCTGACTGGGAGCTGAGAATGACAGCTGGAGGGGCCTGTGTGTGTGTGTGTGTGTGTGTGGTTCTGGATAGGTTCATAATGGGCACTGGGTGAAGGTGGGATTTCTTCCTCACCACTTGGTTGTAGCTGTCCTTAACCTATACTTCCTTGGATCCTTGGACAGGCTTTGTAGGGCAGCCTGCAGGTGGGCAGCAAGGTAACTGCTGACAGTACAGGCCCATCCATCTACCACTCCACCACTCATCTTTAACTTCCTGGCAGTAGACATGATATGGCTGCATTTTTGTTTGTTTCATTTATTTAACAACTGTGTAAGTACACTGGAGCAACAGTTTTCCAGGCATGACCCTGGATTGCATTAAATGTCATGGCCAGGCATTTAGTTCATCAAGTTGCGCTATGGTTAAATTGTCATAATGGTTGTGTCTGAGCATCTTTAAAAGGAGAATGTAATGCAGTACAAGCAATATCTCACTTCCTCCTCAACATCCCTTGAACCCTGGACCTGATGCTTTATTTCCTTATGAAGTCCTACTAGTCAGTTTACCTTATGGCTTTAAGAAATTGGGCATTTTATTGCTGTTTTCAGTTACAGCTGCTTCTGAACTGTTTTCTCAGGTTTGTTAAGAAGTACCACCCTGTATGATTTCATGGTATAGGTTTCATAAGTTGTACTGTTCTCTGTGCTCCTTCTGTTTTTCTGTCATATGAAACATTTTTCACTAAAACGTTTAATGTTTAAAAAGAAATGCTTGCAGTTGTGAAATTTTGTTTCACTCACAAAGATGAAAAGTTAAATACTTTTTCCAAGATTTCACATTCTAGTAATATTAGCTTCTGTTCTGATTCACTAAGAATGGAAAATAGGTAGCGGTATTACTTTCTCAAACATGAAGGCTTTACATACTCTTGTATGATTTCAGCAATTTGACAGTGCTGTCTGCAAGCTTATGCATTTAGAGTAAATATGAAAATGCATTGGCAGATTGTAAAATAATGGTTAGATTAGCTCTGACTGAACTTATGACAAGGTGACTGAAGAAAAGATTCATCAAAGGTTTAACCTTTACAAAAGCATATTATCACTTCAAATACATGAGATAATGCACATTAAAATAAAATAAAATTATTTTCTCCAGGCAGTGTTGCCTTCAGCTTTCTGTTCTTTTTACAAAAAGAAAGTCATCTTCTGGAAAAGGGAAATACATTAGTAATCATTACATCACATTTCTTTTCTCCAGAAAACATTGCCATCAGCTTTGTGTTCCTTTTAAAAAAAGAAAGTCATCTTCTGGAAAGAGGAAATAAGTTAATGACCATTACATCACTGTATTTATTTACTCACCATCACTGCTGCTCCTACTCTAGATTTTTTTCTCAAATGTAATATTCATGCATGCTATTTAGCTTATGAAGAAAAGGAATATACCTCAGGATTTAGGCTCACATGAGTTGAAACACTGTGACATATGGTGGCAATTGGCCTGTCTTCATACTTGGAGCTGTGGCTCTAAATGGCATATTGCTAATTTTAGTATTTTGGGGGCAAACATTCACACATTAAGTAGTCACACATCAAGGATTACCAGTTTAGGGATGCTTCTGAACATATTAAGTAACCATCTTCCCACTTACTCTAAATGGACAGTTAAGAGGGAGGGTAGGCCTCCCGTTATATATACGTTTGTCAGAAAATTGGAGGAACCTAGGATTAGTTAACTAAAACAAGATCTGAGAGAAACATATTGGTCTTTTCTTGAATCTATATCAGATCTTGATGCCTCATTAGAAAGATTATGTATTCTGTTTAGTTCCATTTGTGATAACTATATCCTTAAGAAAAAGATGAGAATACAATCCCAACAAAGGAATGGGTTACATCTGGTTTACTAAAATTAATGAAAAAGAGAGATAGGTCATGGAAAATCTATAGGGAAACTAGGGAGCCACAATCTCTGGTGGACTTTAAATATTGACACAACAAATGCAAATCAGAAATAAAAAAGGCTAAAATTAATTATTTTAGCAATAAGCAACAAGGGAACCTTGGTAATTCAAAAAATATCTGGGCTACCATTAATTCCCTCCTTGGGAAAGAGAGAAAATCAGAAATTTCCACAGTAAGAATAGAACAGGATGTAATAAATGATCCCAAACAAATTTCAGAAATGTTCAATGAATATTTTGGAAATCTAGGTAGGTTTAGGCCTCAGTCATCTAAAAATATGCCCTCCCTTGGAGACAGGAGTTTACTGGAGAATAATAATCCAAGATTTTACTTTCGGATAAAGTCCCCTAGTACTAGCCAAAAATACGTTAATAGATATAGTCTTAGGTCCTAGTTGGATCAGATGGGATTGATTTCAAAATGCTTACATTTACTATTTCTGAACTAGCTTATCCTATTTCCCCTACTTTTCAACTTTTCCCTTAAGTATAGTATAGTATTTTTCCTGCAATATGGAAATGGGCAACAATTCATCCTATATTTAAAAATGGTAACAGTGACGATACTGCCAATTACAGACCTATTTCCCTGTTGCCCCCTTTTCCAAAATATTTGAGCAAAACATTTTTGATCAGGCTGTAGCTTTCCCGGATGATTATAAAATAGTTTCTGAAACCCAGCATGGTTTTAGGACCCAGCACAGCACCACGACAGCCTCAGTGAGGTTAACAGGCACAGCGCAAGGGGGCCATTGAAAAGGGACACTCTGCCACTGGAATTCCTTATTGACCTCACCTAGGCTTTTGATTTGGTGGACCATTCTTTATTGTTAGATACATTAAATGAGTGCAACTTTTCAGTTTGTACCATCAAATGGTTTACAAGTTATCTTACAGAAAGATTCCAAGAGGCAATTGTATCTGGACAGTATTCTGACCCATTACCAATTTAATGTGGAATACTGCAGGGATCCATGTTGGGCCCCTTTCTGTTTATACCTTTTCTCAATTCTATGCCAATATCCTGTAGGAATTCTGAATTAGTATTGTATGCCGATGATGCAGTTATATTAAACATCAATCTAGATGTAAATAAAGCCATTAAACAAGCTCAAATTGATTTTGGTTCACTACAGTATGTCTAGTAAATAAACAGGATGGTACTTAATACCAAAAAAAAAAAAGTACATGATTTTCTCCAGCCCCAGGACAGTCTTATAATCGTTTTTCTTTAAAAAGGCTTTATTAACTGTATTCATTCCTACTATCTAAAATAGCCTTCATGCTTTTTGTACACAAAATGCACTTATGCACTTTACACAACACCTCTCCGTGTGTTTGGCACCATTCCAGGGACTAGATGGATGGAAATGGAAATAGAATGAAAAGAGAGAACTAGTAGGAAGTTTAGTAGGGACAGTAAAGAGCTACGCTAGGTGGCCAACTTAGTGTAGGGGGGAAAAGAAGAAAAGCTTTAACTGTAGTTAGGAAATAAGGAGATAGAAAAGTGGTCCATCAGTCACAGCCGAGGGTGTAGCCTAACTCCGCCACTCACCTCCCACCTTAAGAAAAAAACAGTTCTAAAAACTGTACTGTTTTTTCAAGAACCTCCTTTCAGTCATAAATATTCTACCAAAACAGTAGAATGGGGGTTGGTTGAAACTTTCATCCAATATGAGAGTTTCACCTCAGGGTCCCTTAATTCAGCTATTTTTAGTATTGTCCACCATACCCAGTTGCTGCACTATGACAATACTTTCACAATATTACCCTGGGGCTGTGATACAGTTCAGCACAGTACCCATCTGTGCTTTCAGAGGATTTTGGTATGTAGTGACTGTCTACCCCCTGTTTCACTCTGGTTACTACAACTCAGACATTTCATATGTAATATCAGGCACCCATCACTTAACATCGTTTCAGAATCCATCACTTGGCATTGTTTCAGAATCCATCATTTGGCATCATTTCAAAATCCTGTGTAACAACTATTGTACCTTCATCAGTACATTAAAAAAAGGAAGCAATACACAGCAGTTTTATGCTGACTTTGAGCTTCCTTCATACCCATCACTTGGCATCGTTTCAGCCCTGTGCACCCACTATTTATTTATTTATTTGAATTTTGTTGACCAGGTAAGACCACTGAGACAATTACTGTCCCTTTTTCAGGGTCGACCCGGGGACACGTATTACATAGTAGTACAACAAATATCACAGAGCAGTACAGCATACAGACAGGTAAAATGCAAGACATCAGTGCAGCATCAACTCCATGTACAATTGGTATATAGCCATATAGAGCTATGCACAGACATAAATGCTACATAGATAGAGTGCTATGACAAGTGGATATGGGCATATTGCTATAGATGTATAAAGGGAGAGAGTTAGAGGGAAGGGAAGAGGAGTAGGATAGGGTGACAGGGGCTGGAGAAGTACAAGGGAGAAGTAGAGGTGCATCAGCACAGACAGGAGCAGGAGGTGGGGGAAACAAGGGAGGCATGTAGACTGGACTTAAATAAAGGAAGAGAGGTACTGTTCAGGACACATGGAAGAAGAGAGTTCCAGCTAGAGATAGCAGCAAATGAGAAGGACCTCCTAGTGGTGGTTAGGCACAGTTTGGGTATATCTAGGAGGGGTAGGGATGGTGAGCGGAGAGTGTGAGGAGTTTATCTTAAGCTTATTATATCCCTTAGGCAGGGGTGTGTGAAATAGTGGACAAATTTATAAATAAGGCACATGGAGAAGTACTTCAGTTTAGATTCATAAGTTAACCAGCCCAGAGAGGAGAGGACTTCGGAGCTGTGCAAATGGGAGTTGGCTCCCAGAGCGAACCTCCCGATGCTATGGTAGGCCTGGGAAAGGAAAGAGAGAGAGAGGAGGGGTTAGTAGGTAGCAGCAGAAGGGCTCCATAGGTCAGAAGTAGAGTGAGCAATGCAGAAGCAATTCTTAGGCTGGAGGCAGAGGTAAGAAATGGGAGAATTTGATACAGCAACCCAAACTTCTGGTTCATAGTTTTAACAATGTTGGAGACATGGAGATTGAAAGAGAGTGCAGTGTCCAGGGTGAATTCCAGATATTTAAAGGACATGACTGTCTCCAGGGAGTCACCCTAGTTTGATATGATATTAAGGGAGGGTGGAGGATCCTTTGTAGAAGGGTGTCAGGAGAACAGCATGCATTTAGTTTTCTTAGTGTTGAGGACCAGCTGATGACAGCTGAACCAGTCCTCAAGGGAAGCAAAGTCATTGGCAAGATCCTTATTAATTATGTCAGTGTTTGATGAGGAGTGATAAATAATGGCATCATCCACATAAAGGTGCACTGAGGCACCACCACAAGAGCGGGGGAGGTCATTAATGAAAAGGGAAAATAGAAGTGGACCTAAGATGGATCCCTGTGGTACTCCATCTGTTATATGCCTGTGTTCAGAGAAGGAGCCATTCTATTTGATGCTCTGAGAGCAGCAGGATAGGTAGCTTTTTACCCAGTTCCGGGCACTGTTATCCAGATCTAGAGTATGCAGCTGGTGGAGCAGAAGATCATGGTTTGCCAGATCGAATGCTTTAGTAAGGTCAACAAAAATGGCACCTGTAGCATGGCCCTCATCCATGGCATGGTATATGTCTGTTGTTACTTTTATCAGAGCAGTTAGGGTGCTGTGATTCCTTCTGAATCCGTGCTGATGGGGGGATAGTAGGTTGTGGGATTCAAGGTATTCTTGGAGGTGGTTGTAGACTATGCGCTCCTTTATTTTTGCCAGGTGGAAGAGGAGGGATATAGGGCTGTAGTTGTCAACAACAGTATTGGATCCCCCCTTATGTATAGCTACTACCACTGCTATCTTCCACTTATCAGGTACTGTGTTGGACAAGAAGGACCGGCGGAAGAGATCTCGGACCGGGAGAGCAAGTACTGATGCTCCCAACTTGAGAAATTTTGCTTCTAGAGAGTCATGTTTAGCCAAACTGTCAGGATTAAGGTTTAGGAGGAACTTCTGGACCTCTTTGAGCATGGCAAGTTTCAGGTGGAACTCTGGGTGCCCATCAAGGGCCACATTATAAGGTGGGGCTGAGTTAGGGGTGGAAGAATTATGGAAAAGTGAGGTATATTTGTCAAGATCTGTGAAGAAGTTATTAAATCCTGTTGCTATAGATGCAAAGTTGGTGAGGGTAGAGCCATTGGTGAGGACTGAGCTTGGGGTGGAGGCAGTTGTACCCCTCAACAGCGAGTTAATTTGATGCCAGAACTTCTTTGGGTTGCAGAGATTTTCCGTTTGGAGAGATTTAAAGTGTGAGCACTTGGCCTTGTGAAGGGACTGTTTGCATTTGTTCCTGAGGTGTCGGTATGCTTTCCAGTCAGAGAGTAGGTCACTCTTTTTGTAGGCTCGCCAGGCTTTGTTCCTATTGGACATAAGCATCCTGATTTCCCTAGTGAGCCATGGTGCCTTAATTCCCTTTGACCTGCATTTTTTCAGGGGTGCATTTTGGTTAATTATGTGTCTAAAAGTTGTGATGAAGAAGTCTAGGGCATGATTTAAGTCTGGAAGGGCATTAATGGATGTCCAGTCCGTGTTAGTGATGGAGGTGATAAAGTGGCCTGTGTCAATTTAGACATGTCACGGACTAACGATATCTTGGGAGGGGGGTTAGGGTAGTTGTTTCTCCACACATGAAAGGTAGGTGAGTGATCACTTAGGAAGTCAGGGAGTACACCAGCTGCTTTTATCCTCATTGGGCAGTTTGTAACTATCCAGTCAAGTAATGTATGCTTCCCCGATTTAGTGTTGACGTGTGTGGGGGCTTGTATGAGCTGGGTAAGGCATGAGTCAGCCAGTGCAGCATGCAGTTTCACTGCATCTGGGTGTAGCCAGTCCTGGTTAAAGTCTCCACAGAATATGAGGTCATGGCCGGGGAGCTTGTTTATGGAATCTAGGAGGGAGGGCAGACTGGAGGAGGCTGTACTAGAGGGCATGTAGACACATCCAGTGGTCAGTTTCTTGACATTTCCAAGTGTTAGAGAGGCAAACAGAGAGTTGGCTATGGGCGTATTCTCACCTGGATTAGGGAGTTCAGTGACATCCAGATTAGACCTGAAGTATAGTAGGACACCACCGCCTCTTTTTCCTATCCTATCTTTTCTAAGACAGCTGTAGCCATGTATGGCCACCTCATGCTGCTTTATGGCTGGCTTGAGCCAGGATTCAGAAATACAAAGAACATCTGATGCCATCTGCATGACCCAGGCTTCCAGTTCCACTATCTTGGGGTGAATATGGCGGATGTTAATATGAGCAATTTTTGGTGCCTTAATCTGAGGTATAGACAGTGTGGTGTGTGGGGAAGAAGTAAGACAGGCAGGTCCAGGGTTGATTTCAGTGTCACCTGTACAAGCAAGCAGAGGAGGACTGAGAAATGGAGCCCTAGAGAGACACTTGAGGAGAGCATTCCTATTACTGTTAAACCTTGCGGTATGTGGAGGCACTTAGAGCCAGAGCCCCAGTAGGGCAGTGTCCCATTTTGGGAGACAGGGGATGTAAAGGAGCACCAGAAAAGATTCCTGCCATATGAGGCATGGGGGAGGAGGAACTGTTCCAGGAGTTGTGATGTGTTGCATTAAAGACAATGTTATTTATGCAGTAACTGTAGAGAATAAGATAAGTCAGGGACGAGATAATATATAAGTTTTTCATGATGATGTCATATCCAGGGTGTAGTGACCCAGCGGTAAGGAGCTAGGCCAGTGCTGGGAGGCCTCTGTATTATGGGACAGGTGCTAGGCAATACTGAGCCCGAGGTAGGCAATGTTCGTACCTGATGATTGGGGCTAGTTCAGGAGTTTAGAGAGTTAAGTTTACAGAGGAGAGGGGATCCGGTGCAAGGGCTATGGCCAAAAAAGTAGCTTTGAGGGGCTGGAATGAGAGGTGAGATAGCTGAGGGAAGAGTACCAATGAGCAATGGAGGGGTTGGGCTTTATGTGTATTTAATAGAGGCCTTCATCTTCATCATTACATTAAAAGAGAGGAAGTAATACACAGCAGTTTATGCTGACTTAAAGCTTCCTCCATTCCCTAGGTTCCTTATTTTATATAATATTTATTTTTATTTTATGTATTTATTGACATTAGAAAGTATGGACATTTCTTTTATGTTATACTTTTCTTGTAATCATTTCATACATTTCAGTTATCCATTTCCCTTTCATATATATTCTGGTAGACAAAGAACCTTCTCATGCTGAACATCAACCAGCCAGTTCCTAATTCCAAAACCTTTGGGGTTTCTTTTCAATCCTTATTTTTATCATACCAGGGGTTTCCTTGCAACCCTTACACCATTCTGGTACCGTCAATTGACTGTACTCAGCACCAGCTTTGGTGCTATATTCATTTTAAACATTACATGTTTCATACAATTCATACCATATCACATGGGGGTTCAAAACATGGGAAAGTCCATTCAGCCATCATGGTGTCTTCCCTGTTGCTTGTAGTCTTCACCCCAGTGTGCAAATGTCCTGAAACAGTCTTATCTGGGGCCTTCATCTCATCATCCTCCGAGTAGTAGCAGACCAGAAAAATGGGCAACAATGGGATTTCAAAAGTAACAGGCAACAAAGGTTCCATCAGAGGGTCCTCATCCTCTAGAACCCGTGGCTCCTGGTCCTCTGCCTCCACCACCTCCATCAGCACCTGGCAGTGGTGCTCTGCCTATCTCCGGCACTGGTCCACCTCTGCATTCCATTGCACTCCAAACCAGTTAGTAATTCCCCGCCGGCCCTTCTCACCTGGGCCCTGGTATGCACACTGGGAAGCCCCTCCTCCTTCAACAGATCCTCGGCATCCATGAGATCCTGTAGGTATGCCATCCTGCTCTTTGCCCCCATGTCTGGATACCAGGGCTGGTATCTGGGTACTGGTCTCCTCCTTGTTTCTCTGGACAATCAGTAGTATCCCACTGCTGACACCAAGTTTGTCACAGCATGTGGTAATAAACTTCAGACGAGGTAAATTTACTGGTTTAAAACACATCTCAGTGTAATATTTATTTTTCAAAAGTTCAAAAAATGATAAATGAAAATAAAAAAGTTGCAAAGAAAATCACTACTTAACATCAGTAGTTTCTCACACAATACAGTCCTGGATTCTAGAGCTCCTAAGACCCTTCTCATCTGCATTCAACAGCTTGTCTACAGTAGCAGTAGAACATCTTCTTCTCTTTTAGGGCTGAGCCCCACTGGGTTGAACTGAAGTGAACTCACTGAAGAGGTATTTATATATTTTGATGGGGGATCACTTGACTAAGCCCTTTCTATTTACACGTCTGGACATGTTGTTTCATGTCTGAACATGGTGTTTCAAAACCAAAGGGGGAAGGGTTGTGTCAGGGGATTTCCTTGTTCAGTTAAAGGTACAGTGTATATATCCACAGATATTGATTTTCTATATCTCTGATCCACAGTGACTAAGCTCTTTTATACATAGAACCTTATACAGTAACAGGTTTATAGTGTGAATTTGTGAAAATACCTTAAGGATTTCTTATAACTGTATTAATCATGAAATTATTATTGTTTTTTATTATTATATGATTATACTGCAGTGTCAGTGGCTCAGCAGGTAGCACACTTGCCTTTGAGGCTGGGAGATCAGAAGGCTGTGGGTTCTATCCCCACACCAGGCACTTGGGTTAATATCCCAATACTGACACTGTAGTGCAGCATGAGGGGGGTGCTGCACTCCTAAGGTGCCATATTTTGGATGAGATGTTAAACCAAGGTCCCATCTGCCTGTTCTGGTGGTAGTTCAGGTGGATGTTAAAGATCCCATGGCACTTCTCGAAAAGAGTAGGGGAATTTCTCTGGTGCCCTGGCCAAATTTCCCCCTAATCACTAAAAAAATGCCACCAACAAACTTAGTCTGGTTCAGGGTCAGTTGGCATTCATTTGTATTCCCCTCCCCCGGATCATGCCTGAAAATAAGAATTATTTGTCTAGTGCACTTACCCGGTCAACAAAAAAAACTAATTAATTATATGGCTTCTAATCATTTTTCTTTAAAAAGGCTTTATTAACTGTATTCATTCCTGCTATCTAAAATAGCCTTCATGCTTTTTGTACACAAAATGCACTTTACATAACACCTCTCCAGGTGTTTGGCACATTTCCAGGGACTGGATGGATGGAAATGGAAATAGAATGAAAAGAGAGAACTAGTAGGAAGTTTAGTAGGGACAGTAAAGAGCTACGTTAGGTGGCCAACCTAGGGTAGGGGGAAAAAGAAGAAAAGCATTAACTGTAGCTAGGAAATAAGGAGATAGAAAAGTGTTCCATCAGTCACAGCCGAGGGTGTAGCCTAAGTCCGACAAACCTTGGGTGATAAATTTAGGTTAAACATGAGCATATTAATGCATTATAACTCTTTGGGTTTACCCCCTGAAAAGATTTCCACTTTATTTTTTTTTATTTTGCTTTTTGATCCCCATTGCCACCTCCCCCCTACTTGGCAATGGGCATACATGGGCAGAGCTGGTAGGTGGCTCCAGGCCCCCTTCCTTGGAGGGGCTCAGTCTGCGGTCCACTGCGTCCCTGCACTTGATCCTCATGGCAATCCCGTATGGGTTACCCCCACCATGGCAGGACTGAGGTGAAGGGCGCTGACTTTCTATCCCCCTGAAGACCAACATCTAGATTGGGGGGCCAGTACAGGTGCTGCAGGGCCATCATGGAGCCTACCAGCTCCATTTTTTATTTATTTTCTCCCTGCCCCTTGCCGCAGTGGCTCACATGCATGTGGAGGCACATGCATGCAACAGCCCGCTGCACCCTTCCTATTCGAGCCACTCCTGACTGCACTACCTGTGGGCCTCCACCTGGGGACAGCCTTGCAGCAGGCATGGCTGGGTCCCTACCCAGGAGGGGAGAGCTGCCTCACGGCTGCTCAATCCATTTCCTGGCCTCCGCCCTGCCAACCCCCGCCAACCCAGGCTTGTTCCCAAACCCAGGTTACCAGTGTGGCATGAGGTGTGGTGTCCAGCGCCTCAACCCTCAGCGCCACTGGGCTGGCTGATTTTGACTTTATTTAAAATCAACTCATATACCTGTGAGACTATATTGACCCCTTTTAGACATTATATTGTCCCCTGCTACAAAACATCTTATAATGTAGTCAGCGGTCAGTTTTATATAAAGTTCCATTGTATTAAAATTCCCTCCCTGTAGAGATTAGGGACATTGATACTATTACTAGTTTTAAGGGATCTGTAATTGATTATTTAAGCTTAAAAACCATGTGTAAATGTTTTGATACTGCCTGAATGCTTTGACCTTGTACGTAATTCTATGTGTATTTTATTTATGAGTAATTATTATTGTAATATATGGAGATAGTCTAATAATACCATCTCATCCCATGCAAAAATTTTCTTGTAATACCACAGTACTGAAAGTGATAATACCATCGTTCCAAACTGATAATACTATCGTTCAGAAGTGATAATACCATCGTTCCACTCCTGAATGATAGTATTATCAGAAGCAATTGGCACCACGAGCGCAATCACCCGGCCACTTCAAGCGCGAGCTCTCTTTCAAACCGCAAACAGTTTTCTGACAGAAACACTGCTCCTCAGTCGCAGCGCGTCACTACAAACATTAAAAATGCAGCCTAATACTAATAACGTCACGGAAGACAGAATATGGTTTGTCAAAAACCAGGAGAAACCTAACACCACAAAAAAAAAAAATTTTGACTTAAAGCTCCTCCAAACATACCTCACAAACCATGGTGAGTCACGGTCCATTGAAGCTATACCCATAGAAGAACTAGACTCCATCCTCGCTAACTTTTTTTTTTTTTTTTGAAATCGCACTTTATCCTCCTCACAGCCTGCCTCTTCCGACCCTTCAGAGATGACCCACGGACATCCCATTACCCGGAACCCTGCCCGCACCGACCACAAGTCCCCATGGAGCCACGGTTTACCCCCCGGGCCGGGACGAGGTGGGGGGGGATCTAACCCCGTAACTTACATTTCGTCGGCCTCGTGGACTGCTGGGCAGGTACGGGCACATCATGGGCACATCCTGGGTCCTCACATCTTCCCGGACGAGGCAGGCTCTTTTCTCGTTTTCTCCCTCCCCGAGCAGTCAACGACCTCCCCTGACATCATGACGCGTGCATCGACGTCCGTACTGCTCAATGGCCAACCAGCCAATCCCTAGAGGGGCTTGCACTTCCTCGAGCCTCCACTCGGGGTCATGAAAGTGCCGGGCTAAGGCCGAATTCCTCCCCGGAGCAGGCGAGCTGTTGTCGGACGCTCAAGCCTGTCTCCCCCCGGCCGACCCACTGACTACCCGGACACTGCCCCGAACCCGGGTCAGCTGGCGTGGAATGAAGTGTGGCGCCAAGCGCCTCAACCCTCGGCGCCACCGGGCCGCCTCGCTAACTTTTTGTTTCATTTAAAAAAGCAAGACGGCTCTGAATATGAGCCTAGCACAATACGAGGTGTCCTTGGAAGCATCGACAGACACCTACATAAAATTAATTATCCCACCTCAATTTTCCAAAGTCCTTCTACAGTATTCAAACAAATGCTAGAGACACTAACTGCTAAGCAAAAATACCTAAAAAAAAACTCGGAATGGGTAACCGGCCAAGACAAGCAGAAGCCCTAACAGAAACAGACATCGACTTACTGTACACATCGGGCACTCTAGGTTACGACTCCCTCACAGCACTCCTTCACATGCTCTTCTTCAACATAGGGCTACATTTCACCCTATGAACAAGCGAGCAATATCTCCTCCGCTGGGGCGACATAGTGTTAAACAAAGACAGCCAAGGAAATGACTACCTGGAGTACCATGAACGCCAAACGAAAACTAGAACAGGCATAAACATAAGGGATATAAGGCCAGTACACCCCAGGCTATACCGCAACACCACAAACCCAAGCAGAGACAGAGTGACTGCCTACGAAAAGTAAGCCACAGAAAGGCTCCCTGCCATGCTACAAGCTGACGCTCCCTTCTATTTAGCACCAAATCTGAAGCTGAAACCAACCAGCTTATAGTTCAGAGCCATGACAATTGGAGAGAACAAAATTCATACCATTATGAAAATGCTACAAAAATCTGCAGGGCTCCCACCAGAAAAACGAATAACAAATCATAGCACAAGAAAAACAGCTATACAAATGCTCATTGACTATAATGTGCCTCCCACAGATGTTGCCCAAGTCTCCGGTCATAAAAACATCCAGTCAATTAACAAATATAGTACCTTGTCTGAGCTAAAGCAACAGAAAATAAGTGCCATCCTCTCCAGCGAACAACCCAGCACTTCCACACGTCGTCCAGCACCTCCTGAATGTGAAGCACCCAGACCTGACACAGCGACTAACTCCATTGCAGTCCCACAGGAAATGACAACACCGATGTCCTCCAAAAGCTCCCACATCTCTGCTACTGCAGGCAACATATTTGGTTCCCACTGCAATTTCTTTGGGAACGTCGTGATCAACATCCGGAAGTCACCACCCCCACCAAAGAAGCGACGATTCGTCATCTACTCAGATTCCGACTCGGACTAGTGCCTCTTGCATGCTAAAAAAAAAAAAGTTAACTTTACTGTTTAATGTTCTGTTAGCCACAATCATTGGCTCATCAATTACATCAAATTCTGCACTACTTTACTGGTTCTTCTAAGAGCTGTTCCTGATTCACTACTGACAACCCATCAGCCTGCACCAAAGGTAAGTAAAAACTATTCCTGCTCCATGTATTACAAAAAATAACAGATAGCTAAGTATGTATTTCTCGGCAGTAATACCATCTCGAGGGTTTGGGGACTTTGGGTACCTCTCGAGCTTCGCTCTCGAGGTACCAAGTCCTCAAAACCTCTCGATGGTATTACTGCCTTGTAATACATACTTAGCTATCCATTATTCTATTTGTTTTATGGTTGTTTGTTAAACTTGTCGCTGATGAAAATGGGCATTCATGCTCACTGACTTACAACTATAAAAAATAAAAATGAAATGAAGTAGTTACAGCCCTAATGACCTTCTTGGAGTGTTCTATGTGAGGGGAGGGTGCTGCCCCTGGCTTTTTTGCTACAGTCTGTTTTGGAATTTAGTCTGTGTTTTTACCCTACAGTTCAGCTTATGTTTAATTAATGTTCTGTTTCTACCCTTCCCTTAATTACTGGAGACAGTATAACAACAGAAGCTTTGTCCCCAGACTACATCTGCCTCATCCCAATTTTCCTTCAGCAAAAGTCATAATTTTCAGTATAATTAATGGCTTCATCTTTTTCCCATAAGGAAACCGTTGTGTTATTTGTTGTTATAAAGGAGCGTTTATAACAGCAAACATGCGCACAGTTTCCCCCACTCTGTGCATGCACCAGCTCAAACTCCTCGATCGCGGTCTCCTCCCCAAACCGCAAACCCAACATGAAGAGAAACTGTCACAGACACTCAGCAGTAAGTAAAATAAAGTTAAATGTACCACATGGCTACTGAATCGATCCTCCCTCAGAAGAGTGGGGAAAAAAAAACCTTTTGAATAAACAGAAAGCCGACCGCCCGCTATGATGTAATCAGACTGCGGCAGCACAGCAGTCTTTTTTTATTTTATATAATTGTGGAGGTGAAAAAGAGAAACTCAACAATTATATAAAATAAAATATGGGTCTGGGTGTGTGTAAACTGGAATTTATACACACTCTCGGGGTTAGATGCTACGCATAAACCCCTTGAGCTTCACTCTCGGGGTTTATGTAGTATCAAACCCCTCGGATGTGTGTAAATTCTTGTTATACACCCAGACCCATACTTTATTCTCTATTTTATTGTATTACAAATAACTACTCTACAACTGATTGTCATGTCTCAAACAGAAAGTTATAACTAGTGGCAAAAAAAAGAGGATATAATGAATTCTGAGCTGCAAATATTCTGTTTTTATAGACATGTCCTCAGTAATATAGAATGAGGTGAATTGTATCTGAATGCTGTATGTTAAACAGTTCTCCTGAATCCTTTAAAATCCCTTTAAAGATCACTGATTTGGGTGCTCTAAGTAATCACAAGAAGCTCCCTTACCTCTGGAAAAGTTATCTGCTGTAGGTGAAATACAGTTTTCAAAAGTTTGCCTACAGGAAGAGACATGATCATATTTTTGCTCTCTAAGGAGTCACTGCTTTAGACATTTTGTGGCATCTTTATTGAGTGTGGGCCTGATCAAAAGAAGTTTGAGAGCATAGTTTACCTTGTATTTGTTACATTTTAGAAAGCCAGTGGGATCAAATCAAAGCCACTATTCAAATAACAAGACTCTTAGTTGAGTGGTGGCTTTGATTTGACCCCAACAGACCTCTTACTGTGTTAAAAAACAAGAATAACTAAATCAAAATTCACTCCCCTAGACTTCGTTAGAGCACATCCTCATGCTCTCCAAACTAAGACATCACAAAATGTTAGCCGAAGTCTGGCACTCAAGAAAGGGGGAAGATTGGGTGGACAGCTCTTGGGAGTACAATAATAAACTGTTTTGATTTAGGTAAGCTTTTAAAAATGATGCTGCCTGTACTGTAGAATTTCCACAGAGGTAGGGGTATGGGGTTTGGGAACTATTTTTCAAATGAGCAGAATTGGTGATTTTTGTGACTGCAAGCAACTGTAAGATTTATTGATACAAGTATAGAGGAAAGCATTAAAATGAATCACAGTATGCGTTGTTCAACTGACTCATAAGTTATGACCAGTGTCTGTTTCAATACAAGCCTGTGAAAAGCGTGGTATTGTCATAGTGAACTGAACAAAGTTCTGGCTGCAGTGAAGCATCAGTGTTTTATCTCCCTGCACCTAGACAGCTTTGTACAGGGACATCATGAGTGCTTCATCACTTTACACCTGTAGTGCTCTGAACACAGCCTGCATTGACTAACTGGGATGTACAAATCCCACACCTCTGGGGTTTTCTGCTATACACAGGTACCAACTAGTAGGAATACACTGTCTCCCTACACCTTTTGGGCTTTAAGCAGATTTGACATTGGCAGGTCGTGATACACCATCTCTCTCTTTGCCTATGGGGCTTTGTCTAGAACTTTGCAACCGTGGATTATTAGATTGCAAGCACTGGCAACCATGATGCTTTTGAAAACTGACTTTGCTGCATGGACAATAAGGACCTCCAGACTCCCACAAGTGATTCCTAGTTCTCTGGTTGCTGGTCATTGAATGGCAAGGAATCAAAGGGAATACTATTTTGTCATCCTTCTAGATCTCTGCTCAGTGCTCAATACCATGAACACAGAAACATAGAATTCGATGGCAGATAAGGACCGCTTGGTCCACCTAGTCTGCCCATTTTCTTACCTAACAGATAAGCTGCAGATCCTAGTTAAGCAACAACTATAAGGTCCTGAGTAATTGGCTGAGGAAATGTTGAGGATTTAGCAGTGGCGATGCAAGGACTTGAGTCATTCCTTGCCAGCAGGTGTTGGCAGGTGACCCTTGGGAGTTTTTCCTGAAGAGTGTCTGCATTTTCTTACAGTATTCCACAAGGCTCAGTTTTGTCCCTGATATTGTTTGCAGTGTATATGTTGCCCTTGGTGGAGACTGTGAAACTGTATAATCTGAGTTTTCACTGCTATGCAGATGCTACCCAGTTATACCACTCCTTCACACTGGACTGAGGTGCCCCTGTAGCTGTGATAAATCAACAGTTATCTGATTTTAGCAGTTTGCTGACTGTAAGCTGTTTGAACCTTAATCTGGGAAAAACAGAACTGTCGATTATAGAACCAGGCTTTTTTAAGTCTGCAATGAAGAGTGATGGCCTCACCTGATGATCTGTGAATGGTGCCACCCTCCAAGTCATGGATAGGCATTCTCCGCAACAATCTGACATGGAAACATCTTGTGGTAACTGTTGTCTATTGCATTTTTTAAATTTTTTTGCAGTTGAGAAAAATTGCCAACAGATGCTCTTTTTTATATGACGACTTGATGATTGTAGTCAGTGCTTTTGGGATTTTCCTTATTGATTACTGTAAGTTTCTTTATCTTAGGCTTTTGGGAGGTATTGTGCATTATCTCCAGCTGGTTCAGAATGCCGCAGCAAGGTTGATATCATCACATAAGTGTTTCACAATCTGTACTGGCTGCAGGCTAGAAGGTGAAACTCCTTAAGGGTTAAGGTTTCAGGTGGGGTAGGGGAGAGGCAAGTTCAGTCATGATCCTCTAGGGGGCATATATAACCTTATCAGGAACACTGGATAGACTGTAAGACCTTCTTCTGCCAGCAGTTTTCTATGTTTCTCTTTTAAGATTTGCTTGATGGTATTCAAAGCCCTGTACAGGCTGGATTTTGGCTACATAAAAGACCTTTTTCACCCATCTACTCTGGACCAGTTCCTCCATGCTGCTGGGGAGAATCTTTTAGAGATTCCTCATGCTTGCCTGACTTCTTTAAGAGATAAGGCCTTTTCCATGACTGTGGAACTCTTTCCAACCTTGGTTACACTGGAGCTCCTCAGTGGAGGTTTTTAAAATGGCCCTAGGGACTCATCTGTTCTCCCAGAAGGTGGGGTTTAACTGCTATTTGATATTGGAGTGGTTCCTTTTTGTATATTGTTGTTTTTTAGATTCTTGCACATCTTATTCTGTTTCTTAGATGGTGCTTCAAGCCTCCAGGATAAGGCACTTTATAAATAAAATGTAATGAAGAAGAAGAAGAAGAATGCAGTGCATGGGCCCTATTTTAGCTGCCTACTTACCCATTCAAATATTGAATTATTTTAAGGTTGAAATAAATTATTAACCACACAAAACACAGTACATCACTAGAAAAAAAAATTTTTTTCCTCAAGCTTGTTACACCCCCCCCCCAATAAATATTACATCCACTACCATTTCAGTAATGTCATTTTAAGTCCCCTTGGGCACATTATCCATTACTACCATTAATATTCTAATACTCCCTTAAGCAACCTCCACATACACCATATACTGCACCTACTACCAACCCTGACAGTAGATTACACCATACAAGTCCATTACCTTACCCTGCAGGTCACCCACTACTTAAATTAGCATGTTCCCAGCACATCATCCACTATACTCAGTAGCATCCCCTGGCATATCATCAACTACTTGCACTGGCATCTCACCAGAGATTATGAACTGCCCCCACTAGTACCCTTACCATTATATCATCTGCCACTGCCACTGCCACCACTACACCCAATATCTAGTCCCTGGCAGATCATCACTACTCTTACCAGCATCCACAGATCACCCATTTCACCAATGAACATCCCCCATTTATTTACTGAATTAATTACAAGACTGCACACTGCCATCAGAGGAACAGATAAGGGGAGTAAAGGAGTATTTTACTATCAGTTTTGCATGATTTACTCCCACTTTCTGATTTTAGGAATTTGTTTCCCACTCTGTATATTTACAGTATGTTGGTACATATGCACAAAACTGGCAACAGCATTCAGTGCTACTAACCACGGATCCACATACTAACAGACTGTCAGCAGTTGAGGTGGAGTCAGAAAACACAATAGCGATCAGTTGCATACATGCAGGAGACTGAGAAGTTTTGCAGTGGATGGCAAGAAGGACAGTTGCTACATAAAATGTTAACAATAGGGTCACTGCACTACACAGCAGTGGGAAAGTATCTCAAGACTCCTCACTGGTATTAGAGAAGGAGGATCGGTGGTTGCAGACACCCAGTGGAACTGTGACCTTTTTTTTAGAGATGCAGGTTTGAGACAGGTCAATGTGTGGTATTACTACCATATACAGTAGATGAAAATACTACTAGGGGAAAGCAGCTAGCAATAAATACTTCTTAGTCCTAAAAATTATCTGGACCCCTGACTGCCATATTTATGTCTACCACAGTCTACAACCCGACTTATACTGAAATACATCCATACTTTCTACCATCCAACCTACTAGCAACCAAGTCTCCCCTGAGATCTTGCCTTTACTAGCCCTGGTTCTTTAGACACACTTATTGCATTAAACTTTCTTTCTGCACTGCTTCCTCAGCCCAGGCTGCTAAGGAACTATTTATACTACTACACCTGCTTGCAGAGGACATAGATCCCAACTCAAGGCCTCAGTTCTTTCCTCTACTCTTTCATGTCAGTCTTCCCAAAAAACTTTGGATTTGCCATGCAAATATCTGCAGTCTGCTCTATGCTAGGGATCTGAAATCAACAAATGAACAGATGAAAAAGTGTCACATGCTGTCAGGCTGCTGTGCAATATTTTTATTATTTCACTGTCTCTCTCTAATTCTCTCTATCTCTACTTTTAGCTGTTGTTAGGCAGGAGGAAATCTCAACTCTCAGGATTTCTGCTAGGGTTACTGGGATATTGGTAGGTGGAGTGCAGCCCAGTATTATTGGGCACTAATTTTGACCAGAAAAGGCGACAACAAGCCCCTTTAAGGACTATGACTTTCTTGCTGGCATAACCATCCCCCTCTTATATGAAAAGTAATATTTTAGTCTTTTGGTGTGAGTCCAAAACTGGAGATAGAGCTAGGGTCACTTCTAGTTATTAGTCTATAAGTTACAATGTCTGCCTGGAAAGCAAGGATACTCTTCCATACCTTCAGAACAATTTAAGCTAATCCACTTTTAAATTAGAGTCCTATTATCTTCTTCCCCCTACAGACTACAAGAAACTACCTACTGTTGCTCACTTTTAAACATCTTTCTTTCCAGTCTGAATGGAGCCAGTTCCTGGTGGGCAGTACTCCAGATAGCCTTGGTAGCTAGAATGGTTATACATAAACAAATGATGGACAGAATCTGGGCACAATTAAATCCTGATAAATTGTAGTTATGGGGGACTCGATTGTTTGTAAACATTGTCAACAGTATGTAATATTAATCGTGTAAACAAAATGGTGAGCAGTATTCCACGGGTCAATGTATATGACCTAGTCCAGTGTTCAAAAATATAAGAAAAAACTCTGTACAGAGCTCATAAGTCATTCTGTATGTAGACACAAATTATATTGGTAAAAAGCTGATGACAGTATCAAAACACAGTTTTAACAACTGGGTCATAAGTTAAAGGATGGGGAATGTGAATTCATTATATTAGGGATGCTTCTTCTCCCCAGACCTCTACAGGTCATCAAAAGGCAGTAATGTTAGTGAACAGTTCACTTCAAACCTGGGTTTAAATAAATCCTTTTACCTTCCTTAGATGTTGGGAAATTTTGAGGCAGAAGAGATATGTTTGCTTGGGATTGCTTGCATTGAAATAGATGAGGTGCTATGGTTGTAGGTGACAGAATTTAAAACATTTCAAAGCATCTTTTAAACTAATAACCAAGGGGACAGCAAAAAGACAGAGACTGATACTGCCAATACTACAGAAAATTGTTTTTAGGGGATCAATAAAACAAGCCATCCCATTTATACAAACATCAAGAATATAATAAAGATGCTTACTGTATATTGGTAAAAGGTCTGGAGCTATCTACCAAATAATGCCAGAAGCCTGAAGAATAAATGGGCTGACCTGTTTGCATGCTGTCAAATGGAAAAACCACATTTATTGGGGATAATGGAGACGTGAACAGCAAACAAACTGGTTTTATGACAGGCAGGTCTTGTTTCTGTCAAACTCTTGTTATCTGTTTATTGTATTGTTATATACTGTATGCATCAATAGTTATGTGAAACTGTTTTTCTGCAGTACAGGACAATTTTATAAATCCTCCCTGGGCCTAATAGGTAACATATTTAAAAAAAAAAAAAAAGATGTATTTCCAATGCATCTTTCTATAAACAGATAAGTAAAGAACTAGACAAGGGACACCCTGTGGATGTCATCTTGTTGGACTTAAGCAGGGCTTTTGATCTAGTTCCACAGTATGAAACCATTAAGAAAATGGCAAATGTAAGTTTTGCTAGGTATTGTTAACTGGGTACACTCTTGGCTGGTAGATGCAGTTCAAAGGGTAAAAATAAATGATTTTGAGAATTGATTGATAGGTTGATGAATGAAGTTCCATAGAGATCAGAGACCTATCTATCTATATGTTGGGCATATATGGAGGAATCTATAACTGGCTTGAAAAGTATGCCAGTGACTCTAAATTGGGTAGTCCAGTAGATAGCCAGACCAATATCACCAGGTTACTGCATATCTGGATAAACTGAATATGTGGTCTAAAACATGCGGAATTAAATCTAATGTAACTAGGTGCACCGTGTTACACATTGGACACAATCCCTGAGCCATGTATTATCTGGATAGCACCAATATCATAGCTAAGGATATTGCGCGATCAGGGAATTATTGTGGTCAGTGACCTGAACCATATTGGGCATTGTGAAGCTGCAATGGATAGGGCAAGTGAAGTTCCAAGCAACATCAGATGAGTCATAATTATTAGACGTGACGGGATTATAGGCAGGGACACTGGTTTACCATGATTGAAAAAGGGCAAAATTTGTTTTGCCAAATGGAAAAACTGGTATTACTACCCGTGTCTACAAAGCCAGAATCCATTTTTGCCAGTGTTTTGTTTTGTAAGCTTTGTTAAACAATTTTTTCTAATCTAGATGTATTTTAGAAATGTTGCTATTATTTTGCATCAATCCTTGTTATTATTAAAAAATAATAAACTCTATTATAAGCTCAACCTGTACCTCACTTTGGTTTTGTGTCTTATATGTATACACAGTCCTCCCACTATTATCAATGCCTATTCGCCCCAGTGATACGAGTGTGTAGATCTTGCCTGTTTTCCCCAGTGATACGAGTGTGCAAATCTTGCCTGTTTTCTCCAGTGATATGAGTGTGCAGATCTTGGAGGTCTGTGTGTCTGTGTAGCTGACCTCATGTTTGGCCTCTTGAGTCAACCACTCCTCATATGTGTGACAGTAGCAGCACTATGGCCCCATCTCTCAGGGGTGACAGCAACAGCAGCACTATGGTCCCCATCCATGAAGGGTGACAGCAGCACCAGCACTATGGCTGCCATCTCTGATGGGTAACGACAACTGCAGCAGGAGCAGCACTGTGGCCCCCATCCCTGAGGGGTGACAACAACAGCAGCAGCAGGAGCAGCACTGTGGCCCCCATCCCTGAGGGGCGACAGTGACAGACGCACTATGGCTCCCATCCATCAGGGGGCAACGTCAGCATCATTATGGCTCTCACCTCTCAGGGATGATGGCAGCAGCGCTATTGCCCCTATTCCTCAGATGTGATGGCAGCACCATTGTGGCCCCATCCCTCAGGGTGACAGCAGCAGCAACACTATGGTCTGCATCCCTGAGGGGTGGTAGTGACCACAGCAGGAGCAACACTGTAGCCACCAGCCCTCAGGGTGATGGCAGCAGCACTATGGCTCTCATCCCTCGGGGTAACAGCAACAGCACTACAGCCTTCACCCTTCAGGGGTGATGGCAGCAGACCTAAGAACACTATCCCTCAGGTGTGATGGCAGCAGCACTCTAGCCGGTAATCCCTCAGAGGTGACAGCAGCAGCAGCACTGTAGCCTCATCCCTCAGCGGTGATGGTGGTGGCAGTAGCAGCATTACAGGCCCCATCCCTTAGGTGTGATGGTAGCAGCAGCACTATGGCCCCCAACTCTCACATGTGATGGCAGCAGCACTATGGCCCCATTCCTCAGGGATGATAGCACATGTTTCCTATCCCTCATTCATGACAGTAGCAGCACAATAGGCCACATCCGTCAGGTGTGATGGCAGCAGAATTATGGCCCCCATCCATCAGGGGGGACAGCAGCAGCATCACTATGGCCCCATCCCTCAGGGGTGACAGCAGAAGCAGTACTATGGCCCTCATCAGTATAGGCAGTAAAGCGCAGTGGTTTAGGGCTCTGAGCTGCAAACCTGGAGACCTGGGTTTGAATCCCACAGCCCTCACTTGCATACTGTGTGACCCTGAGCAAGTCACTTAACTTCCTTGTGCTCCCAGATTGCACCTGGAAACGAGCATCGGCTTAGTGTGCCTTTTTTGGTTAAACAATTTCCCCTTTCCCTTCTCTCATCCCTCAGGGCGACAGCAGTAGCACCATTGTGGCCCCCATTTCGCAGGTATGTTGGCAGCAGCAGAAGTACCACTCTGGCCCCCATCTCTCAGGAGGGATGGCAGTAGCAGCGCTACAGCCCCCATCCCTTAAATGTGATGACAGCAGCAGCACTATAGCCCCCAACTGTTGGGTGTGATTGTAGCAGCAGCAGAACTATTGCCTCTATCCCTCGGGGATGGCTGCAACAGCAGTACTATGACCCCCAGCCCTCAGGTGTGACAGTAGCACTATGGCTCTCATGTCTCGGGGATGATGGCAGCACTATGTCTCCTATCTCTCAGTATTGACAGCAGCAGTGCTACAGGCCATATCCCTTGGGTGTTATGACAGCAGCACTGTGGCCCCCATCCCTCAGGGGTGACAACAGCAGCAGCATCACTGTGGTCCCGATCAGTCAGAGCAGCAGCAGCAGACGCACTATGGCCTACATCCCTCAGGTGTTGCAGCAGCAGCACTATGACCCGTATCCTTCAGGGGTGATAACAACAGTACTGAGGCCTCAATCTCATAGGTGTGATGGCAACAGCAAACTGCAGTTCCCATCCTTCAGGGGTGATAGCAGCAAAACTAAGGCCCCCATCCCTCAGATGTGATGGCAGTAGCAACAGTGCAACCCCCATCCCTCAGGGGTGATGGCAGTAGTGGCAGCACTGCAGTCCTCTTCCTTCAACACCCACACCCCACATGACCAGGTTACCAATTTCTGGCTCTCTTACCTTGTCAGAACTCAGAAGTGAATTAAGCCAAACCACCAAAAGTCAAGATGGTTTCTCTCAGTTCAGTCCTATCTAACATTTAACTGCCTGAACTGACTTACATAGAAACATAGAATTTGATGGCAGATAAGGACCACTTGGCCCACCCAGTCTGCCCATTTCCCTACCTAATGGATAAGCTGCAGATCCTAGTTAACCAGCAGCCTACTTCTTCCTACCCCCACCCCCTAGAATTGCCTTATGACTGTCCCATGCATACTTGAATTCCACCACTGTTTTTGACTCCACAACCTCCTCCGGAAGGCCGTCCCATGCATCCACAACCTCTCTGTGAAAAAATACTTCCTAAATTACCTCTGAGCCGCCCTCCATCTTCAAATTGTGCCCCTTGTTCTTGCACACCTCTTTTTTGAAAGATGCTACCCTCTTGGACTTTGTTGATTCCCTTGAAGTACTTGAGAAAGTTTCTATCATGTCCCCCCTTCCTCAGGTTATACATATTAAGCTCCTTAAGTCTCTCTTCATATGTCTTCTGGTGCAGACCCTGCACCATTTAGTTGCCTTCCTCTGGACAGCTTCCATCCTGTCTATGTCTTTGTGGAGACTGGGTCTCCAGAACTGCACGCACTACTCCAGATGGGTCTCACGAGCTGTCTGTACAGAGGGATAATAACTCTGTTTTCTACTGATGATGCCTCTCCCCATGCATCCCAGTATCCCCCCAGCCCTCCTTGCTGCCCTCTCACATTGCTTGCCCACCTTTAGGTCATCTGATATGACTACCCCAGGTCCCTTTCCATTTTTGTTGTTGTTAGTATCTCACCCCCCATTGTGTACTCTTCCCTGGGTTTTGTTTCCCAGGCATTAACTTGCACCTCTTAGCATTGAATCTAAGCTGCCATACATTTGACCATTCCTCTAACCTTGCCAAGTCCCTTCTCATCCTTTCCACCCCACCTTGTGCATCAACTCTGTTGCAGATCTTTGTGTCATCTGCAAAGAGACATACTTTTCTTCCAGTCCCTCTGCAATGTCAGCTATAAAGACATTGAAGAGGACCGGTCCTAATACTGAACTCTGGGTACCCCACTAGTAACCCCACTTTCTTCAGAGTGGACTCCATTTACTATTACTCTCTGTGTCCTATTCTCCAGCCAATTCTTTACCCAGGCTGTCATCTTGGGACCCACTCCCAGGCTGGCTAAATTGTATACAAATCTTTTGTGTGGGACTGTGTCAAATGCCTTGCTAAAGTCTAGGTAGGTCATGTCCACAGCCCCTCCCTGATCTACTACTTTGGTCACCCAGTCAAAGAAATCTATCAGATTTGTCTGGCATGACCTTCTCGCTGTGAATCCATGCTGCCTTGGGTCCTGTGCCCCTCTGGCCTCTAGATACTCGACAGTTCTTTCCTTCAGAAGTGATTCCATCATTTTCCCTACCACTGAGGTTAAACTAACAGGTCTGTAGTTTCGCTTCTGCCTTGCTCCCACTTTTGTGAAGGGAATCACATCTGCCCTCCTCCAGTCCTCAGGTACCACCCCATCCTCCCATGATTTGTTAAAGAGGGTAGTCAGTGGTGTCACTAGTTCTACCCTTAGTTCTTTTAGAATTCTGGGATGAATCCCATCAGGCCCCATTGCTTTGTCCACCTTCAGTTTTAAGAGTTCTTTCAGAACCCTTTCTTCTGTAAATGGGCTGGTATCAACTTCTGTATCCAGAGTGTTTCTACTGTTTGTTTTAGGTACCTCCCCCTCTTCCTTTGTAAATACTGAGTAAAAATATTTGTTTAGTATCTCTGCCTTTTCACAGCCACCCTCTGCCCACCCTCCCTCCCCTTTATTAAGCCTCACTATCCCTCCCTTGGTCTTCCTTTGCTCCCTGATGTACCTATAAAAGGTGTTATCCCCCTTCTTAACTGAGTTGGCTGTTTTTTCCTCGGTTTGGGCCTTTGCTGTTCTGACTGCCTTCCCAGCTTCCTTTTGCTTTAACTGATACAGTTCTCTGTCCTGCTCCTTCTGTGATTCCTTGTACTTCCTGAATGCTTTCTTTTTCTCTTGAACCTTCACTGCCACTTCCTTTGAGAACCATAGTGGTTTCTTACATCGTTTATACTTCTTTGAAATAAAGTGCCTCCATCTAAAAACTCCACATATAATTAGTGGAGGACCTTCTAATAGAAAATCATGCATCTTCCAAACATGCAAATACTTTTTTTATTTGGTCTCCATTAAAAGGGTGTCTATCAGTTTTCATGTTTGCGCTCAGATTTGAGCACCACTCTGCCCACTGGCATCATATAGTTCCTGGGGCCTTGCCTTCCATGTGTCCCCAAGTGTGCTTTCTGGCTTGGGTATGGTTGCAGTACCCCATTCAACCCTGCTGGCACCACACAGTGGCAGATAGAGTGACAACAGCAATTGGACCATAGAGCAAACTCAAGGGCACACAGATATAAAGACCCTCGACTCACTTAGGAAAACACAAGCAACAGCAGCAGTCCCACTTTATCCACTGGCATTGTACAGTATGTGGCACCTTACCTGCTGTGTGCCTCTGAGTGTGCAGTCTGACTTGGGTGCTGTTGTACCTCCCCCACTCATGCTGGCATCATGCTGTGGCAGGTAGGGTAACAGCACCCAGGTCATACAGAAAATTCAAGGGTACACAGAAGCCAAGCCCCCTCACACAGGGGCACACAACTAACAGCAGCAGCATGGAGAACTGCCAGCACTTACACCATCAGCAGCCCAGCTCACCAACCCACCCAGATTAAAAAAAATACTCCCAAAATTAGAAACAAAGTATTAGCACAGCCTGGTGGTGCACAGCATTGGCAAGTGGGAGATCTGGGTTTGTGAGATGAGCCAATCCAGACTCCTGTGTCCTGGGCTGGTGGGGTGTAGAGCATGATGCAGAGGTATTGCATGCTGACCTGGGGGGGGGGCATACCTCAGGGGGAAGTTGGGGCTGCTTTGATGGCCACACAGTGTTGTAAGACGTCTTCCAATTTGGTTGATCCACACAAAGGCACCCAAATCAGCAAGTATCCCTAGAGCCTCCTAGCACTGCAAGTTTAACACTTCAACTTCCCAGACACACATTTAAATAAATGTAATTAAGGACACCCAACTAACCCCACCCCCAACTTGATTCTCCAAGTGTGGTGATAACAAACTTTTTGGGGGGGCTTAAGCATGCATTGTAAAAAGGCACATTGTCAGGCACATATGTTTTTCTACACCAAACCATTACTGTCTGGATGGAGAGCAGTTACATCAGCTGATCAAAGGGTTAGATACAGAACTGTTAAACTTTAAACCTGACACCGCTGCCCCTGCTACCCAGCCCAATTCTCCAAGTGGGCAGATGCTTGGCTTTTTTTGTTGTTGTTGTTGTTTTAAAGCATCTAGTGTGAAAAACACTTAGTCATATACTTTATCTGCACAGGACAGTTATGTTCCAGTTGGTGAGCAGTCACATCAGCTGATCAAATGAAGGTATAGATGAAAGAGCAGTTAAACTTTATACCTGAGTACCTCCCCCCCACTGCCTAGTCCAGTTTCCCAAGTGTGCTAATACTTAGTTTTTTTTTAATATCATCCAGTGTACTACAAATCGTGAAGATGTTTAGGCACATATTAAATGAAAACTGTGCCTTCAGGATGGAGAGCATTTATCAGCTGATCAAAAAGTTGTAGGGAAGCACGAGTGGTTACAGTGTAGCAGTGTGGGTAGTTTCCTTTCTGATTCTATAAGCAGCAGAGCAGAAAGAATGTGCAGTAGAGTAGCATCTGTTTTTAAGATGCTGAAATCTCAGGGATTCAGTGCAGTTACCTGCAATTTCATTGTGGCACTGGTTGAGGAATTCAAAATCCACAAACCAGTCAGGATTCCGTGATTTTTTGCCAATTTTTTTATGAAAAATGGAAAAGTTGGATCCTTGTTTATAGGTGGAATGTACAGAACCTATGTGAGACCACATCTGGATGTGCCTCCCAGTTCTGACTCTGTAATTGAGAAGGGACAGTGACTCGGTTGAGAAGGTACACAGAAAGGCAACAAAGTTGATTAGTGGTCTGGAGAATACTACATGCTGGGTTAGAACTGGAGACTTGAAACTGGGGCCATGCATTAGTCTTGAGGACCCTCCCCCGGCTTGTATAGAGCTCCCGAACATGAGCTGAAGCGATACACATTCTGTTATTGCTCAAGTAATGCTACCCTTTTTCATCTGTACAGCAATGAAAATCGAGGGCTGAAACTTACAAAAATCCTGTCAGAAAAGCCGATCAGTGATACTGGGCATGCACTTATACATCTGCATGACTTTATGCATATGTATAATTGCATGCCCAGTATAACAGATCAGCTTTTCTGACAGGATTTTTGTAAGTTTCAGCCCTTGGTTTTCACTGCTGTACAGATTAAAAAGGGCAGCATTACTCTAGTAATAACAGAATACTTATAGCTTCATCTCGAGTTTGGGAGCTGTACAGGAGCCTCAGGGCACTTCAGCCCAAGTTCCATATGTGAGAGGATGTGATGTTCACCAGGGGATCCCAGAGGGTCTGGCAAGACTCTCCCAGAGCACTGTGAGTGCTCCTATGTATTTACATAAGCACCAGATGCAGTGCACAATGATGCATGGAAACAGCGAACCCAGGAAAACAGGGAATGCTGTTTCAGTGAGCACTCATTTTGGCAGTGGATCGGGTTGTCTATACATGCAAAAAAGGCAACGTTGCAGTTGCTCTGTATGTACCAATGCGGCGCAGAGCCCTGTGTGTAAAAGTGCCTAAAGAGCGACTGGTGTGTTTAATGCACTATCAGTGGAGATCACTGAGCAGTGTGTGTGTGTGTGTATGTGGTAGTGTTGATGGGTGTCATGGCCTTCTTCTACCCTATACACCTTAGTATGGACCTTACTACTCTCCAGGCTCAATCTCCTCAGATTGTGGACCCCGTGAAACAAACCAGATGTCCTAGTCCTCACTGACACATGGCTGTCAGACAAAATCAAATCTGTTGATATATCTCTCCTAGGATATTTCACTCAGATGAGATGGAAACATAGAGGCAGAGTAGTACAATAGCTAATTGATGTATTTAATTAAAGTATTTATTGTTTATTTATGCAATTCATCTGCTGCCTTTGTAATGGTGCCGTGAGCCTCCAGGTAACAGTGCCAGAAAAAAATAAAGCAGCTACTGTTTCTGCTGCTGCTGCTGCTGCTACTACTACTACCACTACTGCTGCTACTACTACTACTATTTATATTCTTGTCCACCTCATTCAGTTCCCTTCCCCGCTTCTCTGGGAGTCCACATCAAAATCGCACAAATATCTAGATGGGAAAATTTCCATCCCACATTCCCTACCAATAATAATAATAGCTAGTACAGGTGCCGAGGTCTTCCCCGACAGCTCATCCTGCCTTGGCGGTGTTGTGCAATGCCAGATCTATAAAAAACAAGACAGCTATTATAGCTGATCTTGTTGGGTCATCTGATCTGACTTGCATCACTGAGACCTGGCTGGATGAAAATCCTGGCCCTATATTGGCCTTGGCAACTCCAGCTGGGTTCTCGGTGATACACCGTCCAAGGCTGGATCGTAGGGGCGGAGGTGTGGCTATTATGTTTAAATCTGAACTGGGCCTTGTGGATGTGCCATTGGGGAACACCAGATCTTTTGAATATATCTTGAGCGAGGGTGCAGGTTGTGGGATTCTCCTCATATACCGTCCACCAGGTGACGGAGGTGAATTCCTACAGGAAATTGCAGACTTCATTGTCGACCTGGTGTTGAGGTTTCCCAGATTAATACTCCTGGGCGACTTCAACGCCTGGGTCGACGATGAACTATCTCATTTTGGTCAAAATCTCCTCCAGTTGATGAATACACTGGGCCTGACACAGGTTGTTACCTCCTTTACCCATATAGGGTGTCATTCATTAGATCTGGTCTTTCTCTTGGGTATGGAGATCACTGACCTGGGGGTGGAACCAGTCAGTTGGTCGGACCATTACACCATAAGGTTCAGTTTCAGGGCCCCCTCTAATAGGTCTGCCCCTACGGAGATGGTCCAATACCGCCCTTTAAGGGTATTGGCCCGATGACTAATGGCGGTGCTGGATCTATCGAGTCTGTCGGGTGAATGCATGAGTCCAGATGGTCTTGTATTTGCCTATAATAAAGGCTGTGGGAGATGCTCTGGACAAAATTGCTCTGTTACGTGTTCGGCCTCTCACCATCCATCCAAGGGTCCATGGTTTGATGGCTCCTTGAAGGAATTAAGGCGAGTAGGCTGAAGGCTGGAGAGAGCCTGGTGGAAATCGGGCCTTGATGCTGACAGGCTTAGATTGCTGGCCCATTATGATGGCTACCAATCAGAAATCACTCGTAAGAAGGCAGAATTCCTGTCCAGAGAGATTTCTGCTGCAAAGAATCGACTGGCTCAGCTTTTCTGGACTGTGGACAGACTGTGTAATCCAGCCTGTCTTCAGCCTAGAGAAGCCTTTTCTCAGCTTAGATGCGAGGAGTTCACTCGCTTCTTTGCAGATAAGGTTGCCAGCATCAGGTCCGGCATCGGTCCGACCTCTCCTACGGGGGATTGTGGTGGACGACTGGTGGTATCTTATCCTCGGCCTGTCTGGTTAGATTTTCACCGCCCGGAATTTGTGGACATTGTGAAGATCATCCAAACAATGCGACCAACTAGTTGTAGTTTGGATCCGGGTCCTACACCGCTGTTAGTAGGTTGTGTAGAAGTTATCTACCCAATCCTTGCTGACATTATCTGGAAATCCTTGGAGAGGGTTTTTTCCTGACCCCCTTAAAGAGGCTGTAGTTCGACCACTCCTAAAAAAATCCTCCTTGGACCCAGACTGTCTAGCTAACTACTGGTCTATCTCTAACCTGCCAGTTGTTGGTAAGGTTATTGAAAAGGCAGTTGCATTGCAATTGGATGATCATCTTACTTCTCATAATGTCTATGATACTCTCCAGTCTGGCTTCAGGAAAAGGCATAGTACTGAGACTGCCCTTCTTCGGGTATTGAGCGACCTCCTAATGGCCAGAGATCGAAAAGGCTTGTACCATTCCTGGTCCTTCTTGATCTTTCTGCTACATTGACACTGTAGACCATGGGTGCTACTGGAGCGACTGGTTTTTGTGGGCTGTCTGGTACAGTCCACAAGTGGTTTTGTTCTTACCTCACTGGCAGGTCTTAGAGAGTTGTCACCGAATTTATTCCTCTGACGCCTTCTCCCTGCCGTGTGGGGTACCACAGGGCTCCATTTTAGCTCCCATGTTGTTTGCAGTGTATATATGCCATTGGAGAATTCATCAGGAGATACAGTTTGAGTTTTCACTGGCAGATGATACTCAGCTGTACCTGTCCTTTCTCCCGATCAGAGTGATGCACCTCTGTACTTAATAACTGCCTGGATGAGATCAGAATTTGGATGAGTTCGAGCTGGTTGAGACTTAATCCGGATAAGACTGAGGTATTGGTTGTGGATCCAGGTCATCCTGGAGGGGTTTGGGTGTTGGACAGCCATCGGTTTATTACTTGGTGGCGCATCTCTCACCTCTCGACAGGTGCGAAATCTGGACGTTATTTTTGATGATGATCTGACCCTGAAATCCAGGTGTCAGCTGTTGTCAAATTCTCTTTACCATCTGAGGAATATCGCCCGGTGAAACATCTGATTCTCCGGAGGACCTTCCAACTTTGGTCCACGCCTTGTTACTACCCGCCTGGACTACTGCAATTCCTCTACCTAGGCTACCAGGGGTCAATATCCGCCGCCTTCAGCTGGTGCAGAACGCTGCAGCCAGGCTTTTGACTGGGACTCTTAGAACCAGTCACATTACGCCTGTGCTTCGCGAACTGCACTGGCTGCCTGTTCGGTGGGGGATCACCTTTAAGGTTGGTTTACTAACCTTTAAAGCCCTACACGACCAGGGACCCGGTTACCTGAAAGATCTTTCTGGCTCCCTATTGCCCCTCCATCCTCTGCGCCCGCCAGTGAGGATTGCTAGAGATTCCCAGGTTCGCTTGAGTTATCGGGATCTCGTGTTTTGCCTTTTCGGCTCCAACCCTGTGGAATTCTCTACCTCGCTGGTTAAGAGAATGCCCGACCGTTGACAGTTTTAAAATTGCTTTAAAGACATATCTTTTTACCCTGGCTTATTCTTTATAGTTATGGTTGTTTAATGCTTGGATTTTGCTGTTCTATTTATTTTTGTACAGCGCCTTGATTTCGAAAGGCGCTTTATAAATAAACATGACTTGACTTGACTAGTACAATGCATATAGGATGAGGACAAGAGGACACTTGGTGTCATATTGAAAGGAAGTAGATTGAATGGAAATGTAAGGAGTAACTACAGGTATTTCACAGAAAAAGTAGAGGACACTTAGAACATATTTTCAGAACAAGAAGTGTCCGTCAATATAATTTCAGCTATCATGCTTAAACTAGTTGAGTACCTTGAAGAAAAAGGATAACAGTTTTTTCCCCATTAGGTTTATGTGGATGAACGTGATGGGCTGTTTGCCTTAATTCTTCCCTAAATGCGTGTGTTTGTATGTTTATAAATGGGATAAGGAAAAAAATGCAATAGTAAAGAAACCTGAAAGAGAGAAATCTTTAAAAGGGGGTACATATAAAATTAAAGTTAAGGAAAGAAATGTTTGGTGATATACTGTAAGATGAGAAAAGAAGCCAGACATTTCGGAGCAAGAAGAAAAACGAGTGATAATGCACGTATAAGAAAACATCACCCATTGTAGCATTTTTGTTGTATTTACTCTTTATTCTCCCTTGCCTCACTTACCTCCATCTCCACCTTTCTCATGCTGGCAGTGACATGCTTGTTGGCCTCAGAACATTGGTCCCCCAAGCTCCTAATACAGACTCATCTGTGGAAGACACCCTGCAGGGAAAGTTCCCCAGTAACACCACTGTGGGCCCTGAGAAGACACGGCAGATAGTCTACCCAGGCTTACATCAATTCAATTCAGTTCACTTTTATTCAGGATGAAAACCATTGGGCAGAACCAATTTATAGTGGTGTCCTGTTAAGGCAAAACATCTGATGGTATGTGAGCATGTTACACACATAAACAGTGCTAGATACAGTGTACAGCTTACAAGGCATTGTACTCTATGTTTGCATAGTCATAACAAAGTTTCAAATACAAGGCAAGGCTCGGTGCAGGTGGTATACGGATGGAAGCTTATAGTTTTTACTTTACTCCTCTTGAATGATGGCAGCCAAGTTTTATGCCAAGAGGAGACTAAAAAGAACCATTCCACGACTTTATGCACTGGAAGGCATGGGGCAGTTTACCAGGTGTAGTGATTCTGGCTGGGAGTTTCATGCAGTCAGGGATCCTGTGACTGAAAGTGAGGGACTCATGAGTCAATTTATGTCTAGGGCCATCAGCTCAAGTGATCTAGTGGCATACATCTCAACTGTCTCTGATTTTCTGGGATGTCCCTGATTTTGCCTCAAAATGTCACTTTGTCCCTCCTAAAATTTGTGTTTCCTTAGCTAAACAGTGGAGGTTATAAGCACAAAATATCAGGCATTAAAGTTGTATACTTGTTCTTCTTTAGAAAATGCATTTTGCACTAAGCCTCATATTCTACCAGCTTTCTGGGTGGATATCCCTAATTTTGAAGATGTGTCCCTGATTTTGGTCCTTTGTCCCTGATGTATGAAGCAGGAGGTTGAGAGGTATGTCTAGTGGAGTGAAAGGGTCTAGTACAGGGCTGGCAGGCAAACTTTGAGTGTAAATAAGAGAGGTCAGTGCCTTTGACACACTTCAGGGATAACAAAATTACATGCATTCCCTTCCATCACTCAGGGACAGCCAGTGTAATGCATTGTAGAGCTTACAATGGTGTCGTAAGTGCAGTCAAAAGGTGTGTTTATATGACCGATGTGGCACAAATGCAAGCCAGTGCAATTATGTCCCTACCTGTAGCATAGTGTGCTGCTTCTGTCCACACAGTGGCCGGTACATTGACGCAAGTTGCTCCTGTTTCATGCTGGTAGCTCGAGGGGCAGTGATTTGGTTGATGGCAGCAATGGAACAAGATGGAAGTGTTCGACTTGCTTTGCAGCATACAGTCCACATGGTGGGTGGTAAGGCCTAATACGTTGCACCATCACAACCAGTTTGCGGCTGTGGGAGAGGATCAGTGATTACCACAATGTGGTAAGTGTTCACATGGGGGACTTGCAGTGCCGCAAAACAATCGCACTAATTACTGCAGTTCAAAAGTGGCCGTGTAAACATGCTGTAGCTAAACAACAACCTGGCTTGCCTATTATAAAGCACACCTAATTTGGCCAGTCTGGATTTGGAGGTAGCATGCAGGAAGATGTCCATGTAGTTGAAAAAAGAGAGTATCATGGATTGGATTATTCTCTCTCCCTCTACAGTCCTGGGGCAACATGGATTTGATTCTGAATGGGAAGCCAGTCTTTGGGCCTAGGCTTTTATGAAGTTATCAGTGTGGGTGTTAGCTGTGAGGACTGACTTGACCTAGAGAACCAAATACTTACATTCACTAACCTCTTATGGAGGATCAGTTTGTGGTAGCAGTGACCAGAGAGGCAGAGCCA
Source organism: Neoceratodus forsteri (assembly GCA_016271365.2). Taxonomy (NCBI): domain Eukaryota; kingdom Metazoa; phylum Chordata; order Ceratodontiformes; family Ceratodontidae; genus Neoceratodus; species Neoceratodus forsteri. Next base: position 811,051,010 of record CM028133.1, read on the forward strand.
GCATAGCTGTTCAGTCATGGTGCAGATACAAATTCCAAAGCTTTGGTCTTTCCCACGTTTACAAACCCTTTTGAGTTGAGGAGAAAGGTTTGCAGGTCATGAAATGCCTTTTGTAAAGTTGTCTGCGCAGCAAGGATGTTGGCTTCAGAGGCATAGAGCACAGTATCATCTACTTGCAGCTGGTAGTTCACCCCTCGGATACGCTGACCATGGTCTTTTGCATATAAAAAGAACAGTAAGTAGCCAAGCTCTGAGCCATGTGGTACACCTTTAATGACTTGGAGGGAGTCTGACTCAGTTTCTTGCATTATTGATGTTCTGTTTGTGGTTTGTTCACTATCTGTGCTGGGACTAACTATGGGATCTGATTGGGTTTGGTGGCATGGGGCCGCCATTCTAATGTCTTACATTTAAAACCCATAAACAGCTCTGCAAGTGTTTATCACAGGCGTTGGATTGGGGGGGATTGGATCCTCCTGTGATCACCCATGATTTCCATCTCTGCCCTTACCCACCAAAGGAAGAGCTATCACAGCATGGTTGTTCCATCCTTCTTTGGAGTGTGAGAGTACTGCCACTGTGGTGCTCCCTAGACTATAACTGCTTAGAATTGGGGTAGATTGTGGATCCATGGAGTGAACCCAGGTTGTATTGATTGGGCTCTAATTGTGCCACTGGGCCAGGCCTCAGTAAAAGTTTAATTCTGGTCGGCATAAAGTCATATTTCATGTAAATTTATATGTACTGTATTTCATTTCAACCTCCAGGGTTGATTTTGTTTCCTAATCCTGTCAACTGCTTTGTGCAGTTTATTTATTTATTTATTTATTTACAAGTTTTACCAGGAAAACATACTGAGCAACATGCTCGATTCCAGATGCGAACTGGGGGCTGAAACCCACATACATAGTTGGAAATGCTTAGACAGTACAGAAATGAGCAAAGGCTTGTACATTAACAATTTGGGAGAAAAAAATCAGCCAAGGGTAGGATACATACATAATACAGTGTAACGACTCAGAGGGTAGAGTAATATACAATACTTTTGGTTTATAACAGCATGACTTTTGACTTTTTTTAGTTGAAACAAGAGCAACTAGAGGTGAAGTGTGCTGTGAGTAATCGGTTGCGAATGAGGGGTTTGGTGCATGTCTAATGGTGGCAGGGATGCTCAGGTCTGTGGAATTGCACTAAAAGCGGCCTGGCTTTGATGTGCAACATAATGGGACATGGAGCAGTCTTGGGTCCATACTCCTAAGGGAGTAAGCAGGTGAAGGTTGTTTGGAGAGGACAGAGGTCAGGTAGGGGGGAAGGGAGTGGGACCAATATTTGGCAGCGAACCTAGCACAGTTAGTTTGTCTGCGGTTATGGAGGGACGGCAGGGTTAACGAGCTGTAGAGGTTGCAATGGTGTGTTGATTGGGGGCAGTCAAGGATGAAATGACAGAAGGAGTGGAACAGGGTGTCTAGGCTGGCCAGGGTGGACCCGGGGACGATGGAGTAAACTATATCACCGTAGTTGAGTACAGGAAGGATCATTATTTGTACAATGGCGTGCCTTGTCTGTGTGGGGAGTCAGCTTTTGTAACAGTGTAGTGTGCCAAGTTTGGGGAGCAGCCACTTGTGTAAAGAGGTGATATGAGCTGAGAAATCTAGATGTTGATCTAGCCAGATGCCCAGATATCTGAAGCTCGTAGAGTTTTCCAGGGGAGTCCCATCCTAGGTTTTGAAAGGGGGGCTGGGGGCTTGGTGGGAGAGTCTTTGTGGAGAGCCAAATGTTAGCAATACTTTTTTTTTTAGAGTTAAGAAATAGCTGGTTTGACCTGAACCAGTTCTGGATGGCGTTGAAATCTTCCTGGACGAGGGTTGCTACACTGCATGTTGTGGGACCAGAGGCGTATAGGACGGTGTCATCTACGTACATCTGAATGGAAGAGTGGGAGCATGCTGCTGGTAGGTTGTTTAGAAAGACAGAGAAGAGTACGGGACCCAGGACTGAGCCTTGGGGGACACCTGCAGAGACTTGCAATGAGTGGGAGGTGTGAGAGGCTATTTTGACTACTTGTTTCCTGCCTACTAGGTAGTCATGGAACCATTCAGTGGCCGATGTGGAGAGCCCTGCGTCGGTGAGTTTAGAGAGGAGTAGGGAGTGGGAGACAGTATCAAAGGCCTTGGCTAGGTCAATGAAGATGGCAGAGGTGATATTTCCTTTGTCCATACTCATGAGGATGTCACTTGTGACGCGAAGCAGGGAGGTGATGGTTGAGTGGGATTTACGGAAACCCGATTGGAAAGGTGTGGAAAAAGGAGGAGGCTTAGGCACGGAGTTAGTTGGGACAGGACCAGTCATTCCTGTAATTTGGCCAGGATGGGAAGTAGGGAGATGGGACGGTAATTTCCTTGGGAGGAGAGGTCACCTCCTTTTGGCAGAGGTATAACGGTGGCCAGCTTCCAGGCTGTAGGTAGCTTGGCCAAAGAGAAGGATAGATTGAAAAGGTCGGCAAGAGGGGTGGCTATGGCTGGGGAGGAGAGGTAAAGCATCTTTGTGTCCATGGATGTAGGGCATTTACCTTTGTTTGGGTTTAACGCCTGAAGGGAGCCAAAGACATCTGCTTGGGATACTAGGTGGAAGGAGAACAGTATGGTTGCAAGGGCTGTCTGAGGGGGCAGGTGCGGTGGGTGGAAACTGGGGGGTGAGAATGGGGGAGGGAGGAAAGAAGCTTTTTGGCGCAGTGCAGTGGAGCCAGCCATAAAATGATGATGATGTGAATTTCGATAATATGTGAGTTTTTGCTGTAATTTGGTAGGTGAAATTTTCTTTCAAAGTAGATTTTATATGGGAAGAAAAATATACAAGGTCATTTTTTTTAATAGATGCAAAATTATAAAAGTAGGAAATATTGCAAATATATAAAATGTATAACTTGTTACAGAAGAAGAATCTATTTTTTTAATTGATTGTTTCTGCACAGTGGTAGCACTTCTGCCTGTGACACTGGGGACCTGGGTTCGGAATGAGCCTGGATCATCGGGGACAGGCCTGGAAGGAGGAGATCTGGGTGTCTTACAGGATGCTCTCCTCCTGCGAGGGTGGGAGGGCTGTCACATCACCCCTTACCATCATCTGTGGATGCACGGGTGGCGGCATGGGACCCACGGTGTGGGGTGGAGTGGGGAGGACACCATTGGGTGCTGGGATGAGATGTGGGCCAGCATGTCTACAGCCTGGGCATTCATCCTTTATGCTGACATCCTTAGGGACAGGGTTTTGGGACAAAGCAACCTAAAAAAAAAAAATCCGCAACCAGACCCTACTGCTGCACAACACGACCCCCAACAGCTAGAAGGGAATGGAGCACAGATGGCCAGTATAGCTGCCACTGAGCCCTGCCAGCAGTGGGAGAAAAATATGTTAAACAAAATGAATAGTTCTTCATTGAAATTATTTGGGCTGTTTAGTAGTTGGGACTTTCTTATGTCACAATATCAGAATTTTGTTGATTGCTTAAGGATTTGTGCACTCTAGGACAACTTCATCTAGGTGATGCATCTAGTTTCCAGGAGTGTCCTAAGGGACAGTACGACAGCAAAGTTGAACAGTACATTATGCACAAAATGATTTTGTTAGGGCTTTCCCCTGAGCTTCCAGGCTTAAAGATGTCTTGCAAACTTTATTTCCCCATTAAAGTAGGTACATGTGCCACAGAATACATTACTTCACTGACCTTAGATTTTCAGGATTGAGGTGGTGGTGGTGGTAGTGGTAGGGTGTGGTGGTGGTGGGGGTTGATGCACATACCAACATTTAGCTACAGCAGTAATAGTCTGTATTTGGAATGGACATTGCTTTTCATTTTAAAACAATGCAGACCTGCACACTCTTGTGGTCCAGTAATTTATTTAATAATGTGCTGTAGCAGGAAAGTACAGTATGTACAGTAGATATATCGAATTTGACAGCAGAGAAGACCTAGTGGCCTAGCTAGTCTGCCCATATGCCTACCAGAAACTGTCCCTTGCACAAAAATAAGCTGCATATAACCACTGCGGTTGGGGGGGGGGGTTACTGTATGCACTGTGTAACGTTAGGTTGATAGAACATGAATTGTAGCGGCAGTATGATTGACTATGCTAGTGCTGGTATAATAAATTTTTCATGTTTGAATAATTGTAGTAAAGAGGTTTTTTTTTTTTTTTTTTTAAACTTTCTGCGATGTGGCACTATGTTTGTGAACAATGAACAGAATCACATATTCAGAAGTTAATCTGGCAGAATGAGGTGCTGTTAGAAGGATTACCTGCAGCACATCTGGGTCTGTGAGACATCCTTGTTTAGAGTGTGGAGCTGTGAGTCTCTCTATTTTTTTTTCCAATTGTTTAACCAGGTGAGACACACTAAGGCCCCATCCACACTACACCGCTTGCACCCGGTAATGGATGCAATCCGTTACGGCTGTGGAGCGGTGCAGTGCATCCACACCTCGGTGATGTCCATTACGGGACCAGCACTGCTGGTCCACAAATCGGGATCTGGGCGACCGTTATAGCAGTGCCCGATCCCACAATGCAGCTCGCGCTGTGCTTTGTGCCCTACAGGGGACCGTTACTGGCAGTCCACACTACCGTCGGTAACGTTCCCAGGGCGGGACCGGTTTCATAACCGTTATGGAAACCACCTCATAGATGGTTTCCATAACGGTTATGAAAATGCCTCTAATAGCGTTACCAGTGTAAGCGCGCCGTTACTGACAAGCGTGGTTTACACCCTCTGTAACGTTACAGAAGGGCTTTTGGGCTGCAGTGTGGACAGGGCCTAAGCTGAAAGCTTGTTTACAGGTGCAGCCTGGGAGTATAGGGAAGTTAAGTGACTTGCTCAAGGTCACACAGTATGCAAGTGAGGACTATGGGATTCAAACCCAGATCTCCAGATTTGCAGCTCAGAGTCGTAAACCACTGCGCTATACTGCCTCTATTTTAATTCACTGCCTTGTCATTGTACCCCAGGGGTCGATCTTAATATTGTTTTACTAGCCCGAACACTAGTGCAAATTGACCAGGGCTAGTGCAGATAACTCTCTACTTGTCCGTCTTGACTAGTGCAGATTTTCATGGCTGTTAATGAAGTTAAAAAAGTTTCTACTTTAGCAGGCTCTAGTCCTCATACTAATCTCTCTCAATGTTCCAGATGGCCTGGTGTGATTAACAGCTCATTAAGAGCTGCAGTTACCTGGCAGTTCAAAAGGGGGATCCCACAAAAGACTCAATGCGAGTCATTATCACTCCACTGTTAGGACTTTCAGCTAGTGTCCAGGGTGTGATCAAGGATAGAGTGCTGTTAAGTTACTAGCTTCCAGTTTTCTGAATGTGTCTCTAACAGTTTGCCCCATATTATTAAGACCAGTACCCCTCGGTGCTCTACATTTTTAGTGTCGGTATCCAGCAATTCAGTGACAAAATGCGATGAGGTATACAGGGTCGGCCCTGCAGTTATTGGGTTTTATCCCAGCCTCACCATAACTTCCCTCTCCCCTCCAAAGCTCTTAACTCTGTTCTTGGACACCACTGTAGACCATACTCTGAAATAACCATTCACAGATCCACAGCTGCCATTACTGGCAAGTGTAGGTAGTCCCCAGCTCTTCTAAATGGACCATGCCAGCCATCACTATCCATACAGTCCCACCCTTATCCCACCCAGCATGTTCTTTCATCCTAAAAACAGTTTTGGATCATGTATGGTACAAAAATAAACCTTAATAAAATACACAATTTTAAAGCTTAAAATAGGCATTCCTGGGGTACAGAGATCATCCTATATAAAAATAGAAATAGTATAGCATTATGCCTGTGTACTGTTTTCCCTGGGCTGGTGAAAGGACAGTGTTAAAGAAAAATCTGTTATTGTTGGGGCACGGCATATTAAAATCAATGCTTTTAAAAATAAAAATGTCAGTTATCTATTTCCCCAAGCCCCTTAGGTCTGTGTAGCTCCCACCCCAAAGAAATCTTAGATGTACGTCTGGCTCACTTGAGACTGTACAAAAACTTCCAGATGTGCAGGTCTTCATTTGACTATAGGGTGGGGGCTGAGAGTGTCTTTCTCTGCCTGACTCTGTTCATTGCCCTGTGGATGGTGGTGACAGTGTGGTGAGGTGCATGATGATGTCAGCTATTGTGTGTGCAGAACTAGGACTGCTTGACTGAATATTTATTGCTGTGATGTCTTCTTGTTTGGTGGTGGTATGGGGGGGGTGGGCAGAAAGAGGGAGAGGAGGCCATTGTACAAAACAATGGGGGGGGGCTGACTGTGTGTGATTGCACTGCAGCCTTGTTTTCTGCTGGGGAGCTGGAAACAATGTAGGAGGAGGATAAATGTGCAATAATCAGAGTATTTCTTGGCTTGCATTGTTTCCTATGCAAGTGATCACAATTTGCCATTATAATTGAGGGCTACTGCAACTATCTGCGGGCTAGTGCAATTTTGAATCAACTTGCCCTGCTGGCTAGTGCAAAAAAAGGTTAAGGATGACCCCTGTTGTACTCCCTCCATATTGGGTGCAGTACCGTGTTCTATTGAGTTTAGCATGATTTGTGTCCTGGCAGGCATTGAATTTGGGTGCTTTAAACAATTAGTTTTGTAAACTTTATTAACATTCTTTCCTAATCAGTAACATTTTGATTATCAACCAGCCAGATTTTTGGTGCAGTATCATTAAATGGTCATTTATTTATCTATAAGATATAGTCCAGAAGAGTACAGTAGTAGGGGAAAGTGTCAGATTGTGAAACCAGTTACTGTAATTCTGTGCTTATTACCACAGTTCAGAAATATGTATTGCAGTGTGGAAAATTAGTTGATTAGCAACTTATGCAAATCAAGGCAGCACTTAATTAGCAAGTAGCATTGTTTGGTCAGCAATTGGAGATGCAAGCCCACTTTTTTGTGTCCGATGTAAACTGTAGTTTGATGCATTTCCAGAACTAAAGCCCAGTTTGTAAAGTTCTTGTTGGCTTCAAATCATCAAAGGTATATTTTGTTTATAAATGGATTGCTATAACTTTTTGTTGCAAAGGTTCTTTACTATATTTTAAAATGCCAGCCTTCTCAAGTTGTTGCAGTTATTTTTCTGCTGCACGTTTTGCATAGTTATTTCCTACTGGTTAAAAGTCTGGCACAGTGTTTCACACCCAGATCATTACCAGTTTTGTTATTAATATTGTTTAGTTTATCTGAGCAGTGCCTCTTTTTCCTTTTATGGAAAAAATGCTTGGAAAACAGAGCACAGTAAAGACCTAGAAATGAAAGTTGGTATAGCAGTCTTGTGTGTGCGCCTGTTTATCACAGTCTTTTGTGTAGTTAACTGGAAGTGTACAATACAGCATGTGAATTAGGTATTATGCTTTTTTATGGTTAAGATTTTTATTTATTTTCAACATGGGCACATTGACATGAGTACATCAGTTGTGTATGGTATACAGACAGAGTGTAGCATAAAAAGAACATATAATACATTATACAGTGTAACCGTAGATCTTCGGAGTATATCTCCCTCCATTGAACCACCTCATGGAACTGTAAGTTGTTGGCATCAAGACCACACAGAAGTTTTTGCTGGCTGGGCTGTCTATGTCAACGCATGTGTTCACACATATATAATGTGGGCACTCCCAGTATGGCTCAATTCTTTCTCCTGCCATCAACTGCTTGTTAGTCCACTGCTGCTGAAGAATGCCTTCAAACTTGGAAACTTTTGCCATCGCTGCTAACTTCATGTTTGTTATCTAAATTTACTTTTATGCCACGGCTGACAGAAAAGGAACCATTGTTCTGCTATTGCCATTGCAGTGACATTAAGATTTATAAAGACGACAACCACTTTGTGTGTGTCTGTTGCCTCGGCACAGACCACAACATTTAGGCCTGCTCAGTTTGCCAGAGCTTTAACCAGGCAACTAGGAGATATTGCAAGAAGTACATCTAAAGCTAAAAGACATTAATTTGGTCCTCCCTTTGAGCCTGCTGCTACTTGTGAGCTGCTCTTCCACCCTTGGAAGACACTGTGCCTAGTGGCCATGACATCTGCTAAATGCAGTTCTGAGTTGCATTCTCTGGTTGCAGAACCTTGTTTTATTTTTCACAAGGGTAGGTTATCTTATGTATCAGTCCTCGTTTCCTTCTGAAAGTGATGTCTGAAAGAACACTAAATCAGACTATTTAGTTTCCTGTTTATTTTTCATTCCCACAGATAGTGGGGAACATCGTTTACAAATGCAGGATGTCCATAGGATGCTGCGTTGTTCCTTGTACCATACAAAGGGTTGTAGACAATCCTCTCAGCTGTTTACAGCTTTTGGCCCCAGGATGGTGAACTTCCCAACTTTAAAACAGATCCTGTCCAGATGGCTGGCCAGTTGTATTTCATTTTGTTACCAGAGGTGCAGAAAGCTGCTTCCTAGTCCTGTTCTTGCTCATTCCACCTGTGAGGTGGCTACCTCAATGGTTTGTTTTCAGAATGTGTCTGCTGCTGATATTTGTGCTGCTGCCACGTGGAGTGTGCTGTTCATACATTCACTGAACACTACAGTTTGGATGTCATCTCTTATAGACAAGCTGACTTTAGTCTTAGTGTTGTGCTAGACCTTTTTACTCAGGATCATTAGGTCCTGCCGTTCTCCCTCTGTGCTTGGTACTGCTTGAGAATAGTTCTGTGATGTAGCACAATGGAGGGGGATATTTCCAAAGAAGATAGAATAGTTAACCTGCTGCAACAGTAGATCCTTGAGAGAATGTCCTTCATTGAACCACAGCTCTTCCTCCCCCCCCCCGCTTGGGTGATGGGTGACAATACTGCCTGCTCTCGCACATACTTGTCCTCTGATGCCTCAAGTGGCATCTCTGTTCAGGTTGCTATATGCTGCCCTGTGTGCCTGGTTTGGTCCTGGTCACTTCGGTCCCTGCTGGCCAGATGATCTTCCGAGCTTGTGGGGCAGAGACGTGCTGGGGACACTCATGTTGTATAGGTGCCGATAAGCATGTCGTCATGGGCAACCCCAGCCAGCAAAAATGTCCTGGTGGTCTTGACACCAAAGGCTTACAGTACTGTGATGTGGCTCAATGGAGGAGATTCTCCTGAAGATCTACTGTTAACGGTAGGTAACTATTTTATGTACCAAACCATGATGCAAAACATAAAACTGGAAATCTCTAAAAAAAAAAAAAACAACCTTCAATGACTTTTCACAGTGCCTTTTATCATATATAATATATACATTGGCAGGAGCTGACAAGCATATCACCCCTTCCCACAAATAATACTAACAGCAAGGGATACCTACAGTGGTGTCTTTAACTCACAATGGTACATAGCCAAATATGGACACCAGACCTGAGCATAGAATGTGGCTTTGCCCTCAACGGGGTGCCTGAGACATTCATTTGTGGCCAGGACCCCCACTGCTTGCTTCCAAATCTCAACCGTAGAGATCTCTGTGGACCACCATGCCATGAAGAGCAGCTATTGTGCTTCAGTAGCCTCTGCTGCTACCCAACTGCCCATACAGATAATTTTGGTGGTATGGGCAGGGTATCTCCCAAAATTAAGAGTTGTGCATCACAGAGAAAGTGGCCACCTCCCTCCCAAATGTTTGACACCAGGAGTGGATTTCCTTCTACCAGTTATCTAGAGAGTGGCAGGTCCATAGGATGTGTAGTAAAGCACCAGCTGGGTTGTTGCAATGCCAGCACCTATCGTTCTCCATGAGAACTGTAGCTTTTAGGACTTGGGGAGGGGGTGGTTCTATACCAGTGGTAGAGAACTTTGTTCTGGATAAGGTGACTTTTAGCATCTTTGCAGGTCATTTGTGTCACTACCTATTAAGGCAGTCATTTGTCCTCTGGTATGGTTGTCCATAGCTCTTCTGCCCAGGTGAGCCTATCTTTAGAAGAGTGTGAGAGCTGGCATCTCTAATGCCATCCCCCTAAGGAGTGCCAACCAATGTTCAGCCTGCTCTTCTGGTAGGGGAGAGGTAGCTCCTTGTTAGAGTGCTGACAAGAGTGGATAGCACTCTGGATTTGGAGCTGCCTTCATAATCATTGGCTGATAGGATATAACCCCCTTTTTTAATATCATCAAAGGATTTCAGGCATGTCATATTTAGCATGCATTGGTCCTTTACCCTATGGATCCTCCTGCTATTCCAGCTCTCCCACCTGACTGGTTCCCCTCCAGTCTGGATATTTGGATTCCCCCTCGAAGGTAAGTGGCTGGGAGGAGTTGTAATTTAAGCAGTTTCTTCTAGTGCTCTCCACTCCAGAATGAAGCAAAGATTGTGGCATGTTGTCTAATCACCTTTGTGGGCTTTGAGTAAAGGCAGACACTTAGTGAAAGTCCCTTCATGTGCTCCATCTGTAGTCACTGAAGCGATGACCTGGAGAACTCCCAAAACCACTGCTTGTTCCCCCACATATGCCACATGATATCCTTTCATACATGGGAGCCCCCCCCTCCCGGTGCATTGAGCCCATAGTTTCCCTCTGCTGTATCAGGGCACCAAATAGTGGCTATACGTATAGTTAAGTAGCAGACACAGAAGTGCCAGCTTGGTCTAAGTCACCATCTGATGGGCTTTAATTTTGCCAGCTAGGGACAGACTCCACCTATTGCACTCATCCTGCAAATCCACCAAAAGGGGATCTAGCTTAAGTTTCAGCCATTTTTTTAATCAGCCATGACCATCCGAGGTATACCATTCACTGGTGTGCTCATGATAAACCTGCATGGGCAAATCAGTCAGGGGTACTGGTGGGATTTAGCAGGAGCACCTGTGTTTTTGAGGTGGTGATTTTCAGCCTCAAGATAGCCACAGATTGTGAGAGGGTTATGAGGAGAGCTGATAATTTAGAGTAGGGATGAGACACTGTGACCAAGAGATCATATACTTATAGACTAGTGGTGTATCCATCTCTCCCACTTGTATACCGAAGCTGTTCGGGGGTGATCTAATGGCTACTGTTAATTGCTTAACAGTCAGGATTAACAAAAGAGGATAGAGAGGACAGCTTTGTCTAGTGCCTTTTGTAAAGGGAAGGGTGCTGTTGGCAACTCATTTGTGGTCATCTGGGTGGTGGTTCACAATACCGAGTTTGTATCTATCAAGAAAAAAAGGAAGGCCCTAGATCAAAAATGGAGACAGTACTTGTAAGATAATTCCACTGCACAGACTCAAACGCCTTCTCAGAATCAATCCCAATGGTTGTGGCTGGGTTGGGTGAGTTTTGGGCAGCATGTATAATGTTGAGCAGAGTGCGGATGTGGTCTGGTCCTGTACTGCCTTTGATAAAAACCCTTTTGTGCAGAGTGGCTGAGGGAAGGGAGATGTAATTACAGCTGCCCTTGCCAGGATTTTATGGTTTGCATTCATGAGGGAGATCAGGCAGTAGTACGTGCATAATCTTGGGTCCTTTACTTTCTTTGGAGAAATGTTATGATGCTCCTCCACTGAGAGTTCTGGTAAGGATTTCATCCTTAAGAGAGAGAACATGGTAAGAAGGGAAAAAAATTGGCAATAACATGAGACAGGACCCTGTAAAAGCATCTATCCTAAATAGATACTTTTGCTCAGTATTTACTGAAGAGAAGGTAGGGCAGGGCCCACAGCTCAGCACCATGGACACAGGGGGGAGGGTGGTGAGCACTACTTCCTACACAAAAGAAAGGGTCCTACAAGAGTTCACTAAGCTCAGGGTGGACAAGGCAATGGGACCTGATGGCATACATCCCAGGGTTCTTAAGGAGCTAAGGGTGGAACTAGCAGAGCCGTTAGCAGAACTGTTTGGTAAGTCTCTGAGCACAGGAGAGGTCCCAGAAGACTGGAGAAGGGTTTATGTGATCCCGCCCCACAAGAGTGGTGGCAGGGAGGAGGCAGGGAACTACAGGCCAGTCAGTCTTACCTCAGTAGTGGGCAAGATTATGGAGGCACTCCTTTAAGGAAAGAATAGTACAACACCTGGAACCAAAGGCACAGGATCCAAGACAGCAGGGGTTTATAAAGGAAGGTCCTGTCAAACTAATCTCATAGATTTCTTTGACTGGGTAACCAGAGTGGTGGATCAAGGGGGAGCAGTTGATGTTGCCTACCCTGACTTCAGCAAAGCTTTCGACACTGTTCCACATAGAAGATTGATAAATAAGCTGAGTAGGCTCAGGGTGGGTCAGAAGTTGGTCAACTGGGTGGCAAACTGGTTGACGGACAGAAAACAGAGAGTGGTGGTAAATGGTATACAGTCAGAAGAGATGCAAGTCACAAGTGGGGTACCTCAGGGATCAGTCCCGGGGCCGGTCCTCTTCAATATCTTCATTAGTGACATTGCAGATGGACTAGAGGGTAAGGCTTGTCTGTTTGCAGATGACACCAAGATTTGCAACAGAGTAGATGATCCAGATGGGTTGGGCAGAATGAGAAGAGATCTGGATAAACTAGCAAAATGGTCAGAAGAGTGGCAACTGAGATTTAATGCAAAGAAGTGCAAGATCATGCACATAGGGAAGAGAAACCCTGAAGCCACCTATAGGCTGGGAGGGGAGTTGCTGGCAGTCACAAAGGAAGAAACAGACTTGGGCATCATCATCACCGATGTACTGAAATCATCCAAGCAGACCTCTAAAGCAGTAGGTAAGGCTAGGGGGATGTTAGGGTGTATTAGTAGGGGTATCACAAGTCGTAAGAGGGAGGTAATAATCCCTCTACAAGACACTGGTTAGGCCCCATCTGGAGTACTGCCTGCAGTACTGGAGGTCACACCTTCACAAGGAAATTAACCAAATTGAGGCAGTCCAGAGAAGGGCAACCAAAATGGTGCAGGGACTGCATCAGAAGACATATGAGGACAGATTAACGGAGCTCAATATGTATACCCTTGAGCAAAGGAGGGAGAGTGGTGATATGATTGAAACATTCAAACACGTTAAGGGCATTAACAAGGTGAAAGAGTCTGACATGTTTAAATATAAGAAAAATAGCAGGACACGAGGACACAGCATGAGAATAGAGGGAGGCCGATTAAGGGGGAATGTGAGGAAATTATTTTTCACAGAAAGAGTGGTGGATGCATGGAACGGCCTACCTCAGGAAGTGGTGGCTATGAATACAGTGCAGGGCTTCAAACAGGCATGGGATAGGCATAAGGGAGCAATACAGACGAATATGGATAGATAGGTCATTGACAGTGTAAAGGTGTGTGGCACATTCATAAGGTAGACAAAATGGGCAGACTGGATGGGCCTTGTGGTCCTTATCTGCCATCAACCTCTGTTTCTGTGTTTCTATGAGCTGGTAGAGGTCTGCCAGTATCCCACCATCTTCTGTTGCTTTCGCCAGAGTCATGGTCATTGAAAAAATGAACTGGATAGAGAGGTGCAGCAGAGAGGGGTGTGGAGAATCACTAAAGTTTGGCGAGTGCCTCCATGTCAGGGGTATTATGCAGAAAGGGCACTTCAGACTAGTTGAGGCTGTAGTACTATAGCATAACCAGGGTTCACTTCAGGAAACATAGAAACAGGAGAGTGCCATTAGACAGTATTCTCTATGGGCATCTAATAAAACCTCCCCCCCTGGCAGGATGGACAGTAATTCACCGTTACTCAAATGAAGAACTGTCACAAAAATGCATACAGTTAAATGTTAGACGTATAACTTGTAATCCTAAACAGATTCTGAATAGTTACAACATTTGGGGTTCTCCACTGGAATTAGGATTACAAAATGGGGCGCATTTGAGGGGAAGTTTGGGGTGGTTCAGGGTGTTTAACTGTGAGGGAAGCTGGCTCTTTGGCATTGAGTGATGTGGCATAGCTCTGGCATACTGGCAACCCAGGTTTGCGCCTCGAGCCCGGTTGATAGGAATGGATGCCAGCAGGGAGGGAGTTAGAGCGTCTTTTGGATGCTTCTCTCCTGGGGGTGGGAGGTGTTGGTCCGCTTGACAGGTGTCTCCTTGTGGTAGCTGTGGAGGAGATCTGAGCAGCATGCAGCACCACCCATGTTGCTGATTGTCCCCACCCCAGGAGGCTGCCACGGCCACTTACAGTGGGAGGTGGGAGGGGCCCCAGAAAAGAGAAAACTCTCCTGGCCAGCCACCGGATGATGGCCACCATGTTCCCCCTGCGCCATGTAGCCTTGCTCAGCTGCCACTTTCAATCCTCCTGGCTCCCACACATGGTCAAGGTAGTAGAATAATCTCCCCTCCTCTGGCACCCCAAGGGGGAGGGGGTGCACCTGGAAGGGTTACCCCAGGTCTACAAGGATGCAGGGCCTTAGAGAGGATGAATGTATAGCAATGGGGGACAGCCGTAGGGCAGGGGTGCCAACATTCAGCGGCTCGGAGGAGTGGTTGGCTGATGGACATAGGAAGGCGTAAAATAAAAAAAAATTGATAAACAACTGTGAGAGAAAGGTTGGGTTGGGGAGGAAGGGATAGATCAGTGCTGCAGTGCAGAACTCCATCCTTAAGAGGGTGTTTTGGGTTGTGATTAATGTCTGACCAGTGCAGATATGTTTGTGGGTCTAGGACCATCCAGGCTTAGTTTCTCCCCATCCCAGCTGCAGGGAGGAGGGCATCCTAAGGAAGCGGGGGTTGTTAATCGGGGCACTATAGGTGTGATTAGGACCAGGTGACATTTCAAGGTGAAATGGGACCTAGGGAGAGGTCAGATGTGGTTGGTTCCCATATCCAGGGCTCTCTGTCCTAGTGGGCAGGTATCCGTTAGGTCAGCAGCCTCCACTCATCCCCTTCTGGCAGTGTTGTGCAATGCAAGAGCAATGAGAAACAAGACAGTCATTTTGCTAGACTTGATTTCTACTATCGATCTGGCTTGCATTATGGAGACTTGGCTGGGTGATGATGCTGGTCCAGTTTTGGCAGCATTGATCCTGGCCATGTTCTCTGTGGTTCACTGCTCACGGGAGGGGGGGAGGGGGATCGTGAGGGGGTGGCTATCTGTTTTAGATCCAAGTTGAACTTTGCTGTGCACCCACTGGGAGTTATTTCATGTCATATGAATGCGTGGCCATTCGTGGGGGTCCAGGTGCAGGTTGCAGGATCTTTCCTGTATAATGGTCTCTGGTACAATAGGGAATTCCTGCAGGAAATCACTGACTTCCTCACCAAGAAGGTACTAGAGTCTCCCAGATGGCTGATTCTGGGTGACTTCAGTGCCTGGATCAACGATGAACTCACACTGTTTGGACAAGATTTCCACCAGCTGATGAAATCACTGGGCCTCGCACAAGTTGCCACTACTGTAACCCATCAACATGGATATGCCTTGGACTGGTTATTCTCACTGGGGCTTGAGATTAACAACCTCGGGATTGACTCTGACTCAGACTCTTGGTTGCATCACTATACAGTCAGGTTCATGTCTGGGGCACCCCTCATTGTCCACCTCCACTGGAGATGGTCCGACACTTGCCTTTCAAGGGGTTGTTGTTGTTGTTGTTGTTAAAAGGTTTATTTTTATACAGGAAATTTTGTTGGGGAAAACTCCCATTTTCATCAAATTACATAGTAACATACTAAAATGCCAACAGAATAGGCCTAATGGTCTTTCATGTCTGCTCATTTGGTTAGCCCCCACCCTGGGAGCTGACCTTACTGCCCCCCTCTCCCTCTCTGGCTTCTGCTTTCCCAGTCCCGGATATTCTTGCTGCACTGGTTTTTGCTTCCAGAACCCTTCCCCCATACCTGTTCCACCCCCTCTTGAACCCCTCCACCAGCCCCCTGGGCAGTGCATTCCATGGCTCCACCACCCTCTCAGTGAAGTAGCACCTCCTCCTATCTCCCCTGAATCTCCACCCCTCCAGCTTCCACCCATGCCCTCTAGTTGCCCCTCCTCCTTCCTTCGGAGCACCCTGACTGCTCCTCCCCTATTTACCCTCTTTATGTACCTGAAGACCTCTATCATGTCCCCCTCATCCCTTCTCTCTTCCAATGTGTACATATTTAGGTCTTCAAGCCTCTCCTCATAGGTCCTATCTCCCAAGCCCCAAATCATTTTGGTTGCTGTCCTCTGGACCCTCTCCAGGAGTTCAATGTCACTCTTTAAATGTGGCCTCCAAAACTGCACGCAGTACTCGAGGTGCGGCCTCACCAAGCAGTTATACAGTGGGAGTATCACTTCCCTCCTTCTGGAGA
Source organism: Neoceratodus forsteri (assembly GCA_016271365.2). NCBI lineage: Eukaryota > Metazoa > Chordata > Ceratodontiformes > Ceratodontidae > Neoceratodus > Neoceratodus forsteri. The sequence continues at coordinate 811,067,198 of CM028133.1, forward strand.
TGAGCCCTCTAGCGATGCATCCAAGCATCCTGTTGGCCTTTGCTGCTGCCCTCCTACAAGTCTCCGAGTTGTTCATCTTGACATCCAATACCACCCCCAGGTCCCTCTCAGCCATCGAGACTTGTAGCATTCCCTCCCAGGGTGTACACTTGGCCCGGGTTTCTGGCTTCCAGGTGCAGTACCTTGCATTTTCCTGCATTGAACCTCAGCTTCCTTTTTCTAGACCACCTTTCCATAACCTTCAGGTCCCTCTGTAGGGCCACCCTCCCCTCCTCCCCATCCACCACTGCCCCCAGTTTTGAGTCATCCGCAAAGAGACTCATCTCACTCCTGATACCCTTCCTTATGTCAGAGATGTACGCGTGAACAGGAGGGGCCCAAGGTCCAATCCCTGAGGGACTCCACTAATGATCCTCCTTGGGGATGAGACTATCCCTCCAACCACGACCCTCTGGGTCCAGTTCTGGAGCCAATTTCCTATCCATCTGATCATCTGGTTCCCCACCCCCATTTCTCCCTGATTATCCAACAGGCCCTGGTGAGGAACAGAGTCAAGCGCCTTGCTGAAGTCAAGAAAGAGAACATCCACTGGTCTACCCAGGTCCAAGGCAGTCATCACCTAGTCATAGAACTCCACAAGGTTTGTCTGTCACATTTCCCTGGGATGAATCCATGCTGTCTATCATCCAGGCACCCCAACTTTTCCAGGTCCCCCCCCAGTCTCTCCTTGACAATGCCCTCCATCACCTTGCCCACCACCGATGTCAGGCTGACGGGCCTGTAGTTCCCTGCCACCTCCCTTGATCCCCCCTTGTGGATAGGCACTATATGCGCCACCTTCCAATTCTAGGGCACCCACCCTGTCCTCAGAGAGATGCTGAAGAGCTCCACCAGGGGTTTCGCCAGGACATCCGCCAGTTCTTTCAGCACTCTGGGATGTAATTTATCCGGCCCTGGTGCTTTCTCCATCTTAAGGGACCTGAGGGTTTTCCTCACTCTCTCTGCTGTGATTTCCACCTCCGCTACCTCGTCCCCCTGCTTTGCCCCCCCCCCACCTGCCAGTGCTGTCCCCTCCTTCCCAGACCCGCCAATCGGTAAGGGTACCCCCCCTCCTCATTTTCACCATCTCTCCCATGTATGATGCAGTCCCCCCATTTTCCTTGGTGAAAACTGAGGCGAAGTACTCATTTAGTACCTCAGCCTGCTCCCCCAGGTCTTGTGCCCATCCCTCCCCTGTTTTAATCTTGCTAATCTGCCCCATCACCCTTTGTTTTTCCCCAGTGTATCTAAAGAACCCCTTGTTCCCTCTCCTAATTTCCCTGGTCAGGTTCTGCTTCTTCCTTGCCTTAGCCACCTTCACCACCCTAGTGGCCCTTTTGGCCATTAGCTTGCACACGCTTTGGTCCTTTTCACTCCTTGAGCACTTGAATTGCCTATAGGCTGCCTTCTTTCCCCTCACCTCCTCCTGAACCTCCCTGGTCTACCAGCAGGGTTTTTGGGCCCTACCGCATTTTCATCTTACTTTTGCGCAGGTGCTGGTAGCATCCTGCAGCCCCCTCCTGATAATTTTCACCTACTGTCAGCGTCCATGCCTGGCCCAGTCCCATCCCAGTGCTCTTTAAGGATCCTTCCCATTTCCTTGAAATCTGCCCCCTTGAAGTCAGTTACCTCCATCTTTGTGCAGCCTTCTACCCCTCCTAGGTTCAGGCACAACCAGACCGTGGCATGGTCAGTCCCCGCCAACGGGTCCCTTACCTCCAGGCCCCCAATCTGGTCACTGGCTGCCAGGATCACATCCAGTAACTGCTCTTACCTGGTCAGTTCCCCTACCTGCTGAGTTAGGAAAGCGTCCTGAAAGACATCTAATGACCTCTGTTCCCTGGCCACTGAGGATGTCATAGTCTCCCAGTCTGTTCCTGGCATGTTCAAGTCCTCCAACACCACCACCCTTCCCCTTCCCAAGCTGCAGTGTCTCCCAACCTCTGCCACCAGATTCTCCTCCAGCTCCTCCACCAGTGCAGGGGGTCTGTACACCACTCCTATTTTTACTCTCTTGCCCCCCCTTGTTATCAAGGTGACCCAAATTGCCTCCACAGTTCTGTCCGCCGCCTCCACTCCTACTATGGCAATGCAATTTCCGACTATTATTGCTACCCCTCCTCCCCTTCCCTCCCCTCTGTTCTTCCTGAACATGGTGTAACCCTCCAGGTTCAGGTCCCAGTCATGCCCTGTGGTGGCCCAGGTCTCAGTGACTGCTGCCACATCCACCTCTCCCTCAGTTAGCATCGCCTGGAGCTCAGGCATTTTATTGCGCAAGCTCCTGGCATTTAGGAGGACTACCTTCCACCCTTTCCCTATACTTCCATTTCCCCAGCTCGTGTTCCTGTGGGGATTCTGTCTTCCCCTGGTCCGCACCTTACCAGTCAGCCTTTTCCTGCATTCCTCCAGCTCCCCAGGGGGGTGGAGACAGAGTCCCTCCTTTATCGGACCCCCCTTGACAGCCTTTTCTACCATCCCTTCCTGCTTTCACAAGTTTAAACCCCACCTTTCACCAATGAACCCCTCTATTTTCAACTTAAGGATTTCCTTCCCCTCCGAATTGAGATGGATCCTCAGTCTAGCATACAGCTCCTTATCCTCCCAGGTCTCCCCCCAATCTCCCATCAACCCATACCTTCTGGCCACACACCACTCCCTGAGCCACTGGTTTATCACCCTAATCTTCCTCTTGTGTTCCCCACTAGCCCTTGGCACCGGCAGGATTTCCAAGAAGGAAATTGCGCATCCTGTATCATGACAGACCCTGGCAAGCTCCCTGAACCTTGCCTGTATCTCTAGCTTACTATTTCCATCAATGTCATTGGTACACAGGTGGACCAGTATGTCCAGGGAACCTCCACAACCCTTTGCTAGCTGATATACCTCATGCTTGGCCCTGTGCACCGTTCGTTCTGGGAAGCATTTTGTTCTAACCAGGCAGGCTTCTCCCTCCCTATCTCATTTGAGCCCGCTGATCCTGGAATCACCCAACAGGAGCACGCTGGTCACCCCTTTTCCTCCATTCCCCACCCTTCCATGTCCCTCATCCTTTCTACCGCCCTCCACCAGCCGGTCCTTGCTCCTCCCTATCTGTGCCACCTGCCATACCTCCTTATTTAACCTGGCTACCCTCCCTCTGATCCTATGCCCCTTGTCCTCCTGAGTATCCTTCTGTCACCTCGCTACCTCACTCACTGCTCATGACTGGGTCCTCCATCTGCTAAACTAGCCAGGCTCATCCTTCCTTCCTTCCTGCCTCTGTTCAGCCCTCCTTCCTTGTCATGCTCCCCGGCCTAAACCTCAGCTCCTTACTGTATCCTCCTTGTACTTCTGGTCCTTCTCCTTGCCCTTTCCTCCCATCTTGTCCTTTTCCTTGTGCTTTCCTCCCTCTACCCCCTCATTCTCCTGCTCTGATCCCCTGCTCCCCTGTTTTCCTGCATTCCGAGTCTCCCCTGTTCCTCCCATCCAGCCCCACCTCCCTGCCCCTACTCTCCCATCTCGAACCACCCCTGTCATGGCTACAACCACCTCATCCTCAAGCAGAAGAAGAGAACTGAAGGCGATTGAGCTTAAGGTCCCATCCACCTCCCCCATTTCTTCTCTGTCCAGTCCCAGCCATCTGCCTACTTCCCTGAGAATGTCCTCCCTTTGGCCCCCGTCTGTGAGGGTTCCCAGTTACCTGCCAGCTTCCTTCATAGTATCCTCCTTTTGTGCCCCATCTGCCAGGGTCCCTATGAGACCCCAGAGTACTCTCCTGCACTCCTTTCCCTATGCCCTTGCCCCTAGTGTTTGGTGCAACCCTGTGGGAGAGCTCCTGTCCTATTCCCCAACCATATCTCCCCCCTTCCCCCAGCTGTCTCCTAAGCCCCTCAACCTCCTCCCTAAGCTGTGCCAGCTGGTAGCTCACTTGGCAGCCACTGAACTTCCAAGCCCAGTCCAGTATCATGGCTGCCCCACACCCTGTGCACCCCACCACCCTCCCAAAGATGCCGGCCCTAATGACATGTGGTCCCATCCCCCTCCAAGTAGGTTTCCTTGTGTGAGCCACCAAGTTCCTCACTAGTCCAAGACTTTTAAACTTTCAACACTTGAGTGGCTGAACTTTTCCCCACCTGACTATTAGCCTTAAGAGTTTGCTCACAGGGGAAGTTTGCAACTTCCTAAGCTCCTCCCTCCCAGCCTTTAAGCTCAACCCACAGTGACTCTTCTGTATTTCAGAAATGCAAATGCAAGGGGTGGCTGGAAGGGCTTTCCAGAGAGTTCTTAAGGAGTTAGGCCAATTTTAAAACACAGCTTACAAACAATAAAAACTTACAGAAACTTATGACAAAGTTAGCTTTCCAGAGCCTCACCACAGTTTCAAACTTCAACTGCTACCTCCCTCTGCCACAGCTAGAAGACTTAAAAATTCCTGTGGTATGCATAAAAAGTTACAAGTTATATGCCAGAAAGACAAAACAAAATAAACAAGAACAAGGTAACAGAATAAAAAACATAATTAACACACATAAAAAAGAGCAAGATAAGCAAGATTATCTAAAAACATTGGCATTGAACCTTCAAAAAATTATACAACTTAAATTTAAACCTGTGTAGATCAGCAATCTCAGTTAGTTCAAGTGGTAATTTATTCCAGTTTCTAGCCAAACTATTCTGAAGTGGCATGTCCCCCATCCTGTTTAAAATTCTATTCATTGGTGCCTTCTCATTAGGACTTCAGGTGGTGATAGACCTCTTGGGTGTGATGGCTACTTATGAGACAGGATTGGGGGAGGTGGGGGTGGCCTATAACAGGGCTATCACCTTGACCTTGGATAATATCACACTGGTTCATAAATGACCTAGGACCTCTCGCTTAGGATCCCCGTGATTCAATGAGGAATTTAAGGAGATGAAGGCCATGGGTTGGAGATTAGAACATTGTTGGTGGAAGTACAGCACCAGTGGGGACAGATGGCTCTGAGAACTTACTGTGGTGAATATCAGAGGGCAATCTTCCATTAGAAGGCAGCATTCCTGTCCAGGGAGACTGCAGCAGGTAAGAATAGACTGGATCAGCTTTTCTGAATTGTAGACCAGCTATTATATCCTGCTTGTCTTCAACCAGTTAAGGCAATTTTATCCACCAGGTGCAAAGCGTTTGCTCAGATCTTCTCTGCCCAAGGGTCATCAATCAGGTCTGGGATAACCCCAGCTGGGCTGTTGTGGCTCAGCAGAGGAGACCTGGCTGTCACTGATGGCACTCCTTCTGTCTGAGATAAGTTTAGACCAGTAATGGTGGAGGAGGTGTGTGAGGTGGTCACTGAGTTGTGGCCCACCTATTGTGAATTGGACCCAGGTCCAGCATGTCTCCTAGTGAGCTGTGTGAGTGCCCTGTGTCCAGTGTTCGCTGAGATAGTCTGGTGCACCCTTTCTGAGGGGTCCTGTCTAAGTGCATTGAAAGATGCATTGGTGAGGCAGCTTTTGAAAAAAAAATATCTCTGGACCTGGACTGCTTAAGGAATTATTGACCTGTCTCTAACCTTCCATTTTTAGGAAATGTTATTGAGAAGATGGTGACTCTGCAACTTGAGGCACACCTTATGACCTTTAACATCTATGAGCCACTCCAGTCAGGATTTTGGTTTAGGCCCAGTATGGCGACCATGTTGGTCAGGGTGCATAGTGACCTACTCAGGGCTAGAGAGCAAGGTGAATGGCCAGTTGCAATTCCACTTGATCTCTCCTCAGCATTTAACGCCATAGACCATGGGTTTCAGCCACATCGCCAAAGGCAGTACTGTGAACATGCTGGCATAGTCATCAGCTGGTTTGAGTCCTTTCTGAGAGATAGGATGCAGAGGGTGGAGATGGGGAATTCCTTTTCACTCTCAAAGCCCCTGCTCTGTGGTGTTCTTCAGGGCTTGATCTTCTCACCTGTGTAGTTCACGGTGTACATTCTGGCCCTGGGAGAGATCATCAGATGTTACATTCTGTGTTTTCACTGCTGTGCAGATGACACTCAGCTGTACTTGTCCTTTGCACCCAGGCTGCCTGGCGTGGGTGACGTATTAAACTTATGCCTGGCTGAGATCCAGGACTGGGTGTCCTCCAGCTGGCTTACACTAAACCCAGACAAGATGGAGGTAATATTGATTGAGCTTGGTCAGTAGCATGATGCAGGGGTACAACAGAGATGACTGGACTTGTGCTTGGTTCTTCCAGTCTTGTGGCCTCTGCTAAGGTTAAAAATCTGGGCGTTATTCTGGATGAAAGACTGGCACTAGAGTCTTAGGTGTTGTATGTAGTCTGGAGTGACTTTTACCTTCTCAGGGGCATCACCCGGATCAAAATCTTGATACCACCAAATGACTTGCCCTTCCTGATACATGCCTTCATGACTTCCAGACATGACTAATGTAATGCTCTGTATCTCAGGGTTAGTTGAGGAGTACTATGATGCCTGCAACTAGTGCAGAATGCTGTGGCCAGGTTACTAATGGGCCATCCGGGGTTTTATCATGTGACCCCAGTCCTGTGTAATCTGCACTGACTGCCAGTGAAGTGGTGAATCACCTTTAAGGTCTATTGACTGACCTGTAAAGCCCTATATGGGCTGGGCCTAGGGTATCTTGAGTAAACTCCTGTCTCCCTACCACCCTTCTTGCCCTCTCTGCTCCTCTAAGGTGAGCCTCCTAGTGGTTTCCCAGTGCTAGGTTAAAGACATCTAGGATCTCACTTTTGAAGTTGCAGGTCCTACCCTGTGGAACTCATTTCTCAGATTCCCTCCCTTGGTGGAGGCCTTTAAGTGGGGCTTTAAGACTCACATATTTAGAAACTAGCTTATTTAGAATACTAGCTTATTTAGAAGTTACCAGAGGAAGTGGTGGGGGCATGCACTGTGAAGGCATTTAAGCATGAATGGGTCAGACATAGAGGACTAGTGAGATTATTGACAGGCGAGAAGTACGGACACAGGTCAGGTAGGATCTATAGTAAAGGAGTAGGAACTAATCTGCAACCAGGGTAGACTGGATGGGCCATGAGATCCCTTTCTGCCGACAACTACTATATAACTGTGTAGCTGTGACTATGTAGAGAGAGGCTTTTAATTTGAGCTAATCCTCACTGGCTGTTTTTAATCAAATACTGTATTTAATTTATTTATGCTGTTTATCATTAATTCTGTAGTTTCATCTGCTTACTCTTACATTTGGTTTGTATGTTTTAAATGATGTACAGTGGTCAGGGCCCCAGGACTGGGCGCTCAACAAATAAATCTACTACTGCTGCTACTACTAGTGAATATGCCAGGAGCATGTAATGCATGAAAACTGAAGGGCCTCTTCGATGGAGGAGGAGGAGGAGGAGTACCACAGGGGTGTCCCTCCATGAGTTCATTGAAAACAATTATTCAGGTTTGATTTCGGGGAAGTCCCAATGATGGTATGAAGAAAAGAAAAAAAAAAACACCTTCCCGGCTGTAGTTCGATCAACAAGTAACACGAGTGGGAAACTAACAGTACCTTCAACTGTTCACCCTACCGTGACCTCTGTAGTTGCTGTTATCCATCATGAGGCTGCTATGCGGGCCTCCTCAGAGCTCTGTGATGTGATGGTGGGAGGGGTATTGAAGATGCAAGTATGGCCCAAGAGGTCACAGTTTGTATTCCTGGTCATCCTGTGCAGGAGGGGTATGGAGCAGGTCTAGGATGAGATGTTCTCGTGGTGGAAGATGACTGGTGCAGTGGGACTTAATGATTGCCACTGAGACAGGAAGCTGAGCCATCCAAAGAGTCACGGGAGTCACACCTGGGGCTCCTGCAAGATCATACAGGTGGTTAATTATCACAATGGTGTCCTTTACTTTTCTTTTTTTCCCAGTTTCCTCACAGAAAGGAGGGTTTGTTGTCCACTAGGGGTCTTGCTGCAGGACAAATGTGCTTGTGTTACCTCAGTCATTGCCTGATGAAAGGTGGGGTTGCATCTGTCAGTGGTTGCAACCATCAGCTGGTGATCATCCTTGCTTGTTTGAGTTGGCAGCTTTTTCAGAAGTACTAAGCCTCAGAGCATGATGCAAGGCATGGTCAATGAAGGCTTCTACAATCTCTCGTGTCTTGAAGGAGTGCAGTACTCCATTTCTCATGGTGTAGAGCACCACCAGATACTGGAATCTATATGGTATGCTGATCCACATTAATATTTTTCTGGTCAGTGTGAAAGACTTGTAACAATCAGCGAGTTCTTGGGAAAGTTGGGCAAATCAGGATAAAGTGCCCCTGTCACCTCAACGAATCCTGCTCTCTGGCCAGGCATTATTTGCTCCATTACAGGAAATCTATGTATTTTGGCTAATAGTGGTTTGGGGCAGCTTCCAGTTTACATAGTGCCACAAGGGAGCGGTGAGCTCACTGATTTGAGTCAGTGAGGCCACTGGTGTCTGAGTAGAACAGGAAAGGAATTTTTCAGAAATACAGTGGGATGTCAGCTTTCACACCCCTTCCAGGTCTTACACCTGGTCCCACAACACTCTGATTAACCTGTCACGTTCTTGGTCCCCCGACAGAATCATAACTGTCATCCTTGTAAGCAGTATGTATCTCTGCTGTAGTAAGGTGCTGGGGGATCTCCAGAACATCGGCTTTGGTTCTTTGTGAGGACATTTTTAAATACCCTATTTCTGATAATATCTCGTGAAGTCATTAGGGCAAATTCCCAGTCGTAAATGGGGCAAAGCCAGAAAATATGATAAGAGGAGAGCAGTCTATTGTTATTCTTCTTGATCGCTTGTTAGTGTTTGACACTGTGGATTATGGGTTGATGGAACATTATGGGAAATATGAGGGGACTTACTAGGACAATGCCGAAGCGGCTTGAGTCCTTGATTTATGGCAGATTGGAGTGGGTTTTAAAAAATAACAATCTTTATTTGTTGTAAATGCAATTCAACACATACCAAAGTGCTTTTACAATAAAATCTCAAAAACTGTAAAATTCCAAAATTTAAAACCACCATAATGTTTTGATGGGGTCTTTATCATCGTGGCCAGAGGCTGTCAGCTGTGGTGTTCCTTAGGTTGGGGTTAATTCTGTTCTGCATACTTTTTGCTTTTTGCTGTGTCTGTGTGTGTGTGTGTGTGTGTGTGTGTGTGTATGTGCGTGTGTTTGTGTGTGTGTGTGCGCGTGTGTGTGTGCGTATAGTTATATTATAGTGGCACGGCAGTGCCACTGTAGTTAGGGTTACATAGCCATTTCTTTGTTAAACCTCAAAGTTTCCATTTTAACAACTTTGCAACCGTTTGTCCAATTTGCCTGAAATTTGGAATGTAGGAAGATTGATCATAGATCTCTGGATCTGAAATTTTCATGTTAATCGGATGTAAGACTGTGGAATTGTAACGCGCTCAAAAAGTGAAAAATCCCCAACATTCCATTTTCTTTAGATGCACATATTGGACTGAAGAATGCATTTGAGTGGGTTCAATTTGGGTGGGCTGCATGGGTCCTGGCTAACAGTGGTGCCTTTTGAAGATTTCATGAAAAAAATCTTGTTTTATAGCATTTTTAGTGTCCCGTTATAGCCTATGGGAAAATTTATATGTGCAGCTCGAAAATTGTCACCATCGTATTTTTTAGTGTTGAGCTTGCCAAAAATAATGTCGTGCTGCAGCCATCTTGTTTTCAGTTAGCAAGAGAGAAAAAATAATAACTCCAAAAATACTGCGCTTTTCAACGCACCAACCATTGGGTTTACCTATTCGGGCCCTGAGGAACATGAATCTGGCATTCTTTTTTTACCAACTGGTCTGGAAATGTGTTTTTCAGAATTTTTCCACCATTTCACCAATTTTTGATAGTGGCACTATAATATATTGCCACGGCAATATGCGCGATCACAAAAAATATAACTGCAACAGTATTTTTTATGTTTGCGGTTATATTCCCATTATAAAGATAGGAGTGTCACGATCATATTTTAAATGATCGCGGTAACACTGCACGACCACATTTTCTTAAATACTGTTTTCTTTGTCACTTGATTGTGGCAAACGGGATTGTGTTATTGGCCTGAATTTTTCAGGGTTCCAAGCCCTACTGCCACAGATGTGCCTTTCAGTGGTTTGCTTTGAAAATGTTCACCACGTACCTTGATATAGCATTCTGAACTTACAAATTTTCCCATAGGATAACATTGTGGGTGTTGTTTTCTTTGTCACTTCATTGTGGCTACGTGGATTGTGGTATTGACTTGGAATTTTCAGGGCGCAAAGCCCCAGCCCTACAGGTGTGCCTTTTGGTGGTGTGGTATGGAACCATTGAACATGGGCATAGTTACAGCATTGCAAAGTTTGGAAATTTCCCCATAGAATAATATTGTGGCGGTGCTTTTCCTTTGTCCCCTCATTGTGGCAATGTGGATTGCAGTATTGCCTGAACATTTCAGGGTGGAAAGTCCTACTCCCACAGGTGTGTCTTTTGGTGGTTTGGTATGAAAACATTCAACAGGGCCATAGTTACAGAATTTCAAAGTTCAGAAATTTTACCATAGGATAACATTGCAGCACCCATGTCACTTTTCGGGGCCCATATCTCGAAAACGGTTAAAAATACCGACTTTTCATCACAAAATGTCTTAGTCTCCCTTAAGATCAGAACTAGGTTACAAAGCCATGAAACCCCTGAAATTAGAATTTTTTTTCTATCGTGTACGGTTCCTGAGATATTTGTGAATTAGTGTTCAAATTGGTAATTTTCATGTGCATGGGCCACTATTATGCCCTCAGATGTAGCACTCACATTGCGTTTCTGTGCCCATATCTTGGAAACAATGCAAGACATGGTTTCCGGCGATGTGTTGTCATGACAGCTACTCACTCTCACTGTTACAACGATACTTGAGTTTTTTTTCTAGTGGCTACGGTTCACGAAATATGGGCAAATTAGTGTTACAAGGCCTCCTTGACTTATAGAACTGCTGTATGGCTCCATGCTTATCTGTAACACATACCATTATGCACAAATGGGCGAAGGGCCCCATGCTCCCACCAAGCCACCCATTTCTATTACTACTTACATTACACTTTAAAAAAAAAAGGAAGGAAATTCTTTCCAAAAACGTCATTAATGCATCAGTTAGGGTTGTTTCCACACTGACAAAAGTGTGGAAATTCAACATTGGGGTTACCACCCCTACCACGCCACCACCAACCCATCACCCTCTACACACCAGCAGGCATCGGGGTGTGCGTTGGGTTGGTCATGCCTAACTATTACCCCATTCTCCTATACTGCACCACCACAGTTTCTTTATACATGGAATGGGGTGACAGTTAGGCATGACCACCTCAATGCACACACCAATGCCTGTTGGTGTGTGGAGGGTGGGGTGTTGTATGCGTAGGGTGGTAACCCTAACATTGAATTTCCACACTTCTGTTGTGTGTAAACAACCCTAACTGATGCATTAATGAAGAGTTTGCAAAGAATATATATATATATATATATATATGTATATACAAACGCACATGCCCCCAATGCAAAGCATCATGGACTGCATATGCAAATCATCACAGAATATTATGCTGGTTCAACTTTAAGCAGAAATGCATGGTGCCAAAAGGCCTCTCACACAGTTTGCAAAGGGTGCCAATGAAATACATAGATACGTGTTTCATCCTACCAGAACTCATCAGTACGCCTTGTCTGTTTGACACCCCAGTGGAATGAACTAGCTACCCTAAGATGGTCTATCTGGGTTATGCTGTGGTGAACCCAATTAAAGCAAAAAATAATCTAAAAGACAAAGAACCTCTGTGTGCAAGCACTGAGGCAATGGTTACCCCCAAAGGGCATTTGGCTGGGAAGCCAAGTTTCAAAGAAATACAAAATCACACATGCCCCCACAATGCAAAGCATCTTGGACTGCATATGCAAATCACCACAGAACATTATGCTGGTTCAACTTTCAATGTTATATATATATATGTGTGTGTGTGTGTGTATGTGTATATGTATATATATATATATATATATATATATATATATATGTATATATATATGTATATACACACACACTGTATATATGACGTTGTTGCGGTGGATCATTGGGTGGTATGGCCTAAGTTTTTAATACTGCATAGATGATACTCCGAGATATTTGTCCTTTACATCAGATGGGAGAGGGATGATCTCCGTGCTGTAACAATACTTTCAGGAAATTGTGGATTGGATATCCCCCAATTGCATGAGTCTCAGTCTGACCAAGACAGAGTTGCTCTTGGTGGAACCAGGTCCTCATGGGTTGGCTGCTTGATGGGATGCCATTGTTCAGCCAACCCTAAATGCCACCATTCTGACAGCTGTGAATACTGTGGGAAAATACTGGAGCCAATATGGAACAAAAGAGTAAACAGGGAGGAGAGGAGGCACTGTGGGTCACCCTGGAGACTGGAAATGGCACTACAATCTGCACATGGGTTGTATACAGACCCCCATCTCAGGTGGAGGAAACAGACAAGAAAATGATAGAAGGCATCCTTAGGATGGCAGAGAAAGGGGAGATATTGTTGATGGGGGACCTGAATATGCCAGATGTTAACTGAAGCAACTTTGCTGCAGCCACATCCAAGAGCAGGGCCATTCTCGATGCCCTACAGGGGGCATGTCTCAGACAGCTAGTGTTGGAACCCACTCAAGAGAGAGCAATTTTAGACCTGGTATTCTCAAATGGGGATGAAGAGAGGATCTCAGATCTAGAAATGGGTAGCCATCTGGGAACAAGTGATCACCAAACAGTGTGGTTCATGATAAACTCAGCTGTAGAGTCAAGCCATACCAAAGTGAGGGTACAGGACTTCAGAAGGGCTAACTTTGTCAAAATGGGAGAATGCCTCAGAAAAGCACTAACAAACAGGCAAGGAGGGGTGGAGCAACAATGGGGAAACATCAAAACTGGCATCACGGAGGCAACAAGCTTTTGTGTGAAGCAAATAAACAAATCAAAACAAAAGAAAAAAACACTGTGGTTTTCAAAAGAGGTGGCTGGGAATGTTAGGGAGAAAAAGACAGCATTTAGGAAGTAAAGGAAAGACAGAAAGAGCAGGACAGAGAACTGTACCAGTTAAAGCAGAAGAAAGTGAGGAAGGCAGTCAGAATAGCAAATGCCCAAACCGAGGAAAAGATAGCTAGCTTGGTTAAGAAGTGGGATAAAACCTTTTATAGGTACATTAGGGAGCGAAGAAAGACAAAGGGAAGGATAGTTAGGCTGAATAAAGGGGACAGTGGGTGGGTGGGCATGCAGGGACAGTGAAAAAGCAGGGATAGTGAACGAATACGTCTGTTCAGTATTCACAAAAAAAGAGGAGGGGGAGATACCTCATCCGATCAATAGAATCACTCTGGATGTGTGTGTGTGTGGGGGGGGGTTGATCCCAGTCCTTTCACAGAAGAAATGGTTTTGAAAGAACTCCTAAAACTGAAGGCAGACAAAGCAATGGGGCCTGACAGGATTCACTCCAGAATTCTAAAAGAATTAAGAGGAGAACTAGGGACACCACTGACTACCATTTTTAACAAATCATGGGAGGATGGTGTGGTGCCTGAGGATTGGAGGAGGGTGGATGTGATTCCCCTTCACAAAAGTGGGAGCAAGACAGAGGCAGAAAACTACACACCTTTCAGTTTGACCTCAGTGGTAGGGAAAATGATGGAATCACTTCTGAAGGAAAGAACTGTTAAGTACCTAGAGGCCAGTGGGGCACAGGACCCATGGCAGCATGGATTCACAGTGGGAAGGTCATGTCAGATGAATCTAATAGATTTCTTTGACTGGGTGACCAAAGTAGTGGACCAGGGAGGGACTGTAGACTTGGCTTGCCTAGACTTTAGCAAGGCATTTGACACAGTCCCACACAAAAGATTAATAAACAAATTAGCCAGCCTGAGAGTGGGTCCCAGGTTGGTAGCCTGGGTAAAATATTGGCTGGACAACAGGACACGGAAGGTAATAGTAAACGGAGTCCACTCTGAAGAAAGAGGAATTACTAGTGGGGTACTGCAGGGTTCAGTACTGGGTCCAGTCCTTTTTAATGTCTTTATAAGTGACATTGCAGAGGGACTGGAAAGAAAAGTATGCCTCTTTGCAGATGACACAAAGATCAGCAACAGGGTTGATGCACAAGGGGGGTGGAAAGGATGAGAAGAGACTTGGCAAGGTTGGAGGAATGGTCAAATGTATGGCAGCTTAGATTCAATGCAAAGAAATGCAAAGTAATGCACCTGGGAAACAAAAACCCAGGGGACGAGTACACAGTGGGGGGGAGGTAGTAGCAACAACAGAAATGGATAGAGGCTTGGGGATAATCATATTAGATGACCTAAAGGTTAGCAAGCAATGTGAGAAGAAAGTAGGGATGGCTAGGGGATACTGGGATGTATAAGAAGAGGCATCACCAGTATCCCTCTGTACAGACAGTTGGTGAGACCCCATCTAGAGTACTGCGTGCAGTTCTGGAGACCCCATCTCTGCAAGGACATAGACAGGATGGAGGCAGTTCAGAGGAGGGCAACTAAAATGGTGCATGGTCTGCAACAGAAGCCATATGAGGAGAGGCTAAAGGAGCGTAATATGTATACCCTTGACAGTATATACTCTTGAGGAAAGGAGGGAGAGGAAGACATGATAGAAACTTTTAAGTACCTCAAGGGAATCAACAAAGTCCAAGAGGGTAGCATCTTTCAGAAAAAGAGATGTGCAAGAACAAGGGGACACAATTTGAAGATAGAGGGGGGACAGCTCAGGGGCAATGTGAGGAAGTATTTTTTCACAGAGAGGGTGGAGGACACATGGGACGGCCTTCCCGAGGAGGTTGTGGGGTCAAAAACAGTTGGGGAATTCGAGAATGCATGAGACAGACATAAGGCAATTCTTGTGAGTGGTAGGAAGAAATAGGCTGTTGGTTAACTAGGATCTGTAGCTTATCCAGTAGGTAGAGAAATGGCAGACTAGGTGGACCAAGTGGTCTTTATCTGCTGTCAAAGTCTATGTTTCTGTGTTTCACTGACTCTTGACCCTCAGCTGTGGTCCGCACTGGATTTTTTCCAGCCTCAGACTATATCCCAGATACAGCCATATCTGATGCAAGAGAATCTGGCGACCCTAATACATCTGTTTGTTACCTTGAGGCTTGACTATTGTAATGTTCTTTTACCTGTAGCACAGGTCAAAATTAAGTTTTATAGCCACTAGCAAGCAGAGCTTGTGACTTGGAAAATCCACTAGCCCCACTGACTTGTCCACTGGCACAGCTGGTGTACTTACTGAAATGTTACCTTTACCTTTTCCAGTACATGCCACGGGGTTAGTTAAATGAAAATCTTACTAGCCCGATACAAAATCTACCAGTATTTGGTTAGTGGGTCAGTGCTAGTTTTGAGCGCTGCTGTAGCTGGTGCAGAATTCTGGAGCCAGGGTGGTCTCTGAGTTATCATATTCAGATGATATTGCACATGTGCTGCAGCACCTGCACTGGCTTCCAAATCAGTGGTTCACAACCTTCAAGATCACTTTGTTAACATACAAAGGCCTTAAAGGTCTAGGCCATGGTTGCCCTAAAGATCGCTTGGCCTGATATACTCCCTGCCCTCACTATGCTTCACTGAGGAACTATTATTTGCCATCCCAAAGTCTCACCTAAAATAATCTAGTGATAGGGAATTCTGTGTGGTGGCCCCATTCTTCAGGAATTCCTTGCCATACTATCTAATGAGTTCCACCTTGATGAAGGTGTTTAAGAAGGTACTATAGTGTTATATTTTCATGTTGTCCTTTGGTACTGATGACTGATATAAGAATTTGTACCTCTGTTAGTTTTAAGCAATTCTAAATATTATAAAGCTAATTACAGTGCATTATTAAAACAATGGAAATCAGTCATTGGCAGTCTGAGCAATACATGAAATGAACATAAAAATGTGTTCCTTATTAGTGCAGTGCTCTTCCTTCATCCAGGTAGCATGAAAAATGAAAATCCATTCCCTGGTTGTCTAGTGCCCTTCCCTCTTCCTTTTCCAAGTAGCCACTCCTCCATTTGCCTGAGCCAGTGGCTGGCATTTACCCTTTGTTCACCTCCACTGCAGGCAGCTGTCCGTACCATGCAACTCCTTTCACTTGTACTATAAGTCACAGGGACTCTCAAGTCCCGGCAGGTCTGGGATGTCAGACCCCATTGACTAGTAGCTCGGGTTGGGCACTTTATGTTCCTGGTTGCTCACTCTATCTGATTGCATTCTTGCCATTTGTCATTACAGGAAATTGTGGTCACTGTATTGTATAGTAATTATTTTTCTGCTGTATCCATGTATTGTATTGCATTGCATTGTACCTACATTGCTAATCTAATTTATTCAGTGTAGAAACTGAGTTCCCTGCTGTATCCATGTACGTATTGTGTTGTACTTGTGTTGCTGATGTAAAATTTTTTGTGTTGTCTGCTATTCCCCTTCCCCCAGGATGCATCTGGGATCGAGCGGTAGACTACTCAGTATGCCTTCCTGGTAAAACTTTTAAATAAATAAAGTGAAAGGAGTTGTGTGACATAGATGGCAGCTGGTAGTGAAGGTGAGGAAAGGATAAATGCTGGTCTCTGTCTTGGGGCTTTGGAGGAGTTGGGGGGGGCTACAGGTAGTGGGATAGGGGAAGGTATTCTAGACAACCAGGAATTAAGTTGTCTACAGTACTGGGGCCATTGTTGAGGGAGAGAGGGACCACTGGTACCAGAAAAGTGCATGAGTTCCACACCCAGCAGAGCCAAATATGAACTAGGTGAACTTGAGCATATCAAGCATCCTCTCAGTACTCCAGTACACCCACCTGTGGAACTGGATAAAAGCCAGAAACCAGTGAACACAGTTGTTGCATCTTAGCCTGGTTGTATTGGGTAAGTGTGTTGCAAACATGCAAGAAAAAAATCAGCCAAAGTACGGATCTACAGAACTGGGTTATGTGGAGATCCCACCAGAGCCCCTAACCTCCTTGTATTCAAGGAGCAAAGTATTGCTGTTTAGCTGTAATGAGTTCATAATGAGATGCTGATGTTTCTGTTGGGCCATTCCACTGGGGACTGAGGTAATTTGCATTTAAACTTTTAAGAATAGCAACTTAGTGCAGCAGTGTGTAACCCCCCTGCAAATGGGGGTTCCCAAAAGACTTCCAGGAGCTTGCTTGAATGCTCCAAGCTGAATGGTGTTTGGCGTTTAAGCCATTTATCAGTGAGTGTTTTTAGAACCTCTGGTACTGTCTCTTTAAGAGCTGTCTGCTTGCAGAAATAATTAGTTTGTATGGGGACTGTGTGTTTTTTGATTGAGTACCACCAAGCTGCTGCCAATTCACTCCATTTTGCAGTCACTAGAGTGCAAAGGGAACCTATCTGAAAGATGTAACTGTTTGCCAGAAATCATTTACAGTAATAATGAAATTACAGTTTGTCTAACCTGCTTTCTTTTGCAGTCAGAACAGTGTCTGCCTAGTTCCCCATTCTGGTTTTGAACTGCTGAACTGGACCAATCAGTGTGGGGTAAGCTAGCTCTAAAATGGTGCCTTGACTAATCAGAACTTGGACTCATAATCTGAGCCAGCCACAAGAGGATTGTATGGGCAGTGACTCTGGGAGATGTAGTTTAGACTTCAGTGCCTTTTGGACCAACAGCAGCAGTCTATTGTGAGTGACAGCCAATCCAGTCAAGAACTGGGAGGAACTCAAAGGAAGTGCCCGGTTTTGTCGGTTGGAGTTTCAGTTGAGCTTTGGCAGTGAAGAAGGAAGGAGCCCTGTGCTTTTCAGTGTGCAGTTTAGTCAAAAACGTGTAGGCCCAGAGTTCCGGTCTGCAGCTTGTGTAACAGCTTGTTAGGACTGAACTCGCCCTGTGAAAAGAATCAAAGGATCTCTGAAGAGTAGAAACCAGGCTCACCCTGTAGAAGACTGGAGGAATTGCTGAAAATTGCACTCGGTCTGTCAGGAACTGAATCTGCTGTGTGTTCTCCGGTATTGTGCAGTAATTGCGATCGGATACAGATACAGCCTGCCTGGTATAGTGCTTTCTTTATATGGATGTGAAGAGGTTTGTGTACCTCAAGTGAGCCCTGCTGATATTGAAGGACCCTATCTTATTTGGAGGTCGTGAGTACTAATTCAGGGTCGCCCTGTTGAATTGCCACATTAAATCCAAATGGAATTACTGTACTGCTGACTGTTTAATTTTCCTTTTCTCTGTGTGAAAGGGCCCTACCAGCTGCCATGGTTTGGACTAGCCACTAGGGCTTGGGTACCCAGGGACAGTAACTGATAGGGATAGGCCTGTGCACAGAGCCATAGGTAGATTATTAGAGTGATAAGCTAATTAACCTGATTTCCCCTGTCCTTGTTATATCCCCTAAATAAATCAGAGCTGCTTGTTTCAGCAAAGTTATACTGCCTGAGGTATTTGTCTATGTTAAAGTACTGTACTGTGATTGTTGCACTGTATCTCATTTCACAGGAGGTCCCAGTGCCGGAACCAGACCTGGGGTAAGTGTATACTGTGAAGGTAATTCTGATATATTGTGTGGGCCACTAGTGGGAAGAAAGGGGGGTTGCAGTGTCCCAGAGGGCTGTGACCAAGTTAGTTTAACTATTGCAAACCCTGACCTCTGGGTGGAGGCACCCGCCATTGGATCCAGGCCCCTCAACCTGTTAGTGGCAAATCAGGCAGGGGTAGTAGCCCCTGGGATAGCGCCATCTAGGGGTTACACATCTTGGAGGCTCACCGCTGGGATTGTGTGTCCTCTAGTGGCCATATTTACTGAACCACTGTTAAGAAAAAATGGGTACCTCGACAGAAGTGGCTGTGCACGGCTGGTGGAGTGGTCTACTGGGAGGAGATCGACCCTCAAAATGTTATGCTTATCCTGGACATCCCCTGGGTATCAATACGACACTGTGCAGGAGTATTTTCCAAGGTGGAAGGTTTACAAACCCTGTGGTGGTAGGTCGGCATGCTAATCTGCTCACCCACACTTTCCTGGCCCTAGTAGAGTTTAGGATCCCAAAGATAGCTCCAAAGTGCCACAGACCATTACCCCAGAGGAGCCCTCACTGCTTGGAGAGTGATAACTAAGGACAGTAAAGACGCTGGGGAATCAGCCCCCACCACTATCTGAAACTTTTGAGGAGAAATTTGCTGAATGGTTGCTGGAGAGGGAAAACTGTGGAGGACTTGAAGAAACTATTCTCACACCTGGGGTGTCCTCCCCAACACCCTCTCCTGCTCCAGTGCCCGTAATGGTGGCTGAACCAATGCAGACTCCTATTTCTGCACCTGCCATTAGTCACGACTCTTACCGAAGGTTGAGGATCTTCTCTGGCACCCTCCCCACCCCCAAGGGAGGGATGACTGGGAGATCTGGATAGACTGTGTTGCCCCAAGTGCTAGAATGGCAATGCTCGGAAGGCGTAAAAGCTTAAAGAGGGTTGGGTGAGAGCCCGAGGTCCTGCCCTGGCTACCATCCGTGCTAAAACGGGCCAGTAACCCTGAAGCGACTGCACAGGCCTATCTTGAGGCCTGGAGAATGTGTATGGGAGCCCAGATTCTGATGAGGACCTATGGTGGAGAGTAAGAATACACAAACAGTACCAAGGGAGTTGTTGTCTGTGTATGTCTCCGCTGGAAAAATTGTTGCAAGAATGCCTCAGAAAGGGTAGTTTGCCAGCGATTGAACTGGACCGAACCAGACTGGACAGAATCCTTAAGTCTGCCCCTTCTCAGAACTGCTGTTGCTTCATTACGCCTGGCAAATCGACTGAATCCCCACCTCCTATGATGAGTTAATGAGAGAAATTCGAGGAGTTGAGAAAAGGCTACCTCCTGGAGGTACCTGCACCAACAGCTGTGGCTACGACCCGAGTGACTGAGGTGACCCATCAAGGAAGTTCAGGGGCAGAGGTTGACAGTCAATGAGTGCTCTGACAAGGAAAAAGATATGCCACAATGGGGCGAACTGTTGAGAGAGATCCGGGAATTCAAAAACAGTCCCTTTATGAAGGCCACGCCTGCAAGTATGGGCCCTGACCTATATCCGACTGATCTGCTATGGGGGTGGGGTACCCACCCATGTATCTCCTGCTGATAACAGCTCCAAACTCAATTCTTGACCATGGAAGTGGAGAAACTGACGAGATGTCTCCAAATGCTTATCACCGCAGACAGAGATGGCACCCAGGTTTCCAGTTTAATACCCCGCCCTGGCTCCCAGTGTGTTGCCTCGCCAGCTCAAACTCCAGAAAGTATGTTTTGCTATAATTGTGGGAAAGATGGGCACATGAAAAGGGAATGCCAGTCCCCAAAAGACACTGACAAAGTTGCATATAGGCTACAAGGAGAGCTTGGAGAAGAAATCAGTGGTTAAGAGGTGCACGACATGATCCCAGTGAGGGCACCAAATGCTAATTCACGCCCTTTGTGGCAAGGTCAGTTGCCCAGGCCCCCACTACCGCCGCCTCCAGACTGGTCCAGAATAGTGGGTCCCTCCATGGAGACCACTGTAAGGTGAATGGAGTGTCTACAGAGCTGTATTAGACAGTGGCTCCCAAGTGACAATTATGTTCCAGGATTGGTATCAGAAGCGCTTGTCAGACGTCCCTTACAACCATTAGAAGGACTGCATGTATGGGGTTAAGTGAGAAGGCCACCCTATTCCGGTATATCCGAATTTGGTTGTCTTTCCCACCTCCGTGGCTGGAGTGGCTGAACAAGTAGAGACCCTAGCCTTAGTGTGTCCCCACTGGACTGTATGATGGTGTCCCTTTGTTGATTGGAACAAATGCTCATATGTTCGGAAGGCTGGCACAGTTGTGTTATGAAAACAGAGGTCAAACACTAGTAGAGCTTTAAGAGTTCCGCTTTAATTAAGAAGGCCTATGAGGCACAGAGAGATGCTGAAAAACAGAACCAGAGGAACCGGGTCGGAATTGTATGGAAGAAGGATCCTGAGTCTCTGATCCTGGCGCCAAATGCCCAGTGTACCTTACAGGGAGAGGTCCGTGATTGGAAAGGATGTTAAGAATAAAATATTAATGTTGGATGCACCAGGCGATGGAAAATTGCCAGAGGACTGCTGGTCAAGTTTAGTATTTTGCCCGCTAGAGCCCATGCTTATGCCAGAAGGGTAATGGTCCAAGTTCATAATGTGTCTGAAAGAGACATTCGAGTAAACAGAGGTTGCATCCTGGCTAATGTGCATTGTGCAGACACTGCAGTGCTACCCAGCAGCAAGAGTTCAAGGAAGAATGACAGAGTAACGCCTGACTTGTTTGATTTCGCGCGACTCCGCTGCCAGCTGAATGGAAAGTGAGGATCAGTGAGAAGCTTGCCCAGAGAGTCAGGTGTTTCTTTAAAGGAATGGGATGTGGATGCGCAAGGAGCTGAGCACAATATCCGCTGCATGACGAAAGACCATTTCGTGAGAGGTCTCACGCCTGGCACCTGCTGACATAGATGATGTGAGACGGCTCTGCAAGAGATGTTAGCTGCTGGTGTAATACAAGAATCCAGAAGCCCTTATGCTTCCCATTGTGGTAGTGAGGAAAAAGAATGGAACAGTAAGGATGTGTGTGATTATCGCCTTAAACCGGCGGACTATCCCTGATCAGTACACAATGCCCGCATTCAGGATGCTTTGGACTGCCTAAACGGGAGCAAGTGGTTCTCTGTGCTGGATCTCCGGAGTGGGTACTACCAGATCCCGATGGCCCCAGAGGACCGTGAGAAGACTGCCTTTATCTGTCCGGGCTTTCTATGAATTCATGAGGATGCCTCAAGGATTTCTCAGGTGCCCCAGCCACTTTTCAACGATTGATGGAGCGTGCAGTGGGGACATGAACTTACTAGAGTGCCTGGTATACCTAGATGATGTTATTATAGTTGGCAGCTCACTGGAGCAACATGAGAGCAGATTATTTAAGGTATTGGACCCACTGGAGGACTTTGCCTAAACTGTCCATTAATAAGTGTCAATTCTTTCAAACATCAGTAAAGTATGGGACACATAGTATCCATCGAGGGAATAGAGACCGACGCAAGTAAAGTTGAGGCCTTGACCACCTGGCCACAGCCCAAAAATCTAAAAGAACTGCAAAGATTCCTGGGATTCTGTGGTTATTATCGTGCTTCATCAAGGACTATTCAAGAGTGATCCGCCTTTATTCTAACCTTACTCAAGGGTATCCCCAACCCACAAAAATACCAAAAGTCAGCGCCCTCAAGACTGAAAGAGTGTATTTTCATCCGAGTGAAGTATTTGGGGCCCGCTGGACTCTGATTGTGAGACTGCTTTTCATGAGATCATATATCAACTTACCATGCTCCAGTGCTGGTCTATGCCGATCCAAGAAAACCTTACGCCCTGCACACTGATGCTAGCTTGCAAGGGTTGGGGGCTGTGTTGTACCAAGAGCACAGAATGGCCTGAGACCAGTGGCCTTTGCCAGTAGAAGCCTGACCCCATCCGAAAAGAACTATCCTGTACATAAGTTAGAGTTCCTAGCTTTGAAGTGCTATTGTTGACCAATTCCATGAGTACTTGTATGGGGCTAAAATACTAGTAAAACTGACAATAATCCTTTGACCTATGTGCAGACCTCAGCTAAGTTGGATGCCACTGGCCATAGGTGGCTTTCGCATTATCTACAGTATGACTATGCTCTCAATACCGAGCAGGTCTGAACCACATAGATGCTGATGCTCTCTCCCGGAGGCCTGTTCCCCAGAATGATTGGGTCCGATTGGCAGAACCTGACATTCGGCACTCTGCCGGAAGTTTGACAGGAGGAACAAATGTCCACGGGACGCAGTGGACTGCATGGTGGATTGCTTGGGACCTCTGAGAATTGCATACCTGCTTATTGCCACTTTTCTGCAATAGACATTGGTGCACTGCCTCAGCTGGACAATGACAGTATTCGGCGGCTCAACTCGCGATCCCATGATCAAAGCAGCTTTAGAAGCCCTCTATGCAGGAAAAGATGTGTCCAAATTACGCCCACTGATTTGAGAACTGCACTGTTATACAAAGAAGGTCTAAGTTGAAACTGATCAATAAACTGTTATACAGAGAAACAGTAGACAGGGGGGACAAGTAGACAAACAACAACTAGTGCTGCCCACTGCCTTCGAGACTCAGTACTGAGGTCCTTGCACAACCACATGGGGCACCTTGGTATAGACAGAACACTTGACTTGGTGAGATCAAGATTCTATTGGCCTAAGATGGGGCTGATGTGGAGCAACACATTCGAACTTGTAGTCAGCTGCTTACAGAGGAAAGTTTTGCCCCAGAGGGCTGCCCCCTTGTTAACATCACCACCAGTGCACCCATGGAGCTGGTCTGTATTGATTTTCTGAGTTTGAGTCAGATCAAAGAAATATCAGTAATGTGCTGGTGGTCACTGACCATTTCACGAGATATGCCCAAGCTTTCCCACCAAAGACCAGAAAGCATCCACTGTGGCCAAAGTACTTGTAGAAAACTTTTTGTTCACTATGGGGCTCCACAAAGAATCCATTCTGATCAAGGAGAGACTTTGAGAGTCGTCTGATCAAAGAGATGCTTTCTCTGTGGGGAGTGCGAAAGTCCAGAACCACTCCTTACCACCCCAGGGGGACCCACAGCCTGAACGTTTCAACCAAGACTTTGCTAGATATGCTAGGCACCCTGCACCCAAAGAACAAGCCTAGATGGAGCCAACAAATTAGCACCCTGGTACATGCTTATAACTGCACCAAAGTGATGCCACTGGATTCTCCCTCTACCACCTGATGTTTGGAAGAGAAGCCTCGACTCACCAGTAGATGTGTTTTAGGGTCTCTCCTGATGGGGTTCAAGCTGACAACTATTTACAGTATGTGCAAAGTTAAAGGCCCAGCTAACTCATGCGTACTAACTGGCTCAAACCATGGCTGCCAAAAGAAATCTGCCAAAGAAAGGTATGATAAAAGGTGAAACACAGGAACTCCAGGAGGAGATCGGGTATTGATAAGAAATCTGGGACTGCATGGCAAGCACAAGATTGCTGACAGATGGCACCATCTCCCTCACATTGTAGTGGGCAAACTAGATGATCTGCCAGTGTACAAAGTAAGGCCTGAGAATAATTCAAAAGATGTAAAAACAATGCATAGAAATCATTTACTGCCCATTGGACAAATCTTAATTGAGTCTGAGCCCCTAGAAGATGCCCCTCTGGACCAGTGACTAGAGCTGCTGCTAAGAAAGATCAAGAAAGTCTGCACCTACAGAAGCAAAGTTAAAGTGTTCCCTCCACAAGTCCCAGTTGAGCATGACTGTCAGTCCATATCGGAAGAAAGTGAGATGACTTTGAATACTATCCTTCTACTGAACTGAGTCAATTGTTTGGGCAATCCCTAGTCAATACTGGAGACAAAGCTGGGCCTTCTGGACTGTCTAAGCCCCAGCTTCATCCCTGGAGCCAATGCTCCCAGAAAGTGAAGTGCAAAGCATCAGATCAGATGAAATGGAATCATTGTGCATGGTTGAACTGTTTGAGCTTCAGGAGGAAAATGATAGATTGGGGCAGACTGGTGATACACCGAACAAGAAGAGTATTTTGAGTGCCCTGACAGTCCACTGCCAGTGTCCGAAAGCTCTCCCTCACGAGCCAAATGTTGTGGACTCAGAAACTGTAACTCCTGGAGCTGAAAGTGCCCCAAGTTCTAGCCTCTCTACCCCATGGAGACTCTGACAAGTGAGGACAATGCTGAAAATGAGGCTCAGAGTGCAGAGACTATAACAGTTCCCCCTAGGAAGACTGGTGAGACAGTAAAGCCTGTGGTGCACCTCAGTTATGATTCCCTTGGGAGGCCTGTGGATTTGCCTCTCAATGTTGTCCATAAAGGAGTGATGTGTCCCCGAGCTCATTGCCCAAACTGAGCGTCAGTGCTAACTCCAAGTTACTTGTGTTGCCCTTCTAGATGGTGCCCTTGCCCGTCCAGCCCCAAGGTAACTGATAGGAAGGCCCTCTCTTCAGGTTTCATGTACAAGAGGTAATAACTTGAGTTATGGTACAATGTGTATGTAATACTGTGTAAAGAGTGACGCATGCAATGTTTCAGAAATGTGTTCTTGGTAAATGATATATTGACTGATGATTACATGTGCGAGCCTAATGCAAATGCATATGGTTGCAGTTGAAACTTATGGGGGTACTTGCTTGACGCGGATGTCAAGCTTTCCCAGGCTAGGAAGGGTGTAACCCCTGCAAATGGGGGTTCTCAAAAGACTTCCAGGAGCTTGCTTTGAATGCTCCAAGCTGAATGGTGTTTGGCGTTAAGCCATTTATCAGTGAGTGTTTTAGAACCTCTGGTACTGTCTCTTTAAGAGCTGTCTGCTTGCAGAAATAATTAGTTTGTATGGGGGACTGTGTGTTTCTTTGATTGAGTACCACCAAGCTGCTGCTAATTCACTCCATTTTTGCAGTCACTAGGAGTGCAAAGGGAACCTATCTGAAAGATGTAACTGTTTGCCAGAAATCATTTACAGTAATAATGAAATTACAGTTTGTCTAACCTGCTTTCTTTGCAGTCAGAACAGTGTCTGCCTAGTTCCCCATTCTGGTTTTGAACTGCTGAACTGGACCAATCAGTGTGGGGTAAGCTAGCTCTAAAATGGTGCCTTGGACGAATCAGAACTTGGACTCATAATCTGAGCCAGCCACAAGAGGATTGTATGGCAGTGACTCTGGGAGATGTAGTTTAGACTTCAGTGCCTTTTGGACCAACAGCAGCAGTCTATTGTGAGTGACAGCCAATCCAGTCAAGAACTGGGAGGAACTCAAGGAAGTGCCGGTTTTGTCGGTTGGAGTTTCAGTTGAGCTTTGGCAGTGAAGAGGAAGGAGCCCTGTGCTTTTCAGTGTGCAGTTTTAGTCAAAAAGCGTGTAAGGCCCAGAGTTCCGGTCTGCAGCTTGTGTAACAGCTTGTTAGGACTGAATCCGTC
This sequence comes from Neoceratodus forsteri, assembly GCA_016271365.2. Taxonomy (NCBI): domain Eukaryota; kingdom Metazoa; phylum Chordata; order Ceratodontiformes; family Ceratodontidae; genus Neoceratodus; species Neoceratodus forsteri. The sequence continues at coordinate 811,093,254 of CM028133.1, forward strand.
CTGTGAAAAGAATCAAAGGATCTCTGAAGAGTAGAAACCAGGCTCACCCTGTAGAAGACTGGAGGAATTGCTGAAAATTGCACTCGGTCTGTCAGGAACTGAATCTGCTGTGTGTTCTCCCGGGTATTGTGCAGTAATTGCGATCGGGATACAGATACAGCCTGCCTGGTATAGTGCTTTCTTTTATATGGATGTGTGAAGAGGTTTGTGTACCTCAAGTGAGCCCTGCTGATATTGAAGGACCCTATCTTATTTGGAGGTCGTGAGTACTAATTCAGGGTCGCTCCTGTTGAATTGCCACATTAAATCCAAATGGAATTACTGTACTGCTGACTGTTTAATTTTCCTTTTCTCTGTGAAAGGGCCCCTACCAGCTGCCATGGTTTGACTAGCCACTAGGGCTTGGGTACCCAGGGACAGTAACTGATAGGGATAGGCCTGTGCACAGAGCCATAGGTAGATTATTAGAGTGATAAGCTAATTAACCTGATTTCCCCTGTCCTTGTTATATCCCCAAATAAATCAGAGCTGCTTGTTTCAGCAAAGTTATACTGCCTGAGGTATTTGTCTATGTTAAAGTACTGTACTGTGATTGTTGCACTGTATCTCATTTCACAGGAGGTCCCAGTGCGGAACCAGACCTGGGGGTAAGTGTATACTGTGAAGGTAATTCTGATATATGTGTGGGCCACTAGTGGGAAGAAGGGGGTTGCAGTGTCCCAGAGGGCTGTGACCAAGTTAGTTTAACTATTGCAAACCCTGACCTCTGGGTGGAGGCACCCGCCATTGGATCCAGGCCCCTCAACCTGTTAGTGGCAAATCAGGCAGGGGTAGTAGCCCCTGGGATAGCGCCATCTAGGGGTTACAAGTGCAAACACCTTTGTGCTGCCCTACCTGCTACTTTGCTTCTTTGCAGCCTATTGTTTTTAATGAGTGTGTTGACTTAAGGTGGCTAGCAGGTGTTTGTCCTTTATGCCTTAGCTCCTGTCAGGGCCTTTGTGCAGTTCTCTAATGGCTATTTTTAATCATACTTTGGACGCCTGGAGTTTGCTTTAACCTTGATTAAAAATAGTAAACATGGTGCTTCTGGGAGGACCTTTGCATAGAGCAAATCTCCATTCATGGAAATCCTGCTTACGGTCTTTTGTTCCTATATGATGCAGGTGGCAATATCGATGCTCTACATTGAAGTTACCACTTGCTATGCCCCCAGGATAGAATAATTGTTGGAGATGACTCTATAGAAGAAGCAGCTCACCTTGCCTTAAATTGGCTAACTCATTTTGTTCAAGGAGAGCAGCTTCAAGAGGCCTGCTGCCATCGTTAATGACAAGTACTTCTGTTTTGGATGTTTGCTTAACTGAACAATTTGTTCAGATGAATGTTCTACATTTGGGATGTAAATTACTTTTAAAATCCTTTGTTGTGAATGTGGTATTAGCTAAAAGGGTAGAGGGCCTTTAAGGGAACACTTAGCACCAAGGGCCCCACACCCAAGTGAGAGTCTGGTCCCAATTTGCACTTTATGTGCAAAAAAAAAACCAAAAACAATTGTACTTACAATCTACTATAGTGCAATAAACAGTATCAGGAGAATTTTGCTTACTCCCTGGCTGACATTTTCTGTAACTACAAAGCCCAGAATCCCTTGCAGCTGACATCAGAGCAGTACTGCATAAGTGGGAGATTCAGTAGCCTGCAATGCATGTTACAGCTTTTATAAGCTCTAGTCAGATGTCCCGCTGTTCTCCCGGGGCTAAGTACAGTCCTCTGTGACTGTATGTAGCCCCAGGAGAATAGTGGGACCAGCCAAAAAAAAAGGGTTGGACCTTTTAAAAACTGCAGCATGCACTGCAAGCTGTTGAATCTCCAACTGCTGTAGCCCTCCTCTGATGTCAACTGCGAGGGATTCTGAGATGTCTAGTCACAGAAACTGTCAGCTTGCAAGTAAGCAGAATTAGTCTGATACTGTTTAGTGCAGTATAGTAGATTATAAAAAAAAAAAAAAAAAATATATGTTTACACACAAAGTGCAGATTGGGACCAGCCCCACATTTGGGTATGAAGCTCTTAGTGCAGGCTGTTCTCCTTTAATGAAATGAGTTTGCAGCAGATATACGATAAGCCATATTGTTTTTTTTATAAGGGATTGGGAGCAGCTTGCCAAACTAGTGGGCCTGGGTTTAAACTCCAACCATAAAACTTCATTACTGGGCAGCATAGGAGGAGCGTTTCATTGTTTTTTTGTTTTCATGGAATAAGGTGGCACTACAGTACTACATTGGGGGAGGCATAAATGTTGGTCATATCAGTAGTGGCTCATGTGCTTGAGTCAGGGTGGTGGCAGAATTCCCATGGGGGGATCTGAAATGTGGGATGCCAGAAGGAGATAACCCAGAAAAAATGCAGGCTATAGCAATAAATAAATAATTCATGATGCTCTCCTCTCAAATCACTTCATAAAGTATTGCATTTGATTTTTTTTATAACTTTAGCATTCCAACATAAGTAGAAATGCTACTGAGCCTTTTAGACAGTCGTATTTAAAAAGGATCACTTGTAGTTATAAGAACCTAACAGAAATGGTTAAGTAGACCTGAAATGGAAACCAACATCTTACAAATGGGGGGGGGGGGGTGCAAAAATGCATTGGCACTTTGCTGTTTTAATGCAAGTGATTGGTCCCTGCCTCCAGCAAACAGATTTTTGGCTCAATCCACTAGAAAATTATGTGATTTTCAGGAACTGATAATTTGAACTGGCACAATATGTCCACAGAGATGATGTTTTTTTGCTAGTCACATTTGATATGAATTTTCTTTGATTAGTTTGCAGAACAAAATAACTGAAAAACCTTAAACTTAATGTTATGTCTTCAGAAAATATATTTTCCTTTTCATGGCTGGGAGCAACTTTTCTGTGATCAGCCTTTGGAATTCATAATTAGTTGAGTTTTTGCATAAGTCATTTTTGATAATACAAAGGAATTATAAATTAAGGAAACTATTTACTAACTGTTCCTAGCCTCTGGATAAAGAACTTTAATTTCCATTACCAAGGTTTCAAAACATTTTTCAGACATCTGGTGAAGGACCAGTGAGTGGAAAACATATAGGTCTCAAAAGTGCTTTTTAGTGGTTTGTCTCAATATTGAAAGGTCATACAAGCTAACAAACATTTCAAACAGGTAAACACATGCGGCTCTGTTGATGAAAGATTTTACCATGGTCACGGAAATTGAGAAAACATTTTGAAAATAGAGCCCCAACAATCCTTAACATTTTACAAACTTTTATGTTGGTGTAGTAATTAAGCTTTCAGCTCATTGTATACAAAAAATAATTGGTCTCATTGAGTACTTATAGAGAACTATTCCGACCATTTCTCCTCTGGAGCTATAGCATAAGATTCCACCATTGCTTTAGTTTGCTGATCCATTGCTCTCTAAACAGCATTTATTATAGGGATGCAGTAGTGCCCCTGTAGTTAGGGTTGTACCAGCAGTTCAATGTTAAACCCCAATTTTTGCAGTTTAATAACTTTGCAACTGTTCAATGGATTTGCATGAAATGTTGCATGTACAGTCTCGTGGGGTAGGTCCTTGACATGTCAAGTTTTGTTCCAGTTGGATGTGCAGATTCCGAGATATGGTCAGTGCAAAAAGTTACTTTTTCTGGATATTTTTCCCATTGGTTTTGCTGGGATTTCTGTCAACTTGGCTAGCACCTAGACTGTTTGGAATATTTGCCTGAATATTTTCAGGGTTGAAGAAGACAAGCCCACAGATGTGCCTTTTACTTGTTTGGTAACAAAATATTAGTGTGTTCCAAAGTTATTTAATTTTGAAATTTTGAATAAGTGGTTCTGAGCATTCTCAGTAAGCACTTAAAAACAGCTGTATGGAATGAAAAAATAATTATTTTTTCATATTGATGTCATCCTTTTTCGTGAGGGGAAAATCCTTTTTTGTTTGCCGCCATCTTGTTTTCAGTTTTCACCACACATTCAAATTTAAAAAGCCTCTAAAATGACATTCTGAAGTGCAAGTGTAACCCCTCATACAAATGGGGGTTCCTGAAAATCTTCCTTGGGTGTGCCTAAATGTCCACTGCCAGGCTGGTGTCCAGTGTCCTAACCGTTTAAAAGCTATTGTATGTGAGTGCCTTTATACCCTCTGTGTTCTGTCTCTTTAAGAGCTGCCTATATCACAGTGTATAATTAATCTGTGTGGGGGATGAGTGTTTCTAAGCTAGAGTCCCGCCTGGGCTGCCAGATAATTGCTCCATTCTGCCATCGCTAATTGCACAGAGGGAGCTCTGTTAGACGCTATAGTTATTTGCTGATTATCTATTCTAATAATAATATCGAAGTTTGTCTAACCTGCCTTCTTTGCAGCATGGATATTTCTGTGAATCACCACCATCTTGGTTCTGGACTGCCACTATGGTCCAATCAGTACCTTTGGGGGACACTAAAATGGAGTCTGTCCCCAGAGATCTTGTGGGAGTGAATTTCTATAGGAATTGTAGTTTTTCCACTTTGGCACCTAAATAGACCTGGAGGGGGAGCTCTTGCTTTGACAGACAGATGAATTAATTAATTGAACCTTTTGAATCTTTGGGAAAGTCCCAAGCTGCCTGCAGCAGAGAGTCAGTCTGAGACTGGAGTTGAGAGAGTGAACAGCTCGAGAGATTCGAGCAGTTGCTCCTGCATAGTCACACGGGAAACTGGTGGAAAGGCTGAGTTTGGCCTGTCTGCCTGCTGTCCCTCGAAAGGGATCTTTAGTGAGTGCTTAAATAACTGGACTATATCCAAACCAATTGTGGCAAAAGCCACTGAACTGTGACTGTACCATTGCCTGAAGAAGGCCGAAGATTTGCTATATGCGATTGGCCTGTCAAGATGTCTGAATCACCACAGAAATCATAGTTTTGCTCAGGAAAGCTGAAATTGCAACTGGACTGTCATCTGATCTGTGGTATCGTGGTTTGCTTTACTATAAATGTGCTGTATGCTGTCAATGGGTCGCAATTTGGTTCCCCACTGCCTAATTGTGTCATGCGTGCTGGAAGCTGCATCCAGTGTTTACCAGACTGAATCCGAACTGTTCACTCAGCCAGGGCCCTGACACTTTGGCCCAGCCAGCTACTCCAGGTGCAGAGATCACCATCGACGAGAGACTCACCTGGGGATCAGCCCCCTGCTCAACCATCTCGAACAGGAATGACACCTCGGTGATTTGTGTGGGCCATGCTTCTCCTGGCATGCCAGCTTGTCAACCTGCAGTCTCCATCTTGTCCCTCCTGTGTCTCATATTGGGTAGTGTGAGTAAACCCCAGGGCAGCTCCCTGCAACATCAGCTAAATCAAAAGTGTTGTCATCTGATTCCTTTGTTGTTTCTTGTCATGAACTGAGCCTCCAGGCTCCAGATTACAAATTGTGTGTGGTTGTGCATGTTTCTTCTTTCCATCACAGGGCCCTGACCAGCTGCAGTGCTGGCCTACCCTGGGTAATGAATTAGGCTAGCCCACCTTTGTTCCAACTGGGTACCCAGAGTGTGTGACTGTGAAGGGGCTCTAAAGTGCCTGCATGATTGCCTGATTGAATCAGTTACAGAACTAATCAGCCAAATTACACCCCTCCCTTGTTCATTCCCCCTGAATAAATCGGATCTAATTATTTTTGCATTTAACCTGACTGTGGTTCCATTTCTGTACCAGAAGCACGGTACTGTTGTTACCTGCTGTGTCTAACCTTATTTTACAAGGGGTCTCCAGGGTCAGACTGGTGGAATCATCCCTGGTGATAAGTGCAAACTGAGTGGGGATTTGTATACTGATTAGGGGTTATTGTAACTGTGTATTCTGTTCATTGTTTTGGCCACTAGAGGGGAAAAAGGGGGTCACAGTGTCCCAGAGGGCTGTACCCAGGTCAGCTACACTACCACCAACCCTGTCCTCCAGGTGGAAGCACCCATTTTTGGTACCCAGGCCCCTTAACCTGCAACTAGTCGTGCAGGCAGGGGTAGTAGCCCTTGAGATAGCACCACCTAGGGGTTACACAAGCAACACATGTATGTTGTTTATCTGGACCCTTTTCACTAGATTCTGACTTAATTGTTGGATAAATGGCCTGAAAAGATTTTTTTTTAATATTTAAAATCTTCTTTTGTGACTCGCTCATCATGAAAAAGTATTTTTTCGTATTTACTTGATTCTTGCTGACCCCCTTATTGTGTTCCTTTTATGTCAAATAGCCTAGTGCTCAGACTGTTTGGAAGTTTGGTCTGGCATTTTTAGGGTAAAAAGGGGCTGGGGCACAGATGTGGCTTTTGCTGGTTTGGCAAAAAAAATATTAATCCTTTCCAAAGTTATTTATGTTTTTTTGAAGTTCATAAATCTCTTTTCATGACTCGTGATATGAAAAAAAGATTGTTTTTTCGTATCACAAGCCATGAAAAAAAAAAAATTTTATGAGTGAAAAATCCTTTTTTGTGAACCGGCATCTTTTCCCTGGTGTCTAGCGGTACCCCCCACCCTCTGATCGCCACCCACCTAATGATTTATTATTTCCCTGGTGTCTAGTGGTGCCCCCACCATCTGACTGCCATCACCATGTATAAATTATATTTCCCTGGTGTCTAGTGGCACCTCCACCCTCTGATTACCCTCTCCATATTTTTTGGTGTCTAGTGGTGCTGCCCACCCTTTGCCATTTTTGCATATTTTGAGCTCAGATATTCAACATGGCCATTTTGGGAGATCACCTCATGAATATCAGTGGAATTATGCAAATCTGTCTGGAAAGATGTTTTTGTGGTCACTTGTTGAAATGACCTTTTGGGCAGGATTTGAAAATTTCCACCATCCTTTTTCAACAGGTGGTGTCATAAGAAGGCAATGTTGAAATTTTGGGGTAAAAATATGTAAAAATGACAAAGTTATGTGCATACATTGAAATTTTGGTATACTCCCTCGAAACTTTGGCAATTTTAAATATTTTGACTTGAAATTTTCAACATAACCATCTTTTTACACCACCTTATGAGCATGACAGCTGTCATTTTTCAAACCCTGTCCAAACTGTGTTTTTGCACCTGTGGCACACAATGGTGTTGCAGTAGCGCGGACTCACGTTTTGGCAGGGATTTCAAAATTTTCATTACTGGGTTCATGAATTGGAGTAATAAGAAGACTATGCTGATAGTTTCATTCCTTTTTTAATACAAATGGAAGCACAGGGCCCTCTTCTACAGCAACATATGTTTATTTATTTAGTTTTTGTTTATGGTCCTGTGCTCCCACAGACAAAATGAGTATACAATTATACTATCTCAAAAAGTAAGGAAATTATTCGCAAAAACTTTGTTAATGCACTAGTCAAGGTTGAAGCATCAAAAGTAGGGAAATATGGCATTAGGGTTTCCAACTTAACACCCCCTACCACCCTGCAGGCAGCAACAGGCGTAGGGTGTGCCTTGGGGTTGTCAACCCTAATGTTCTCCCCATTGCATGAGTAAAGAAGCTGAGATGGGTACAGTATTTGAGAATGGGGTGAGCATTAGGGTTGACAATCCCAAGACACACCCCATGCCTGTTGCTGCCTGCAGAGTGGGAGTGGGGTGTTAGGGTTGGAAACCCTAATGCCATATTCCCTACTTTTGTCGCTTCAACCCTAATTTGTGGATTAACAAAGTTTTTGTAAAGAATCATATTATACCTGTGCAACATGAGTATTTTTTTGTTGTTGTGGTTGGTTAGATAGGGCAACAATTTGCCAAGTTACTGTGGATATTTCCATCCTGTTTGTTGCATGTTAAATAAAGTAGTAATATACATTACAATGCAGGATATTAAATAAGCCAAAAATATCAATTAGTAGTTTTGCATGAGCAAGTGCTAATAACCCTTGAAAATGCATAGCACATTGCACAGACTGATTAGCAAAATTATAAATGCTTTATTTGCAATATATTTTAAATCTGTAAACCTGAAAAAAAAAATGTTTAGCAGCTAGTGCAAAGCAATTCAGAAAATGGTTAGCAGTACCCTCTGATATGTGCAGTGTTTTGCTGTGCTATACTGGCTATTTAATATCTTGCAATGGTAAGAATGGCAGGCACTGTAGATAGCCAGTGTATGTTTTTTAAGTGCACTGGGAACTTTAAATTTCCATCGGAGACCCTCTAAATGTGTAATAAAAAATAAATGGATCTTCCTGAACAGATCAGAAATAATAGAAACATCAGGAGGAAGAATAACGGCATCCACAAGGGTCCCTAAAAAAGGGGAGGAAAAAAAAAGATGATTATTTCAAAGTGAACAAAAGAACAAGTGCAGGTTCCGGTGATGTCACCACCGAGTATGGAGGGCTAGATCAGGAGCTCCATGACACCCCATTAATTTTCACTCCCCGTTTCTTCATTTTGTGTTCTTGCATTTACTCACTGCTTTGGGGTAGTGTCACTCCATGTATGCGTAAAACCAGGAAGCCAAAAGCCCAAACTTCAGACACCTCTCCACTTTCAAAACTGTCCGTGGAAACGAGCTGTGCTCTCATGGCGACAAGCCAGCAACTGGAGCCGGCGGCAGCAGTCTATGGGCCGGAGGTGCTGGGGCCGAGTACTGCCGAGGTCCTAGAAGAATTAATGGCCTTTTGGCAAGAAAGCTGGGGATGGCATGAAGAGCTCAAAGCTGCAATTGGAGCTCTCAGTGCCAGGATAAAAGATGTGGAAGTGCAGTAATCTTCTAATGACACCCGTGTGGACCGTTTAGAAAAGATTACTGTGATGCAGTTGCAGGATGCTCAGAGGTTGGGGGAGAAGTGTTAGGACCTTGAAAAATAGGTTCAGAAGGAATAACCTTCATTTGTTTGGGCTCTCTGAGGGGGAAGAAGGTTCAGGGGACATTGTAGCATTTCTACAGCATCTGTTCTCTAGCATACCGGACATAGAGGATTTATGCCCTTTTCCATTAGAGAAGGCTCATAGATCCCTGGGGCCCCGATCTACAGATTCATCTCAGAGACCTCACTCCATCATATTTCGTCTCTACAATTACGAAGTGAAGCAGAAATTGTTATCAAGAGCCTGGCAGAAGGGGTCTCTTTATTATAAAGATATCAAGCTCAGCCTGGACCATGATATTTCCCCGCATACCTCTCAACTGTCCCTCATTCCACCCCTTAAAATTGCTCTGTCCCTCATCCATCCCTCGTGGAAAAGGTGCTGCCCACACAGAGAATGTGCTGCAAATTCAGACTTTAAATGGTACATTTTTAATATTTTAAAGTACTAAATAAAAATAAACTTTGTACAAGTAAACACTGTGGTTTTCACAGTGTTCTGAGCATGTATCTCCATGTTTGAGGATGTGTCCCTCATTCTGAGGATCTGTGTCCCTCACTGTCCCTCATTTTGAGTGTCTAAAAATGTCCGTGTCCCTCATTTCAGCGACAAAAGGTTGAGAGGTAGGTTTCCCCGGATCTGGCAGCTCGCAGACGTGTATTCTCCCCCTTATTCTCAATTCTGAGGAATCGTAAATTGAAGTTTTCTACTCTGTACCCTGAAAGGCTCGGAATAATCTTTCCAGATGGCCCTAAGATTTTCGATGTTGTGGAATCAGTGAATCAGGAGTTGCAGACCCATAAGATCCTATCTCTTGAGGAGCAAATGGATTACTCTGCTTCCCAAGAAAAGAGGGAGCTGCAGAAGGACACTTGAGCCAAGATCTCCCCAGCTGGGGAAAAAGCAGGTCAGAACAAGCATTAGCAGAGGCTAAAGAACTGTTGCAGTCATTTCGGTGAGAAGAGAAAACCTGAATGGCTGTATGTGGTCTGAGAGACTATCTCTTTTTTCTCCAAGATAAAGGTGCAAACTTTGCTTTTGTACAGCTCAGCATAGCAGAATGGTTCAGAACTGGTATACACCGAAGAATAATTTGCCTTATCTACTGTGGACTTCAGTATGATGCTGTATTCCTACCTGGATGATGTTTTTTTCCTTTTTCCATTCTTCCTCACCCCCTTCTTTTTTTTTCTCCTTTCTTTTTCTTTTTTACAGGTTGAGTTCAGTAGGACGATTCAATCGGCATCCTTGGGTGTACCATGATGGGAAGTGAAGGCATGGATGGCTGATGGACTTTTCTTCCATGACTGCCTGAGTTTGTCATAAAGAGACATTTGTTTGACTGGGGGAAGGGATATTTACTTTGGGTTCAGCGCACCCCCACATCTCGTTTTGAAGTATGGGTTTGGTATTGGATGTTGGGGTAAATTCTGGGGTTCTTTATTTTCCCATGGAGTGATGTTGGAAGACAACTGGAGTGATATAGGGATCCTTTTTGGTTAATGTGTTTTACAACTACTGTTATACTTTGGGGGAAGGGGTTTCAGAAAGGGAACTTGTATTAGAAGTTGTTTTTTTTTCTGTAACTTTGCTGTATTGGTGCTTTATCAGACAGAATCTAATTTAAGGTTTTGAGGTTGTAGATCTACTGTTTGGAACCCTATTCTCTAATTCCATTTTTTATGGGTTAATTTTGGGGCTGGGTGACTTAATGGGGGGGCAGAGGATCATAAGAGTTTGCTCCCTGTTTGTTCAGTGGTCCCTCTTTGTCACCTTTATTTCTGGACACACCTGACCTGTGGGCAATGGGTTTAAGGGTTAATTTAATTTTGGGGTTCATTTTCATTTTTTAAGGGCTTTTGACAGTGGGATACATATCAAGCAGGGAGCTGGAGTGGGTTTTTCTTTCTGTCTCTGGTGCTAAGCGGATATAGTGGAGGGGCCTCTCCAGAAGTTTGGTTTATGGAGGGTGGTGTAGGTAGGGGCCTTCTACCAGAGGGTAGATGGACCCTCAATCACTGTTCACCCTCACTGGGGGAAGGTGAACTCCTCTTGGGGGACCTGTGGCTCCCCTTTTGGGGTGCTAATCTTCTGGGCATCCTTAGTGTATTGTGGGGAATGGGCATTATTGCAGTTTTTTGAATTTTCATCATGTTTTTTTCTGGGCTCAAAGGGGGAGGAATAAAGGGGGTTGCAATTTTGTGGGGTTGGCTCCAGTATTTATGAGGGAGGGAGAGCGATTATAGTTTTTGGCTTTTCCAATCTTAGCGAGAGAGGGTTGTTTAGGTATCCTGTGGTCATTTTTTCTTCAAATGGTGACTCTAACAGTAGGTTCATTAAATGTCAAAGGCCTAAATAACATTGTAAAGCATGCTAGGATACTTCAGGAGCTGTGTTGACTGAAGTGTGATGTGGGGTTTCTCCAGAAAACAAGGTCATCTAGAATGGAGCATGATAAATTACGAAGATCCTGGGTGGGGGCAAGAGTTTTCTTTAGCCCACCCTTCTGCCAAGAAGGCAGGTACAGTGATATTGATTAGGAGGTGACTTCCATTCTAAGTTAGGAAGGTTTATATAGACCCAGAAAGTAGATATGTGGAGGTTTCAGGGGTTTACTTGGGGTGATCCATACACTTAGTTTCTGTATATGCTCCAACTCCTCTGTTGGCTGATTTTTTTTTTTTCAAGCGTTTTTTTTTTGTCATTTATAGATTCACTTCCAGACAGTCTCCTGGTATGCACAGGTGATTGGTACTGTGTGGAAAACTTGTGATTGGATAGGCTTCCAGTGCCTAAGTAGGGAGGTAGGGTGGGATCCAGATTGTTAAGGTCCATAGTGACAGAGGGAGGTTGGGTAGACCCTTGACGTCTACATTATCCGAACTCTAAGGACTATACTTTCTACTCATCTGCCACCGACTCGTATGCTCGGTTGGACCATTTTAATACTCTGAGAAGCATGGCGCATTTATTCTCGAACTTTCACATTTGTCCCATGACTGTCTCAGACCATGCTGTCATATGGGGGAAGTTGGAGTGGCCCTTGGAGAATGCAGAAAAACTATGGTACTTAAATTCAGGCTTACTTAAAGATTAGACTCTGGTGGTGAAGATTAGAGAAATTATTAGTTTATATAGGGCTGAAAATGAAAACTCTGGGACTCTTTTAAAATGTGTATGGGATGGGTTAAAAGCTGTGGTGAGGGGCCATCTGATTTAATATGCTTCCTTTAAAAATAGAGAGTATAGAAAACTGTATAGTAATATGAAATCAGAATTGTCTAGGTTAGAAGCTATCCAGACTATCTTACATCAAATTAGCCTGGCCCGGTGGTGCTGAGGGTTGAGACGCTGGACGCCACACCTCGGGCCACGCTGGCGACCCGTGTTTGAGAATGGACACAGGCCGCCGGGGGTTGGCAGGGGCAGGAAAGCATGAAGCATCTGGAGGACTGCTCTCCTTCCCTGGGGAGGGGGGTTATCACGGCGCCAATACCTGAGTGTCCTCTAGCGGAGGCTCATGCACTTGGAGGGGTGCAGACGTCTCGAGGGGAGCACACACGGGAGCATGCACGGGCCACCTCGGCTGACGTCATTGCACGGTCCTGGCTCCTGAGGGAGTAAAGCAAGAAAAATCCTGCTGCAGCACCTTCATGAAGCCACCTCGCTGTCCCTCATAGCTCTCAGGCTGACTCCTGTACCTGAACTGTGTCCGAGACACTTTGGCCGGTGGCACGGTCCCACCCTGGGGGGTAAGCCAGGGGGCAGGGAGGATGGCTCATATGAGAATGGGGTCAGCGGGGGCCATGACTGGGTGGACAAATGGTGCTGTAGCAGGAAAAAACAAAACAAAAAACAAAACATCAAATTAGGCAGGTTAGAGATGATCTAAATAAGCTAGTGGCCCATAAAGTGGAGAATTCATTGTGGTTTCTTCATCAGAAGTACTATGAAGGAGGGGCTAGGTCAGGCAAGTTGTTAGCAATACGTCTGTGTAAGCAGGAAGCAGATAGGTATGTACCCCTTTTAGTCACGGATTTGCCGGACTATGTTAGTCATGTGGAACCAAGGCAAAATGTGCAAGATTTTCAGGACTACTATCAGCAGTTATATGCCAGGGAACAAGGCCCAGGGCATGAGGAACAGGTGACTAGTTTTTTGGTGGGGCTTGGTTTACCTATCCTTTCCCCTGACTTGAAATTTTTCTAGATTCCCTTTTTACAGTGTCTGAAATTATAGCTTCCATCAAATCTTTAAAAATTGGGAAATCTCCATGGCCGGATCGGATGGCTTTATTCCAGAGTTTGTCTGGGTCCTTATCGAATTATTGGGATGAAGCAGTCAGTACGATATTACCTAAGCCTGGGAAGGATCCAACTAAATGTGCCAGTTACTGTCCCATATTCCTTCTCAGTTATGACTTCAAATTATTTACTAAAACAATTACTACGAGGCTCCAGGAAGTTATTCCTACCCTGGTCCATAAGGATCAAATGGGCTTTATCCTTGGAAGATACCCTTCGGGATAACATTTGAAAATTGATTAATGTAATTTCAGACTCACAATCCTGGCAGGGAGGTAGGATGGGGCGGTTGTCTCGATCAATGCAGAGAAAGCGTTTGACCATTTGGACTGGGCCTTTTTACAAGGCACCATAGGTTGCTTCAGATTCGGTCCTAAATTTCAGAATTGGGTAAAGAATATCTACACTTCTCCCTACGCCTGTCCTGACCTGGCTGGGAAAGGGATCAGAGCAGTGCAGGAGGAGTTTGTGGAGTTGGGGAGGGGCCTTAGACAAGTAGCATGCATGGTAACCTTCTCGGAGGTGCTGCATGTCTATGGTATGGGTGAGACTAGGGTGCTCCACACCATGGGATTCAATCAGTGGTTGAAAAATTGGTGCAGAGCTCAGGGTTTTGGCTTCATTGGGGACTGGGGGTCGACCTGGAGGGATGCAAGCCTATACTGGTGCGATGGTCTGCATCTGTCTAGGAGGGGAATCAAGATCCTAGGTGATAGTTTTAAATGCTTCATTGCAAGCATTTAAACTAGACAAGGGGGAGGCTTTGAAAAGGAGAAGGGAAATCCTAGCCCTCCCCTAAAATCCGGGTAGTCAGTGAGGTAAACACCAAGATAAAGAGGTCGATAGGGAGAAGGGCCGGGAATAAATGGAGAAGAAGAAAAAGGCAGTAAGGACAGAGATGGGGCCAAAAGGGATAAGGCATCAAAAAATTGAGGGTAATGAATACCAATGCCCATAGTCTAGGTAACAAGCTTCCTGAACTGGTGGCCTTGATGGAAGAGGGATGCCTGGATATCGTGGAAGTCACAGAAACATGGTACACAGAGAATCATGACTGGGATGTCAACATACCTAGGTACACAATCTATAGGAGGGACAGGGAGAGTAGAAGAGGAGGAGTAGCTCTCTACATAAGGGAAGGGATCAAAGCAATGGAACTTAAGGGTAAACAGGGAGGAGAGGAGGCACTGTGGGTCTCCCTGGAGACTGGAAATGGCACCACAATCTGCACAGGGGTTGTGTAGTGACCCCCATCTAGCGGGGAGGAAATGGGACAAGGAAATGATAGAAGGCATCCTTAGAATGGCAGAGAAAGGGGAGATATTGCTGATGGGAGACCTGAATATGCCAGATGTTAACTGGAGCACCTTTGCTGCAGCCACATCCAAGAGCAGGGCCATTCTCAATGCCCTACAGGGGGCATGCCTCAGACAGCTAGTGTTGGAACCCACTCGGGAGGGAGCAATCTTAGACCTGGTACTCTCAAATGGGATGGAGACAGAGGCAGGAAACTACAGACCTGTCAGTTTGACCTCAATGGTAGGGACAATGATAGAATCACTTCTGAAGGAAAGAATTGTTGAGTACCTAGAGGCCAGTGGGACACAGGACCCAAGGCAGCATGGATTCACAGCGGGAAGTTCATGTCAGACAAATCCAAAGTAGTAGACCAGGGCAGGGCTGTGGACATGGCCTACCTAGAGTAGCAAGGCATTTGACACAGTCCCGCACAAAAGATTGATAAACAAATTAGCCAGCCAGAGAGTGGGTCCCAGGGTGGTAGCCTGGGTAAAACATTAGCTAGACAACAGGACGCAGTGGGTAATAGTAAACTGAGTCCACAGTGAAGAAAGGGGGGTTACTAGTGGGTACTGCAGGGTTTAGTACTGGGTCCGGTCCTTTTAATGTCTTTATAAGTAACATTGCAGAGGGACTGGAAGGAAAAGTATGTCTCTTTGTAGATGACACAAAGATCTGCAACAGGGTTGATACACAAGGTGGAGTGGAAAGGATGAGAAGGGAATTGACAAGGTTGGAGGAATGGTCAAATGTATGGCAGCTTAGATTCAATGCAAAGAAGTGCAAAGTAATGCATCTGGGAAACAAAAACCAAGGGGAAGCGTACACAGTGGGGAGTGAGATACTGCCAACAACAACAACAATGGAAAGGGACCTGGGGGTAGTTATATCAGATGACCTAAAGGTGGCTAAGCAATGTGAGAAGGCAGTAAGGAGGGCTGGGGGGATACTGAAATGCACAGGGAGAGGCATCACCAGTATAAACCAGGAAGTTGTTATCCCTCTGTACAGACAGTTGGTGAGGCCCCATCTGGAGTGCTGCGTGCAGTTCTGGAGACCCCATCTCCACAAAGACATAGACAGGGTGGAGGCTTCCAGAGGAGGGCAACCAAAATGGTGCAGGGTCTGCACCAGAAGACTTACGAAGAGAGACTAAAGGAGCTTAATATGTATACCCTCAAGGAAAGGAGGGTGAGGGGGAACATGATAGAAACTTTCAAGTACCTCAAAGGGATCAACAAAGTCCAAGATAGTAGCATCTTTCAGAAAAAGAGATGTGCAAGAACAAGGGGACACAATTTGAAGATAGATGGCGGACGGCTCAGAGGTAATGTGAGGAAATATTTTTTCACAGAGAGGGTTGTGGATGCACGGAATAGCCTTCCTGGGGAGGTTATGGAGTCAAAAGCAGTGGGGGGGGGGGATTCAAGAATGCATGGGACAGACATGAAGCAATTCTATCGGGGGTAGGATGAAGTAGGCTGTTGGTTAGCTAGGATCTGCAGCTTATCCATTAGGTAGGGAAATGGGCAGACTGGGTGGGCCAAGCTGTCCTTATCTGCCATCAAATTCTATGTTTCTATGCCTGGGTGAGAGTCAATGGTTTGCTTTCCTCTAGATGCGGATTGAGAGGGGCACTAGGCAGGGGTGCCATCTATCTCCACTTTTGTTTGCATTAAGTGCTGAACCTTTGACAGCAAGGTTCCGGGAAGCCTCAGACCTTTAGGATATTCAAATAGCAGGGGAGGAACTCAGGATATCACAATATGCAGATGACCCTCTGCTGTATTTGTCTGATCCTCATAGAAATATCCCTTTGGCGAGGCAGATGTTGGAAGAATATGGTAACCTGTCTGGACTCAAGATAAATGAGAATAAAACCGAAGTTATGTTTTTGGGGCATCCACTAGAGAAACACACCTCCCCAGAGAGTACCTTTCATAGGGTTTTAAATGGCTTTCGATGCTTAGGGATATTTGGATCTCAAAACACTTATTACATTTACATAAGATGAATTATGGTAAACTGCTAGAGGAGATAAAAGCAGACTGTGGGAGATGGAAACTTTTACCACTGTCAGTGGGTGGTAGAGTTGATTCATTCCAGATGAATATACTGCCCAGGTTTTTATTTTTATTTTCCACACTTCCTATCCCTATGCTGAGGCATTTTTGGCAAGATTTGCAGAAATTGCTCTGTAGTTTTATTTGGAGAGGGAAGAGGCCTAGGATCAGGTGGGGAATCATGATGACTTCGAAAAGTAAAGGTGGATTGGCGGTACCAGATTTTAAGCATTTCTATAGGGCCTCAAAGCTTAGTATTTTTCATTCAATTATCCATGCAGACCTTCCCAGTTGGAGGCCTATGGAATCTGCTGCTCTAGCCCTCTCCAACTCTTGGAGATCCCTTGAATAGATGTTGTCAAGGGCTGATTCCTGAAGGTTTCTAACCCCTGGATGGCCCATTTAATTTGGGTTTGGAGGGAAGTATGCACCTCCTTGAGGCTTTGGGCAGGGATATGTGAAGAGACTCCCATCATTTCCTACATTAAACCATCTTTAGTCTCCTGGGATTCTGTTTTTTTGAATTGGGTGAGGTTAGGTTTAAAGAAGGTTGGACAATTACTGGAGGGAAGGGTCTTTAAAACTTTTGCATATCTTCGGAGAGAGTTTGGCCTTTCCCACCAGGAACATTTTAGGTATTTCAAATTGGGCATTATGTATTGGGGGAACTACATACAAATGATTTCTTTGACAAGAGGAATTTCCTGTGGCAATTACTCTCATCCCTATCATGTAAATTAGAGGGACATGGAGTAATTGCTAAGATTTATACGTTATTGAAAGAATCAGAGGAGGATGCTCTATCCTAGGTTAAAATTGGATTGGAAAGGGAGGCTGGGATTTCAGTGACTGAATCAGACTGGGGTCTCCAATATGGCGAAAATTTCGCTGGAGGGTGGTGGTTCAGTATTTTTATACCCAGGACAGGGTCAAACATTTTGGGAAGGGTAGCTCAGATAAGTGTTGGAGGGGATGTGGGAACTGAGGGAACTTTCTGGCATATTTTTTGGAGCTGTCCAAAGTTAACTTCTTATTGGTCAGACATAGCTGAGGCAGCTGGAAAAATTTTCAAAACCCATATCCCCCTTCATTTCAAGTCTGGGTTTTGAGAGTGCTGCCATCTGTTCTGAAAGGGAAGGCATCTTTGTATGTCTTCTATATCTTGGTGGGAGCAGTGTTAAAAGCTATTACACAATTATGGTTGTCTACTTCACCCCATTCTCTGGAAAAGTGGTTACAGATTGGTTGTAAGATTTTGGTTATGGAACAAACTACAGCTTCAATTCGATTACAAGTATAACAATTTAAGGGTAGGTAGCTTCCCTTTATCCACTTTCTATCTGAGATGGAAAGGGTTGATGTAGTGGAGATTCTTGCGCTCTATGCTCAGTAAGCAAGCTTTGTTTATATGAGGCCTTTCTTGGTCTTTAATTTTTCCTTTTTTACTAGAGGTTATGATACTCTCCTCACTCTCTCTTTTATGTTTAGAAGGTTCAAGATCTTTTTTCTTAGCATGGATGTAATATTTTGTGATGGTTAGCCTCTGATATGATTGTATGCTGTGTAAAACCCATGAAAATGAATAAACTTTCATTAAAAAAAAGAACAAGTGCAGTAGAAGGCAAAGGAGGTTACTCACAAGCCCTGGCATAGGTGCTGGAACAGGGTGGGGGGCACTATGACCATGGCCCTACCACTTTCATACATGGCCCTATCGGTTTTTGCAATCATGTTAATTTATTACTAGGGGAGAATTTACCCTTACATTCGTGGCCCTACCACTTTTCAGACCATTCCACCACCAGTGAGCCCCAGTTTCAGATATAGTGAAAAAGGCACAGAATGGCTTCTGTTCCTTTTACAAGGAAATATCGGTTGTCCTACAAAGTGCAGCAGCTGCTCCAGAAACACCTGATTAGGGATTTTGCCAACAAAAAAATTTAAAATACTCTTTTTAGATGTTTTATTTTAAAAGAAACACACTGACCATCTTGTTGGCTGACTCACCAGCAGCCATTTCCCACAAACAGAGCAGATTCTGATGAATGGGTTATGCTAATGAGGGCTACCGATTAATAGCAGAGTTGGTAGCCTCATTAGCATAGCCTGCCTGCTGGAAGCTGGTTGGTATGCATGAGATGGCCATGGGCAAGTCTGCTGACATGATGGGTGTGGACGGTTCTTTTAAAGGAAAACATTGGTTATCTTGCAAAGTGCAGCAGCTGCTGCAGAAACACCCGATTAGTGTTTCTATCAACAAAAAAACATTAATACCTTTTAAATGTTTTATTTAAAAAAAAAATGGTGGCGACCATCATATCAGCCAACTTGCCTGTGACAATCTCATGTAGACCAAGTGGCTTCCGGCATGCAGATTATGCTAATGAAGGCTACCAACTAATGGCAGAGTTGGTATCCCTCATTAGCATAACCCATGTGCCAGAAGCCGCTTGGTTTGCACAAGATGGCCACGAGCACGCTGGCTGACATGAAGGTCAGGTCATTTAAAAAAAAATAAAACATCTAAAAGATATTTAATTTTTTTTAATAAAAGCCCTAATCAGATGTTTCTGCAGCAGCTGCTGCACTTTGCAGGATAACTGGCATTTTCCTTTGAAGGACACCTAGCAGTGCAATTGGAATGGTATTCCAGATGGCCTGGCTTTAGATCCCAGCTAAGACACTTCTTTCTTTCTCTCTTCTGTTTATTTGGGTTCCATAAATGTGCATACTGCACCCTTATTATAAGGAAAATGTAGTTTTCTGTGCAGCACCAGGCTGTGCTTTAGAGAAAGAGTAAGGTGCTTCTGGGTTCCCCAGGTTTCAAGTTGCCTTGTTGGTATGGCTGCTAGTGCAATTAGAATGGCATTCTACATAGCCTGGGTCCAAATCACAATTAAGGCACTTATTTCTTTCTCTCTTCTCTTTGTTTGGGTCATAGGTTCTAGCTAGCCTTCTATGATATACTTTGGGCAATACCCAATAACTGACACTGTAGTGTAGTACAAGAGGGTTGTTGTGGAGTCACTTGATGCAGCCTGCTTGAATGGCTGGCTCTGAAATGGCTCTGTGGAAGGCCCTGGCTAGACACAGCTTCTGTTACTTTAAGATAACTTTTCCTCAGTGCAAATGGTACTGTGGATTTCCACTAGACATGGTTCTGCTGACCTCAAACTCAGTATGTTGGACAATGCTACCGGTGTTCAAATGGACTGCAATGAATCATCTCTGCTGTTGACTAGACCCCAGTCTCCAAAACATAAACTTCCACTGGCTTCAGCCCTGGAGCCTGAGGGGGTAACTGAATGGCTGGATCAATTTTAATGAGATTGCTTCTATTAAAGTCACCTTGTGCCAGCCTGCTGGAGCAGCTTTAGTGCTACTGCTTGCAGCACTGATGACTTGAGGTTGGGATCGACCTCTGGAAGTTGGAGGGTCAGCCATGGGGAGGAGGATTGAGCATCTCAAGGTCTGCTCTCCTCCTCTGTGGAGGGGTGGGACCAGTGGCCAGTTTTTAGTCTGGCCCCTAGCAGTGGTTGGGATTGGCACACTGACACTGTGCAATGAGGGGGGTGGAGGCAGGGCAGAGGCCCAGTGAGCTGTGCACAGGAGTGTGTGCAATACAGCCATTGGCATCATTGCACGCCACTTCCTCCATGCCAGGGAGAAAATAGGAAAAACTGCTGACTGGTAGGATGACACCAGTCTCCCACTGGCCCCACATCTGGCTATCTGGGTATGTCCAAGCAAACTGGATCCTGTTCTCATTGGGGCTTGAGGGGTTCTGCTGGGGGAGCAAGCCTGGGGGAAGAGTCGGACAACAGTAAGTCCTTAAGGATGCTGGGATGATGAGGCTGGGGGGGGGGGTTGGTGGATGGGGGTTGGCCAGCACATGGGAGATAAAGAAATAAACAAAAAAAAGGTCACCTTATTAGAAGTGGCTGAGGATCTTCATTTATTTAAACTAGCTCTTGAAAACTTTAGCCAGCGTCTTGGTGATGTGGAGGTGCAAGTTTGCTCCATTGAAGATGCCAGGCTATGAGAGGAACAAGAAATTGAAGCACTGAGGAAGAAACTCAATAAATATGAAGACTGAATAGAGAACCAGGAGAGGAAGAGTAGATGGAACAACTTAGTGGTGGTGGGCATCCTAGAGAGAAGTCAGGATCAGATATGTTGGGCTTAATTCAGCAACTGTTGGTGCATATGGCTGGACCCTCCCCCCAATGATGGTATGTACATCATTGAACATGCTTACTGGTCCCTTAAGCCTCTTCCCCACCCCAATGGCAAGTAAAGAACCATTACCCTCAAGTGCCTTAATCGTCAAGACAAGCTTTAAAAACAGGCATGTGCCAGGGAAAAGCAGAATTTGGTATGGGATGGGCATATGTTCTTCTTGTTTAGTGATGTAACTCTGGTGGTGCAGGACAAGCAAATGGTATATAAGGAGATTAATAGGCCATTACACTGTCCAAATGAAGTTTCGTATGCTGTACCTGGCTCACTTAGTTGTACAGATGATCAAAGGTAGTGTGGAGTTGCTGTTTGCTGAATCTGCCTGCCTGGAGTTGCCTAAGCTCATACCAGGGTTGCACTTGGATTCTGCCCATAAGCCCGAATCATTACCTTAAACCATAGTAGGACTTACATGCCATACTGTAATTGTTGGGACCTGAAGTGTTCTTCATGTACATAGTTGACTGGATTGATCAGGCATGGACCCTATCTTTTGTTTGCTCATGCACTCTGCAGTGAGGCTTCCATGAGGTAATGCCACAAGATCTATCTGCCCCCCCCCCCCATTGAACAGTTACAATGGCAACAGGACTCTTACACATAAAGTAGAGTTGGAGCCATAGCTGAACTGTTTTGTCTTCCCTGTGTCTTTCCTGCTGTTTGCATCTGTGGCACCTCCGCAGTGTGACAGCAAGTGGGAGAGCGGAGAACTTGTTCTCTGAACATCCATCTTTAAACAAGCTGAACACCTAGGAAGCTGACAATGTGGTGGCCAATCAGGACAGATGCCAGAAGTTGCCTCTTGCAAGTGGGATGCAGAGATGAGAAGATGGTGACTTGAATTACAGATCACACCGGGGGACACAGAAGTGGCCTTCCTAAGGTGCTTGGAGGCAGAATGTTACCATGGTTGGTGTACTATCACAATGTCATTACCTTTGATCGCTTGTTTTAGACTGTGTGGAGTGGTATACTGCCTCCTTGGTACTCCAGCAACTGCAATATGAATTCTGATGTCATCTGTCTTGCTAATCTCACCCCTGACCTTTGCATGCCACAGATGTACTGATTTATAATCAGCTGCTGCATCTCGGATGAGGTTGAAGGCTATTAACTCTTTATTTGTTCTGCTCTACCCTTTTTCTGCTTATACACCCTGTGCTGCCCAGTATGGATAAACCAAGACTATTAGGACAAATTAAGTGGGGGAATAACCTTGCCTTATGTGTGGGGACTTCATTAATGTGCATTAGTCATGGGGAATGTAGGTAGATCAAAGCATGGTGCTGTGTACTGAATGCTATCACTTTAACCTGACCCCCACCTGAGGTATTACCCATTCCCTACTGTTGAATGGTATATCTCAGTCAGGGCCCCCCTCCCCCACTAGGAGGGTTGTTACTCCTTGATCCTCAGTGCATTTATAGCCTATGGCATTCTCCGAGGGCTTTATTTCTAATCACCATTTCAGGGTTCTTTCCACAGGGCTGTGAGGTAACCCCCCCTCCAAGTGAATGTCCCATGGACCAATTGGAACCTCTAGGCAGTTTTCTGCCTGTTTGGGAGCTCCCCCAACCTGTGCTTCCTTGGCTGAGGATGCAAAAGCGGGGGCACAGGGCTTTTTGAATTATTCTACTGCAGCCTGTATCTTTTTTTTTTTTTTTTTTAAACTTTATTTTTTATTAGTTTTTCTCCAGGTACTGGAAAATACATCACTACCATCTTACCATGTATACTTCACATTTTCTGACATATAGGGTATAGTATAACATCCATAGATACCAGTTCTTTATACAGAATCTTAATAAGTACAAAGGATGAAAAGATATGAGGCATCTAGCTATACTTTCTTTCGAGGGGGGGAGGAATACCGGGATGGGGAAATCCATTATCTTATCATTTCCGGATGTTCTATTTTCCATCGTGCCGGTCTAAAGTGCAGGAGGAGTTTCCAACTATTTCACTGTCAATATGGTACAGATACCCTACGCCAGAAGCTTCTATGGGATAAGTTCAGATCTGAGTGCCATGATCCTCACCCACCAGGCAGTCCAGTAACTAGCCACCTGTGTGGTCCTCCCCTGCAGTTTAGCTGTCATCTGTTCCATTAGATAGATATACATTAAATCTTCCCACATTCTAAGTGTCAGTGGGGCTGGATTAAGCCAATTTTTAGTAATAGCCTTTTTTGCCGCTATAATTAATATTGATGCTAAATATATCTTAGATTTATGTTTAAGCCTAGCAGGAAAATGTTGTAAAATTGCTATTGCTGGTGTAAGTGGTTGGGATTCTTTGTCTACATCTGCTAGTGCTTGTTCCACCCCCTGCCAAAATGGCTTTAATACAGGGCAACTCCAGAATATGTGAGTATGAGTGGCATCTATTGAGCTACAATTTCTCCAACAGGAGGCATCATGTTTGATTAAATATGTAGCTGTTATCTTAGGTGTGCAAAAGAACCTAGAGACTACCTTCCAATCAAATTCACGCCACCCATGTGAGCCTGTATTTCTATGTAGTCATCTCCAGACCCACTGCCACTCCTGATCTGTTAATTGTATCCCATTTCGGTCTCCCAAGTCTTGTGTACTTTCTCCCAACTAAGTCTGCTTTTAAGTCTATCTGCTGTATAAAACCCAGATACTAAGTGTCTAAGGTTCTGTTCACCTGAGATTACCATCAGGAGGGAAACCTGGGGTGGGGGACCCTTTTTTGGTCTATCTCTAGGCCTACAGTTGTTTCATGAAAATGTCGAATCTGAAAATATCAAAGCCAGTCATGCCTGGGAATTGAAAACTCCTCCTGCAGTTGTATAAATGTTTTAAAATGACCATTTGAATAAAATTGGTGTGTATATTTTAGACCAAGATCACTCCAGGTCCTAAATCCCTGATCAAAATTTATGTGGCTAAAAGCCTGATTCTTCCAGGGTATCCCCATCCAACAAGCATCAAACTCATTATCCACGTGGGATAAATATTTAATCCATCCCTTGAGATAACTGTGCGTGGATATTGACATATCAGACTCCAGGGAGTGTAAGGGAGGTGGATGAAAAATCATGTTTTCACCTAAATAAGCAGCTGTCAACTTTCTTTCTATATCTATCCACTGGGCACCACTTCACTCCAGGGTGAACCATGTTCTAATTTGATAAAGTAGGGTAGCGATGGTGTATCCTGACCAGCTGTGTAGGGCCAATCCTCCTCTGTCCTTAGGAGCTTGTAATCTGTCTCATGCTATCCGCGGTCTTTTACCCTGCCATATATAATTTACTATTACACTATTCCATCTCCTTTCCTCATCCTTTGTAAGCATTTGTGGGATAGACTGCATTAAATATAGCAGGCAAGGTAATATGTTCATCTGAACTGCCTGTATTTGATTAATTAACGGCATTGAGTGGTGAATACAGATCTGAAGGTCTTGTTTAATTTCTTCAAATAATGTATTATAGTTTAATCTAAAGGTCTGCCTTGGGTTCTTTGTAATGCTAATCCCTAAATATCTAATTGTTTTATTTCCCCAGTTAAAATGATGTTTGAGTTTTATATGACTTGGTATATGCGCTCCTATATATAATGTCTCAGTCTTTTGAGAATTGACCTTATAGCCCGAGATTCTTTCTATTAATAACATAGCCTGTTCTAAATTTGGAAGAGAGTTCTCTGGGTCTGTGGTATACACCAGAAGATCATCGGCATATAATGCCACTTTATGTTCTTTATATGCTACCTGGTATCCTCTTGTCCCCTCATGTTGGTGTAGATATTGTGCCAGTGGTTCTGCATATAAAGCAAATAAGTAGGGAGAGAGTGGACATCCCTGTCTTGTGCCACGAGTAAGCGGAAACCCAGCTGAGCAGGAGCTATTGGTCTTAACCACCGCCTGTGGTGTTGAATAAATACCCATAATGTTGGCAATGAACTCCTTGGGGAAATCTAACTTGATAAGTGTTTTTCTAGGAAAGTCCAGGAGACTCTTATCAAATGCCTTTTGTGCATCGGATCCTAATATTAATAATGGGACTTTATTATTATTTGCATGTTCAATTAGGTAGAGTTCTTTTAATATTATCAGAAGTCTGATGGGTAGGAATAAATCCTGCTTGATCCAAATGTATCAAGGAAGGCATCATGTCATCAAGCCAATGAGCTAAAATACTAACATATATTTTGTAGTCCTGATTTAGGATGGAGATCGGTCGATAAGAATCACATAAATATGTTGGTTTTTTTTTGTGGTTTTAAGATCACTGAAATCATAGCCTGTGACCAGGAAAGGGGGTAAATAGCCCTCGAGTGACTCTCTCTCTCTCAAGGTTTCGGTCAGTGAATCTTCAATCCATTCCCAAGCCATTTTATAAAATTCAGCCCCATAGCCATCTGGGCCAGGACTTTTACCATTTGTAAGTTTTGAAACAGCCGATTTTATTTCTGAGCTCTGTATTGGATGGATCAGGGACTGCTTCTGAATTTCTGTAAGTTGTGGGAGATTTAGGCTTGATAGAAAATCCTCCTTCTCCTTCTCCTCCTCTGGTGACATAGATTCAGCCATATATAGTCTGGCATAATAGGATTTAAATGCAGCCACTATGGATGTGGCTGTAAGGCAGGGGAGACCTGAGATAGGGTCTCTAATATTAGCGATTGTTGTTTGTTGAATCCTTCTTCTAAGGTGATGTGCCAAAATTCTAGAGGCCCTAGGGCCCCCTTCAAAATATTTCTGTCTGAGCCAAAGCAAAGCTTGCTCTGTTTTTACAGTAAGTGTCTTTTGTATGGACTGCTATGTAGCTGCTATCTGATCCAACAGGAAATCATCCCCTTGTATGTGTGCAAGCTGTAAGAAACTCAGCTTTTCTTGTAATTGCTGTAAATTAGCTTCCAATCTATGCTTTTTTTGGGCTGCATAGGCTATAATATAGCCCCTCAAAACTACTTTCAAGGTATCCCAAAGTAATTGGGGTGAAGTCTGCAAAGAGGAATTATCCTCTATTATTTCTTTTATTTTCATCTTTATCAACTCCCTACATTCAGGGTCCTGTAATAAGGAATTATTAGACCTCCAATAAGTAACCTTTCTCTCTCTCTCTGAATGTCTAGCTCTAGTGTAATTGTGGCATGATCTGATAAACTTATATTATGAAACTCAGTCCTTCCTATCCAATCTGCATGTTCTTTGGATATACATAAATAATGTAGTCTAGAATAATGCTTGTGAGCACGTGAGAAAAAGCTGAATTTCTGCATTGTAGGGTGTTGTAGGGTGTTGGTGGCATCAAGCGTCCACCAGGCCTAAATCCTCAACCAACCTTCTCAGAAGCCTCTGACCCACACTGTTTGTGGGGGTGCTCTAGGGGCTGTCGTGTCACGGGATGGGTCCAAGAGGCAATTAAAGTCTCCTCCAATTATCAGGACTCCTCTTTGATATTCTAACACTTTATCTACTATCTGTTGTACTGAAGAGGCATCACTTGCAGGGGGGATATAAATATTTGCAATTGTGTATTGCTGACCTCCAAGTGAGCCCACCACCACAACAAGTCTACCCTCAGTATCTGAATAATGGTCTGATATCTCAAAAAAGGAGTTCTGAGCAATTAGCGTTGCCACCCCTCTACGTCTCCCCCTGCGATAGGACGAATCATAAACCTATCTAAAACCAAATTTAGATAACTTTGGTTCTCATTAGATGAGAGATGAGTCTCCCATATTAAAAGTATCTTAGCTTTAAATTTTTTAAGTGCATTAATGGTTCTGTATCTCTTGACCGGACCAGTCAAACCATTTACATTGTGCGATAGCACCCTTAAAAATGTATTCATGTCCATCCAACATCATACAATTCTCCCCCTTCCCACCATCCTCCTCACTGTATTTAAAAATGATTCTTACAATCTTGACAGTGAAAAATTCCCAGACCTGATGTATTAACAAAATTAACTCCATTGTAACCCAACTGGGAAACCAGTAGGGCTTAAAACGCCTATCCTGATTTAACCTAGAACTATATACATTGGTGACTTCCAGCTATCTTCTGCCAACCTAATTGTGATGACCAAACTGGTTGTCGAGGGAGCAGTGCTTTGCTTTGACACCAAGGGGCTTCCTCTGGGATTATCAATCCCAAAGCAAAAACAAAAGGAAGAATATATATATAAAAAAAAAGGGGGGGTTGAGGAAAATTCTAAGTCTTAGAATAATGGATAAGGAAGGGGGTCTAAGAAGAAACGTGAGGTGCAACGCTCCTACACTCCCATAATCCCCCATTTGCCCTCGCCGGGTATACTTATATTAAGATAAAAGAATCTGCCATATACTTTATTAAGTGATGCCATTAAATCTTCCAGTCTGCATGCCAATATTAAGAATCCATAGTCTGATTAGGTTCAAAAAGTCCTCAGGTTTCATATACTGTATATACAGACCATAATCTTAATAGAGTAGTTTGAGTCTGATGACTTTAGCCGGACAGAGTCCAAAATCAAGAACTTAACTAAAGAGATTGACTCCAGGATCATTTGTCTTCATTCCAGCATAGATAGTCCTTAACTGCATCTGACTATGACCTTGGGGTCAGGGTCCTCCCCGCTAAGGCCGGAGTGCAGCCGCACCCACATCCCATCACCCCCCAGGCACCTCAAGCAGGCCGCTCCCACTGTTCTTTCACCTAATTTAAGGTGAGAGTATCGATTTGACTGGGACTTTAATTTTCTTAATTATCCCTTCAATAAACCCAGCTGATTCCTACATTCAGCTGAAGTTATCAGCAGCAGCGTTTCTGAAGGGGGGGGGGGCCCACCGCAGGTGCACTAGTTCTTTGTAGGGCAGCTCCCCAGAGCCCCACCAGCCAGCAGCCACACCATGCGGTCCCGTCCCCCCCCGGATCACAATGCATTATGGCATGGTGCCACACACCGAGATTGTTTAGTATCTGCTCATAAAGCTCAAGGGTCAGCGCAGCTCAGATGGGATCTACACCCCAAGTGAGTCTATGGGTCCCTTCCGGCTCCAAGTCATTCTTACTTTCTATTTTGAGCCCCTATATTCGGAGGGTATATCAGTGCGGGTATTAGACCCAATGTTCAGGATCCGGCTAGGCAGGGGTCACGTGCATAGAGCCATTGGCACTGAGGCACCAGAAAGCCACCCAGATTGTCAATGTCAATTTAACCGCTATGAAGTTTGTTCCAAATTCTCCTTGTATCTAATTATTATCAAAGGCCTTGACTGAGTATGCCCGCAAGGACCTCCCCCAGGCATGCCACCGTGACAAACATAATTTCACCAGAGGAAACCAGTACAAATATCTCCTCTGCCCCAGTTTAAAATTTCTTAAACAGTCCGCTCTGGCATCCCAGGGGGCTAGAGCACCAGCCCAGCTCCCGCCTCAACAGTGAAGGACTTACTCGAGCCCGAAAGTCACTGAAATATCTGAACTCTTCAGGCTTCAATCCATTTGCAGGCCCCTACTGTATATGAGAAGCTACGAATATATTCTAGGGTTTGCTGCATCTGCAAGCTCTTGTCCATTTGTTTATCCCCCGAAGGACCAACAGGCAGTCTTTTTGATCCATCTGATTTCTGTGGAAGCAGAATATTTCTCTTCTGAATGCCCATGTAAGCCTCTGCAGCTGACTTATATGTTTGCTGACCTTCGGGAAATTGTACCACGAGTAGCGCTGGATATGGGGTTTTAAAAGTATACTTGTTCTGTCTTAGCACTTGAAACAAAGAGACATACTCTCTGTGTTTTTTTAACATGCATGGAGCGCAATCGTTGTCAATGAAAATACGTGTAGACCCAAAAGAAACTTTTATCTGTGCCCAAGCTTTCTTTAAAATGAGCTCCTTGGTTGGATACTTCAAGAAACAGATAATTATTGAGCGGGGCCTCGCTGATGCAGATGTGGGTTTGGGACCTAAAGCCCTGTGCACATGCTCGAATTCCAGGGTAAATCTGTGTCCAACACCAATGCTGTACATAATAGAGTGTCCACAAACTCGGCTGTATTTTGTCCCTCGGCTCCTTCTGGGACCGAATAAATCCTTAGATTGTTTCTCCTTTGCCTATTTTCTGAGTCCTCCTGTCTTTCTGTGGTCAGTTTACATACTTGAATTATCTGCTTCATTTGTTCTTGCATTTGGGAAAGTTGAGTCAAAGTGGAGGATTGCTGCTGGTCTAACACTGCAACTTTTGTCTCCAGACCCTGGATACCTGTTTTCATTTCTGTAATAGTTTCCTTGAAGGATCTGACTTTCGAGTTTATGTCTGTGAGTTCTGAGAGGATCTTGTCTAGTTTGCTATCCATTGTGGGTTCCACTTGTTTATTTGGCATATTTTTGCTGACTTTACTAATATTCGCCTTGGACCGAGAACCGCCGTGTTTGGAGGAAGTCATGGTGCCTCTAGAGTGTTGCAACGTGGCTGAAGCCTCAGAGCCTGATGTGTCGTCATCTTTTTTGGTAGAATCCTGCAGTAGAATCGTGAACCGGTTCTGAAGTTCCATGGCAGGTATCTATGACTTTCCCCTTGCTATTTTTATTAAGTTCTTACTCCAGTTTGTAGAGTAATCAATGAGGAAAGTATCGTGGGCACAGGGAGCTCGAGAGCTAGGCAGCCATGGTAGGAGCCACGTCACTGGAAGTCCCCTGCAGCCTGTATCTTATCCCAGTCTTTGCTACATGGTATTTTCTTAGAGCCGGGGGTCAGCCTCCAAGGAGGGCACACATATCCAGTTCTTAGTTTCCACTAGGATGAGCTATGGCCCAGATATTTAGTTAGACTGAGAGCTTGGTTTGTAGTGTTTCTTCTAGTATTGCTGTGTTTTTTCATGCATGGAGAATGCTTTTGTGGTACAAATTTACTGACAGGGCAGGGATTTCATACTGCCCTTCAATTTAAAGTGTTTCTGTTTTGTTACCTGTTGTTTATTGTTCGAGGTTCTCACCTGTGCCTGATTAGCAATCAAGGGTATGCTAATGGGGGTTTCTGGAACAGCAGCTTTCTTTTATGGAATCTTTGTGGTTAATGCTTTATTTTTCCTGGGGAGCTCTTCACAAGGGGCTTATAGTACTGTAGGTGTTTGTGCCATCTTCGATAATGGCTAATGCAAGATATATTATAACATGGAATGTCAAGGGGTGCACGCTAATGAAAAATGTCACCAGATACTCAGACATCTCAGATCACTGAGGACCCATATTGCAGTGTTGCAGGAGGCCCACACTGGGACAGAGCAGAGACATTCATGGCGTCATGAATAGGTGGGGCAGGCTTTTGCATCTGGTAATGCTGTAGTAACAGTAGATTAGGGGTAATTATTCTTACTGCCAGAGCTATATATTTTACATTTCCAAGGAGCACCAAGACCCTGAAGGTAGATTGTTGATGCTAAGAGGGATATTAGATTTAATGTACACCACTTTATTCTGCACATATGGGCCAAATAGGATGGCCCTGCTTTCTTTTCTGATTTACTCCAGTTTATCTTAGTGATGCAAGGGTCCAATATTCTGGTGGGAGACTGGAACATGGTCTAGGACACCACTCTCGAGAGAACAACCACCAATAAAAAGGGCCTTTCTCCAGCTCAAAGAGCCTTCTGTTGCGCAAAGATACCTTAGGCCTTATAGACACATACAGGATATTATATCTTAACTCTATGGAATATACCTTTCATTCCCCATTGCACCCCTGGGAATCTCATATTGACTACTTTCTTGCTGCACAAGGTCTAATTCAAGAGGTTTATGCATGTGACATAAAAGCTACAGTGGTGTCTAATCACACTGCAGTCTCTCTCTCTCTCTCTCTATATAGATCTTACCTCTTCTCAAGATAGAGACAGGTTTTGGAAAATAAATAATCATCTCCTCAAAGACCCTCAGACTCTTAAAAATTATTTAAAAACTTACAAAATCTTTTTTCCAGACTAACCTGGGATCAGTAGCTGACTGTCATAATGTTTGGGGTGCTTTTAAATGTACAACGCGGGGTGAACTAATCCACTTAATGACTACCAGAAAGCGTAAGCACTAGCAAGAATGCACTACCCTCTTAATGGAGATCAGGGAATTAGGCAAATCTCTTAGCTCCTTGAACTCAGAGGATATTTGGCTCAGTCTCACAAATAAGTGGGAAAGATATGCCAAGTTGTTACAAAAGGGTGCAAGAAGAGCAATTTTTAGGATTAAATTAAACTAGGTCAACCACAGCGGACAGTGGGGAAACTTGCACTTTGCTATAGATGGACCAAAACAACCAGAGCAATACCTGCTATACGTCAAGTGCCAGGGACTCCTTTGGTTGTGAATTTCAAGGACATTGTGAATTCTTTTGGAGGATTCTATGCCGATCTATATAACTCTGAAGCCTCAGGTAAGCTGGAGGGCATCAGAGTTTTTTGGTGACTGCTAAATTACCTCAGATATCTGAGAGTCAGAAAGAGGCATTGGGTTGCCCTGTTACAACTGGGGAAGTCCTGCAGGCTGTCAAATCTAAAGTTAGACAAAGCACTGGGGCCTGATGACTTTTCATCAAATTTTTACAAGGCAGACAGGGCTGAAATTTACCCCATCCAGCAACCTTTTACAGTTGCAGTTTTGAACACGCCTACCTTGACCTAGCTCTTAAGGAAGCCATAATTACCCTAATCTCTGAGCCCGGCAAAGACCAAGAACTGCTAGGGAATTACCAGCCC
The DNA here is from genome assembly GCA_016271365.2 of Neoceratodus forsteri. Lineage (NCBI taxonomy): Eukaryota > Metazoa > Chordata > Ceratodontiformes > Ceratodontidae > Neoceratodus > Neoceratodus forsteri. Next base: position 811,124,709 of record CM028133.1, read on the forward strand.
ATCTATCTTTTAAACCTAGATGTTAAGATTCTAGCAAAGTATTGCCCAACAGAGACATCAACGTTTGGCAGCCCTTAATTGGACTCAACCTGGTGGGGTTTATGAAAGGTAGGCTGTTGTGAGACCACCCTAGGGAACTTAGATATCTCATCTCTGCTACTGGGGACTGCAGGACCCCTGCTGTTCTGGTTTCCCTGGACATAGAGAAAGCATTTCATGGAGTGGCTTGGGACTACCTGTTTGCTACTTTACAGGAATTTGGCTTTCTGCAAGTATTTATCAAGTGGGTAGAATTGCTATACTCTCTACCCATGGTGAGGGTGTGCTGTAATGGCCTTAAGTCACCAGCGTTTAAGTTAGGTAAGGGCACCCAGCAAGGCTGTACCCTTCCCCCTTTTTGTTTAATTTGTACTTGAAGCCTCTCACAAGGAACATTCGAGTGGATAATAGAGTCTCCAGGATTAAGACAAGGGAGCATAGGTATGCAGTCTCTACATATGTGGATGATATTCTGCTTCACCTGGAAGAACCATCAGATTCCCTTTCTGACATTTTTGAAATTCTTGAGAACGTTGCCACTATTGCAGGCTATAAACTTACCTAAAACAATTTTTATACCCCTTAATGTCTACACGCACACAAGACAGATGTCATGAAATGGGGAACTTGACCTCCCAGATCACTCACCTATCTTGGCATATAACTTCTCAGGGACAAGAAACTGATGCTGCATTGGGATATCACTCAGCTACTGTCAAAAATCAAAGGAGCTCTCTCTAGATGGTCCATTCTTCCCCTTACATTGTGGGCAAGAATTAATATAATTACAATGGACATTCTATCCCGGCTGCTTTACCCAATTAGTAGGTGCAGCTTGTTCTTACCAAAGACCTGGTTTATTAAGTTGAGATCTTTGCTCTCACCCTTTCTGTGGAAGAGTATGCCTCCAAGGAGGGCATACATGAAACTAGTACCAGTTAAAGCTAGGGGTGGTTTACAGCTTCCCCGAATTTTATTCCTATTACTTAGCCTCACATGCCTGCTGCTTTTATGGTGGAAAAGGATGTTCCATCTAGAGGGGAACTAGAAGTTTTAGCCCCAGATAAAAGGATAGAAACTTATCTTTGTAGCCATTATAATATTTCATTAGAAGTGATCACTAGCTGTAAGCTTTCTCAGATCCCAGCTGCCCTATTAAATTGTCTACTGGGGACCTGCATCCATGTCTGCAGGCAGTTATGTACCTTCCTTGGTAAAACCTGGAATATGATCTGCATCAAGCAGTTAGGTATAATCCAAATTACACTGCCGGGGATTATGAATGGGGATAAATTCCTACGTGGGGCTAATCTTTCCAGACTGGAATTTTTCACAGATGGGGAGGCCTCAATCCCCTCTGGTACTTTTCAGGGTAGGGAGACTGTTCAAAGGAGTGCAACCAAAATGGTGCAGGGTCTGCACCAGAAGACATATAAGGAGAGACTAAAGCAGCATAATATGTGTTCCCTTGAGGAAAGGAGAGAGGGGGGGGACATGACAGAAACTTTCAAGTATCTCAAGGGAATTAACAAAGTACAAGAGGGTAGCATCTTTCAGAAAAAGAGATGTGCAAGAACAAGGGGGCACAATTTGAAGATAGAGGGGGGATGGCTCAGAGGTAATGTTAGAAAGTATTTTTTCACAGAAAGGGTTGTGGATGCATGGAACAGCCTTCCTGAGGAGGTTGTGGAGTCGGGAACAGTGGGAGAATTCAAGAATGCATGGGACAGTCATAAGGCAATTCTAGTGGGGGGTAGGAGGAAGTAGGCTGTTGATTAACTAGAATCTGCAGCTTATCCATCAGGTAGAGAAATGGGCAGACTAGGTGGGCAAAGCAGGCCTTATCTGCTGTCAAATTCTATGTTTCTTTAATTCGGGAAACCTGCAGATCCTTCAATTCTTACAGCTACAGCATTTGATTTTGCACAAGCTGGGCCCTAGATCGTGGCCTGCATTACAATATGACAGTGGGGAGAACTTTGCAAGTATCATGAACAGAGGCATATCCCATATGCCATATCCCTTCTGTATCAACAACTGAGAGACTGGGCCTTCAACTCCCAAACCTGCAGTTGGCTTATTGGCAAAAAGAGTTTCCGGAGTTAGAGGACCCTCAGAATATCCATGAAGTTAGGCAGGTGGTGTACAAGTACATCAAGTTTGACCGGCCCAGGCTGGCTCAATATAAAATACTAAATAATATGCATCTTACCCCAGTCAGGTCAAGCTGTTTAAAATGAGTAAACTCCCAATAGACTTGTGCATCAACTTCCATCTCAATAGGGGCACATTTAAACATATCTTTTTGGACTGCCGAACAGTTAAAACTTTATGGGAAGATGCTCAAAACCACTTGGACCTCTTTCTCGGTCTGCAGGATGCTTTCAGTCCTGCTGTATTGTTTAACAGGCCTAGGGTTAGATAACCTAACTGGCCCCCAAGAATACCCAGTGGTGCTAATAGCAGCTATGGCCAAATGGGTGATTGCTAGGCAGTGGATGGATGGGCAGTCTCCCAGTTATAAAGAATGGCATGCCTCAATCCCAGAAGCTTTGCAAAAGGAGGAAATGTTTTGGCTAGTATGCACCACAGACTGAAGACTTTCACAACTAGATGGGAGTGGCTGCAAGTATTGCTACAGCTCCCCCACAGAACAATACTAGTGAGGATGAAGAGTAAGCATGTAGTGCCTCCCCCACCAAGTGCCCTGGCACTTCTTCATGACTAGTGGAATGATCTGATGGGAGTTGTATGGATGAGTGTGGTAACCTTTCTTTTACACCAACCTTTGGTATGGCATGGTTGCTGCCCATTTATGGTACAGACCCTCATCTCATACTTGTCATTTTACTTAATAACCCTTGATTGCTTTTTGTTTTCTCTTTAGATACAGTTGTTGCATGGTTCTGTTGTATTGATTGTCTTTGTGTATGAGTCTGATGTTGGATTTGTGGGTTTGGCTGTATGTATGTATTCTATGAAACCTCAAGTGCATTAAGTTTAAAAAGAAAAATAAAGAAGGTAATTGAACTGTTGAGCTGTCCTTCTGATGAGATATTACACTGGGGTGTCTTTTACCATCGGTTGTCATTGTCCCCCGGTGGAAGTTTAATGAACCCCTAGCATTTCCTGAAGAAAAGTAAGTTTTCCTAGTGTCATGCCAACATCCCCCCTGTCAATAAAACACGTATATGTAACCCCTCCTCCCAGGATGCACCTGGAAATGAGGTATCACAGCATAATGCACCATTCCTGGTCTAAAATTAGAAATAAATAAATATGCTATAAGACTTGTTGAGAAGTTGATCAGGCTTATTGATACTTGCAGAAATAGTTCAGTATATACACCCATTGTTTAACAAAGGTAAGATATTTCTGATCTAGACATAAGCAGAATTTATTGTGTGCATGTTGCATTAATGCTTTATTGAATTAACCAGTAATTGAATTACTCCCCTCCCCTTCCCAAATTCTGAGATTTTAGTAACAGGCTAAGCTATTGACCAAAACTGCAAAAAGATTCAGTCTGGCAATGCATTTCCTCTGGTTACTCTGTCTTTGCTTTCCAAATTAGACTCCTACTCTAGTGCTCTTGCTACCTCCCCCATTCCAATTCAACTGAATCCATTTCCCCAGACTACAGCGGTGCCGATCTCAATTGGCTTGCTGTCTGGACTCTTGGCCGCAACAACCCCCGCCCTTGTTGTCTCTCTCCTTTCCCATTGTGTGCAGTCACGCTTCACACCCCGATTTAACTTTTCTTTATCCCCTTTGTCTTGCCTGTATTTAAACTAATTCCCTGTCCTGTCTCTTTTAGCTCCCAAAGCCCTTGATCGGGCCGAATGCCACCTCTTCTCTGTGGCAGTGGCTGGAGAAGCAAGCCGGCTGCGCACCCTTTGACTGCCCGCATCGGAGCCATTGGAACTGGGTAAGCCCTCAGACTGCCTCGGGGAGCTACCTTGGAGCCCTGATTGGCTGAAGTCTGCTCCCGAACGTGGATGATTGGCTGCTGCCATACGGCTTTTGCCATGATTGGCCACCAGGGGATTCGACTCTCTGCGGCTGTTCTCCTCTTGCTCTTTTTGCCAGCTGTGTTTTTGTCCCACACCGCCCGCCCCAACCCTGGCCTCTATTAAATGCCCTTTCTGCAAGAGCTGGGGCAATACCCTTAAGCTGCCATTGGGTGACGCTCACTGGCCCCACCCAGCCTCTTTTTTCTTCACTCACTAGTCAGTCCTGCCTTCCTAAATTAACTCCCTCCTCCCTGGTTTTTGCTCCCTTACCACTGCTTCCTAGTAAGTGGCTTTGATTGTTTAGCAATGCCTCAAGAGGATTCCTTCCTGATTGTATGCTGCATTCTGTCATCCTACATAGTGTACTACACCTCAGTTGCCCACCTACACCAAGGCCAGTCCCCCCCGTTAGAGTGATACTCAACTCAGCTATCACAAAACAACACATGGCACCACACCGTGGGGATGACCGCCCCTCTGCCTCACTTATCTATTCACCAAGCAGTACACAGCATATGTAGCAGAGCACCCATTGAACCTTAAGGTCAAAACTCTAGTACTTGAGCTCTCTACAACAAATTATCCTAGCGGCCATGTCTTATCCACCACAAAACATACCTACACCAAACGTAACAATATGCGTTTACTCTCTAGATTAACCCATTTCCTCAAGAAACTTCTACTGCTCCTCCTACTTTGTTCTGGAAATGTTGAGCTAAACCCAGGCCCACCCACTTCTCTGAACTCCCCGGAGGCTCTCCCTCAATACAAGGGCATCAGCTTCTTCCACGCGGATGTCCATAGCTTGATTAAAAAGCTTGACCTGATCCAAACTTGGATTCTTCACGCATCACCTGACTGCCTTATGATTTTGGAATCCTGGCTTAGATCCACAACCCCAGACAAAGCTGTTAACTTGGTAGGCTACAGCACCTTCCGATGTGATAGACTAGCCGGGGGCCTAATCTATGCTAAGAGTAAATTCTCTGTCACAGTTGTAGACTGAACATCCAAAGCTAAAGAATTTGAATGCCTAGCTTTAAAATTAACACTCGCCAATGACAAGGCACCCTTCACTGTCGCATGCTACCGACTGCACTCTGCCGGCACAGCCCTCCTACCTCATCTCCAAGGCTTGATTGACTCAGCAAACTCTGAGTGCATTCTTATGGGGGATCTCAACCTAAATTGGAATGACGACAGCTCCAAGAAGCTTAAAGACCTCTGTGATGCATGTGGGCTCTCACAAATAACTCCTGCACCCACCAGACCTAACAGAAAGAATCCTAATCGAAGCACCCTGCTGGACCTCATGCTAGTTAATAAACCACACAATATTATGCACACTGGGTGTTTTTCAGTGACATAAGTGATCACTGCATCATTGCCTGCATTAGACACTCTCCTCAGCTAAGGTCAGCCCCTAATACTAAATTGAAGAGATACTTGAAAAGACTCTGCCTAAACACATTCCTGCAGAATCTGGGCAACATTGTTTGGCAGAACTTTTACCTAGCCTCATCCGTCAACGAGGCTTTCAACATCTTCCACAAACTACTAAAGGATTTACTAGACAAGCACACCCCCCCAAAGGCTCTTCAAGTCCAAAATCAGACCACCTGGCTGGTTCTCCCCATTACTGAAAAAAACTCTTAAGGATAGAGACCTCCTTTGGAAAAATGCCAGGAAATCTCATTCAGAAGCCAACTGGCTTGTTTTTCGTGCCACCAGAAACACCTGCACTAAACTTATTAGATCTGAAAAAGCCAGCTATTTCCAAGCTACTCTGGAAGATCATAAAAACAATGCTGACAAGTTCTGGAACATCCTCAAAGAGGTTGAAGGCCACACCACTGTAGCCTCCCTCCCCACCAAAATAGCATCTGGGGACAATGTCTTTACTGACAAAGCTGAGATCCTAAAACACCTCAACGATCATTTTGCTACTGTGGGGCAAGCCTTCGACACTTCCCCAATCAGCAAACTGAGTCCACACGGGGACATCACTGTTGACACTAGACCCAATGCTAACACTAATCAGTGTCACTCCGCTGCCTTCAGCTTCTGACCTGTTACCTTCAAGCAAGTTGAGGACCTTCTATTGGTGCTGGATACAAAAAAGAGTGCTAGTGTAGACAACATCGAACTCTTCTTCCTAAAAATTGGTTACCGTCACCTGACCACTCCATTACCCAACTATTTAACTCCTCCCTAATGCAGGACATGCTACCCAATCTATGGAAAACTGCATGCATCATACCCTTGTTCAAATCCGGGGACCTGAATGACATGAACAACTAACGGCCAATCTCCCTACTACCCACTCTCTCAAAATTACTTGAAAAAATTGACACCCAAATCAGGGAGCACCTGGACTTGCAAAATCTTCTAAACACCACTCAATCAGGTTTTAGAGCTAAGCATAGTACTGTTTCTGCCCTTACTAAATTACCACAGACTGGCAAATGGCCTTAGACTCCAAGAAGTATGTGTTTGCTCTTTTACTTGACCTCAGTAAGGCCTTCAACATGGTGGATCACAACATTATGCTTAATGCTTTGAGTGACATTGGTCTCGACAGTGCCGCCATTAAATAGTTCACCTGCTACCTTACTAACAGATATCAGCAAGTCAAAGCCTTAGGAGACCTGTCTCCTCTAAAACCATTTCTACGAGGTGTCCCCCAAGGCTCCTTCTTGGGACCAATCTTATTTGCAATCTGCATCAACAATCTTGATTCACATCTGTGCACAGCTAATGTACACCTATTTGCAGATGACACTGTCCTCTACAGTGTCAACCCCACTCTGGACTTGGCATATAAGGACTTACAGCAAGACTTTATCACTCTCCAGTATAATCTAATTAAACATAAGCTCCTACTCAATGCTAAAAAGACTAAAGCCATGATTATCTCACCTAAGGCAGCCCCTGGCTCCTCTTGTAATCACAAGATCCTAACTCTACTCGGCGAACCCCTTGAAACTGTGGACAACTTTAAATACCTGGGGTTCTGGCTAGACAATAAACTTAACTTTCTATTTCACCTGAATGAGGTCACCAAAAAACTAAGACAATGCTTAGGCATATTCTACCGCATCAAACACCTCCTCACCAAAGATGCCAAGAAGAGGCTAGTGCAATCTACATTCATGCCACTCCTGGACTATGCCAACTTCCTGTATGATAACTGTCCCTCCTCAGCACTTAGTAAGCTTGACACCCTGTACCACAGGGCCTTGAGGTTCATCCTTAACCTACCTTCTTGCACCCATCATTGTTTGCTTTACCGTGAGCTGGGATGGTCCTCCCTCCCTACAAGGAGGAAAAGAAATGCTCTTCTCTGGCTCTACAGAGCACTGTCTGATAAGCTCCCGGTGTACATTTTGAGCATCTTTGAGCGTGCCAAGGGTGCATACAGCTTGAGATGCTTCTCCTTACTTTGCCTTCAGACACCAAGAGTAAAAACATCTTATGGCTCAGCTGCACTCACTTTCTCCTTCCCTTCCCTATGGAATACCATGCAAAGCTTTCTAAAACTTTATACCCTTCCTGGTCCATTCACCTTGAAAGCAAAGTTAACTGAATAACTGAAAGAAACCTGCAGCTGCTTTAGGTGACCTAGCTTCCACAACCGCCAATATTTTTTGCATTTATTCTGGCACTTCGTTTGCCTAGATCCCTAGTTAGGGAACTCCCAGTACTTGTCCCTCCCTTCTCCTTTTCACTCTCTCTCTCTCTCTCCTTACTTTCTCTCTCTCCTCTCTCTCCCTTCCCTCTCTCCCTCCCCCCCCCCTCTCTCTCTCTCTCTCTCTCTCTCTTTCACTCTCGTCTATCTTACTTTGGCCTGGTATATACATACATGCTAATAATTCTTATTGTGATGTCTTTGCTAACTGCGTGTAATATTGTCATCTGGTATTTTATGACATGTATGACCTTCCCCACGTAGTCTTGTGCTTGTCTACCTATGCCTGTAAACTGGTAATGTCCAGGACCACCTTGAAAATGAGCTTGCTCAATGGTGTCTACATCTGGTTAAATAAAGTTTGATTGATTGATTGATTGATTGATTGATTTCTGTTGGACCACCAGGTAGTCCCATTTAATATCATGTTGTCAGGATAGCTACATCTGTGGCACATTTTTCTCTGGGCCAGAAGATTGTAGGTTCTAGTCCTACATTGGGACTTGGGAACCAGCCCCAAATGCTAGCACTCCAGTGCAGTACTAGGTGGAGCTGTACTAGTGGATCCTTTGCCAGTCTCTGATGCTGCCTTTATGGGTGACTAGATGGAAGTCAAAACCCCATTTCAATTTTTGTAAATGTAGGGGGAATTGTCCCCATGTGTTCAGACCAACATTCTCTTTCCCATAATTGAGGTTCAGGCAGCTGGCTATGGCTGTGTGTGGGTGTTTATGAGCGGAATGGCTGCTACATGTTTACAGTCACTATATTATAGGTCTCTTTTATTGCTTTTAAAATGCTTTGAGAATACAGTGTATATGAAAAGCACTATTAAAATGCAAGTTGTTTTTCAGTTTATTTTTTGTGTTTAACTACGCTTTTTCATACTAACTACGTGTATTCACAATGACATGAAAACAGAGCTTCTCAGTTTCCAGGATTTGGCCTGCGCTGGCTGTTTTTCTTCACCAGAAATTAACCCCACATTGTTATACCTACATTATACTTTTCAGAATGATTTTGTTTTAAAATAGTACAGTAGACTTCAGGTTTGCCAAAGGAATTCAGTGCACCAAACATAAAATAAATGCATTTAAAAGATTGTACTTTGCATGACGAACGTTACTGCATGTAAAGAGTGCTGGCTGAACACAAAGAGGGAGCTCCTGATCTTCTGTGTGAGAAAAAAAGCAACTACTTCTGTTTATTTGAAATTAAGTAAAATTTGTTTTTAACAAATTGAAAGGATGCATTGTAATAATGATTGGATTTTTAATGTGTCTACCATTGTTATTGTGCCTGTAAAGTACTATATTAAAATGCTATATCCTTACATAATCTACAGTGCATTATTTTGATTTTGGCATAGCATGTACCATGGTACTGTAGTTAATTTTGCAAAAGCATTCAAAAGGTACTTCTTTGATATACATGATACTCAATGGGAACAATAGTTCTTTCTTATCTGCCTGTAATTATTATCAGTCAACTATAGTCTCTGTATTTGCATCAGCAATGTATTTGGATAATCAATCCTCAAAGTTGCTAAAATGTTGAAATGGAAAACAAATGTCCAGGATCTCTATAGCATGTTACAAATGCAGCTTACAGGCAGTGCCATTAGCTACTGAGCAAGCTTTTCAAGAGTAGTTCAGCCAATCATAGTGATGTTGAAATAAAGAACAAGTTGGTACGCATTAGTAAAGCAGATTCCCAAACTGTCTTTACATTGTGGATACATACGATACTTTTTTTTAATTGTGAAACTTTTTATAAGTCTCTGAATTGGAAATCCACATATGTAACTATTTATACTCGATGGCCCTTTCTGTCTGCTTTGCAGTGTCCACATCTCATATTTTTGTTTTGCATAACCACTGCATCAAAACGTGTTCAAGCAAGGCATGGCATACATTGGATAAAATTCTTAGCTGCTCTTCTTTCTGTTTATCTGTGGAGATTGTCCATGTAGATGGCACTTTAGAAAATGAGAAGGGGATATTCCAGGTTTCCTGGCCAACATTTCCTTTCTTAAGTTGTATGACTGTTTGTGGATGTTGTAAAATGTCTAATAGTCGCTGTTTTTTTTTTGGCATACAGTTTTTGCACTTGTGGTATGTAACTAATACTTTTTGGGGGTTTTGTCAGGCATGAACCTTAATGTCCTGTCTTGATGTGTTTGGCAAATAATTAGCCTGCAAATGCTTTGCGATACATTATGTATGAAAGCCTTTTACAGGCACCGTCTAAAACTAAAGTGAAGGAAATTAAGGAATAGATCTAGTGACATATGATGTTATCCATTACTTTAACACAGGACTGAATTTACACTGTTATAGGCTTTGTGCACAGCAGTAACCATGGTCCCCTTACAGCGCTGCCCCAGTGAGGTGGCATGGCAGTGCCCCCGAACGTGTTCCATGAACAGTTTTTTAACAGAAGGAACGAGGCGCTTCTCTTTGACTGTTCCTCATGGGTCTGTCCTATTTTATGCTGTGAGGGAATCACATGCTAATCTTGAACCTAAAAATACATCCACTTTTTTTTTTTACTTCCAATACACACGCATGCACAAACATATGCACATACATACATACATACACCAGACAAAAGTACTTTACACAAGCATTAAAGTCTGGCCAGAAAATACACGACAGAAATCCCCTTAATTAAGCTTAGTTTCCTGCAACAGTAGTCAAATTATCCCTTGTAGCTGTTGTGCCATATGTCGAAAAGCAGATCCAGTCCACCCCCCCCCCCGAAGTACATTGTGATATGGTGTATAGTCAATGTAGTCAGGAGAAAAGCTATTGAAGCTGCTTTGGCACAGAATATATGTATATTTTTATAATAAAGGTAAAGTTTTTTAATCTTATTTATCTGGAATGTACTTGTACTGTAAATAACTACTTATAAATGACATTTTTAACCTTTTTTTCCATTTGAAGTTTGTTGACTGGGTAGGACCCAGGAGCATTAGATGCCCATTTTCATGGGTGACCCAGAGATGTAAACAAAAACAACAGTACAGGAAAAGTATGCGGTACATCAGAGTACAGAGTAATCAGGCAGGAATACGCTTGCATATTGACAATATAATATATTGGTACTTGCGTAGCATTACACTTGCACATTGACAATACAGTATGTCAGTAATCAGGTAGCATTACACTTGCACACTGACAGAGCCATTCAGTATTTTCTAACACCATTTTAAATGTATTCTGGGACTTGATAGAGTGTAGTGAAGCATGTAAATTATTTTGGCATCTAATGACTCTGAATATATAAATAGCAATGATCTAGGGAGGAATGGTAGTGGTGGGGTCTTCTGAACTGAGTGTAAACAGATCCAGTTCATTACAAATCAGTGTTAGGGCTAGCATCAGCCAAGAATAGCAATCTAATAGGACCTATTAGGAAACATCAAAAATTTATGCGGGTGAAATAATATTGAGTAAATTGAAAGAAACACGGCCAAGGTGTTTATAAAGAGATCAGTGATGTGAAAACCTGAGGCTGGAGGTAACAAATCTTTTTTTTGGTTTTTACTTTAACAAGTTTATTAACATTTTCAAAAAGAAGGCAAAGCAACAGTGCTTCAGAAAAAGTAACATGCAACACAAGCAACAGCAACTATTCTCTATACAGAACTAGTTTTGTAACACTTTTAGAACAAAAGAACAATAAATTACCTAAATACAAAACAACTTGGGTATCTACGGAAACAGTATAATGGATTTATGAAAAATAGTTACTTAAATTAATAATCGAGGACTATATTGCCAACAAATAAACAAAGCCAGCTGTGCTGTGATGACTTAACCAGATAAACGTAAAACAGTTCTCTTCTAAGTAAAGCATTATTCTGTTATTTACTACTCAGAAAGAACAGAAATGGGTACCATACCTTGTTAAAATAGTTTGATTTTCCCAGTACCCCAAGTGATATTCTTTCATTATTTATAATCTAAAGGCATTTTTATTTGGGATGCTCATTCTGTGACAGAGTTTTATTCCACTGGGACTCTTGTGGAGTGGATTGCCTTTACATTCAGTGATCTGTATCACAACGAGTGGTACAGATCAACTGCAATGTTACACTTTTTTTGCCATGTATATGCCATCCGGTCCGAAACAGCCAAGAGAACGTGGGATTTCCTGCTGTCCTGGCACTGAAATGAGTGGTAGGGCACTGTTACATGACTAGGTAGAACAGAACAACATTCCATGAACCCAGGAAGGCAGAGAATGTGGAATTGGTGATTGTTCAGTTCTCTTGTGGAACCGATCGCCTGTATACAGCAGAAAGGTAACATTGCAGTTGATCTGTATCGCTCATTGTGATACAGATCTCTGTGTGTAAAAACACCTTAACTCATCTTCAAACTCCATTCCTGAAAAGAGGGAGGGAGGCGGGACTTCCAGTGGGTCAGAAGTAGCCTCTTAACTGCTAAGGCTGCTGCCCAAATGCGTTCTCTTTGTTCTCTCGACAGTAAAATACTTTCTGTGCTAATGCCTAATACCAGGAATTTAGGGGAAAATGGGACTGGTGTTTGAGTAACTGATTCACAGACCTGATGGACTTTGTACCAGAGGTTGGTTATTAGGAGGCAGCTCCTAAGCATATGCAATAAATCTGCATGTTTTTCTTGGCATTACCAACATGCCCCATCAGGGAGAAAACCCACGGACTCTAGTCTCAAGGGAGAATAGTAGTAGTAGTAGTTATAATGTAAAATTTTAAACTGCACTGCTTTGCCCTGAAATCTCTCTGCTACCTCTATAAGCATTCTCCCATGAAGAGGATCACTCTGTATCAGATGTGTTTTCCTTTGGTTCCCTCACTGAACGAGTAAGAAGAAAGTGATCCAATGAATTTAACAAAAGTTTGTAAGCAAGTCCTGCCCTTTTTCTCATGTTAGTCAGGTTATAGACTTGGGTTCACTCTTTGTGTTCTGGCAAAAGTAGGGAAGGGCTTAGGAGTAAGTCTTAAAGTGACTTTCTTGATTGTAAACAGAGGGCAAACTGGAATCTGTGCAGGGTAAATTTAATTTTAAGAGTTTCAGTGGGCAAAAGCCTGCCGTCTGAGTCTAGCAGATCATCCAAGTTAATGATTCCCTTGGCTCCCCATCCCAGATCCTCCAATGGTCTACTGATATAAGTAAATTCTGGATTATTCCAAATTGTCATCAAATGCCTAGGTAATTCCTGGCTAAGTAGTGCAGACTGCATTTATTTTATAACGAGGATGGCTGAGGAAATATAAACATCCTTTAGATTTGGAGACAGAGGAATAAATAAAAGTAGCATAATTTGTGAGGGGTCACTATTTGGCCTTTAGTTCTTAATCATAGGGGGGAGTTTTGTCAAAGTAAAACACTGCTTGCTTAAATTGAAAAGCCAGGTGATATTTCTCCCGATGTAGCAGGCCAAAGCCTCCTTCAGTATGAGGAGCTATTAGTTTACTGATGGATTGTCTCGGTGTGCAGCCACCCCAGAGGAAATTTTGAGTAATGGTTTGGAGCTTAAAGGAAAAGCACTTTTCTATCCTGATGGAAAGATTCTGAAAAAAGTAAAATAGTTTTGGGGCTATCATCATTTTTTAATTGAGTTGATCCTGACCCAAATAGAGAGGTTCAACTTTTGCCACTTTTGGAGATTATCACTAATATCCTTAGGAAAGGGGGTTAGATTGAGTTTGACTAGTTTATTTAACTGTCTTGGTTTTTTGGTGCCAAGATAAATCGTATTATCTTTACACCAAGGTACAGAGTTCAGCTTAGCCAATACCCTATCTGGCTTTCATATGTTTGTTTAGGGCCATTATCTGTTTTTTTTTCCAATTGATTTCAAGCACTGAAAGCAGAGCAAATGCAACTAAAATGTTATCTAGTGCATGGACAGAAGGGGCTGGATTGAAGACTATGAGCAGCAGATCATCTGCATAAGCATATATCTTATTTATAGTTATCCCTGTTTTATTCCCTGGATTAAAGGATTTGCAGAAATGTTTCTAGTAAAGGGTTCAATGGCCAGGATGATCAGGGAAGGAAGACAAGAGGTACCTGCACTCAAAAACAACTCAAGTGCCAGCTTTGCACGTTCCATGATGAAGGATTCACTCTTGAAGCACTGGGGCAAGTATTGACCAGTGGATATGTCTGTGCTCCTTTTTTTGTCTGTATTTTGCAATAAAGCATTTGAAAATCTCAAAGAAAACTGGTGCTTGAGTCATTTTCAAGTGCAGGTACCTCCTGACTTCTTGTTTGATTTCAGCTAGCCACCCCTACCTGCACTGTCCCTATTGCTATGATTCATAGTCCATGTTTGGAGGTTTTCAGTAGGCAAAGAGAAAGGGGACAGCCTTGTCTGGAGCCTCTGCCTAATAGGAATTGCTTAGAGATATGGCCTTTTGTTATGACCCTTGCCCTGGGAGATTTGTATAGGGGTTTGACCCATGAAATAAAGTTTTCCCCCAGATTTGAATCTGGCTAAAATTTGGTATAAGTATTTCCACTCTAGGGAGTTGAAGGCTTTAAAGAAGTCAAGGGCCAGTACCACTGTGGGGTATCGTAGTTTGTTTGATTTCCAAATTACATGACAAAGCTTTCTTACATTCTCCTAGCCATTTCTCCCTGGATCAAAACCTGTCTACTTACTTCCCAAAAGTTTGTGGATAAGATGTATGAGCCTATTTGCTAGTATCTTAGCCAGGATTTTATAATCAACATTTAAAAGTGAAATAGGCCTATAGCTCTCGCACAGCATAGGATCTATATTATCTTTTAGTATTAAAGAAATGTAGACCTGGCTCATTGATTCAGAGAGGGCTCCTGCGATGAGAGAGTTAGTAAGGAACCTCAATAAATATCTTTGTGAGGTTGGGTTTAAAGTTTTATAAAATTCCCCTGAAAACCATCAGGCCCTAGAGTTTTATTGAAGGGAAGCGCTCTTGTTGCCTTCAAAAATTCCTCCCATGAAATAGGACTGTTAAGTGAGATTTTGTAAGATTCAGGAAGTCTAGGGTGCTCTAACAGGGCAAGGAAGGCTTCTGAGTTAACACTCAGATTCTGGGTTTTTCTTTGGTAAAGCTTTACACAAAAGTTTTCAAATGCATTGTTAATTTCTGCATTAGAAACTATAATTTTATTTTGGCCATTCAGTATGCTTGCTACAATATTTTGCCCTAGTCTCTTTTTCAGTCTATAGGCAAGCAGTTTCTTAGCTTTTTCACTGGCTTCCCAAAAGGCCTGCTTAGTCCTGAACAGGACATATTCTGCCCTGGTGGAGTATATTTTATTGATGTCAACTGGGGTACCTCTGCTGTACAGGACCACACAGGCTGCTGCACTCATTTTGTGCCCTGCTAGGACCTGTGTCTTAGAAGACACAAAACAGTATGGAAGAAACTCCAAACCATCATCCTTCAAGAATACCTGACAGCTTTCAGTTACATTTTTAAAGTTTTCACAAATATGTTACAAGCTGTTTTAAAGACACTACTTCTGGAAAGATAGCACACTGTACATAGAAGTACAGATCTAATTCTTGGTTAAAGTAAAAATTTGATGTCATTATGTTAGGGAAACACTTTACATTTTAAGGACTGTTTTCTCTTTATAAATGGTCATATAGGGCTTGTGGTTGAACAGAGTCTTAAGTCATCCCCCACCCACAGAGCTTGCTGATATAATGGCAACCAAGAAGGCTACTTTATAGTACACAATGAAGTTAGGACATAAGGACATAGGTTCTGTTTATCCTGTGGTTGTTGTAAGTGGAATTTATGTACAGTATGTATGTATGTATGTGTTTGTTTATTTCAAATGTTTTACCAGGAAAAACATACTGAGCTGGCAACAGCTCATTTCAAGATGCATCCTGGGGAGAGGGTGGAGGGGAGAGTGCAACAAATAAGTTACAAAAATATGCAAATAAGCACCAACAAAATGAACAAACTGTTCAGGGCAAAGTATCCGAGGAGTATACAATGCAGTAAAGTGCAGAAGGCAACATTTAGTAGGGTGAACAAGGCAATGCTGAGATCAGACTGTGGGAAAGGCCAGAATCTAGCAGGGGGGAGAAGGGGAAGCTGCAATAGGGTATGTGCAGGCTGAAGCAGGAGTGTAGGTTTGGGCAGCTGCAAGAGTGAGTAGTAAAGTCCTGTGCAAGAGATTTGAGTGAGTGGGAGGAAGGAGCAGTATGGCTGGTTGGGGAGAGAGAACCCCAGAGTTTGGGGAAACAGATGGAGAAAGCAGCTTGACAGTGCAAGAGAGTCAGGGCCAGTATTGCAAATGGTGTAGGAGGTAGTGTGGAGGAGTGGGGAGACAGGAGGGATGTGAGTTAAGAGGGAAAGGTGCCAAGCCAGAATTTGGAGATGCAAAAAGTGCAATGGGCGAGGCACCTGGCATCAAGGGAGGGAGGGAGAGGGAGGAGTACTGTGAACAGTGGTGAATCCAAGGGGGACATTCTAGGGCAGAGCAGCAGAAGGAGTGATGGAGGGGGTCCAGTCTGGTTAAGTTAAACTTGAAGATGCCACCATAGTTGAAGATGGGAAGAATCATCTTTGTGATGATATCTTCTTGGGCAGGAAGCAGGATACTCCCTTTATTCTTATAAAGTGCACTAAGTTTGGGGTTCAGCTTCTGGTGGATGACATCCAAATGTAAAGAAATCGAGATGACATCAATCACTGCACCATCAAAGGCATGGGAGGGGGAGGGTGAGCCTAGCAAGCCTTTGCCATTCGACAGTGGTCATAGAGACCATTTTCATGGCATCGAGGAACGGCCTATTTGGCCCAGGACCAGTGCTGGATGTTGCTGAAGTCCACCTGGAGCTCGGCCATGAGGTCAGGGACAGTGTAGCCAGAGGCATAGAATACCATGTCATCTGCATACATATGAATGGATGTGGAAGATTGAGCAGCAGGGCAGTCTTTCAAGAAAATGAAGAAAAGGAACTGCACCAAGGACAGACATTTGGCGCATGCCTGAGCAGATAGGGCATGGTGGAATAAGGAATCTCTAATCTGGACAGCTTGAGACTTCCTTTCAAGGTAGGAGTGGAAATGCTCAGCTGAGAAGAAGGCAGAGAGCCCTGCTGTCTTAAGCTTGTCCATGAGAATGGGGTGGGCAACAGTGTTGAAAGCTTTGGCCAAGCTGACAGAGATAGAGGAAGTGACCAGGCCCTGATTCTTGCTGGATAGGGTGACATCAGTGAGTCACAGAAGGAAGGTGGATTTGGAGTGGGACTTCCTAAAACCAAACTGGTACAGAGAGAAGAAGGAGGATGAATCAAGGGAAAGGGGAGAGTTGGGAGAATACACAGTGTTCCTGGAGTTTAGCCAGAGTGTGGAAGAGGGAGACTGGGGAGTATTTTCCAGGGAGGAGGGTTCACCCTCTTTGGGAATGAAGGTGACTGTAGCCTGTTTCCATGTATCAGGGACAGAGGCTAGGAAGAAGGAGAGAGATTGAGAAGGTAGGTGGTGGGGAGAACAATAACTTTATTGCATCAGTAAGGGTTTTTACTAATGTGACAAAAGCAGGAAAATGAGGTGTTAGGGTTTCCAACCATAACACCCCACTACCACCATGCAGACACTGACGGGCATTTGGGGGTGTGCCTTGGGGTAGTCAGTCCTAATGCTTAGCCCATTTCTCCCCCACCCTGCAGACACTGACCAGCATCAGGGGTGTGCCTTGGGGTCATCAGCCATAATGCTCACCCCATTCTCCTATACTGTACTCATCTCAGCTTATTTACTTATGGAATGGGGTGAGTGTTAGCGCTGATGACCCCAGGGCACACCCCTGATGCTTGTCAGTGTCTGCAGGGTGGGGGGCTGGAATGGTTCGAGTATTAGAACTGACAACCCCAAGGAACATCACAAACGCCTGTCAGTGTCTGCAGGGTGGGGGGTGGGAGTGGGCTGTTAGGGTTGGAAACCCTAACACCTCCTTTCCCTGCTTTTGTCACGTTAGTAAAAACCCTAACTGATAGAAACATAGACTTTGACAGTAGATAAGGACTGCTTGGCTCACCCAGTCTGCCCATTTCCCTAACTATAGGATAAGCTGCAGATCCTAGTTAACCAACAGCCTACTTCCTCTTACCCCCCACTATATAGAAACGTAGACTTTAATGGCAGATTAGGACTGCTTAAACATTAACAAAGTTTTTTACAAAAAAATATATATATATATATATATATATAAACATAGAAACATAGAATGTGAGGCAGATAAGGACCGCTTGGCCCACCTAGTCTGCCCATTTTCCTACCTAACAGATAAGTTTCAGATCCTAGTTAACCAACAGCCTACTTCCTCCTACCCCCCACTATATAGAAACATAGACTTTGATGGCAGATTAGGACTGCTTAAACATTAACAACATTTTTTTTACAATGAAAAAAAAAAATTATATTGCAAAAAACTGTGTTAATGTATCAGTTAGGGTTAAAGTGACAAAAGTAGGGAAATGTGGCATTAGGGTTTACAACCCTAGCACCCCATTCCCCACCCTGCACAGACCCACAGCCGGAGGGGCACATCTTGGGCCTAAGAACCCTAACACTCCCCCCATTCCTTTAGAAAATAATGTGACATGGTTACAGCATAGGAGAATGGGGTGAGCGTTAGCATGTGTTAGGTAGGCTGTGTTGAAAATTGGGTGTAAAAATTCAAAAAAATTTCAACGTTATGAGCCTCAGTTCAAAACACCATTGACAGCCATTATATGGTGCTTACCTTGATTCTTTGCTGTTTGGCTTTGAAGAGTGCAGATGTGTCCTGGTCCACAGAAGATGACAGCCCTCAACCTCTAGTGGTAAGTATAGGGTGTAGGGTGTTGGGTGCTTGGTGGAAGGGTCAGGATGGGGGAGGGGGCGATGGGGACAACAGGGGACCATTTTCTTTTTTTCAGGTTAAAAAAAGACACTGGGGGACTGGTTTCTTTTTTTCAAGGAAACATACATAACATGAAGATTTCAGGACATTGGGGGTGGGCTCTCCAGTATCCCAAACTACTTGGGGGTAGGGGATTAAATGCTGACATGGGGATTGGGCCTCCTGATGTTGGCACATCAATAAAACAACAGGCTGCAGGACAGGGGTTATCCGACAGCGGGGGGTGGGCACCCCGGTGTTGGAATATATAAATTAAATAACAAAGCGAAGCAGGGGGTGGTGATCAGAGGGTGGGGGGCCACCAGACACCATGGAATGGGTTGGAGACAGTGATCAGGGAGTGAGGGGTTCTGCTAAACACCAGGGAAAATGGGGCTGAAGGCTCCTCTCGCTAAGCTGGGCACCAGGGATTTCAGGTGACCAGAAAAGGTATTTCTGACCATTATTTTAAAAAACAAAGGTCAGACTCTAACTAAACGGGGGCCATTTACCTAGATTCTGGTGTTTGATTTTTAAAATGACAAAATTTGTATGTATTTCACAGGTTTTTTACTTAATGGAAAAAAAATAAGATGGCTTGCGAAAAAGGATTTTTCCTCATGAAAAATGTCTCGCAAGACTCAATCCTTTTTCTCAAGATCTAATCCTTTTTCACAAAAAATACAGCTATCCTGAAAAATGAACTTCCCATAGGCTAGAATGAGAACTTAATAACTTCGTAACAGATCAATATTATTGCACCAAATGTTCACTATCTGTTCTGCTACCAAAATTCTTTCTACCCTACAAAAATCATGCTAAAATTCCACACCATCTGGCCACAAGGTGAGGAGGAAAAAACTGCAAAAAGGGGAACTTTTTATTTTATTCACTAACTGGATCTCAGAGTCTGTACATCGGACCAGAATGAAACTTGTCACATCAAGAGATCTATCCCATAGGACAGCGTTATTAAAGTGCAAAATTTGAGGTTAAACATTAAACAGGCTACTGAATCCTAACTATAAGAGCATGGCCATGCCCCTACATTATATAATGCATGGTTGGACCCTTGTCCCCATCGAAAAAGTCATCATATATTTCACCATATATGATGGTAGCCAATTAGCGTATTATGATGGCAATTAGCTAATTACACCATATTAATATGTTATTAACACTATGGCTAGCAGTGGAACCAGTGAACCAGAGGAGTGGCTATCTCTGCAAAGCGGTGTGCAAAAGATGGAGATTAGTGTCCAAAAGGTGGATAAGCAGAAAAGGGGCAAAATTCAGCAGAAGGGCAGACAGCAAGGAGAACCAGGGATAAATGAGAACCAAGGAAGGGGCTGGAGTAGAACAGTGAAGCAGACTAGGGAGGTCAAATCATGAAAGCCATGTGTGCAAATGCCAGGAGCCTTAGCAACAAGATGGATCTAGAGGCTGTCATGGTACAGTCAGACCTGGACATTGTGGCCATCACTGAAACCTGGTGTAATGTTAACCATGACTGGAGATGGCCATACCTGCTACAACATATTCAGAGAGGCAGAGCAGGCAGGAAGGAGGAGGAGTGGCACTGTATGTGAAAAATGACATAAGGGCCACAGAGATCCAGGAGGAACAAAATGGGGAGAGATACTGTGGGTTAAGCTAGAAAGGAAAGCAGGGGCCAGCCATCCGCACAGGTGTGGTCTATAGACCACCAGCCCAGGAGGAAGAAACAGATAGGGAGCTGATGCTAGCCATCCAAAGGATGGCAGACAAAGGTGAGTAGTACTGGTTGGAGACTTCAATATTCCAGGCGTGGACTGGAGCATCCCAGCAGCAGCATCAACTAAGGAGATTTATCCTGGACTCCCTTCAGGTGCCTTCCTCAAGCAACTGGTCATGGAACCAACTCGGCAGAAGGCAATACTGGACCTTCTGCTCACAAACAGGGACAGTGTGATGGGGTTAACAGTGGGGAGCACCTGGGTAACAGTGACCACCAGTCATTGTGGTTTGAAATCACAGAAGAGCAGAACACCACATAAAACACGTTATCCTGGATTTTAGGGGCAGACTTTGGGAAAATGGGGAAATACTTGAAAGAGGCATTAAGGGAATGGGACAGGAATCAGGGGTTGAGGAACAGTGGGCAGTATTTAAAATGGGGATTATAAGAACAACAGAATTATGCATTAAGCAGGTTAGCAAGAGGAAAAAGAAGGAGACCATTATGGTTTTCCAAAGAGGTAGTAAAGAAAGTGAAAGCCAAAAGATAGCATTCAGGCAATACAAAAGACACAGGCAGAAGGGATGGGAGAAGTACCAGGAGAAACAAAGGAGGCAGGAAGTCAGTAAAGGAAGCCAAAGCTCAGACAGAAGAACACATTGCAAAATCAGTGGTTAAAGGGACAAAAGCTTTTACAGGTACATAAGTGAAAAAGAAAGAAAGACAAGGGAGGCTCGTGAAACTGAAGGGGGAGGATGGGAGTGGCGTGGAGGATGACAACAGTAAAGCTGACTCTGAACAGGTATTTCTGCTTAGTCTTTACTGAGGAAGAGGGGTAATGGGTCTGAAGGAGTACAAGGGTGAGAATGGTGCAGAAATGGACACAAGTCCCTTTACACGAGAAAGGGTCCTGAAGGAACCGGAAGTAATAAGAGTTGACAAAGCAATGGGGCCAGATGGGTGCACCCAGGTCCTTAAAGAACTAAGATAGGTGGTGGCTGAACCTCTGGCTATCCTGTTTAGCCAATCACTGGAAACAGGGGAGGTACCCAAAGACTGGAGGACAGCAGATGTGGTCCCCTTATACAAAAGCGGGAACAAAGAGGAAGCAGGGAACTACAGACCAGTCAGCCTCACCTCAGTAGTGGGAAAGATCATGGAAGCACTTCTGGAGGAGAGATTGGTGGAACATCTGGTTGTCAATGGACTACAGGACCCAAGGCAGCATGGTTTCACCAGGGGGAAGTCATGTCAGACCAGTCTCATTGAATTTTTTGACTGGGTGACTAGGGAGGTGGATCAGGGGAGGGCAGTGGACATGGCCTATCTGGACTTCAGCAAGGCCTTTGACACTGTGCCACATAGAAGACTATTACACAAACTGGGGAATATGGGTGTGGGCAGGACAGTAGTGTGGTGGGTAGGTAACTGGCTGGGTGGCAGGACACAGAGGGTGGTGGTAAATGGCTGTCCTCCACAGAGGAAGAGTGATCAGTGGATTACCACAGGGATCAGTCTGGGACCGGTCCTATTCAACATCTTCATCAGTGACATTCATGGGATCTAGAGGCAGAATTTCACTGTTACGCTGATGACACAAAGCTCTGTAACAGAGTAGACACACCAGAGGGTGTAGACAGAATGAGAAGGGACCTGCAGAAACTTGAAGAATGGTCAAGGGTTTGGCAGTTGAAATTCAATGCCAAGTGCAAGAAGAAAATGCATATGGGCACAAACCCTGGCACAATATATCCAGTTGGGGGGAGAATATAGCATGCACCAAGCAGGAAAGGATCTTGGGGTTGTCATCTCTGATGACATCAAAGGTAGAAACAGTGTGACAAGGCATCAGGTAAAGCAAATAGGATGCTGGGATGTATAGGCAGGGCATCACCAGCAGGAAAAGGGAGGTCATAATTCCGCTATACAAGACACTAGTGAGGCCCCACCTGGAGTACAGTGTACAGTTCTGGAGACCATACCTACGTAAGGACATAGACAGGGTAGAGAAGGTTCAGAGGAGGGCAACAAAGATGGTGCATGGATTGCATCACAAGTCCTATGAAGACAGGTTGAAGGAACTGAACATGTACTCCCTGGAGGAGGAGGGAGAGAGGGGATATGATAGAGACATACAAGTATCTTACAGGAGAAACAGAGTGTAGGAAAACACTATTTTAAGCGAAAAGATGTTCCAGGACTAGAGGGCATGGGATGAAGTTGGAGGGAGGACGATTCAGAGGAAACATGAGAAAGAATTTCTTCACAGAATGGGTGGTGGACAAGTGGAACACCCTGCCAGAGGAAGTAGTGGAGCTGAAACAATCATGGGATTTAAGAATGCATGGGATAGACATAAAGGAATTTTAGAGTCAAGGTTGAAACAGACTTCTAGGAAAACAAACTGAACTTACAAGCTCAAATGGGCAGACTGGGTGGGCCATAGGCCCTTATCTGCCGACACTGTCTATGTATCTATGTATCTATGTACCTTAATAAATAGAATAGTAGGTTACAGTGAATTACAAGGCTGTAATTCCATCGAGAGGTTCTGGGGACATGAGATAACCTTGAGCGAGTCGCGAGGTTTCTATTCCCCAGAACCTAGAGATGGAATTGCAGCCAAGTAATCTACTGTAACCTATTTTTATTTTGTAATATATGGATCCGACTCCAAAATGTGCTGCTTTTGAACCTGTGAACTGGGCTGGCTGCCTATTGCACTGAAGAAGTGCTCGCTCTCGGCTGACCCACGCACAGACAGTATTGAAGTTGTGCCCAGATTTGTGAGGAAAGCTTTACTTTAATTTGGTAATCCTACCGTTTATTTTCTTTGTTCATCCGACGGGTAATCCACTTTTCTGAGAAATAAATATAAAAAACAAACTGGGCATAACTGGAGTTGCTCGCTGCCTTGGTAAGCGTCACCATGTTTTCGCATTTGGTTTGCCCGCCTACTCAGAAAGTGTGCCAATGGCATTGCACGTTTACATTGGGTGAATAGACTGGAGCGTGGCACCATGGCAACCACGCTTTGTGTGCAGGCAAACTGGCGCATGCGCTGTTGGATTTCAGTGATAATACTATCGTTCAGAGCTGAAACGATAGTATTATCAGCAGTGAACGATAGTATTATCAACAACAACCAATAGTATTAGGCTTGAGGAAGGGTAGAATTATCAGAAAGGGAGTAGTGTATTATAGGGATTTTTTTTGTATGACTTTTGATAGTATTATTTTAACAATCCATATATTACAAAGCATTAATACCTAGCAAGTACTGTCTCACCTCTTCTATATATATATATATATATATATATATATATATATATATATATATACACACATTCATTTACTATCTATGTATACACTACCACTATATTAATGTGTTATTAACACCTTAATAATAAATTAGTACCTTACAAGCACTGCGTATATATGTGTATCTATACTACCCCTATATTACTGTGTTATTAAAACATTATTATACAATGGCGAGAAAATTTTCTCAACTCTGGTCAGTGTGTGCCTGGAACAGTGAGGTTATCTGAGTATAACCTCACTGTATGAATTCCAGGTACACACATGACCGCAGCACATAGACATAAAATCACTCTGCCCGCAAAACTGCCAGCTCCAACATGCTGCTGATACCCTCTGTACCAATGTCCACCGCACCCATTCTCCTGTTTGCAACCCGCCTTCACTGTGTACCCAGCTTGCTTGCTGCCACCAGCCACAACAACCTACTACCACCACACTAATGCCAATACACAGAAAAACCTTTTTAATGAAAAAAGCCATCATGTAATACAGCATTTTGAATTCCCCTTTGGTGGCAGTGCAAGTCCTTATAAATACCCACCATGCTCCAGCCCACTGTACAGGTTGATCGCTTCCTCAGACAGCTGCACACTGCTTATGGCCACCTGGAAAAAAAATCAATAAAACTGGACACAGTAATACAGCCACTGCAGAGAGATAACTTTGCCAGTACCTGCTATTGTTTTAAAATAAGGTCCAAATCTCCATAAGTGACAAGTTCCTCAACACATCGCGGTTCTTTCAGGTCTACAGTAACCACAACAAACAAAAAAAAAAGTACTCCTAAAGCTACCATGAGGGTTCCATGGCTGATGACAAAACATCATAGCCTCACAAGGGGATAAGAAGACACACACAAAACCAGCACCACCAACCAAAACACACACCTCCACCTACTTGAGAAATAGAAAAGGGATTACTTTTTATGTAAATATGCTTCCACAGTCAAAAATAAAATAAAATAAAAAACTATTTCTACAGCATTTTATACCCCTTTTTATTTTATGTACAAATGAGACATTTTATAATAGCAGAAATGCACTCCAGGATGTGGGTTGTGCTGGGATAACATAATTTTGGGGCATTGGATGCACTTGGCCTGTGGCCTTATGCCCAACCACCCCAGGCATGAGATTTTCCCAGCACAACCCACACCCTGTCATATATTATTGCTTAAATAACACATTACTACCCAACACACTACAAACCACCCCAATAACACAAGCAACAAGCCCCTTAATAAAACATGAAACAGCCCCCCCCCAAAAAAAACACCATGGTAAAACATAGGATACAGCAACAAGTGCCCAACCTAATGCATTATATAAAATAAAAGATGGCGTAGTCGGTGACACTTGTGAAATAATACCATCTCAGGGTCAAACAACCATAAAAGGCCACTGGTCCTTTGGGCTCATGGCTTTATGATTTGTTTGACCCCTAATGGTATTATTTTGTTGCATACCCCACTTTGCCATCAGTTATTCTCTCATTTTCTCTGTGTGTATGTATGTATGTGTGTGTATATATATATATATATATATATATATATACATATATTTATATATTTTAGAAGTAGAACCAAATTAGAATGAAAGTGCTTCATAACAGAAACATGCAAAAATAATATATTTAAACAGTAAACAAAAAAACTTAGTGCTTGCTATAGATAGATTGTCTTAGATAGAAAAGATTAGAAGTCACAGGCTTTCTTTTCCTTCCGCCTTCTTTTTTCCCCCTTTCACCAATCGGAACCATCTTGCTCTGCCTCATCCCAGCCCTGTGACCCTGGCGTCCCCAGGGACTTACCTACCATCCTGTGTTCCTCCAGGGATTCCTCCTCTGGTGAGGGCCTCCCACACCCTGGCCAAATATAGATCTGGTTCTGGGAGGCAGGGCCCAAGTAGCCAGGCATGGGGTCTTCGGCAAGGTCAACTTCATCCTGTCGCTGGGAATTTTCTTGTTTTACTCCCCATCCCCTCAGGACATCGGCATAAGGGTGCCCCTAGAACACGTGCACAGTGTGGAGCCCACTGATGTCCTCCCTCCCATGAACTACTCCTGCTGCACCATTACCTGTGGTCACCCAGGTAGCAGTATTGCTCCAGAGCTGGCCGCCCTCCCTCCTGAGGGGAGAACATCATCCTCTGGGATGCTTGATCCTCTTTCTCCATGCTGGCCACTGATGACTTCCGCCCATTCCCAAATGTTGATCCCAGACATTGTGAGCAGTAGTGGTACCACTGCACCGATGGGCTGGCAAGTCACAGGCTTTCAACACATTACCCAGTGTTCTTTCTTTGCATTCACCCCTGTCTGCACAGTTAACATGTGAGGCTACATCTGACCTCATAAACTTCAATGCTTACTGGCCTTTTGGCCTTTATACCTTCATCATGTGTCATTATTAAACACATGCATTGTTACTTAAAACTGATATGCCATAGATACAGTCCTGTCCTGGGCGATTTACTTCATAACACGTTTGCTATCTAATTACCCCCCTTCTCCCAACTGAGGTAAAACTGATTCCCAGACTCTATCGATGATCTGATCTGGTGCATTTGGACACACCATATGATTTTCACATTTTTAAGCTATCCGAGTACCACCATCTGGAGTTTGTTCCCATGGCTAGGTAAGTCTGATCTGAGTATTTTTTTGGGGGGGTTATCTTTTGCAGAGATTATAATGCCTTTAGAAGGCTTTGCAGTGTTTTTTTTTTGGGGGGGGCTTGAGCTAGAGATGGCAAATTAATAAGTGTTCCACAGAGCTGGAACTGGCTCCAAGAATCTTTTTTTTTTTTTTTTTGCTATCTTAGGACTTTTGAATGAGGCCTACTTCTTCTTCCACAGCTTGCCCACTGTGTTGAGGCCATTGGAAGTACCCCAAGTCCCCTCCAGATGCCAAACTCTGCTTGTTAGACCCACTATCCCGTAGGCAATGTGGGGGTTGTCTGCATCATCCTGCAGCAGCCAGTGGTATTTTTCTTGTTCTCCCCATTCCCACAGACACTCGTGGAGCTGGCAGCTTGATGTGTGCATGCAGCGTGTGCTGACATCTTCTGTCAGGGAGTATACCCCATCCCATCCCGCAGCTTCTGCTTGCTACACCACCCATGGTGATCTAGGTGGCGACAGTGTGGTGGAGTTCACTGCCCACCCACCTACCCCAGAAGAGGATAGCACTCTCTGGGACATTCAATCCTCCTCCCCCTGGAAGGCAGCCAGTGAACTAGGTTTGCTCTAGAACCCAGATCATTAACGTTATGAGTAGTAGAGCTACTGCTGTGCTGGCATGCAGGCAGGCCCTAGGAATCTTTATAAGGGGGGGTTGGAATGACTTGTACGAAAACAAAGATTAGATGCACACACTGAAAAACATGTGCAAATATATTTATTGTGGAGTCCAGTATATCACATGGACCAAGACTACTCCTGTTTTTTCGGTGTGTGCACCTAATCTTTGTTTTCACACATGTTGTGAGTGTTTTACCTACTTGGCAGCACTTTTGGGGTTCCCATCTGCACACCTCACTTTTTTGTTTTACAGGGTTGGAATGCCTTGCATTGAGTAGATCATAGCATATTCTCAGTGATCAGCTGTACCTGGGCATAACTGGTAACTGAAAAATTCTGCTTTCAGAATTTGTGTAATGAAAAATGAACTTGTTCCCTTATACCATTACAGCTGCTTCTTGCCCCAGTTTGAGTTTGATGATGTGGAACCCTATGAGCAACTCCAATTAGAGGGTGGCAGTATTGTTTTTGCAGGCAATAACAGCAGTGGCCAAATTGTGAGCTTTATAAGCAGTATTAATTTCATTTTATTTAAAATGGTAAACAGAATTGAGAGAGACCCTCATTTGCAACTGTGACCATTAAAAATAAGCAAGCCAAATAACAAATTATCAGTATCTAAGACCAAAGGTATTCAGCTGGTAGTTTCCACCAAGGGAAGGTCCTGCCAAACAACCCTAATAAAGTTTTTTGACTGGGTGACTAGGGTGCTAGACCAGGGCAGGATGGTGGACGTGGTCTATCTGGCCTTTAGAATGTTTTTTGACACTGTCTCTCATTAAAGATTGATAAACAAACTAAGCAACCTAGAGGTGGATCCTAAAATAGTACTGTGGGTAGAGAACTGGCTTACTAGCAGGAGACAAAAGGTGGCAGTAAATGGGGAACACTCTGGGAAGGGAGAGGTAATGAGTGGAGTGCTACAGAGGGTCAGTGTTGGGGCCATCCTCTTCAATGTCTATATTGAGGACATTGTAGAGGGCTGGAGGAAAAGTATGCCTATTCACAGATAAGACAAAGGTATACAGTATGGTGGATATCCGGGGTGTGTGGGGGGATGTTGAAAAGTTGAGGAGGACCTTAAAAAAAATGAAAGAATGATCTGGAGCATGGAAGCTGGGATTCAGTGCAAAACAGTGCAGAATCATGCACATAGGTTACAAGAACCCAAGGGCAACTTGCAAACTAGGAAGGGCAGTACTAACAGTCAAAAAGCAGGAAAGAGACCTGGGAGTTATCATCTTGGATGACCTAAAACAGACTAGGCAGTGTGACAAGGTGTCAGGAAAGGCTAGCCGGATGATTGGATGCATAGGGAGAGGTATCACAAGTAGAAGGAGGGAGATTTTTTGCCCTGTGTAAAGCACTGGTGAGACCGCACCTGGAGTACTGTGTCCACTTCTGGAGGCCCCATCTGAGAAAGGACGTATACAGGGTGGAGGTGGTAAGAGGTGGACAACTAAAATGGTGCAGGGCCTGTGGGAGAAAACCTATGAGAAAAGACTAAAAGAGTTAAATGTGTATTCCCTGGAGGCAAGAAAGGAGAGGGAGGACATGATAGAGACATGCAAATACCTCACTGGTATCAGCAGAGTACAGGAATGGAGTATTTTCCAAACTAAAAGAATCTCCAAGACAAGGGGGCACACAGTATGAAGTTGGAGAGGGGATGGCTCAGGGGTAACATGAGAAAATATTTTTTTGTGGGTGGTGAACACTTGGAATGGCCTCTCATAAGAGGCAGTAGGGGATAAAATGATCACAGGATTCAGGAAGGAGCAAGACAGACACAGGGGTTTCCTGGAAGTAAGGGGGTGCTCTAGAGTTTAGTTTGGGCATCAGGCCTCATACTAGGTAGGGGAAAATAGGGCAAACTGGGTGGGCCAAGAGGTCCTTATCTGCTGTCAACTTCTATTTATCTATGTATATACATACAGTGGATTTTTTTCATGTATTTTCTTTATCCCCTTCACTGGAGCTGCCCTACTTCACCTGGCCTCCTCCTAGCTCTGTCCTTCCATTGTCTGTCACTTACTTGCCTTCATGGTGTCTACAGAGTCCTTTGTCTTCTGCCTAGTCTCCATGGTGTATCCATTAAAAGACAGGGCAGCTCCCCAACAGGTCCCTCATATGTGGAAGGCAGTGATCACTCTGGTTGGTGGAGCCTGAGAGTGCTGGTGACATGCTGCTGTGTTGCTGGAGTTTTTCACCTTGGGTTTCTCCCAGCCCACCAGATACCAGTGGCAAAGGTGCTTTGTGCAAATGTACACAGAAATGGATGCCCACTCATGGTGCAAGCCATCATCTTCCCTCTCAAAAGCATTTCTGCCTGTACTGCTACCTGAGGTCATCCAGGTGGCAGTATTACCGCAGAGCTTGCTACTTGCCATCTCTTCCCCGGAGGAGGAGGAGAGTGCCCTTTGAAATGCTTGATCTTCTTCCTCCCCTCCTGGCTGGCCCCAGACATCTTGGGCCTCTTCCCAAACCTATGTCGCTGAATCATGGGTGTTACTGCTGTTCTGATGGACTGGGCATATATACTGTTTTAGAGAGGAATGAAGAACATTATTCCATTGTGTTCCTCCCTCTGACCGGCTCAGTGGGACTACCCTGTTACCCTTTTTTCTTGAAAGCACTTGGCGAGTCTGAGTTTGAAGGTTGTTACAGTATCAGTTAATATCGCCTGCTCTTGAAGTTTATACCAAGTATCCACCACACATTCTATGAAGTAGTTCTTCCTGACTTTTCCCTTGAATCTTCCTTGTTTTGTTAACATTTTGTGTCTCTTGTTTTGTTATCCTTATACATCCTGAAGACCTGTATTCAGTTTGATGGTATTATTGAAATCGGAAGCACACACTCTCCTCCTTCCTCCTTTTTATTTGGCAAAACAGACCTAATTCTGCCAGATGGTCCTCATAGCCCATGTTTTGCAAACCTTCAACCCCATGGTCACCCTCCACTGAATGTTCTCAATCCGCTAATATATTCCCTTAGGAACGGGACAAGAATTGCTCATTGTATTAAAGCTATAACCAGGGATTAGTATATGGCCATAATAACATCTGTTTACTGATTTACAAAGCTTCTTTTGATGCATGCCATGATTGTGTTTGTCATGTTAGTGGTAGCCATGCAGAGTTGCTCCCTTTTAAAGTTGCTGTTACAGTATTCCCAGGACTTTTTCTAGCATGGTTTTCTATCATCTCTGATTTTCAGCTTTGAAATTAACTGCCATTTCTCTGGCCACTTTCCAAGCCTGTCCAAATTATTTGTGTTCCATCTAGTTCTGGTTACAGTGTAGCTGCGCTTCCCTTCTTAATGTCATTAGCAAAACTTGACTTACAGCTAATGTTCACCCTCACGTCACTTATAACCACAATTGGCAATTTAGTTCCCAGGACATGCCTCATGGGATACCACTGGCCACTAGTTTACCTGTTGATTTGTATTTGTACTCATCTGAGTGATGCTCATTTACAGGAAGGCCCTAGGACAAATGTTACAGCATATCAAAACGTAACATATCATAAAAATGGTAGGCATTGATACAACACAGTAGATACATATTACAGGTATCATGCCATAATGTAAGACAGCATGTTTACGTAAAAGATTAAGAACATTGGTATGAAATGAAAACAGAGTACAGAGTAGCAAGTAGACTCAATGTATACAGAACATAGGTTTCTAATTCTGGGGCAATGCATAATTACAAAGATGAAAGCAATCACAGCAGCAGCAAATGATGTATTACCATTGAAACAACCCCAAACAATATTATATAAAAGTAGCCTGTGCAAAAATCCAGCTGCAATTTGTAGAATCTACTGAGAAGTACTGTACAGTTGTCCACGCAGTGATTTTCTATCAGTGACCAAAATAAATTGAAACTAACCTGGGAATTCAGTTTAAGGGTCTTTTTTAAGTTATTCCAGAAAGGGGGTAAGCCAGCTGAATGCCACTTTGCAGTAAGGAGAAAAATATCATGTGACTACAAGAAGTATAGTATTATTTCTTCATAGATCAAACAATAAAAGAAGGTGACAGAACTTTCCATAGATACATTAGTGAAAGGAGAAAGTCCAGAGGGGGTATTGCTAAGATCAAAGGGGATAAGGGGGCATGTAAGGAGGAGGGCCATGTAAAAGTATTTCTCCTAAATAGATACTTCTGCTCAGTATTTACTGAAGAGAAGGTAGGGCAGGGCCCACAGCTCAGCACCATGGACATGGGGGGAGGGAGATGTGCACAAGTCCCTTCACAAAAAAAAGGGTCTTACAAGAGCTCAATAAGCTCTGGGTGGACAAGACAATGGGACCTGATGGCATACATCCCAGGGTACTAAAGCAGGGTTTTGAATAACTGATTAACAGTTTTTTTTCTTGGGATGATACTAACTGTACAGAAAGTATTTATATAGATTTTCTAGAAGTGCTGTGTTTGTTAAACACAGTGAGGCAAGAGCTATGCATTTTCACAAAGTTTTAGCACTTTTATGAGCAAAACACTAATCAATTTTTAGAGTTAAATAAAAGCCTGTAAAGGAGCTAAGGGTGGAACTAGCAGAGCCATTATCAGAACTGTTTAGTGAGTCTCTGAGCACAGAAGAGGTCCCAGAAGACTGGAGAAGGGGTCAGGTGATCCCGCTCTGCAAGAGTGGTAGCAGGGAGGAGGCAGGGAACTACAGACCAGTCAGTCTTACCTCAGTAGTGGGCAAGATTATGGAGGCACTCCTTCAGGAAAGGATAGTGCAACACCTGGAATCCATACTGTAGGAGCACAGGATCCAAGACAGCATTGGTTTGCAAAAGGAAAGTCCTGTCAAACTAATCTCATAGATTTCTTTAACTGGGTAATCAGAGTGGTGAACCATGGGGGAGCAGTTGATGTCGCCTACCTTGACTTCAACAAAGCTTTCGATACTGTTTCACATAGAAGATTGATTAATAAGCTGGGTAGGATCAGGGTGGGTCAGAAGTTGGTTAACTGGGTGGCAAACTGGTTGAAGGGCAGAAAACAGAGAGTGGTGGTAAACGGTATACAGTCAGAAGAGATGCAAGTCACAAGTGGGGTACCTCAGGGATCAGTCCTGGAGCCAGTCCTCTTCAATATCTTCATCAGTGACATTGCAGATGGACTGGAAAAAGACTAAGAAAAAGAAATGGGCAGACTGGATGGGCCTTGCGGTCCTTATCTGCCATCAACTTCTATGTTTCTATGTTTCTATCAGTGACATTGCAGATGGACTGGAGGGCAAAGTTTGTCTGTTTGCAGATAACACCAAGATCTGCAACTGAGTAGATGATCCAGATGGGGTGGGCAGAATGAGAAGAAATCTGGATAAACTAGCAAAATGGTCAGAAGAGTGGCAACTGGGGTTTAACGCAAAGAAGTGTATGATCATGCAAATAGGGAAAAGAAACACTGAAGCCACCTATTGGATGGGAGGAGAGTTGCTGGCAGTCACAAGGGAAGAAAGAAACTTCGACGTCATCACCACCAATGACCTGAAATCATTCGAGCAGACCACTAAAGCAGTAGGTAAGGCTAGGAGGATGTTGGGGTGTATTAGTAGGGGTATCACAAGTCGGAAGAGGGAGGTAATAATCCCTCTTTACAAGACACTGGTTAGGCCCCATCTGGAGTACTGTGTGCAGTACTGGAGGCCTGACCTTCACAAGGACATTAACCAAATTGAGGCAGTCCAGAGAAGGGCAACCAAAATGGTGCAGGGACTGCATCAGAAAACATATGAGGACAGATTAATGGAGCTCAATATGTATACCCTAGAGCAAAGGAGGGAGAGAGGTGATATGATCAAAACATTCAAACACCTTAAGGGCATTAACAAGGTGAAAGAGTCTAACATATTTCAATATAAGAAAATAGCAGGACAAGAGGACACAGCATGAGATTAGAGGAGGGAGGCAGATTAAGGGTAATGTGAGGAAGTTCTTTTTCACAGAAAGGGTGGTGGACGCATGGAATGGCCTACCTCAGAAAGTGGTGGATATGAATACAGTGCAGGGCTTCAAGCAGGCATGGGATAGTCATAATGGAGCAATACAGATGACTATGAATAGATAGGCCATTGATAGAGCAAAGCCAATGGCACATTCATATGGTAGAAAAAGAAATGGGCAGACTAGATGGGCCTTGTGGTCTTTATCTGCCATCATTATTTGTTTCTATGTTTCTATACAGGCATGAAGATCTTTGGAAAAATAACCGTAATATTTGGTGATAGGTCATTCCATAGGGACTCATAGGACCAAAGATAGAGGTTTTTTAATCTTTTAGTGGCTAGAGAGGGCCATCTTATGGCCAAATATACACTCCAGTGATGGGTCTTTAGAGGCAGGCTGGTTATAAAACAGAGGACTTTATGGTATAGGACATCCAATTTGACTAGGTGTAAAGTGGTTGTACCTCTACATATCAGGTCACCATAATCTAACAGTGGCAAGATCAGTTACCATTTAATATTTACTGGTTAGGGTCAATAAACCACCATGGGAAAACTCTCACAAACTCCTTAATTCACACTTGTGGATTATGGAGTTCCATAAACCATGGGTCTGTTGCGCAAAGTTGAGTAAATTCACACAAAGTCACTTTGCTCAGTGCTAGCCACCAGCAAATATAAAAAATAACACCTGGGGAAGTGTGCTGGGTACTCGGATTTTATGCACACTCTTAATGTGTGATGCCCAGATAAACCCCTTGGGCTTTATGGGGCATCACACACTGAGGGTGTGCATAAAATCCTTGTTAACCACACTTCCCTATGCATTTTTCTATATTTATAGCCCTCAGTCTGTTTCCTATCATGCAACTAGTTTTGAACTCATTATCACACCTACCGCTACTCCTAGGGGTTTTTTGTACAGTTTATTTACCTAGGATAGTCCAGCTGAGATGTAATATCTTGTTACAAATGGGATCTTTCTTCTACTCATTTCTGTAACTGGGTAGACTGGAGGCTGAGAGATTAACTGACATGCACATGGTCAGAAAATGCATGTTTGGCTTTAGTGGGGTTTTGAACCTGCAATCTCCTGGCTCCCAAGCCAGTACTATAATTCTAAACCACACACCTCTGCTTATGAATTGGCCTCCTGTGTGGAACAGTATCATATATTTTACTGAATGCCAGATGAACAGCATCTAGAGGCTTTTCCATATCTAGTCCCTTGATGATGTTTTAAAAAAGTGAAGTTTGTTTGACATGGAAATGTGTTTCTGTACTGGGCCACAGAGTCAGTTCAGTTTCATTTTGGTTTATTTAGGAACAAAATATGTATAAAAACAGTGTTTGTCACATGCAGAATAAAGTACAAGGTACAATGAATAGAAATTCTTAAATGACTCCTTGCTAGACATGTTAATTCTGTCAAATTTTAAAAACATTTTATAAGCAAAATTTGCAAGGGCATACAAAGTTCTGGCACTTTGGCTATAAATTATTTTTGCTACTATTATAGCATCATCTTTTGCACATGTTTTCAACTATAGGCACTATCCATGTTTGTCTGAGTCAAGCTTGTTTTATTTTAAGTTTTCAACAAATCTTTTTCTTATGTTTGTCTTAACCATCTCCCCTGGTATTGACATCTAGCTGACTGGTCTACAGTTACCTGTTTGTGTCTCGGAGCCTTTCTTGAATACTGGCACCGCATTGATCACTCTTCAGTAATCAGGCAAACATATGAAGCCCTGCCAGTAATACTCTTTACTGTAACCAATTTACAACATGTTCTACATGGCTGAAGTTTGTACATATAGTCTATAAATATTTCATACCAGGTCATTAAATACTTCTATCATGTTCATACACAGCAGCTCCTACATCACATTTGATAAAAAGCATATAAAACGTATGTCAAGGCATTTATGCAATATTGCCAAAACTTTGTAAAAGCCATGCTGTCCACACCCCAATCGCTTCTAAATTTGTTGACTCCTCAAGGTATAAAACTATTATTAAACCTTTTGATACACCATTTTTTCCTGTTGGGTATCTCTCCTAACTGATGGGCCATATTAGCCACTTCAGTTTGCTTCCCTCTTTGGTCATTGTGGTAGAGTTTTTTGTTACCTATGTTCCCACTTCTTTAATCAATGCCCATTTATCCAAAATTTGCACATAAGATATGTTGGGTTTGATAATTTTACAAGCTCCTTCTTGTGTCATCTCCAGTTTCTTGATTCACCAATCCCTTGGTTGAGTTATTGAATATAATTGCCAATGGTTTGGATAGTTCTTTGGCTAGCACCTTCTGGATTTTTGGTGCATTCCATTGGACCCTGTTCACTTTTCTTTAGCATTTTCTCAGGTCTTACATACTGTAGTGTGTCCATCTCCTCCATCTTGAACAGCAAACTGTCTGACATCACTCAATCTATTTAATCTGTGAATAGTGATGGCATTCTGGCCTATGTCCATCCTATGTTGTTATGGCACTGCTTTCCTGAACTTTTAGTGGACTGACAGTTATTTACATTTTTCTGTTTTTATTTACGTATCTAAACAGTTTGTTTTTCAGATTGAATTTGGCCTTTAATGCTGTTTCTCTATCACTTGATTTTCTCATCTGAGTCAGTATTTCCTCTCTCTGTGTTTCTCTGTAGCTGTGTCTTTCACTGCTTTCTTGCAGTTTCTATATGCCTCTTTTGCATGGTTGCTCCTGTGCTTGTGCACAGTGAACATATTAGTATAATAGTGGATATTGAGAGGTGTGTCACTGTCAGTCCTATGCAGGCCAGTTTGTGAGGGACTCAACATTGTCAGACCAGTCAATAGGCAGACCAATCATGACACTGTTCTGGTCTTACTGGGCAGAAACTTTGCATACTTCAAGGAAAAGAGCTGCCCAAATCATAGAGTGGCTCTTTTCTTTGCTCTGCATAATGCCACCCATCAAACAGAGCTGATCAGCGTCATGATCAACCTGCTGTGGTCCTTATCCCCAGCATGAAAACAATCCCTCCACCACTTCCTTCATAATTTTCTGACACCAGGTGCCAAATCCTCAGTGTGGGCTAGTACCCCCAACCCACCCATTTTCACTGTGTGACACAGGGATACCTACCCCCGGAGCCGCCAAACATAACTCTGATACTTGAGTGCCCAATCCCCAGTGTCGGTACCTTAAATAAAGAAAAATGTTCTTCAGTCCTTCCCACCTCTTCCTTCTTAATTTTCTGACATTGGGGCGCCAAATCCCTGGTGCTGACTAATATTCCCTACCCCACCCATTTTCAAAGTGTGATGCCGAGGTGCACCCCCCCAATGCTATCAAACATAACAGCGACACTAGGGTGCCCAATATCCACTGTCAGTACTTGAAATAAACTGTTCCTCAATCCCTCCCAACCCTTCTTTCTTTTCTGACACAAGGGTGCCCAATCAGCTAGCACTTCCACTCCACCCATTTTCACTGTGCAACACCAGAGAACCTACCCCTGGTGCTTCCATACATAACACCAACACTGGGGTGCCCAATCCCCAGTGTTGGTACCTGAAATAAAGAAAACTGTCCCTCATAGTCCTTTTTTATATATATAACCTGTGAAACAGAAAACCATCCATCAATGTTTGTTGCCACCGCTGTTACCCTTCCGCCACTCAACCCTCCCACTCTGCATCCCCCCCACCCATTACTTACCTACCAGGGGTCCAATGTCATAATCCACTCTGGACCAGAAATATGTCTTCACTCTTCAATGCCAGACCAGGAACTGAGGAAATCAGGTATGCAGTTCAATGTGTTTCAATGGGTTTTGAACTAGTCCTCATAACTTGGTCATTTTTTGGACTTGGTCATTTCATGACACAGCAGTGTCAGTGGCTCAGTAGGTAGCACACTCTCCTCTGAGGCCGGGAGATCAGAGGGCTGTGGGTTCAGTTCCCACATCTGGCACTTGGGTTAATATCCCAGTACTGACACTGTAGTGCAGCATGAGAGGGGTGCTGCACTTCTGAGGTGCCGTCTTTCAGATGAGATGCTAAACTGAGGTCCCATCTGCCTGTTCTGGTGGTAGTTCAGGTGTATGTTAAAGATCCCATGGCACTTATCAAAAAGAGTCGGGGAATTTTATTAAGCAAAAGAAACATAACATCAGGCATAGAAAAGCAATAAACAAAGCAAAACAAAAGGCCAGACATCATACAATAGCCATATATACAGTATACGTCAAACATAAAGGAAAAGAATATACAGACAAATGGAAATACTGTCAGTGCATCTCAACAGCTAACATTGGCAACTAAGTGCAAAAAGTCTACATGTTTCCAAAAAAGTAAAGCATTGTACGGAAGCTGTTTATGCTCCAACTCCATAATATTCAATAAAGCAGTTTCCATTTGTTGTATAATAGTAAGTGGAAAGGCTGGAATTTGCTGTAAGACATATTGACAGCGGGCCTGCCACATATAGTATTTACACATAGCAAAAATCACTCTGAGAGTACTAGGATGAAATCCCGTCCAAGAAGCAAAGAAGTCACCCAATATCAAGATCTGATATGTGATTTTACTAAGAAATGGCCACTTCCACTTATTGGCTAATGTTTTCCAAAATAAAAGAGCATTCTTGCAGTCAAAAAGAAATGGGACCTAGTTTCCTCTATTTGAGCATGCAGGAAGGTTTAGGGCAGTATCATTCTTGAGAGGATTTGTGTTTTAAATTTCCCGGACTGGTAATCTTCCATGGCAACACAGCCAGGTAACATCCCACATGTGCAGTGGGATTCTTTTATCTCGAAGTATAGACAAAGCGCAGTCCATTCGGGAAGAAGGACAAACTGGAAACTGTAACACCGGTCTTGTAATATTTACAAAAGTAGTATATAGTTGTTTTCTGGATAGCTTTAAAATGGATGCTTTACTAAGTTTCCAATACCGTAGCTTATGGAAACTATCCACGGCATAAGATGGGAAACAAGAAACATGGGAATGTGTAGGTGGGAGTGTGTCCCAGTTATCCATTATATAACGCATGGCATTGCTGATCCAGGCATCACAAATATGGGACGTGTACCATACACTATGGAAAAGGTGAAAAAGAAAAAAAGAAAAAAGGCTATCGGGTGAATCATACCAAGCCCTCCCTGATGTACCAGCAAGTAGGTTATGTCACACTTAACTGGATTGAGGTGGCTGCCCCAGACCATTTGGAAGAATACACTAAAGAGTCTTGTTTCTAAGTGTCTGGGAGGGGCATATACATTGCTAAGAAATAAAAAGATAGGAAATATAAATATTTTAACAACTAATACTCTCTTTCTCTTCCCCAATTTCCATGATTTCCATAGTCTGACCTTATACTCCCCAATACAAAGGCGTTTTTTCCCAGTTATAGGTTGCTACATCCGTGACATTAAACCATATCCCTAAAATTTGTTGGGGAGAAGTACAAGTCCGAATACCACCCACTTCGGACTCTACTGCAGACTCAGGATCTAAAGGGATGGAGACACTCTTCTGAAGATTAAGGGTGCCCCCTGAAATCAAAGAAAAAGTCTGAAATATTCGAACTGCCCAGTCTCCAGAATCTTTATTATGGGCAAATAACACATCATCTGCATATGCAGTAATCTTCACTGGGAGTAAATTAGGGTGAGGCGCTAAACCTATAATTTGAGAGTCCCATCTAATTTGTCGAACAATTGGATCCAACGCAAAAGTATATAATAACGGACTGAATGGACAGCCTTGACAGATCCCAACCACCTGGAGAAGAGTATTACCCACAAAACCATTAATCACAGGAGCAAAGTAGGCTAGGGGAAAATATATGGGTGAGCCATCAGAGAAAGATTGTTGGGATACCATATGTTTCCATGACCTGAAATAAATAGGAGTGTTGTACTGAATCAAATGCTTTTGCTTGGTCTAGCGAGAGGACAAAACCCGAAATAATATTATTTTGTTTAGCCTCAAAAATCTCTCTTAGGAGAAATAGATTAGTGTGTATTGAGTGTCCCGGAATAGCGCATGATTGGGCAGGGTCAATTAGATCAGGAGCAACACGGTGTAACGCTGTGCTAAGTATTCTAGTCAGGATTTTAAAGTCCGTGTTGAGAAGATGGAGAGGTCTCCAGTTTTGTAAAGAACAGGTATCTCCTTTTTTATAGATATATTTTAGAAAAGACATGCCAAAATCAGGAATCTCATCCAAGGTTTGTAGAATATAATTGAAAACTTGGGTCAGTACTTCTAGTAAATCATCCCGGAATGTTTTGTAGAACTCATGTGTAAGGCCATCAGGACTCGGGGCTACCTTCAACTTAAGGTGGGAAATGGCAGAAGCCACTTCCTCCTGAGTAAGTAGGGTGACTAGTTCCGAAATATGGTGTACAGAAAGCTGTGGGACCGGAGCTGAAAAAACTGAGGACAGGTCAGGTGGTTTGGATGGCAATGTACAAAATTGTTGCAAATGAGAACTAAGAATGGAGAGCATACCAGGAATACTGTATTATAAACAATCCTACCCTGTTGATTTGAAAGACCGTGCATAACCATAGTCTGAATTCTGTCCTTGTAGGCTGAAAACGTGTTCACAGAGGGGGAAGCCGAAGTACCCACCCTCATGAAATAATCTAAAGTACGAGCACTGTCGTACTGATGTGCAAACACGCAACTTTTGATAGTGGTAATTTGAGAGGAATAATCAATAGGCGAGGAAACAGAAAGAGACATCAATTTATATAGCTGATTCCTATAAGTTAAGTATGTAAGGTACTTATGTCAAACCACTCGTTTCCCCACAGTCTGAAAAAAATGATGTATATCTAATTTTGTATCTTTCCACCATGCCCAGATAGTCATAACAGCAAAGAACTGAAATCCGGGCTTGAAAGAGGGTGCGAACTTGTGCTTGGATAGAAAGAGGAGAGAACAAAGAATTGTTCAGTTTCCACTGAGTCAATGTCGAGGAAAGAGACGTTGGGGCTGAATCTAAGAGAAATACACTAGTCAGTAAATGGTGATCAGAAAGCTCTGTGGGGCGAAAGTGAAACCTGACAGGGGACGTAATATCGAGAGGAAAAAAAATAATCAATACGAGTGTGATAAATTGATCTGTAATATGTGTGTCTAGCAGCAGTATTCAAGGAGCGATATGCATTAGTGAAACCTGCATCCGTTATCAGAGTGGACAAAGCAAGGGAATCACAATACATTTTTTTCCCACTGCTGTCATGCAGGAGACATCAATAGAACAGTCCCCCTCCCCAAATAACATGTTTCCTGGTACACAAATATGGTTTAATAAGGTCAAATAAATGGATACGAGCAGCTTTGGTTTGTGGGCCATAAATATTGATTAGACAGAAGGGATGGTCTTGAAAGGTACAGTCAAGAATCAGTGCCCTGCCAGGACAAACATCTGTAATGCGTGAAATGGAAAATGTTGGGGGAAAAAACAGGATAGCCACACCATCAGCTAAATCTTCCCCAAAAGTCCAATATGAGGGGCCATTAATCCATCCCCATTTTAAGCTGCTGAACCTCAAAAAGAGTAGTTAGGTGAGTTTCTTGTAATAGGATGACATCTATGGGGAGAGAAGCAGCAAGGTGAACAAAAAATCCATCCCTTGTAGCTTTTCAAGCTACAAACATTGAAGGAGGCTATTCTGATAGTAGCCAGAACAAACAATTACTCAACCACTCCCATCTGTAACAGCCATATTTTTATGTTTCTTACTAACCTTTTTTGTTCTAGTGAGTTTTTTATAAGAAACATCAGGAGGCCTAGAAACAGTGAGGTCCATGTCTGATGGTAATATAGAGGCATCTGAATCACCATCAGATTCTTCTCTCCCGCCCTTTAAACATTCAAAAGGATTGGAGAGAGGAACTTCAGGGGCTTTTAAGGTTTTTCGAGTAGTTGCCCTGGTGACCCGTCTGCCAAGTTGAAAACCTTCTGAACTGATAAGGGAAGTGTCAGTAGTCGTAAGGGGAGTAGGGTGTAGGATAGAATCTATACTAGACGCAGCGAGGGGAGCAGTCTCCACATCAGTAGGTGGTTCCAACATTGTCTGAGGCTCTATCATCACTGGAGAAGGTTGGGGAGGCGGAGGAGACTTCCGTGGTATTGAACACAGTGACCTGAGTAGTAGACCATTCTGGGCTTTATCCTGTGCTTTTTGAACTAGAACATCAGGATTCCACCCCTCATTCTGTTCTTGCTAGCCCAGGGACATTGATGGTCATGTCCTTTTTGTTGCACAAATTACACTGAAAAACATTATACATGGAACGCTAGAGGTGTCCATACCCCACATAAACTACATTTTAGCAAATCACAAGTGCTGCTTAAATGCGTGTGAGCACCACATTTGTAGCAGGCTCTTGGCTGTCCCCCGTAAAAGCAGACACCCCTATCTTTACCTAAGAAAAAACTGTTAGGTAGGTGTATCACTTCTGAATTAACCTGGAAGAGCTTCACACGAAACTTCCAACCTCCCGTCCAGAGCCTCTCCTCATCTACAATGGCTTTGGGAGGGGAGGATAAGACTGTACACTGGTTTTGTAACCAATGGTATATGTCACTGATGCTGACACCCTCATTTCTAAACATATTGGTGACAGTGCGAACTGCTGGCATAGTGAGAGGAATAACATAGAAAGCAGTCCATAGAGGGGTATTCTTCAGTGTGGCATATTTATGCCAAAATCTATCTAAACCACTATTGTTCTTGAAACTGATATCAAAGGTTTCTTCCCCTGAGATATGAATTAAGGCATAAATGTCCAAAGCCTGGAAATGCATTGCACCTTTCAATAGGGTCCGAGCCACATAATAACGATCAGGGAATTCAGAAAGGCCACCCTTATAGCACAGATGAACTGCGTTATGTCTAGGTGTCTGTTCTAATTTATTTTTGAACACATCTGAAATGATAGGCCAGGAGCTGGAGGGGGTTTAAGGGGGTCAAAGTAGGGGTCACAGTTGAGGGCCTTCCCAGGGTCATCTAAGAGAGGTGGGGCTGGTGGAACAGATCCTAAAATGGGTGAGGTGTACTGGGAACAGTATCAGAGGTCTGCCCAGAGGAGATTAGGCTGGAGAGGTGGAGGCCTCTGGTACCTGAGATAGGGCAATAAGAGGTGCATCTTCAGCTAAGGGCTCCTTGTTGGAGCTGTGTGGAATAACAACTGCAGAACTAGTATCATGAAAATCCATAATATCCCCCAAGTAGCCCAGAAACAGCAGGCTGAACAGAAATATTAGTGTCCTTATTACTGCTGTGTCTTTTAATCTAGGGTACCTCGGTGGAGCTCTTGTCGAGAGGTGCTGGCCTGGTAGGAGAAAAAAAAAAAAACATGCTTGTTGGCATCCCAGGAGGGATCCGGAGTCCAGGATCCTGAAACAGTTTTTGTCCATCCTGCGCATTGTAAAGCATCCGTGGCAGTCCATACAGGGTCCGAGATGTCGGGGGCAGTCTATAGGCCAAATCGGGAGTGAATTATAGCAGCGGTGGTAGAAAAGACTGGAGTGTCCGTAGAAGGCCTCAGCGGGTGAAGCAGATCCAAAACAAGCAAGTCCGTTCCCCAAATGCGACTCTGTAGCCACGCACTCTCCTGAGGTTGATACCGAAAGTAGCAGGGGGAGCATCATGCGGTACACTCTGGGAAGTCGGTACACTCGGTGCTCCACATTAGAAACCAGCAAACTAGGTGAAAAAAAGACAGAAAGGCTCCAGAGACTCCATTTCAGCAGGCATGAAAGCTTTGCCACAGGGAAAGAGGAGTCCATGCATCTCGTAGGGTAAGACGCTCTCTGGGTGGTAACGGAGCAGGGGCTGCCTCAGTCAGCAGCGCAGCATTAGAGGATAGATCCTCACTGGTGCAGGGCTGAACACCAACTGAACACTCCATAGCTGTGACCAGAGTTCTCCTACTGACAAGAGTAGGGAATTTTATTAGACAAAGAAACATAACATCAAGTATATATAAAGGAAACAAAAGCAATGAAACATTATAATACATGAAAAGCAAAG
Source organism: Neoceratodus forsteri (assembly GCA_016271365.2). Classification (NCBI taxonomy): domain Eukaryota; kingdom Metazoa; phylum Chordata; order Ceratodontiformes; family Ceratodontidae; genus Neoceratodus; species Neoceratodus forsteri. The sequence continues at coordinate 811,167,689 of CM028133.1, forward strand.
CATGTCAACACAAGTACAAAGAAAACATTGTGAAAAAAATAAGAACTAAACAGTAACAGACATGCTAGTAATACAAAAAATAATATTTGTCCATAAAGAATTAAAATAGGAAGCTGAAAGTTTACGATTCTCTGATTCTCTGAGAATTGACAAAGTAGTTTCTATGTGCTGAATAACAGTTTGAGAGATGGCAGTATCTGTTGCAAAGTATATTGACAGCGAGCTTGCCATAAATAAACTTTACAAACTGAAAAAATCACTCTAAGTGTACTAGGGTGACATGGCAGCTGAAGAAAAGAGAAATCATTTAATATTAACATTTGATATGTGATATGACTGAGAAATGGCCATTTCCATTTATTGGCCAATGTTTTCCAGAACAAAAGTGCATCCGGACACTCAAGAAAAAAATGAGACATGGTTTCCTCAATAGTAGGGCAAGAAGGTTTAGGGCAATATCTCTCCTGTGATGATTTATGCTTAAGGTTCCCCTTTACCAGTAATCGGCCATGACAGCATAACCATGTGATGTCCCACATATGTAAGATGTCAAAATATATAGTAAGTAGGCATGCTGTACAGAGTCAAACGCTTTGATCAAGAGAAAGGATAAAACCGGAGAGAACACAATGATTTTTGCCTCAAAAAGTTCCAAGAAGAAATAAATTGTTTTGTATAGAACGCCTGGGACAGCACAGGACTGAGCAGAATCTAACAGGTCTGGGCCAGGTATGATAATCTAGAATTTAAAATTTGTGCAAGTAGTATGTAATCTGTATTAAGAAGATGTAAAGGTCTCCAATTCAGTAAGTCATGGGCATCACCTTTTTGTAAATAAATTTAAGAAATGACAAACCAAATTCTGTGGTGACTTCAGTACAAAACAAGACATAGTTGAAAACTTGTGTTAGAATTTCCAGGAGATTGTCCTTGAAAGTCTTATAAAACTCATGGGTTAATCCATCAGGACCGGAGGACTTGTAATGATAAATGAGCTATAGCAGAAGCCACTTCTTCCTGCGTGATGTGAGCAATCAGAGCCTGGGCACAATGATCAGGGAATTGAGGAAATGGGGCAGAAAAAAATGCAGAAAAATTTGGAGGTAAAGGAGAAGGCCTGCAAAATAGAGTCTGTAAATGAGACTGAACTATAGTTAACATGTTTTGTGTGGTATAAGTAATAACACCATGCTGATTCAATAAACCATTCATCACCGTGTTCTGAACCCTATCTTTGTGTGCAAAAAAAGGGTTCACAGAGGGCAGGTTTGAAGATCCTACTCTCATGAAAAAATCCAATCTGCGGGCACATTTATATTGATATGAGACCGTCTGACGCTTAATGGAGGCTATTTGGGAAGAGTAATCTATAAGAGACGTAGTAGATAAAGATAACAATTTATATAAGTGATTTCTATGAGATAGGTATGTAATATATGCATCACAGGCTATCTGTTTCCCATTGTCTGAAAAAGGTTTTAAGTTCCAACTTAGTATCCAACCACCACTGTAGCAGGGAATCATAAAACATATGACTGTAATCCGGCACGGAAGAGTAGATGAACACGATCTTGCATTTCTAGTGAAGAGATGAGAGAATTGTTTAATTTCCAGCTACTAGAGGGAGAAAGTGAAGAAACAGGGGGTTGACCGACATAGAAACTGCATGTAAGTAAGAAATGGTCTGATATCTCTAAGGGTAGAAGGATGGCTGTTCGCGTTACACAGTGTGGGGAAGAGAAGAAATAATTTGTGTATGAAAGTGTGACCTATGATACGTATAACCAGCAGTTGTATGTAGTGAGCGGTAGGCATCAGTAAGACTCATCTCTTTCACCAAGTCAGATAAAGACAGGGAGTCACAATAAATTTTCTTCCCTTCCGTAGTTCAATATTTAACATCTAATGAACAGTTAAAATCTCTCCCCCAGATAATATGTTTTGTGGTGCATAAATATGGTTGAAATAATTTCAATAAAGCAATATGGGATGCCTTTGTTTGTGGGCCATATATATTAAGTAAACGAAGCTGACAATTATTAAAAGTACAATCAAGAATTATAGCCCTACCAGGAGAAATATCAATGATGCGTGTAATAGAGAAATGTATGGAAAAGAACAAAATAGCTATCCCATCAGCAACACTGTCTCCAAAGGTCCAATAAGAGGGCCCCTTAATCCAACTGTGTTTAAGGTGTTGTACCTCAAACAGTGAGGAGATATGTGTTTCCTGAACAAAAAGGATGTCATTGTGTACGGAAGCAGCTAGATGAAGAAAAACCATTCTCTTCTTGTAGCTTTTAATGCTACAAACATTAAGTGTAGCTACAGTAAGAGACGTCATGAGAAATTACAAAGTCACCCACTGCCATCAGTGATCGTCATATTTTTCTGCTTTTTGCTACCTTTAAGAGATTTACTAGTTTTTTTACGGGATACATCAGGAGGTTTGGGGGTGGAAAATTCTATGTCTGAAGGAAGAACTGAATTGTCCAATTCACCATCTGACTCTGCTCTACTACCTTTTAGACAGTCAAAAGGATTAGAAAGGGGGAGGTCAAAAGATTTCACAGTCTTCTGTGCAGCAGCTCTAGTGACCCGTCTGCTAGGCTTAAAACCTTCCTGGTCTGTAGAAGGGGTTACTGAGTTAGCCTCAGAACAGGATGAGGAAGTGGATGTAGGTAGAGAAGGTATAGGGTGGTCCAGTATTACAGGTGGAACCTCACTAATCACAGGAGGAGGAATGGGGGGGCAGTATCCATGAGGTTTGAAACATCAACTAGTGAAGTGGGTGTTTCCTGCCTTTTATCCTGTGCCTTCTGTACTAGTACATCAGGATCCCATCCTTCCTTACGGTTTTTGCTTGCCCAAGGACATTGGTGGTAGGCATGCCCTGTTTCTTCACATAAGTTACACTTCAAAACATTCAGGCAAGAAACACTCAGGTGACCATACTCCCCAACAAAGACCACATTTTAATAGATCACACGTGCTACTTAAGTGCATGTGCACCCCACATTTGTAGCATGCCCTGGGCTGACCTCCATAGAAGCATACACCCCGATCTTTTCCCAAAAAGAAACTGTTAGGAATGTGTAGAAGTTCGGAGTTAACTAAAAAGAGTTTAACTTTGAACTTCCATCCCCCCGTCCAGAGGCCTTCTTCATCTAAAAGTGCCTCAGGAGGGGATAACACTGTGCAATGTTTCTCTATCCAGTGATTAATGTCACTGACACTTACCCCCTCATTCCTAAACATGATGGTGACTGTACGAATGGAAGATTTAGTGAGGGGAATGACATAAAATGGAGTCCATGGAGAGGTATTCTTTAAGGAAGCATACTTATGCCAGAATTTTTCTAAACCAACAGTGGTTTTAAAACTGACGTGCATGTTTCCTCCCAGAAACATGAATCAAGGCATATATGTCAGAAGCTTGGAATTGCATGGTGCCTTTCAATAACATCTGAGCTACACTAATACCTATCTGGGAACTCCTGACCCACACCTCTATAGCGTGAGCGAACAGCATTTCTACGTGGGGGCTTGTTCAAGTTTGTTCTTAAATAAGTCAGAAAGCATAGGGACCAGTGTGGGAGCTGAGGGGGCCATTGCTGGGGAGGGTTGTAGGGTGGGGGTTATGTAGGAGGTACCCTCTCCAGGGTCATCTAGAATGGAGAGTGGAGGAGGTGGGGCAGAGTCCAGGAGACTGGATGAGGGCTGTACAATTTCTATGGCCTGGACAGGGGAAGAATGGGTGTGATGTGAAACCTTCTCATCAGGATGTGGAGAAATAAGTAATAGATCAGTTGGGTTATCCTGTACTGTAGGTGGCTTAGAAGCTAAAGCATCATTCATATCCATAACATCCCCCCAGGCTACCTTAGGCATAGTATTTCTCTCAGTACAAACAGTAGTTAATATAGAAGTGTCCTCTTTCAGAATAGATACCTCGTTGGAGCTCATAGTAGGTGCAGGCCTGGAGGGGGAGAACAAAACACCATGTCTGTCCGCATCCCAAGAAGGGTCAGGGTCCATGAGCAGACACTGTCTCAGTCTAGCCGGCATTTTGCAAGGCTGTAAAGAAGCAGTCAGGGGAGCACAAGCTGGGTCAGCTAGCGAAAGTCCATGAGCATAATATCTCGATATGTGGTAGAAGATGCAGGAAGAGGTAGTTTAGCAGGCTATTGTATCAGGGAGTTTTTGGATGCATGAGGTAGTTCTCCCGGAAGCGATGAGTCTGTCGCAGCTCTGGTGGAAAAGGAAGTGCACTGGGGAAGATCTGGTTGGAGACACCTCGGCTGTGGAACGAAACGTTCCGGTGACTGACTAGAAGCAGAAGGCAAGTCTGGTGGGAAAGGATCCATAACACAAGAGGTACCAGGTACAGTGTTTTTTCCATCAGAAGGTAGCGATACACTGACATCTGTTGAACCATGATTTTCCGGCAGTAGAGCAGCAGAGGAACATGAAAGCAAACCAGTCTCAGGCAATATAGGAGGCTCCAAAGTCAGTGCAGCACCTTCGTGATGCTGACACCTCTCTCTAACATCCATGTCTGTGTGACGAAAATCCCCTACCGGAAAGAGTAGGGGAATTTCCCCAGTGTCCTGGCCAAATTTTCCTCATTCACTAAAAATACCACCAATAGCTTAATCTGGTTCAAGGTCAGTTGGCATTCATCTGTATCCCCCTTCCCTGGGTTGTGCCTGAAAATAGGCAGGATTTGTCTAGTGCACTTACCTGGTCAACAAAAACTAAAGAAAATAAATAAAAAATACATTTTTTAATATTTTTTTCCCAGATTTTCAACACTGCCTTTGTGGGACCCCTCCTTGTGAACAAGGCTGGTGAAATATGCCAATCCATCCCAAAATATAATTTTGTAGTTACTGCATGAAATTACCTTGGGGACAAAATTTGAAAATGTTATCTGTCTTGTTCATGAGGTGGAGTCATAAGAAGGCTATGTTGAAAATCTTGGTAAAACATTAAACAACAGCAAAGTTTTGAGTTTACGTTGACATTTTCAACACGCTAATAACTTTGATAATTTTCAATGTTTTGACTCCAAATTTTCAACATAGCCATTTCTTCATACCACCTCATGAATGTGACATCTGTCATTTTTCAAATCCTGCTGTTTTAACCATTGTTTTATAAATAACTCCTGTCATGTTCAGAAGGAGTGGTCATAAAAAGACTTGAAAATTTGGGATCCAAATGTGAAAAAAAAAACTAAATTATGAAGACACATTGAATTGTTCCAATGTTTATTCATAACTTTATTTTTGCAGATTTTGGCCCCTAATGTTCAACATATCCCTCGTGTTACCCCACCTCCTGAACATCACAGGTGTAATTTTACAAATCTCCTCCTAATAATTCTCAGAGCAGGTATCCCTGTCTCACTTGCCTCACTGCTTACCCCATTACCTTCCTCTCACAGTCTTTGATCATCTGATAAAGCCTTACTGCTACAAACTAGATGTAAAACTAACAAAGGAACCCTTGCTTTCTCACATTCGGCAGCCAGACTCTGGAACTTCCTACCTCTGGATGTCCGTCTAGCTCCTAGTCATGGCAATTTCAAAATCAAATATTCCTCCTTCCTTTTTAGCCAGGTCTCCTGTACCTGTTTCAACCCCCACTGAACATTGCACCCTGTTTCTGCTGCCACCCCCCCGATGTGATTTGATCTCCTCATTCTAGGCACTTAAGCTTCAATTAGCTATGTATGATGTTCTGAAAGTAATTTTATTGTTTTGCTCCTTGTGCTTGTGCTCAACTTAGTATTGCGCATGTACCTCTAGCTGTTTATTCTTGCTTATCTCTTTATTTGCCTCTCTCTTAGGGCATTATATGTATTCAACTGTTTTACTCCGCCTCACTGTAACCACTCGGGGCGTGACAAGAATTAGTTCCTGTTTCTTCACTAGGGCACCTACCTGGTAAACAAATTATAATCATTTTAACTAATATTAAAATTCTGAATATAAATTTCTATGATGGTATTGAACCTACATGTGCAAACCAATGTTACCTCTGATTATGCAACCTTTTCTATACTTTGGACCCCATATGTATACTGAAATCCTGATGTAATTTTGTTTTCACCTTGTTTTTTGAATCATCTTCTGTACTTTGCCACAGTCTGTAGTTTTTCCTGTTATTTGCTCTGTAATTCTCCCGGGTCGTGCCTGAAAATAGTCATCTCTATGGCTAATGCACTTACTCGGTAAACAAAAACTAAACAAATAAATAAAATTGTTTTCACAGTCACACTGCAAAATCCCATTTCAGATGGCATTTCAAAAATTCCACATGTCTTGATCATAACATCAGGTCATAAAAACTACTGTTGGACATTTGTGGTCAAAATGTGGAGCCCACTGAAAATTAGATATTATCTCTCAATCAGTCAATCAATCAAAGTCTTTATTTATCCAGGCGAACATTGTTGAGCGAGCTAATTTGCAAGATGGACCTGGAACAATCTAAAAATGTACAGAAGTGGAACACCACTGAAAATTAGATATTGCATCTCATCTGGCCTATCCTGGGTAAATAGATAGTAAAAATGTGTACAAGAAAGACCGACCCAGTACAACAGCAATGCATGTGGCAATCATTCGCCATTGACAAATGCTCGTTTCATACTAATTGCTGAAAGTACCTCAACATCACCTTCATTAATCTCCATCTCTTACTGTCATAATGTCAGAGTACATTCTTGATTTTGCTTTGTTGTGCATGATCCAGACTACAGGGTTTATTCAACCTCTCAGCTGACAGAGACAGAAAATACAGAGGAGCCCTATGGCCACCTTCCACAAGCCTCAGACTTTTTGTCTCCCCAGTATAGAAGCAGTCATTTCTGCAGCTGCTCAGTATTTTGTGACATTTGTTTTCACAAGCCATTTCTCAACAGTTATGCTGTACTCTAATGTTGGAAAGTGAGGACTTGTTGCTCAAGGATTCTGAGTTCTTTGTATGCTTCATGCTGGCCCATGTAGCAGCCTGTTGTGCTGTGTGCCCTCTCCGTCAGTTGCACACCCTCCCCCACATTACATACCCCACTGCCTAAATTGAAATATATGTCCTCCTATCCTTTAAACATCAAATCTGTTGGCAGAAATGGAAAGCTTGGCCCACCCACTCTGCCCAGATGGTCCCTGCCTTGTCTGTCTCTACAGACCCTAACTGGTCTCCGGTGACCCTTTTTCCTCCCTGCCTATTAACTACTATTCCTCTATGTCTAACCCAATGCATGCTTGAAGCCCCCATTGTTTACCACTTCTGCTGGCAGTCTGTTCCAGGGTTCCACTAATCTTTTAGTGAAGTAGTACTTCTTCACATTCTCCTTAAACTCCCCCTCCCTCCAGCTTCATCACATGCCCTCTGGTCCAGGTGCTCCTTCTTATTTGAAAGAGACTCCCCTCCTGTACTTTATTGAAACCTGTGAGGTACTTGTGGGTCTCTATTATGTCCATTCTCTCTTACTGTCTGCCCTTCCAGAGTGTACATTTTGAGATCCCTCAGTCTCTCTTCATACGGCTTTTGATGCAACCCCTGCCTCATTTTTGTTGCTCTCCTGTGGACTACCTCCACCCTGTCAGTGTCCTTTCTGAGGTGTGCCTACATAACTGGACAGAGTACTCCAGCAGGGGTCTCACAAGTGAGCTATACAGTGGCAACACCACCTCTGTCCTCCTGTTGGAGATACTTCTCCCTATGTATCCCACCATCTCATTGGCCTTACCCACTGTTTTTCACACTGCCCTGACACTTTGAGGTCCATAACCCCAAGGTCTCTCTCCTGCTCAACTGTCAGTATCCCCTTCCTTTACTCTTCTCCTGGGTTCCTAGGGCCTAGGTGCATGATTTTGCACTTTCTGGCATTGAACTCCTACTGCCATGCTCTTGACAACTCCTCGAGTTTCCCAAGAGTCATAGGCATTCTCTGTCTCTTTCCCATCCTGAGTGTCCACCTCATACAGATTTTGGTGTTATCTGCAAAAATTTATACATTCCTTTCCAGTTCTTCTGCAGTGTCACTTATTGAGACATTGGTGAGAACCAGTCCTAGTACTGAATCCTGCAGCTCCCCCCACTGGTAACTTTTCCCCTCTTTAGAGTGAGTGCCGTTAATCACCACCCTCTTTTTCCAGTCCCTTAGCCAGTTCCTTACCCAGGTCAGCACTTTAGATTCCATCTCTATGCTGCTAAATTTGTTTATCAGTCTGGGCCTCCCACTGTTGAAGGCCTTGTTAAAGTCCAGATCGGACGCTGTCAATCAGATTTGTCTGCCATGATCACCCCCCCAAATGAATCCATGCTAGCCATGCTGCTTTGTTATTTCAAGAAATGTACTGTCTCATTTCCTTGTACTTAGAGTGCTGATTGTGACCACTCATCCCACACTTCTGAAGTAGCTTAAATACACATGTATCATTACACAGGAGCATCTATACCAGTGAGAAACACTGTGGAAGGAGACTTTTTCCATCAGAAATGTTGGGCTTATTCTTCAAATCAAAGTTTATTTTAGAAAGCTAGTCAAATTATCATAGCACTTGTACAATAGCTAATAAAACAGATTAAAATATCCATAAATAAATGACAACACAGTCAATCAGCATTGCATTTAAAATTCTAGAAATGCCAATTTAAAAAGATACATTTTCAATGCAGATTTAAGACTCTCCACGGTCAAGCACTCCCTTATTTGATGATGTAGAGAGTTCCATATGGTTGGGCCACAAATGCAACTGCTCGAGCCCCAGAGGTCTTCAAATGAACCTTGGGAACCTCTAGCAATCCCTCGTTGGTGGAGCAGAGTGGGCAGAGGAGGTGGTAGGGACACAGAAGCTCTTGCAGATAGTACGGTCCCTGTCCTTGTAGGGCTTTATAGGTCAGCATACCGATCTTGAAGGTGATCCACCATTGAATAGGCAGCCAGTGCAGATTGTGCAGCACAGGTGTGACATGGCTTGATCAAGAAAGACCAGTCAATAGCCTGGCACAGCGTTCTGCACTAGCTGTAAGCAGTGGATATCAACCACCCAGTTGCCCTAGGTATAGGGAATTGCAGTAGTCAAGATGGATGGTCACAAAGGTGTGGACCAACATTGGAAGGTCAACAGGCAGAACCAAGTGTTTAATTCAGGTGTAATTCCTCAGATGGTAAAAAAGGGTCTTGATGATGGACGACACCTGAGATTTAAGTGTCAACCCCTCATCAAAAATAACACCCAGATTTCGCACCCGGTCAGAGGCCATCAGCATATTGCCTCCAAGTCGAAGCCCAGAAGGCTGCCCAGCCCACAGCTCCTCTAACCGACCACCCGGGTCCACAACCAAAACCTCAGTTTTGTCCGGGTTCAACTTCAGCCAATTGGAACTCATCCAATCCTGGATCTCACAGAGGCAGTTTTTGAAGACCGTGACAGCATCATCCTGCTCAGGCACAAAGGACATGTATAGATGAGTATCATCTGCCTAGCAGTAGAAATCAGCCCATACTGCTTTTCAATGTCTCCCAATGGCAGCATGTACACCGCAAACAACATGGGTGATAGAACGGAGCCCTGCAGTATCCCACAAGGCAGAGAGAAGGTGCCAGAGGTATAAATCCCAGACACCACTGTCTGAGACCTGCCCTTGAGGAAAGACTAGAACCATCTGAGGATTGTACCAGACAGTCCACAGATCAACCACAGGTACTCCAGTAACACACTATAGTCAACGGTGTCAAACGCTGCAGAGAAATCAAGAAGAACCAAGATGGAATGGCTCTTCTGATTTCTTACTACCAGGAGATCACGGAGTACCTGAACTAGTCATCTCAGTACTATGCCTCTTCTGAAATCTGTACTAGAGAGGATCATAGATATTGTGGATGGTAAGATGATCCTCCAGCTGCTGCATGACCACCTTCTCAATAACCTTACTCACAAAGGGAAGGTTAAAGACAGGTCTGTAGCTAGCAAGACAGTCTAGGTCAAGAGGCAGTTTCTTCAGGAGAGATCAATCAGAGTGTTCAGAAACACACTCATCTCTAAAGAACTCCAGACAGTGTCAACTAAGACCAAGCTGATGACTTCAACACACCCCACAAGGAAGTGCATTGAGCCTGGGTCTAAACTTCAGCAGGTCAGCTGCATACTCTGGATGATCCTCACAATATCCCTGATCTCCAGCTGGTCAAAGTCGGTCTAGACACACCTGGGTTCTGTACCCTCCCACTGACCACCACCACACCCATTGAAATGGATAGCACAGATCTTGGACCTGATGTCGGCAACCTTATCTGCAACGAATCAAGCAAACTCATTACACTTCTCCTGTGACAAAGCTCTTTGAGACTGCAGACAGGCTGGATTGCACAGTCTGCCCACAGTAAAGTAGAGCTGAGCTGGTTGGTTCTGTGAAGCAGCAATCTCCCTGGACAGGCACTCTGCCTTCTTATGGGAGATGGCTGATTGTTAGTCCTTATAATGGGCCATCAATCTAAGCCTGTTGGCATCAAGGTCTGATTTACACCAACACCGTTCCATCCTTCATCCCACTCTCTTCAACTCCTTCAAGATCCTGCCGAACCAGGGGGACTGAGGGCGAAGGGTGAGGGAATGAACCCAGACAGGAGCTATGGAATCCAGAACCTCAGTCACGGCCTTATTATAGGCCAATAACTGACTGTTAGAGCCATACTTGCACTCGGAAAGCCCAATAGGTCCAGCACTGCCATCAGGCCTTCTGGGGTCAAACCCCTTAAAGAGCAGAACTGGACCATCTCCATAGGGGCAGACCTATTGGGGGGGGGCCTGGAAATTGAACCTTATAGTGTGATGGTCAGACCATCCGACCGGTTCCACCACCAGGTCGGAGGTCTCCATACCCAGTAGGAAGACACGGTCCAATGAATGACCATGCTTATGGGTCGCAGAGATAATCACCTGTGTGAAGCCCGAAGAAGTCATAAGCTGGAGGAAGTCCTGTCCAAATTGTGAGAGTTTATCATCGACCCAGACATTGAAGTCCCAGAGAACCATCCATCTTGGAGACTCCAACACCATGTCAATGACGAAGTCCGTGACTTCCTGCAGGAATTGCTTCTCATCCTCTGGTGGACGGTAGATGAGAAGAATCCTGCACCCCACACCTGCACCCACAATGCATTCAAAGGAACTATTCTACCCAACTGGCACATCTACAAGGCTCAATTCCAATTTAAAACATATGGCTAAGCACCCACCCCTACGATCCGTCCTCAGGTGGTGTATCACGAGAACCAGTCTGGAATCGCTGACTCAAGAACTGGGCGAATTTTCATTCAGCCAGGTCTCGATCATACAAGCCAGGCCTGATGACCCAACAAGATCTGCAATTACTGCGGTCTTGTTTTTAATAGACCTGGCATTGCATAACACTGCCCAAGTAGGATGGGACACCGAGGCCGACCATGTCATCTGCCCACTCAAGGTGGAGTCCTTGGGTATGGGAACCAGACAGGGAGGACCACTCTCAGGTACCCATTTCATCCCAGGGTGTCTTCTAGTCTCCACAACTCCAATCTGACCCCCCTCAGCTCCACTCTCCCTCTAGGTCCATGACCCGCCCCCCCACGTCTCTTCCTCAAAATCCCCAGTGCTTGGCAGTGCCCAAACACTTCAGCAGGTAAATGGGGACAATCAAAAGGGTGAAGGCCATGGAGCTCAGCGGGAGAGTCGCGCCTGACTGGGAGAGACTTCTGCCAGCACATATCCACAGAAACTCACAGCAGTAAATAAACAATCAGCACACAAAACAAATACAAAAATAAATTCAAAAAATAATAAAAACCTATACCCACAACCCCCTTAAAACAACACAAAACCCAATGTTCTCTGATGAGTAAAAGTTAATATTCAGGAATGGTGCTAAGCATGCCAGTGCTTCTGGGTTGATGTAAGGAGGAGATGGGGCTGTCACCCCCACCGTGAACTGCAAATGTTCAAATCCACCACTGCTGTTCTCTCCCTACACCAGCTAAAATGTGCCCGTCTAAAATAAATTAAGTGTAAGTTCTAAGGCCTTCTCAGGACCTCACCAGTCAAAGAACTAGTTAAACCTTCCAACTGTCCAAAGCCACTCCGCATCATCAATATTCACAGTGTCTTCAACCAGGTATAATAACACGCAACACTGACCAATATCACTGAGTCAAGCCTGTCTGCAGCAGATCTTCAGAAGCCAAAGCATGGCCAGAACCCCAAAGTCATGCCCCGGTTCACAGCAGAAATACCCCGATCTCCCCAAGGGTCAGGACCCCAGAGAGAGACAGAGTCATCCTACGATGATCATCCCCTGGATAGCCCCTCAAGGCAGCCAAGAGTGCCCCACCCTCCAGTGAGTGCTCTGCTGCCTCCTACCCCATAGTAATCTGAGGACAGTCCACTACTCCCCAGTATAGACAGCAGGGCCCCAGCAGAGTCAATGGCCAACTCCTGATAACATTTTGGCAGGAAAAGCCGAGATCTAGTATGCCCAATCCAGGCAGACACACCACCTCTTCGACTACCATGGTGGCGTTCGATATATTCCACAGATCCTGGTTCTCTCTTCTTAGGTGAAGAACTCTCCCAAATGCTTCTCAGTAGCTCCAGCAGTGCAGAGGTAAAACTTGGAGAAACCCTTCAATGAATCAGGGGATACAGAAATAACGTCTTCAGGCAGGAAGGAATTGGAACAAACAGTCCAAAAAACACAGTAAATCTCTGTAATCACAACAGGCTGTATGACCATGGTGAATCAACATGACAAGTAGTAAGTTAAAAAATGCCAGCAGTACAAGGAAAACACTAGTGAAATAGCTCCAAAATTACATCAGCACAATCACAGTCACAGATGCTCTTGGTAAATTCCCAGTTATTAAAACAATTAAAATGCCCCCCAAAACACCCCAAAAAATTCCACAACCTAACTAACCTTACTGTGTTGAAATCCTAACTCAAAATAACTAAGCAAAATGAATATTACGCAATAAAATCTAAACAAAACAAATCTGCAATATTGCTGCTGCTACTGGCTGACCGATACCGGTCTCCATCATATTCTTGGCCAAAGGGGTGCGAGAGGAACTCTTTTCCATATGGGAGGTTATTGGGAACAAAACAAAATAAACTCTGTGCTGGCGGATAGGACTGCTAGCACAGATGCCTGAATGAGTCTGGAGAGTGAATCTAGGAGCCATGGGCTCTAGGATTACCACTAATTTTTATCCCTGTACATTTTATATGCTACAGTGGTGCCCAGGATCGGTTTTCATTGTGACTGAAGATATCCATACACTGCTATCATGATGTCCTCAGTTGCAGCTAGTTATAATGTCTCCGGTCACTTGGTGTGTCTGCTTTTTAAACACAAATACATTGTCTTCTGAAGGATGAGTCAGCAGGTGGCATTGTACAGAAACAGTGCTGTGCATGTGTGCCTCCACAGGCCCTTTAGCATGTAGGCTCTCGTCAGCTGGCACATTGCAAGAAGACAGGCAGCTGCAGCTGATGACCCTGACTATTCTGGACCAGTCTCGCTCAAGATACTGATTGGCAGGAGATGCCCTGATAGTGGCCACTATAGTAAAAAAACAAGAAAGGATGTGTATTTATTGATTTCATTTTCAAATCATAAATAGGCAGCATACACATCATATTAGGAACACTGAATCTAATGGCTTCAGAGCTTACTCATCCTGTGCCAGTCCAGAGAACTCGGTGCCACTGGTCCGCTGATAGCAGCCAGTCTCTACAAACCTCATGGTCTGGACCATTTGTTGTCATACTGCACTTCATTTAGCAGCAACCCCTCCCTAAGAACCACATGCCACAGGTCTTCTGTTTTTTTCTGCATTGGCTGCATTGCACTGAGTTCTCAAAATTCCTTATGCTCAAGCCTACTAGGTAAGTGTTGCAAGTCAGTGCTGTTTTGTCCCCAGTGAATGGGATATGAACATACATACATATGAAACTGCCAGCAGGTACAGGCCATATGGTCTGTCAAGTCTGCTCGATTGTGAAGCTAGCATTCCCTTACACTGCAGCAGCCCCTCCCCTTCCCCCCCACAGTGACCCTCCCCGTCACTTTGTCCCATCCCCTTTTAAAACTGCCCACCGACTTACAGGATACCACCTCCTCAGGCAGCGCATTCCACATAGACACCACCCCCTCTCTGTGGAAAAGGGGCCTCCTCATTTCCCTCCTGAATCTCCCTCCATCCAATCTCAACCCATGCCCCTTGTGTCCCACCCTTTCCTCAACTTAAAAATCCCCTCTGTACGAGTCCTGTTTATACCCTTCATATTTATTTATTTATTTAAAATTGGTGACCGGGAAAGGCACACTGAGCCGAGGCTCATTTCCAGGTGTAACCCACAGTCAGTCATATCCTCCCTATCCTCCTCCAGTGAGTATATGTTAAGCTCCCCCAGTCTTTCCTCGTAGGGTTTATCCTCTATTCCCAGGGTCATCTTTGTAGCTCTGCTATGGACTTCCTCTAGTAATGTATCATCTTTAAGTATGGGCACCAGTACTGCACACAGTACTCCAGGTGCTGCCTTACCAATGACCTGTACAAAGGCAGGATCACCTCCCCCTCCTGAAAGTGATTCCTCTAGCAATACATCCCAGCATCTTGTTGGCCGTAGCTGCTTCCTGATCTAGCAGCTGTAGCATTCAATACTTTTAGTTATGGTGACAGCCATATTTCTGGGACACAGTTCCAGTTAAAGTAATTTTGTGATCTGCTTTTAATGTTCGACTTACCATATGCGGTACATTATGTGTGTGATAGTCTGATTCTGCCTTTCTAAATATTTTCTTGCCAGCCTATATTTATCTGGAAGGGATCATAGTGTGGCCCTGGTGAAGTGGCCAGCTGATCCCTTTCACGTCCCGATTGATGTACACACCCTTGCGCTTTGGCATGTTATGACATGCAGCAAGGCAGAGTGTGAGGGCATGCCCCATTAAAATGAATGGGACTGAATTTTCATTACTATTTAATACATTATGATGGCAAGTTGGAGATTAATGAAGGCCACTTCTCGACTAACAAGGGCCTTGTATGAGATCACTGCTCGACTAACAAGCTGATTTGTATGAGAAATTCACACTGGTGACAAAAGAGTCAAGAAATGAGTTTCTGGCAGGCAAATGTTACCTTGAGTTATAAAGAAGGAAGAAACAGTGTGTTGCTTTCACTGTCACCCATAGTGTGTATCACCCATGTCCATCACCAGTGAACTGCCAGCTACTGCCAAAAGAGTCCATCTGGTCACTGGTGTCAGAAAAGACACTTTGAGAAAAAATACATCAGACTATGGTGAGCAGCCCCGGCAGAGCTTCAAAGGTGTCTGTCGCTGGCACAAAGATGCCCCAGCAGTAGTACATACTGCACCCAGATCTATGGCTGCAGGTATAGGGGCCATGTAGTAAGCATAGTAGGGTGTGAGAACTCAGCATGGAGAGACTGGAACCTCACTATCTTGTATCTGGGATCAGATAGAATCAAAAGGCCCATGGGAGTCAAATGTAAGGGTTAAAATGGTTAATACATGAGGGCTTACTTTTTATACAGCCACAGTGTTTGTGTTAGCATCTGGCTTGTGCATCTGGTGTGCCTACTAAAAATCAATCAATTTTCACTTTAAATCATGGTGGTGCTTGCCCTTGGCAAAACCTGTAGTGCATCTGTGATTTGGCCACTGTGCGCCATAAAAGGTGACAATACAATATTGCTTGCTTGTATCAAAATTATTTAACATCCTCAATGATTCGCCTATATGGTTTATTCTGGGAGAAGTATAAAAAAAATTAAAACAAACAACTATAAAAATCATTTTTATACATGTTGACTATAGGCTCGCGCTGCCAGAAAATGGATCAGGTACGTTGTGTAACATCCCACATTAACAGCAACTGCAGCCAGTTTAAAGAACTTTGTGTTTTTGTGTGAACAGTGTATTCCTGTGCCTAAGCTCCATCCTGCAGCAGCCCTGCTAGTTGTGTCAGCAAGAGCCCGATTACTGAGGTACAGAGAGTGCCATCAGCTGTGCTTGGCGGGACTTTGTAAATTTCAGCAGTGCAGGAGGCGGGGCAGTAACATCATAAAAGGCTTGCGCTGCCAGAAAACGGATCAGGTATGCTGTGTAACATCCCACACTAACAGCAACTGCAGCCAATTTAAAGAACTTTGTGTTTTTGTGTGAACAGTGTATTTCTGTGCCTAAGCTCCATCCTGCAGCAGCCCTACTAGTTGTGTCAGCAAGAGTCCGATTACTGAGGTACGGAGAGTGCCATCAGCTGTGCTTGGTGGGACTTTGTAAATTTCAGCAGTGCAGGAGGAGGGACAGTAACATCATAAAAGGCTCACGCTGCTACTGCGCGAGTGTGAGTGGCACGAGCGCCACTCGGAAGAGAAACGGAAATAAGTTTGCAACATTTTAAAAAGTATTAATCTGGAAATTTATAAATGGGGGTAACAGATTTAAAACAACTGTTTAAAGTATTTAAGACCACAGATTTATATTAAAGGGAATTACGAGTATTAAATAAGAAAGTATTTATTTAAAATAAATTGCTGATTTTACCCTGTCTCTGATAGTAAGAATAGTGATAGAGGTGTTACTCCTGAGGTGAATTATTAGATAAGCTTACCATAAATGCTAAACATATTTAAAGAATATTCATATTGAAATGTATGGTAACCTTAAACAGGAGGTTTAATGTTGAAATAAGTTTCCAGATTAGGGACTAGATTTTGGTAACACTGACTTATGTAGGGCACTGTTACCTAAATAAAATTTTAATGTTTTTATGGGTTATTTTGCTATAGGTTTTTTTCTTTTGTTTTACAGCTTTTGCTTTAAATTTTTATAAAACAGGCATTTGTAGAATATTTTTTGTACTTGGACATAGTTGTTAAAATGAAAAGGAAGTTGCCACTTAAGATGATGGGGTTGATAGTGGGTTTGGTCTGCGTGGTTCAGCTATCTGTTATCATTGGAACTGATATTTTGATGAAAAGATCAAGTGTCTATGTAAATAGTTCTAATAATTTGAAGTCACAAACACCTAAGCTGATCTGGCGGAGAAACCCTTTCAACCTCATCAGAGAAGAACTTTGTGTTAAGCACATGGTAATTCAAACAGGGTATACTTGTTCAAGTGACCAGGCATTGTTATTGTCCTTGGCTCTATGTGGAGACATTGAATTGAACCCAGGTCCTGCTATTAAAATGGTCTTAGATAATGCTCGAAGTATGATAAAAAAAAATGAACTATTTTAGAACCTGGGTAGAACATGAAGAGCCGGATATAATAATGTTAATGGAAACTTGGTTAAAAAAGGGAATTGAATATAAAGAAATAGAATTAAGGGACTTCTACCATTTTAGGAAGGATCGTGGAACACGGGGGGGGGGTTTGATGTATATAAATCATTCAATTGGTAATTCCAAAATTGTATTCTCTGGGTCAATTGAGGGCATTGAATGCTTCTTAATTGAGATACAAGCATTGGAATTGGCTATTGAATGATTTATTCTCCACCTAAAATAAACCCTATCCATTTTGACAAATTTTCATATCTTTTAATGGAACATCTGGGTTAATTACAAGTAATTCTGGCTGGTGATTTTAATGCAGCTTGGGGATGTCCCGTGGTCAAAAGTTGGAAAAATCAATGAACTGTTTAAACTTGATACAAATTATAGATACTCCTACAAGGAACGGTTCCTTATTAAGTAAAGGTAATATTTTGGACTTGATGTTTGTTTCATCTGAATTGACTATTTTTGAGAAAAGTGTATGCGCTCCCAGCTTAGGAGACCATAACATAGTCAAGTGTGAGTTTTCTATGATTGAAAATACTATCCCTGTAAAATTAGTACCACAAATATCTAAAAGATGTTATTCAAAATTTAATAGCTTATTATTTGGAAAGTACCTTCAGGGACTTCCATGGTATAGGATTTTTCTTATCCCAGATTTAAATTTGGCTGTTCAAGAATTTACAGCAATGTTTATTAACGCCTGTGATAAATTTGCCCCATATAAAAAAGTAAATCAAAGATTAAAACATTTGCCATGGTTAACTGTAAAAATAAAAAAAATGATTAGGATTAGAAATCAATACTGGGAAAAAGGCAAACAAAACACTAAATAGTGAAATTTGGGAACAATATAAAAGGTTAAGGAAACAAGTAGTACAGGAAATCAGGAAATCAAAAGCCCGTTACTATAAACAGTGGATTAAAGAATCAACAAATCCTGGTGCCTATTGGTCCGTTATAAAAAAATCTTATGAATCCAAATAGTAAACAAAGTGAGATAAAATTGAGTCAGAATGGAAGAGTGTTTGAAACAAATAAAGCTGGTGACATCTTGAATGATTACTTCATAAACCTCCCCGACCTGAAATTAAATCCTATAACTAAAATTAACATCATGAATGAAGTAAAGAGTGAGAGTTCCCAAGATGAAAAAGTACCTAAATTCAGGTTCAAGAGAGTGACTAACAGTTCTAAAAATATAAATAGACTAAAAATAAATAAAGCAAGTGGCCCAGATAGAATAGACAATAAATTATTGAAAGAGGCTGCCATGGAATTGTCATTTATATTATGAGATATTTTAATTGAGTTTAAGGGAGGACAGTTTCCCTCCAGTTGTAAATTAGACAAAGTGATACCAATAGATAAGGGAGGAGATCCAGTGGATGTCTCAAATTATCACCCAAATAGCCCTGTTGTCCACAGTATCCAAGTTATTTGAAAAAAAATGTCCATGATCAGTTAATGGACTACTTGGAAAAGTATAACAAATTGACTCAACAACAGTATGGTTTTAGGCAGGGTAGATCCACAGCTACCACACTCATGGACTTTTTGGATCTTATAGCAACTCCACTTGGGGAAGCAAAGTCCGTGGGTGCGGTATATGTGGACCTATCTAAAGCATTGGATTTAATAAATCATAGCATTTTGATATACTCACTAATGAAAATAGGGATGGAAGAAGAAACCTGTAATTGGTTTATATCATATCTTGATAAAAGGTCACAATTTGTTGTCCTAATTGGACAACAGTCAAGAATAGACTATGTAACAAGAGGGGTTCCCCAGGGATCTATCCTGGGCCCCCTCTTGTTCATAGTCTATTTAAATGACTTACCAAAGAATATTGGATATTCAAAAATTAGTCTCTATGCAGACGATATGGTTTTAGTAGCAGAGGGAAAAACTATAAGTGAAGTAAAACTAAACTTACAGAGTGACTTTAGCACTATGCAAGGTCATTTTTCATCTCTGGGTTTATTAGTTAATAATAAAAAGACACAGGTTATGTCACTTGCATTGGACCTAAAGGGTATTTCAAAACTAAAAATAAAGACACAAGAGGGTAAGTTTTTAGAGCAAACTGAAACATATAAGTATTTAGGGGTACACATAGATCAATGTCTTACTTTTCAATATCATATAACAAATTTAATAAAGAAAACAAATGCTAAGATTGGAGCTATGAGACGAATATCGAATTGCATGACAAGAGAAACAAGATTGATTATGATCAATCAACTAATAATGCCGGTTACTGATTATGGAAGCCATATATATCGACATACAGCAAGAAAATATTTAAATAACTTGGATACACTTTATAATAAGCTTGCATGATTTGTGTTAAGGTGTGATCTTAAAACTCATCATTGTATTATGTATACAGATTTAGGATGGATTCCATTAGACTTCAGAGCCAGGGAATCTAGCTAAATCAGGTTAAGTAATATATTTAAAATCAATCTTTAGATAACTTAAAAATAAATTACAAAACCTAAACATGGTTTATATTTAAGAAAAACTGGAGCTAGGACCTAATAATACCAAAATGAAAACATTGATTTAGTGAAATGACCCTTCAATATCAGGTAGCCAAAAGTTGGAACTGTCTTCCTCCTTTTTAATTGAACTAACAATCACTGACCATGTTTTTAAAACTGGCTTGAATCATGAACTCAGCTTTTGCTGTTGTTGTAATAGGTGAAAACAATGTAAAAGTTAAAAGCGATTATATGGCTGTTTTGATGAGTTTGTAAAACTGAATGTATTGTTTTGTGTTTTTGTAATTTTGTACTGTTATAAATGTAAAGTAGTAACTACTTTTGTATAATATAATCAGGTAAGCCTTGTGAATAGGGATTTTCAGAACCCTAATGGCTTTATCACTGTATAAATAACATTTTACCATACCATCACTATATTTTCTTCAACTTACAAGATAGCAAACATGTTCAAGTACCAGTCAATTGTATTCTTAATACCACTGTTAGTGGCTCACAAAATGTTTCTTATGCCTGTAGATACATACAATTGGTGATTCAAACTGTTTTACATGTCCCACTGTGTCACGCCGACATACTGTTCTCAAAATGTGCTCGATAAAATGGCTACTACTCAAGTAACCCACCTTGCAGCATGTCTTGCTGCTTTGTGACTGCCAGTCTTTTTTTCTTATTTAATTCTGTCAAAATAAATATCCCTATTATAAAGTGCCAGTGTAATTCATACTTTAATGCTACTAGTGCCTGCTTTAACGTCTTTTAACTTCCTTAAGTTTTTTTTTATTCTTTGCCTAAAAGATGTAATTTATGAGTTTACCTTATGCTTCAAATCATGTTTAATTCAAGGTTTACTCACAGTTATGAAAACAAATATCATATAACCCTGATATGCTTGCTACAGAATGACTTGCTTGCTTAACTAATCTGTTCTTCATTTTGTTAAAGTGTGGTTACTTGCTTTCTTGGAATTCTTTTATATTTGTGGCTTTTGCACAGCCAACATATTGTAGTATGTAGATCTGAGGTGCGGTCACTATTGGCGAATGCAGGGCACCCATCAGTAGGTCGTCCCTCATTCCCTGATAAGCCTGCATGCTGGTGCCATACCATGCATACATAATGTGGCGAGCAGATATAAGGAAAGGTCTGCTGCAATGCAAGGAAAGCTAGTCATATGCAGTGGACCTCCCAACGTGCTTTCTCTGGTGAGAAAAAAAATGTAACATGGCGGCACACTGCCTGCCATAATGTGACTTCAGGGGTGCCCAATCCCCCTGTCAGCATACCCTGCTTCAATGTATGTGCCAGCGAGGCCACTCCTCACTGGCAAATACACCCCCATTTGGTATGTGCCGAGGGTGGCCAATCACCAATGCTTGCCCCCTGCTTTCATTGTGTGCCAATGGGGTGCCCAATCCTCCGCTGGCCACAGCATCCCCAAAACACTTAGGTAGCATGCTGGGAGCCCACCCCAGTGTGCCAAATCCCTGAAAATAAAACTGTCCTGCAATGTTTTTTTTTTGTAACCTGTAAAAAGAAAACAGTCCCTCGGGGTCTCCATGCCCCTCATAACCTGCACCCACCCTCTGTGCACCCTGCCTCTCCACCCCTCACCCCATGCCTACTCCGAGTCCAGTGCAACTATCTTCGGTGGACAGAAACATCGCCCCGCACTCTTCAAGCTGAGGCGAACTGAAGAAATGCCGGTAAGCTGTATAATGGCATAAATAGGATTTTTTCAACCTTGGTGTATATCATTGGCATTTTGGAATTTTGCACCAAATTTTCAACATGGGGTTATTGGGACCCCTTCCCACGAATTCTGTCACTGTCATGGCGTTATTCAGTCCCGAAAGGTGATTTTGCAGTCACTGCGCAGAATCTCCTTTCGGGACCAAGTAATGAAACGACAGTGCCACTGTTCATAGGCTCTCAAAAAGCCTATGTTGCAAATTTGGTGGAAAAAATCTAAAAAATGGCTGTTTTATGAGTGTGAGTTGCGCTGTTTCCATGCACGATCGTAACTTTGTGAATTTGTAATATTTTCACTCCAGATTTTCATAATTAGTATTTTTCCACACCTCCTGATGAACAGTACAGCTGTCATTTTACATATCCTGGTTGAAATGTGTTTTCATCCGGCGCAGAACAGCACGGTCGCTGTGCGAAATTAGTTTTCGGGACAGTTTGAGGAAATGATGGTGACCCTGTTCATGAGCAGAGATCCAAAAATACCTATGTTGAAGTTTCCACGCACCCTTGTAACTTTGCAAATTTGCAATATTTCCATGCCAGATTTTCAACATTGGCATTTTTTCATACCTCCTTATGAACAGTACAGCTGTCATTTTCACATCCTGCCCAAAATGTGTTTCCACCTGTGGCGCACAAGCACAATGGTGTGGTGGTGTAGCAAATCAACTTTTGGGACAGATTAACAAAATCACAGCACCACTGTTCATGAGGGAAGTCCCAAAATGCCTATGTTAAAATGTAGCTAATGAACACCCAGAAATAACTGGATTATGGATGTGTGTTGCGCAGTTTCTATGCATGCTCATGACTTCACCAATTTTTCATATTTTTACTACAGATTTTCAATGTTGTCATTTTTATGCCTCCTCAAGAACAATACAGTTGTCATTTTCCACATACTGCCCAAAATGTGTTTTCGCCCTTGTCGTCAAATTGCATAGCCGCTGTGCAAAACCACCTTTCTGCTAACAAACTGATTGCGCTGCTTTTCATGAGGTGGGCTCATAAAAAGCCCATGTTGAAAATTTGGAGTGAAAATACCAACACATGCCTACAGTGTTAGGGTTTCCAACTGTAGCGCCCCACCCTGTAGAGGCTGACAGGTGTCAGGGGTGTGACTTGGGATCATCGGCTGTAATGCTCACGCCATTCAATCCCCACCTCCACCCTACAGCCAGTAACAGGCATCATGGAGTGTCTTGCACTGTTCAGCCACAAAGTTCACCCCATTCTCTTATACTGCACCCACCTCAGCGTATTTCCTTATGGAATGGGATAAGTATAACGCCCAAAGCACACCACGACACTTGTCAGTGTCTCCAGCGGTGGTGGGCAAACTGCAGCCTGCGGGCCACATGCTGCCCTTACTGTAAATATTGCGGCCCTCCTTGTGTGTCAGATAATTACAGGATAAAAGAGAATTCATTTTTAAAATGAAATCTAATCTTTTCATTGTCGCTTGTACTTAGTTTAATGTCATGCGTTGAAATGAATCCGAGTTATTAAGTATGCCGTGCAAACTAAGTACAAACAAAATGTTTTAACTTTTCGTTTTCGTTTCTTTCATAGCACAATTAGTGTACTTCAACTTAATTTATTTGCCCAGTTCCATGGCATTACTCAGTTGCTTTAACTTTGCGTTGTTGCAACTTTGTGCAAGCGATGTAATTATATGAATTTGACTTGCGGTGAAATCAAAGTAAAAAATGTAATAATTCAACTTGATTTATTTCCATGGCATTACTCAGAAATCACAAAGCGAATTGCTTTAATGTTGTTGCTACTTTCATAGCCAATTAAGTGCTAGCGATGTAATTATACTGAATTTGCCTTGCGGTGAAATCATTGATTTGAGAACTGACAACTACTCGTTCATTTCTGCTCAGATAATTACCTATGAGTCGGTTTTGTACTGCAAAACTTCTAAATTAATTAAATAGGTGCCAGTTGGTGCCAATTGAGTACCTCCCACCCTCCAGCTCCATATATAAACTGAGCTATGTCTGTTAATTAAGTGATACCTCCACTGACAGCGGCTACCAGCTCTGGAAGAAAGAAAGCGTTGAAAGTTTACTCGAAATGGAAAGATTTCTAAGTAACCACAGCATACCTAATAGCTCATCAATTTTATCTGAACCTTGTTCGCCTGGTTAGCCAAGTTCTGGATGCAGTAAAAAAGAAAACTGGGAGAAGAAGGGCTGATAGTGCAGGATGCATGGGAGTGTGAGTTTTTGTTACAGACCATCTTGGCAAGCCGACCTGTCTTATTTGTAAAGATTCTCTATCTGTCCCAAAATGATTTAATGTTCAGAGACATTTTGAAAAGTGCCATCCATCTTATTCCCACCGATTTCCTTTTGGATCAGTTTTGTACTCTCAACAGGTGTGTTTGCTAAAAACCGGGCTTGCTACACAACAGCAAATGTTACAAGTAGCAATGAATGAAGGCGATCTGATAGTAATGGCAAGCTTTCATAGCCTGGCTTTTGGCAAAGCAATCTAAACCGTTTTCTGATGGTGAACTAATGAAAGACTGCTTCATAGAATCCTCACGGATATTATTTGCTGATTTTAAATAAAGAAGACATAGTTCGCTGTATTGAAAGTATGAAGCTGAGCAGACACACCGTTTGTCGTAAGTAAATGAAATAGCTGACGATTTGAATGCACAAGTTCTGCAGCTAATAACAAATTCACTAGCATTCAGTGTTACTGTTGATGAATCAACAGATAATCGTGATGTTGCACAGCTCTGCTTATGGAGTGCGATGTGGACCCTGAACTAAATGTAGAAGAGAATTTCTTGAACTAATTGGACTACATGGGCATACTCAGGGTACAGACTTTTATGAAAGCATTCATGAATTTTACCATATCCATGCCTTGCCACTGCAGAAAATGGTGTCTGTGATAAGACCGGATGTCCATCTATGGTTGGCATATACAGGGTTTATTGCTCTACTAAAGTCGTAAAACAGTAACATATTTGGTGTTCACTGTATTATCACCAGGAATCTCTGCATGCAAATTTGAATAAGAATGACCATCTGAAATCTGTGATGGACAAAGTTGTTCACATTGTTAATTACATCCAAACACGACCACTGCATCACCGTTTGTTCTGTGAGCTTTTGGAGCAAAGTCGATGCTGAGTATGCTGATCTGTTGCTACACAGTGAAGTTAGGTGGCTTAGTCATGGAAAAGTACTTGAAAGATTTATGGCGTTACTTCCTACTATTCATCATTTTCTTTTGCAATGCTCTCATACACAGCCAGAACTTGATACGAGCAGTGGATATTAGATTTGGCATTTTGACAGACATAACAAGCATCTGAATGGACTGAACATGTCACTACAAGGAAAAATAATCTGCTACAAATATGCTCACTAGTATCAAAAATACATGATACAATTACAACTAACGTCATTGCAGCTACAGTTGAAGGACTTGACACATTTCATCAGTTTGCAGCAAGCATTGAACAAATCATCAGATTTCTGTAGAGCGCAATATGTTCCCTCTGGACATGCTGACATGGTGCATCGATTGTTGTTGCGTTTTGAACAGCGCTTTTCATCACTTGATGAATTGAAACCATTCATGGTACTGCTAACAAACCCATTTGAATTTGATTTTAGTTGCAGCAGCACAGTATGCCAGAGACTGGAAAGTAACAAAAAAGACTTTGAAGAGGAATTACTTGAATTGAAATCTTTTGAAGAAAGTGCAATAACTAAATTTAAGAAAGAAGGAGTACATCAGATGTGAAGAAATATTGGAGGACCTGTTCTTCGAGCATGTGCTGCCAAGCTGTTATCTATGTTCGGGTCTACATACACATGTGAACAAACCTTCTCCATTATGGGACATATTAAAAGTAATAAAAGAAATCGACTCACTAACAGAGCTGAGATGTGCCTGCACTCAACTGTCCCCAAACTTTAGAAAATTAGTTGATAAC
This sequence comes from Neoceratodus forsteri, assembly GCA_016271365.2. Classification (NCBI taxonomy): domain Eukaryota; kingdom Metazoa; phylum Chordata; order Ceratodontiformes; family Ceratodontidae; genus Neoceratodus; species Neoceratodus forsteri. Next base: position 811,193,287 of record CM028133.1, read on the forward strand.
ATCACAACACAAAAATATGAGTAATAAATGATAAAATATTTATGTGTTATTTATTAGTAATATTTAAAAAAAACTATTGTTTTTAACTATTTAATACTGCTTTTAAGGATTAATTAATTTCTTGAAGTTAATAAAGATTTTTGCATTATATATAGTGTCTTCAGCATCTTTTATTTTGGAATATAGTTTTCAAGTAATAATGTGGCCCTTCAGATATCTTGAGGGCCACACTTGTGGTCCACATATAATACCATCTTGCCCATCACTGGTCTACAGGGTACGGTGAGGTACAATGGCATGAGCATTACAGCTGATGACCCAAAGGCACACCCCAATGCCTGTCGGTCTCTACAGGGTGGAGGTGGGGTTGACATCACTTCAATACTTCACTGCCATTCGTATTATGCATCTCTAACTCCGACATTACCAATGCCAATGCCGGCGAGACAACATTTGGCATTGACAAATGCTTGTTTCATGTAGCAGCAAGAACTGGCTGTGAGGTTTTTGCCTGTTATACCTGCAGTAACCTATGTGCTGACATGATGATGTCAGCAGGCATCGAATGATGCTGTTGCTAAGCAAGCGCGGTGGGCTTCGGCTATGTTGCTGGGAGCTAATTACTAGGACAGCAGGATTTTGAAAGCACTTGCTTTAAACTTTTACTCCTGTATTTACTAACTACGATGACCATACAAACCAAACATATTCTATTTACAAATGGCTCTTAGTAGACTAGCATTGTGGCTTATGCTTTAATGTCATCTCTTTAGTACATGTCATCAATCATTTTGTTTGCTAAAGAATCCCACCCCCTGTGTGAACTTTATATGAAGACCTTATATTATAATGTTATAATTTTATGTTACTCTTCCAATATTTAGCACTGGTGTTACGACAAAGCCACTATTTCCTCATACCATTTGAGACTTCGAGTTTCTATTATTACAGTTATCACTAACTAAACTTGAAGCCAAAATTAAATTATTCTATGGTTGTTTGAATAAATAACCTATGTTTTATATTGGAGTAGTTCATGCGCATCAGTGGGGGTTGCACAGCCCGGCCAGATCCATGTAGATGTTATGGACCACTGTGCTGCCCACCACCGCCCCATGTACTGTAGCCACTCTACTAGTTAAATAACTTGGCAGCACCAGGCTTTGACAGATACAAACAAACGAACATATAAACATACAAATCTGCAAGCAGAAACAGGCCTCATGGTCTATCAAGACTGCTCGAGTGCGCAGCTAGCACCCCTACATTGTAGCTGCCCCACCCCTCCCCCTCTCACTTCCAGAAAGTTCTCAGCACTACTTACCCAGACTCTTCCCTTTGCCCTGTCCCATGCCCTTTAAAAACTACCCACCATCTTACACGAAATCACCCCCTCTGGTAGGGCATGCCATTTTGTCACCACCCTCTCCGTTAAGTAATGTCTCCTCATCTCTCTCCTAAATCTGACCCCTCCAATCTTAGCCTGTGCCCTCTCATGTCTCTTCCCTTCCTCATCTTAACTAACCCATCAGTGCTAGATTTGTTGATCCCCTTCAACAGGGATTTATTTAACTCTAAAAATTGATTAGCGGTTTGCTCATAAAAGTGCTAAAACTTTGTGAAAATGCATAGCTCTTGCCTCACTGTGTTTAACAAACACAGCACTTCAAGAAAATCTATATAGATACTTTCTGTACAGTTAGTATAGTCCCAAGAAAAAACTGCTAATCAATTATTTAAAACCCTGCCCTTCAAGTACTTGAATGTTTCAATCATGTCCCCCCATTTCCTCCAGGGTGTACAAACTCAGATCCCTCAGCCTGTCCTCATAGGTTTTGCCTTCCATTCACTGTATCATTTTTGTTGCCCTTCACTGCACCCCCTCTAGCAGTCTAATATCCTTCTTCAGATACAGATGCCAGTACTGCACGCAGTCCTCCAAGTGCGGCCTGATCAAGGACCTGTAGAGGGGCAGGATCACTTCCTTATGCCTGGATAAGAATCCCCTTGCAATACACCCCAACATCCTATTAGCCTTAGCTACAGCTTTCTTGCATTGAGCAGAGTTGTTCATGCTCTCCATTATGAGTTGTTCATGCTCTCCGTTACTATCAGCCCTAAGTCCTTCTCTTCCTCGGTGATCCACAGCCTCACACTCCCCAACCAATGTTCCCCCCTTGGGTTCTTGACCTCGAAGTGCATAACCTTGCACTTCTTTACGTTGAAGCCCAGCTGCCACTTCACCGACCACTCCTCCAGTTTGGTTAGGTCCCCCTGTAGTTGTTTCCACCCGTCAACTTCATCCACTACCACCCCCATTTTAGTATTGTCTGCGAACAGACTGATCCTGTTCTCAACTCCATGTGAGATATCCAATATGAATAGCCCAGACAACACCGGACCCAGCACAGAGCCTTGTGGCACTCCACTTGTCATTGGCCTAGGTGCTGAGAGTCCCCCCCCACCACTACTCTTCAGCCAGCTCACGATCAAGTTAACCAACTTTGCCCCCACCCCTGTGGATTTCAGTTTCCTCTAGCCACCCATGAATGCACTGAATTGAAGGCCTTGCTGAAGTCCAAATATAGGACATCCACTGCATAGTCCTTATCCTGCTCACTTGTTACCCAGTCATAATGCTCTATTAGATTAGTCTGACAAGATTTACCTGAGATGAACCCATGCTGCTGCCCATCCTGGAGGCCATTCACCTTGAGAAATGACACCAGTCTCTCCTTCAGTATCGCATCCATGATTTTACCCACCATGGAAGAGAGACTGACAGGTCTGTAGTTGTCTGGCTCATCCCGTGGGTTGCTGTTGTGTATAGGCACCACATGGGCCATCTTCCAGTCCTGTGGCATGCATCCTGTGTCCAGGGAAGTACTGAACAGGTCTGCCAGTGGCTTGGCCAACACCTCCGCCATCTCCCTCAGGATTCTGGGGTGAATGCCATCAGGGCCTGGTGCCTTGTCCACCCTTAGTGTCTTCAGACCCTCTAGTACTCTACTGTCTTCAATCATTCTGTCAATCATTCCTTCCCCCTGACCCCACCTTCCCAGTCTGTGGAGGTAGTGGACCACCCTTCTCCTGCATGAACACAGAGCAGAAGTAGATATTCAGTACTTCTGCTTGTTCTGCTCCCTTTTTCCACCCACCCTCCGCCCCTCTTGATCCACACTATTTAGTCGCTGCACTTCCTTTTTTTCCCCTCACGTATATAAAAAAGTCCTTCTCCCCTCCCTTAATGCCCTGAGCCAGCCTTAGCTCCCTGGTGACATTGGCTTCCCTAACCATCTTGGTTACCTCCTTGGACCAACTCACATACACCTCCCTGTCCTCTTGAATTTCCAATATGAAGCTCTCTTTGCCCTTACTCCTTCCAGCACTTTACTGTTTAGCCAGCTTGGCTTCTTGGCTCTGCTCTTCTTGCTCAGAGTCCTAGTGCAAGCCTCTGTCAGATCAAATTTAATGATATCCCACTTTTTTTGTGCATTCATCTTTGGCCTAAGACCTGCGAGTCACCATTGCAGTATTTCCTGCACCCTCCTGAAGTCTGCCTGCCTGAAGTCCATCACCCTTGTTTCTGAGCCTACAGATTCCCTGCTCTACCTGAGCATGAACTACACTATTTGATGGTCTCCCCCAGCTAGTGGGTCTTCCACCCTTAGTTCCTGCATGGCCTCCCCGTTCGATAGTACCAGGTTCAATGTATTACCTAGCTGAGTTGGCATGTTGACCAGCTGTGACAGAAGACTATCCTGGAATGTCTCCAGAAGTGCCTGTTCCCTGACACTGGAGGTGGCTGGGGTACTCCAATCTACCCCATGCAGATTGAAGTCCCCCACGATCACCACACTCCCCTTCCTACATACCCACCTAATCTGTTCTACTAACCCCTTATCCAGCTCCTCGGACTGGGCTGGTGGTCTATATACCACCCCAGCCTCAGCTTTCTACCGCTTGAGTTCAGGAGCTGCATCCCTAGTACCTCTGTCCTCCCTTCCTCCCTCTCATCTCTTGTGCATCTAATTCCATTCCTTACATAGACTGCCACCCCTCCCTCTCTCCCCACCCCTCTGTCCTTTCTATAACGTTTGTACTATGGGATTGTCAGATCCCAATCCTGGTGTTGGGTGGCCCATGTCTCAGTGATGGCTGCGACGTCCACCATCCCTTCAGCTAAGAGAGCCTGGAGCACAGCTGTTTTGTTACCCATGCCCCTCGCATCCAGAGAGACCACCCTCCACCCATTCTCATCCATCCCTCCACCCTCTGGCTCCTTGACTTGCCCCCTTCCACTTTGCCATTTTGACACATAGGATACACCTAGGATACACTCGGTATACATGATTTTAATACTACTATACTTATTATAAAGTACTCACTGAAGTATTAACCAGCATGTCTGCCAGTTACTTTGTTCATTTAGCCCCAATGGACCCTTAGTACCCCCATCTTAAACATCACCCACATTTCTCTTTTCTCGACATACTTATTGTAATTTCCTCCCCTGGTCATTGTTCGTACCTGCTCTAAACCCCAAAATCTTAACTGCATCCCTGTGTGCTCTCTTTCTGCAAAATGTCAAGCAGTTTTCTGGCAGGCAAATGTTTTCTTGGCAAGAACCATGTAGAAGGAAGAAACAGTCTGTTGCTTTCACTGTCACTCATGGTATATCACCTGTTGCCATCTGTGAACTGCCAGCTATTGCAAAAAGGTTCCATCTGGTCCTTGGTGTCACAGAAAGAGTCTTTGAGAAAAATACATCAGCCTATGGTGAGCAGCACATGGCAAAGCTCCCAAAGGTATCTGTCACTGACACAAAGGCTCCCCAGCTGGAGCTGAATCAGTAATGCATGCTGCACCCAGATCTGTGGCCACAGGTATAGAGGACATGGTAGTACACATAGTAGGGTGTGAGAACTCGGCAAGAAGAGACTGGAACCTCAATATCTTTATCTGGGATCAAACAGAACCAAGAGACCCGTGGAAATCATATGTAAGGGTTAAATTTGTTGCTGTAGGAGGGTTTACTTTTTATACAGCCACAGCATTTGTGTTAGCATCTGGCTTGTGTCAGGACTTGGTTGTTTATGTATTGTTCATGTAGACAACGTTAAAAGGCTACATCTGTAGATTAACTAGAGCATAATACTGTAATAGCTAATGACAGTAATTTGGCATCCACTATTGCAATTACATTTCCTCTTCTGTAAACTTAAGGTTTAATGATATCCAGACCACTGATGGGTCTTTGTGTTATCTATTCTTTGTATTATGCTATATATAGCATGGAGATAGATTTTTGTGAATTATATAACTAGAGTGTCATTGTAACATTGCAGTATTAAACATGCCGATAATAAACTGTCACTATTTTGTGGTGCTCTACCTGGGAAGCTATCTGGCCAGCTGGCTAACCAGAGCTCCCTGTTATCACTTTTATTTTCAAACTGTAACCAGACACCAGAGGGTGCCATTTAGACACCAGGGATTTTTTGGCATTGAATGAGGGAAGGAGGGGAGCCTCTTAAACACCAGGGATTACGTGGCAAGGGTCAGAAAGTGAGGGGGGGTGCAGCTAAAGCATCAGGGATTACAAAGACAGAGAGAGAGAGAGAGAGAGAAAGCGGGAGGGTGCTACTTTGACATCATGGAATGTATGGCATGGGATGGGGCGTGAGCACCATTTTGACACCAGGAATTACTTGTCACATGACTGGGAGATGAAGAGTTTGCCATTCTGACACCAGAGATTACATGGCATGGGAGAGGTAGGGGTGCCATTTTGACACCAGGGATTACTTGGCATGGGATAGGGAAAATAAGTGAGAAAATGTACATGCATGTTAGTCTTTGTCTGAAGGTGTAGGTCTGTGCCAGGTCATATGGCTAGCCTGAGCCTTTTTAAACTAAAATCATATATTTATGAACAGTGTAGATGGCAAGGATATGTTGTTATGGTATTGGCCACTGCTAAGTATTTGACATGCAAATCATAGTGTCTTTACCATCAAAACTACCCATAGCTTCAGGAGTTGGTCTGAGAATAGAAGTGATTGAAGCTCAGACTACCTAGTTAGAAATGTTTATCAAATGTTTATCCCTGTGTGACAACCAGACAGCTTTTGCTGGTAGTTTGAAATATGTTTGTAAATGCTAGTAACTTCTGTAGCAGTGGGGAGCCAAGAGGTGGTGTTTAAAGGTGAGAAACTGGCCTGTTTGGGAAATTCTGACCAGCACAGCAGGGTTTCTTAAGTATATTGACTTTCATTAGATTGGCTTCCTGGAATGGAGATAAGTTTGTTAGTACACAAAGGAATCAGATATATTCTGCCTCAGTGGCATCTGAACATATGCATTCAGATGCTAAATAATCCACGAGAGGCAGTTTGGTCCCAGAAACACCAAAGCTTGATAATATCACAAGGTAGGAGTCACCCAGAATTCCAGGCCAGAAGCAGTTTCAGCCAATCAGATGAACCTAGGTGCAGGGAGAGGGGATATTAGCCTCACTAACCGAGGAGTGAAGGGGAGGAGAGTGTGAGGAGGAGGAGAGGGAGGGGGGAGGGAGAGAGAGAGAGAAAAAATGAACACTTCAAGCAAGATAGTTTCTTCCTCTTTTCATGTGGGTTTCTGTGTGTCCAAAAAGGGAGCCAGACTGTGTGTCTGCAGAGAGATGTTGTGGTACTTGGATAGTGAGGTAAGAATACTCTGTAACTTGTAAGAAAGACAGAAGCATTTAACTGCACAACTGTGCAAGCTATTATAATCCTGCATGTATACTATTGTTTCACTATGTGTAAAAAGTGTTATACCTGATTATTACTGTTGCATTTACACAACCAGTATTTATTACTGAATTAGTTATTTTTCTAAAGACTGTAGTAACTGGTTGTTTGTGACTGCATCTCTGAGGGAAGGATAACTGATGAAAGGGGTGCATAGTCAAAGGTGTCCGAGAGAGTAGAGTGTGTCCTACCCAGAACAAAAACCTTCACTACGGGGAGTCTGAAAGGTAGAAGGTGGCAGAAAAGGGCCATCAGAGCACTGGGATCTGAACTCTTGCTAAAGAGGGGACATTGACAGTGGAGACACTGGTCCAGACAGTCTCCATGGCAGAGGCCAGAGAGAGAGAGAAGCTCACTGGGGATTGCAGAGTGCTCTGGCCGTCGCAGATGGTGGCAGAGGTGAGGGTGAGAAAGTGAGACTTACTTGCACAAAGCACAGTTTGGCTATCCAGAACCTATTTATTATTTACTTATTTATCTGAGTTTTGGTAACCTAGTAAGTCCACTGAGACAATTACAGTCCCTTTTTCAGGGGTGACCCTGAAGAGCAAAATGTATACAGAAGTGTGCATTAACATAATAACATTTACAATGGAGAGAACACTTATACAGCATTAAAAGATCCAAAGTAATTAGGTACATACAGATACAGCTGAGGGTAAATATCATAACAAACAGACTATACAGTATTGCTGGCAGTATAGCCCAGAGGTTTAGAGTAATGAGCTGTGAATGAGCTTGGTAGGTCCAGCAGACCTGGGTTTGATTCTCACAACCTCCACTTACATACTGTGTGATTCTGAGCAAGTCATTTAACCCCCCAGTGCTCCCAGGTCACCCCTGAAAACAGGCACTTGTGCCTAGTGGGCCTTACCCAGTTACCAAAGACTAGAATGAAAAATTAAAAAATGCAGCTCAAACAAAGGAGTTAACTACAGAATAGACTTATTAGCTAAAGATAGCAAATACAGTAGACAGGATCAAACCAAATAGTAGCTAAGTTTAAGGCATGGCAAAGAAGGGAACAAGGGGTAAAGGGTGGGGCAAGGATGAGAAGAGTAGAGCTGATAGCAATCAGGAACTAATATCACCAGAAGCAAAAGCAAGTTTCAAAGGCAGAGAGAAAAGAAAGCAAATTGGATTGGATTGGGTTGCACATGATAGGATGGATGGGGGAAGGAGTTCCAGTTGCACACAGCTGCGAAGTTGAAGGATTTACGTGCCACAACTAGCCATGGTTTGGGCGTTACAGTGAAGCAGATCTCCAGGCCCATTGGGGTTGTCTTAGGAGAATAGACTCACTGAAGCAAGGAGGAGCGTACTTGTGGACCAGCTTGTGCATACAACTCAGGGTGGTGTACTGGCGTACCTTAGTTTAGATTCATAGGTTAACCAACCCAGCATAGAGAGGACATCACAGTGGTAATGACAGGCATTAACTCCCAGGCCAACCCTACCAACCCTATGGTAAGCCTGTCCTGAGATTAGCTAATGTGGTTGCGTTAGTTGTGAGTAAAAGCGGAGCACCATAAGTTAGGAGAGGGAGGAGGATGCAATCTTCTGACAAGAGGCCGAGGAGAGGAAGGGACAGATACGATACAGTAGCCCTAATTTTTGATTCCGTGTTTTGACTAGGATGGCAATGTGAGCTCTGAGGGAAAGAGAGGTATCCAGGGTGATGCGCGGGTATCTAAATGTATGGACAGGTTCATGGGCATCACCATTGAGGTAGGTAATCCTGAGAGGGGGCAGGGTGTGGGTCAAGGAGGGTGAATGGGAGAATAACATACTTTTTGTTTTCTTAGTGTTAAGGACAAGATGATTGCACAGCAACCAACCTTCGAGAGCTGCAAAGTCAGAGGTTAGCTTGCTGTTGAACCAAACGACATCAATGGAGGAACAGTAGATAATAGCATCATTGGCATAGAGGTACATGGAAGCCCCTCCACGGTTATTTGGCAGCTCATTAATGAATAAGGAGAACAGCAGAGGGCCCAATATAGAGCCCTGCAGAACACCATGGGTTATAAGTCTAAGGTCAGAAAGAGAGCCAGCCCAGTTGACCCTTTGAGAGTGGCAGGAGAGATAGCTTTGGACCCAGGCTAAGGCAGTGGCATCTAGGCCGATGGAATGTAGCTGTTGAAGCAGAAGACAATGGTTGACCAGGTCAAATGCCTTTGTGAGGTTGACGAAGATGGCAATGGTGAGAAAGCCTTTGTCCAGGGCCTGGAATATATCAGAGATGACTTTGATTAAGGTAGTAAGAGTACTATGTTTTTTTCTGAACCCATGTTGGTAGGGGGATAGTATGCTATGATGTTCTAGGTAGTTATGGAGGTGATCATAAACGATCTGCTCCTGGAGGTTAGCCAATGGACAGAGGATGGAGATGGGTCTAAAGTTTTCAGCAACAGTGTTAGGTCCGCCCTTATGAACAAGCATAACCACAGTGACCTTCCATTTGTCAGTAACAGTATTTGAAAAGAAGGACTGGTTGAACAGATCATGGACAGGACGGGTGAGGTCAGGAACACCCAGCTTGAGGAACCTAGGCTGAAGGGTGTCATGACCTGGTGAGTTATCAGGTTTCAGTTTAGTGAGGAGCCATTGGACCTCTTTAAGGGTGGCCAGTTTCAAATGGAATGCAGGACGAGCTCCAGGGGCATCAGGTGACATTGGGGATGAGAGGGGTACCGATGCTGCAGGGAAGAGTGATGTGTATTTGAGGAGGTCAGTGAAGAATTTGTTGAATCCAGTGGTGATAAACAGTGGGTCAGTAAGGTTGGAGCCCTGGGCAGTGAGAGAGCTGGGGAGATCAGCAGATTTCCCCTTGATCAGAGAATTCACCTGCTTCCAGAACTCTTTAGGATTACAGAGGTGTTCAGTTTGGAGCTTCTTGAAATGTAGATGTTTGGCTTTTTGGAGGCAGCTTTTACATTTGTTTCTAAGTTGCTTGTAGGCTTGCCAGGCAGAGGGCAGCCCAGAGCATTTGTAGGTACTGTACATGAGGCACGGTCACAGGAGGACATGAGCATCCTAAGATCCTTAGTGAGCAATGGCGCCTTGGTACCCTTAGTCCTGCACCTTTTCAGGGGAGCATGTCTGCTAACTATTCAGCTATTCGAGTGAAGGTAGATATAAAGAAATACAGGGCACTGTTTATGTCAGGAAGGGTGTTGATTGGACTCCAGTCAGTATCATTGATAGAGGCAATAAAGATGCTAGTGTCAAATCGGGACTCAGAAAGTAGGGGAATGGTCGCTGATGCTGTCCAAGAGTAGCCCTGCGGATTTGACCTTAAGGGGGCAGTTGGTGACTACCCAGTCAAGCACCGTGTGATTTCCAGACTTGGTGTTAATACGCAAAGGGTCGTGGATGAGTTGGGCCAGGTTGGAATCTGCAAGGGATGCACTCACTTTGTTAGCAGAGTGGTTAAGCCAATCAATATGAAAGTTACCACAAAGCACAAGGTTGTGATGAGGGAGACTGGCAAGGGATGTTATGAAGGGGGGAACCGGCAGAGGCTTCTTTGGGTGGCAGGTAGGCACACCCAATAATTAACATTTTAACTTTGCCTAGAGTCTGGGAGAGGAATACGGATTCAACAGGAGGGGGTCCATCATATGGTCCAGGGAGTTCAGTGACTTCCAGGTCTGATCAGGTATACATCATCTATCCTTTCTAATGCAGTTATAGCCAGGTAGTGCCACCTCATGAGGCTTGATTGCCAGCTTAAGCCAGGATTCTGAGATGCATAAAATGTCAGGGGACTTCTGAGTAACCCAGGCTTCTAATTCAGCCGTTTTAGGGCGGAGGCTGCAAATATTCATATGAGCTATTTTCAGGCCCTTAGGAGGGGGTTAAGGACCTATGGTAGGGACAGGAGTAGTGGCTGAGCTAGAGGGCCCAGGATTAAACTCAATATCCCCTGCTCGAACTAAGAGGAGGAGGGCAGATATACGAATCCAGAATGGAATGCAAAGGAGTTGCACTCTGAGAGCAGCTGGAGGGATAGGAAATTGCATCCGTTTATGGAGCCAGAGCCCAACGAGTGCATCACCTGGTCTAGGAGTACAAGGTATAAGTATGGCAAGGTGAGAAGGATCAGGGGTTATGTGAGATGGAGGAGGATGGGTGCTGACCTGAGGGGAGAGATTTAATGACACAGCAATAAAGTGGTCAGCCCAGCAGGGGATGGCGAGGCATGACAAAATAACTAGTCAGCTGAGGCAGCCCATGGTTGAGGGAGGAAGGAGGTGTAGTTAAGAGAAGTAAGGGAGTTCAGTGCAGGAAGAGCAGCGGGGGGGTGGAGTATAAGGGTGGGTATAGTAGGTTGAAGAGGACAAGAGCAGTACAATGTAGGGTTCTTTATGAGGGATGGTATCCTGGCTTGGTTCTAACAAATAAGAGGGGGAGGAAGACGAGATGCTTCAGGGAGAAAGTGGATTTAAAGAGTGCCATGGGCGGGGAAGGGTGGGCAGGAGAAAATTCAATCCCCAAACAACTAGCAGTAAGAAACGAGAGCACTGAAAAATTCAAGTCCTCAAGTAAATATCAGCACTGTCCAATCAGAGCCTAAGGGGCAGTCACAAAATTAAGCAGTACAGTGGAGCCCTGTTATAAGCACATCCTAAATAGCAAGCAAAAATGTTCTTATAACCGGAATGTTCATATAAGAGGGCTACAATGAAAACAGTGAAAATCTATTTAAAATCTATGGTTAACATGATGAAACTGGGCTCAGACTGCATTTTAGAGAACTCATTATTAATAGCAGTATAATATAGCTTTTTAAAATAACTCTTGTTCAAATAGTTAAGGGTATTGTAAAATTCATTCAGTGTCTCACCTAACTATGAAGGAATATATGCTGCCTTCTTCATAGGGCATCTTTCACACACCCATTCACTACTTAAGTGACTGATAATGAAGAAACTAGATGATGATTCAGCCCAGGTTTGGCACACTCAGGGGTGATAATGACTATCTACCTCCAGAAAAAAACTGTTCTTATAAATGGACTGACTGTTCTTATAAATGGGCTTTACGGCCATTTAAAATAATGGGCAAAAATCGGACATTCAGCAAATATTCTTATAAACGGGATGTTCTTATATCCAATGTTTATAAGTGGGCTCCACTGTATTAACAGATATATACAGCATTAAGCATTACAACTCTATCTTCTCTCACTACTAACTATTTTTAAGTTTCATTTTCTAACTGGGTTTACAAAATTTAGGGATAGAAATGCCAGGTAAGTATGATGTGGTGAGGTTGTCTGAGCTCCAGCAGCTATATGAGGAGAGAGGCATACCACATGAAGGCTTGAACAGAGCTAAGTTGAATCAGACTTTGGAAGCAGCTGACCAAGGAGCCCTGGGTGGCTCTAGGGGCTTCAGTGAAAAGTCTGAGGCAACCCTGCAAGCTGCGTTGGAATTAGCATGCATTGCAGAAAGGCAGATGAACTGGGAGATAGAACTTAGGGGACCATAGAGGGTGGTGGTAAATGGCTGTCACTCCACAGAGGGAAGAGTGACCAGTGGGGTACCACAGGGATCAGTACTGGGACCGGTCCTATTCAACATCTTCATCAGTGACATGGCGCAGGACCTAGAAGGCAGAATTTCACTGTTCGCTGATGACACAAAGCTCTGTAACAGAGTAGACACAACCGGAGGGTGTAGACAGAATGAGAAACGACCTGCAGAAACTTTAAGAATGGTCAGGGTTTGGCAGTTGAAATTCAATGCAAAGAAGTGCAAGATAATGCATATGGGGCACAAAACCCTGGCACAATATATCAGTTGGGGGTGAGGATATAGCATGCACCAAGCAGGAAAGGATCTTGGGGTTATCATCTCTGATGAACTCAAGGTAGGGAAACAGTGTGACAAGGCATCAGGTAAAGAAATAGGATGCTGGGATGTAGGCAGGGGCATCACCAGCAGGAAAAGAGAGGTCATAATTCCGCTATACAAGACACTAGTGAGGTCCCACCTGGAGTACAGTGTACAGTTCTGGAGACCATACCTATGTAAGGACATAGACAGGGTAGAGAAGGTTCAGAGGAGGGCAACAAAGATGGTGCATGGATTGCATCACAAGTCCTATGAAGACAGGTTGAAGGAACTGAACATGTACTCCCTGGAGGAGAGGAGGGAGAGAGGGGATATGATAGAGACATACAAGTATCTTACAGGGAGGAACAGGGTGCAGGAAAACACTATTTTAAGTGAAAAGATGTTCCAGGACTAGAGGGCATGGGATGAAGTTGGAGGAGGACGATTCAGAGGAAACATGAGAAAGAATTTCTTCACAGAACGGGTGGTGGACACGTGGAACACCCCCAGAGGAAGTGGTGGGGCTGAAACAATCACGGGATTTAAGAATGCATGGGTAGACATAAAGGAATTCTGGAGGTCAGGGGTTAGGGGCAACAGACTTCTAGGAAAACAAACTGAACTTACAAGCTCAAATGGGCAGACTGGGTGGGCCATAGGCCCTTATCTGCTGACACTGTCTATGTATCTATGTATCTGACTTGCCAGGTTAAAAATTGAAGCAGCTAAGCTAGATGCAGTGGAGAGAGAAAATCAGCACAAGGCAGATGCAAAGGAGCAAGAAGAAAAACAGTGCATGGCAGATGCAGAGGAGAAGCAAAGGTGGTGAGAGGCAGAGGCAGCCTGAAAGGAAGCCAAGTGAGAGGCAGAGGCAGCCTGAAAGGAAGCCAAGTGAGAGGCAGTGGCAGCCTGAGCAGATGAACGGGAGAAAGAATGCAGACATTGGCTCAAGATGCTGAGACCATGAACTCCAGATGGCATCACTTTAGCATAGGCCAGTCTGGGTAGGCGACACCTTGACATAAGGATTGGGGACATGGGGCCAGTGTCACAACCATCCAGCAGGAGCTGGCAGGCCAGATCAGATTTTGCCTGGGTGTCTCAATTAAATTTGGTCCTTACCTTGGGATCACAGTTCCAAAGGCCAGAGTACTCCTGAAATGGGCCAGATGGAATTCACCCCAGAATTCTAAAAGAACTAAGCAGAGAACTAATGACACCACTAACTACCCTTTTTAACAAATCATGGGAGGATGGTGCGGTACCTGAGGACTGGAAGAAGGCAGATGTGATTCCCCTTCACAAAAGTGGGAGCAAGACAGTGGTAGGAAACTACAGACCTGTCAGTTTGACCTCTGTGGTAGGGCAAGTGATGGAATCACTTCTGAAGGAAAGAATTGTTGAGTACCTAGAGGCCAGTGGGGCATGGGACCCAAGGCAGCATGGGTTCACAGTAGGAAGGTCATGTCAGATGAATCTAATTGATTTCTTTGACTGGGTGACCAAAGTAGGAGACCAGGGAGGAGCTGTGGGCATGGCCTACCTAGACTTTAGCAAGGCATTTGACTCAGTCCCACACAAAAGATTAGTAGTCAAATTAACCAGCCTTGGAGTGTGTCCCAGGGTGGTAGCCTGGGTAAAACATTGGCTGAACAGGGAAGTGGGAAGTTAAGTGTTTAACCAGGAGTAGCACACTAAGCTGAAAGCTTTTTTACAGGTGCGACCTGGGAGCACAGGGAAGTTAAGTGACTTGCTCAGGGTCACACAGTATGCATGTGGAAGCTGTGGGATACAAACCCAGGTCTGGTCTGCTGGATGTCACCAGATTTGCAGCTCAGAGCCTTAAACCACTGCGCTATACTGCCAACAACAGGACATAGAAGGTAATAGTAAATGGAGCCCACTCTGAAGAAAGAGGGGTTACTAGTGGGGTACCGCAGGGTTCAGTACTGGGTCCAGTCCTTTTTGATGTCTTTATAAGTGACATTGCAGAGGGACTGGAAGGAAAAGTATGCCTCTTTGCAGATGACACAAAGATCTGCAACAGGGTTGATACACAAGGAGGCGTGGAAAGGATGATAAGGGACTTGGCAAGGTTGGAGGAATGGTCAGAAGTATGGCAGCTTGGATTCAATGCAAAGAAGTGCAAAGTAATGCACCTGTGAAATAAAACCCAGGGAAGATTACACAATGGTGGGGAGGTAGGAACAACAACAAAAATGGAAAGAGACCTGGGGGTAATCATATCAGATGACCTTAAGGTTGGCAAGCAATGTGAGAAGGCAGTAGGGAGGGCTGGGGGGATACTGGGATGTATAGGGAGAGGTATCACCAGCAGAAAACAGGAAGTTGTTATCCCCCTGTACAGACAGTTGGTGAAACCCCATCTGGAGTACTGCGTCCAGTTCTGGAGACCCCATCTCTGCAAGGACATAGGATGGAGGCAGTGCAGAGGAGGGCAACTAAAATGGTGCAGGGTCTGTAAGAGAAGCCATACGAGGAGAGACTAAAGGAGCTTAATATGTATACCCTTGATGAAAGGAGGGAGAGGGCAGACATGATAGAAACGTTTAAGTACCTCAGTGGAATCAACAAAGTCCAAGAGGATAGCATCTTTCAGAAAAAGAGATGTGCAAGAACAAGGGGACACAATTTGAAGATAGAGGGGGGACGGCTCAGGGGCAATGTGAGGAAGTATTTTTTCAGAGACAGGGTGGTGGATGCATGGAACAGCTTTCCTGAGGAGGTTGTGGGGTCTAAAACTGTGGGAGAATTCAAGAATGCATGGGACAGACATAAGGCAATTTTTGTGGGGGGGGGTTAGGAAGAAATAGGCTGTTGGTTAAACAGGATCTGCAGCTTATCCTCTAGGTAGGGAAATGGGCAGAGTAGGTGGGCCAAGCAGTCCTTATCTGCTGTCAAAGTCTATATTTCTATGAAATGGTAGTGGGTTGAAGGTGAGAAGGTAGTTGTGGTTGCTTCTGGGTTACCCGCAGATGTTTTGCTAGGAAATTACTGGATTGAGAAAGGAGAGCAGGACACCGTCTGTGCTATGACTCATAGTCAGACTTGATGACTGGTACAAGTAGAGGTTAATGGGAAGACTGTGAGGGAGGCAAGATTTAACCCTGTTCAAAACCTTGGGCCTGTACCAGACAGTGTGGCCGCTAAGCCTAAGGGGCCACAGTAATCAGAGAAAACATCTCCCACTGCCCAGGCACAGGGCGAGGCTGTGCCAGAGAGCTCTGCAGGGTGCAACAGTTTACTGATATATGAGTCAGTAGAGGGAGACCTCACTGATAAGCAGCAGCTGCAGCCAGTTGCAAGGAAGACAAAGCTGGGAGGAGTTTCACAAGAGGAGTTGCACAAGGATCCGCTAGTAGAGCCACCTCTACTGCACTTAGGCTGTTAGCAGCCAGCAGCAGCAGTGAGTCTGCAAGGAGGGGCAGCAGGAAATATTTTGGGAAAGAGATATTTTATATAGCAGGGCTAGAAATAATGAAGCTGTCACATTTCCACCAAAAATGTGAATATGCCCATTTACATTTCCTGTGACTCTCTTGCCTTTTCAGGTGCCCGGACATTTTTGTTTGTGGTATCGACCCTGTGGAATTCACTTCCTCATTCTGTTAGAAAAGCCCCATTAGTCACTGCCTTCAAAAGGGAGCCGAAGACATTCTTATTCAGGGAAGCTTTTTCCTCTGTCTGATTAATCTGATTTAGATAATTAAGCTAATACTGATTTTATGTATTTTTAATCTGTTTATAATGAATTTGCTCACTTGTACAGCGCCTTAAAGTCACAATTAAATGTAGCACTTCTTTAAATAAACTAAACTTAAGACATTCACATGAAGGGGTCAGATAAAATAATATTTGGGAGCTAGTATTTACTTTCTTTCTCCCTGAATTAGTCTTCCACTTTTTGCTGCTGGCCTTTAGTTTGGTTTTTCTTAATGTTTCTTCTATTTCTCTGCTGTTTTCCTTGCTCTAAGCTGGCACCCATCTACACTTCTGTCAGTCTGATTTTAAAAATGTCCACTCCACTTTTCTTATCTTGACTATATATTCAGTCTTGCCATATCCTTATCACTTCTTTAGGCTTTTACTGTCTGCCTTTGGCAGCTCTGTTTCTTTGCGTTTGTTGCATTTCACCCCTTTACATTAAAGCTAATTTCACTCCTCATTAAGCCTTTTTTCATTTTTTCACCATTATTTCTTTGATGTTTATGGCCTCCCCCCCTCTTTCTACTTCCCTGCATGTTAATATGTTTACTACTCCACCTGTGTAACTTCTGCAGTCTTCTTCTACATACTGATTCAGCACAACACTCCCATGATCCACTAATGCCTTTCTACTCTCACAATCAACTTCTACCTCCTCCAGTGCGCCACACCTACCATCGATTTCTGCCTCCATCTTCAATGTGCCATACCCGCAATTGACTTCTACCACCTAGTTTTGTGAAGGCACCACCCACGTAATGTACTTCTGCTTTATTATTCCAGATGCCACTCAAGTCTGGCTCCTCCTACAGCACTCCTCAGTGTACGACTTCCATATGGGACTCCTATCATCCTGCAGCACTGCACAGTATGTCCCTGAGTGCCTGCTATAACAAAAAAAGGATTGGCTCCCCTCCTCCATTATTGTTCCCACCTCCTCTAACAGCCAAGGGGTCTTTTCATGCTGCCAGCCTGTCCCAAGATCAGTTCAAGTAAAAGTTATGAAAATGCATTTCAAGGTAGAAATGTGGCATTTTAAAACATATTCCTGTCTGGAGATGCACTCTTCTACAGAAGTCCAGAAAGCCTATATTTCGAGTCCTGTGTAGAGATTGGGTTCCTAAGAATGTACCTGAGGAGTGGAATTTGTACTAGCAGATTGTGGTTTCTCAGGAATACCGAGCAGCCCTCCTGGAATTATGTGCCAGCAAATAACCGCACTCCTCTGCTAGGTTCCCAACCAAAACTTTATTCAAAATATTTAAAACATACCGCTATTGATCTCAGCACCCAGGCCAGTAGCTGGAAAGAACACTGTGGTTTTGTACATCAGTATGTCATCGGGGGATGATTCCTAAGTACATGTAACAGGTTTAAAAAGAGCAACATTTAAAGTGACAGTGCTTCATTAGTGCAACAATTACTGTAGTGCTCATTGCTATGTGCATAATAGATTCACTGCACAAATATATCAAAATCCATAACCATTGCCCACAACATACATAACCTAAAACATAGAAACATAGAAACATAGAAGTTGATGGCAGATAAGGACCGTAAGGCCCATCCAGTCTGCCCATTTCTTTTTCTACCTTATAAATGTGCCATCGGCCTTTGCTCTGTCAGTGGCCTATCTATTCATAGTCATTTGTATTGCTCCCTTATGTCTATCCCATGCCTGTTTGAAGCCCTGCACTGTATTCATAGCCACCACTTCTTGTGGTAAGCCATTCCATGCCTCCACCACCCTTTCTGTGAAAAATAATTTCCTCACATTCCCCGTAATCGGCCTCCCTCTAATCTCATGCTGTGTCCTCTTGTCCTGCTATTTTTCTTATATTTAAACATGTTAGACTCTTTCACCTTGTTTATGCCCTTAAGGTGTTTGAATGCCTCGATCATATCACCTCTCCCTCCTTTGCTCAAGGGTATACATATTGAGCTCCATTAATCTGTCCTCATATGTCTTCTGATGCAGTCCCTGCACCATTTTGGTTGCCCTTCTCTGGACTGCCTCAATTTGTTTAATGTCCTTGTGAAGGTGTGGCCTCCAATACTGCATGCAGTACTCCAGATGGGGCCTAACCAGTGTCTTGTACAGAGGGATTATTATCTCCCTCTTACGACTTGTGATACCCCTACTAATACACCCTAACACCCCCCTAGCCTTACCTACTGCTTTAGAGGTCTGCTTGGATGATTTTAGGTCATCAGTGATGATGATGCCCAAGTCTCTTTCTTCCTTTGTGACTGCTAGCAACTCCTCCCAGCCTATAGGTGGCTTCAGGATTTCTCTTCCTATGTGCATGATTTTGCACTTCTTGCATTAAATCCCAGTTGCCACTCTTCTGACCATTCTGCTAGTTTATCCAGATCTCTTCTCATTCTGCCCACCCCATCTGGATCATCTACTCTGTTGCAGATCTTGGTGTCATCTGCAAACAGACAAGCCTTACCCTCTAGTCCATCTGCAAGGTCACTAATGAAGATGTTGAAGAGGACTGGCCCCAGAACTGATCCTAGAGGTACCCACTTGTGACTTGCATCTCTTCTGACTGTATACCATTTACCACCACTCTCTGTTTTCTGCCCGTCAACCATTTGCCACCCAGTTGACCAACTTCGACCACCGAGCCTACCCAGCTTATTTATCAATCTTCTATGTGGAACAGTGTCAAAAGCTTTGCTGAAGTCAAGGTAGGCGACATCAACTGCCCCCCTTGGTTCACCACTCTGGTTACCCAGTCAAAGAAATCTATGAGATTAGTTTGACAGGACCTTCCTTTGTAAACCCATGCTGTCTTGGATCCTGTGCCCCTATGGATTCCAGGTGTTGCACTATCCTTTCTTTAAGGAGTGCCTCCATAATCTTGCCCACTACTGAGGTAAGACTGACCGGTCTGTAGTTCCCCGCCTCCTCTCTGCTACCACTCTTGTGGAGCGGGATCACATGAGCCCTTCTCCAGTCTTCTGGGACCTCTCCTGTGCTCAGAGACTCACTAAACAATTCTGCTAATGGCTCTGCTAGTTCCTCCTTTAGCTCCTTAAGTACTCTGGGATGTATGCCATCAGATCCCATTGCCTTATCCACCCTGAGCTTAGCAAGCTCTTGTAGGACCCTTTCTTTTGTGAAGGGAGTAGTGCTCACCTCCCTCCCCCCTGTGTCCATGATGCTGAGCTGTGGGCCCTGCCCTACCTTCTCTTCAGTAAATACTGAGCAAAAGTATCTATTTAGGATAGATGCCTTTACAGGGTCCTCCTCCTCACATGCTCCTTTTCTCCATTAAGCTTAGCATACCTCCTCTGGACTTTCTCCTTTCACTAATGTATCTATAGAAAGTCTTGTCACCTTCTTTTACTGTTAGTGCTAGTGTTTCCTCAGTTTGGGACTTTGCCTGCCTTACTGCCTTACCTGCTTCCCCTTAGGGCAGTTTGGTAAGCCTCCTATCTTCATCCCGCTGTGTTCCCTTATATTTCCTGAAGGCCAGCCTTTTGGCTCTGACCTTTTCTGCTACTGTATTTGAGAACCAAAGTGGTTTCCTTCTTCTTTGCACTTCCTTTTCTGTCTAACACAATGGGATGTTGCTTCAAGTATTGCATCCTTAATGCTTGCCCACTTTGCCTGTACCCCTCACCCGTGTTTTTTTGCCAGGGCTAGCTTAACTCTGTTGGCCATCTTATCAAAGTCAGCTCCTCTGAAGTCCCATATTTTTGCCTTGGAATGGGATGATTTAGATGTAGTAGCCAAATTGAACCATACCATGTGATGGTCACTGGCCCCCAGGTGACCTTCTACCTGGAGATCTGTGATCCCTTCTTTGTTAGTCAGTACTAGATCTAGGATAGCCCTGTCTCTTGTGGGTTGCTGTACCAGTTGTTTGAGGCCCTCCCCTGAAGGGAATCCACTATGAGTCTAGTTCTGGCAGATGTTCCTGCTGGTATTGACCAATCTGTATCCGGCATGTTGAAGTCTCCCATTATCAGAACCTCCCCTTTAGCTGTCATGTTTTGTATATCTTCTAACAGTAATGTGTCTATGTCCTCCCCCTGGTCTGGGGGCCTGTAGACAACCCCAGTTCTTATGGCTGTGCCATTTCCTGTTTCCAGGGTGACCCACAGTTCTTCTGGCTCCTTATGTGTATTCTGAATTTCTGTAGCTTTGATATTTTCATTAACATACAGGGCCACTCCTCCCCTTTTTGCATCTCGGTCTCTTCTGAACAATACATAGCCAGGTACTGAAGTCTCCCAAGTGTGGTTACTGGTAAACCACGTCTCACTAATTGCTACTATGTCCAGTTTAGCCTCTGACATTATTGCCTGCAGGTCTGGGATCTTATTTCCCAGGCTGTGAGCATTTGTGTACATGATTTTCCATTGGCCAGATTTTGGTGTTGGTTGTTGGGTGAAGTTTGGCATCCCTGTGTGTCGATGGGAGACAAACCTTTTTCTTACCTGGTGATGCAAATGAACGGCAAACATGCTGAATTCCTGTTTGACCACTAGCTGAGGGGGAGTGTTCTTCTCATTCGCGTGGGGTGCTGCACCCCTCCCCATTTGCTAGTTTAAATATTCTGCAAAGACGCCAAACTTCTGCCCCAATGCACTGACTCTTTAGTCAGATGCAGTCCATCAAATTTAAAGAACTTTCGCCTCCCAGAACTGTTGCCAGTTCCCTACAAATCTGTGTCCTTTTCCTGGCACCAGCCCTTGAGCCACGTGTTTAGCTCCCCTATCTCCCCTTCTCTGACCTTCCATCCATCTGCTCCCCTCTCCCAGACTGGCAGGATCTCAGAGAAGGAGATGCCGGATGAAATAGATGATAGTTTGTCACCCAGCCTAGTCAGGTGTTCCTTGGTCTCCACAACTGACCGGCCAATTATCCAACTGCAGCAGGGAATTCTGTAAATTAGAGGTCCTAACCATATTTTACCAACTCTTGGGTACAAATTCATGGCTTCCCATACTGGAGGAGGTCCATACAACCTTCCAGTCCTGAAAAAGAACAACAGGGGGTTAATGGCATCCACCCCAGGGTACTGAAGGAGCTGGCAGAGGTCCTTGCAGGACCTTTGGCAGACCTATTTAATGCCTCACTACATTCGAGGTGTGTACCTCAGGACTGGAGGATGGCTCATGTGGTGCC
Organism: Neoceratodus forsteri; assembly: GCA_016271365.2. Lineage (NCBI taxonomy): Eukaryota > Metazoa > Chordata > Ceratodontiformes > Ceratodontidae > Neoceratodus > Neoceratodus forsteri. The sequence goes on from CM028133.1 coordinate 811,214,796, forward strand.
CCTCCACAAGAGTGGCCCCAAGGATGAACCGGGAAACTACAGACCAGTGAGCCTCACATCCATCGTGGGTAAGCTAATGGAGACCATCCTGAAGGAGAGGCTGGTGGCCCTCCTAGAGGCCAAAGGACTACCGTCAACAGACAGCATGGCTTCATACGTGGCAGATCCTGCCAAACCAACCTGGTCGAGTTCTATGACTGGGTAACTAGGCAACTGGACAGGGGCCATGCAGTGGATGTCCTGTATCTGGACTTCAGTAAGGCATTTGACTCAGTGCCATGGAAGGCTGGGAAGGAAGTTAGTAGGCACAGGGGCGGTGCAAAGCTGGTGAGATGGTAGAAACTGGCTGCAGGGAAGGCAACAGAGGGTGGTGGTGGGTGGGGAGTTCTCACACCCAAGGGCAGTGACAAGTGGTGTTCCACAGGGCTCGGTGTTGGGACCAGTGTTGTTTGGGATATTCATTGAGACATATCATGGGACATCAAGAGCAAGATCAGTCTGTTTGCTGATGATACCAAGGTAGAGCGGTGGTGGATGACCTAGGGGGATGGCAGGGGTTGCAGGATGATCTGGCAAAGCTTGAAACCTGGTCAGACACCTGGCAACCTGGGGTTTAATGCCAAAAAGTGCAAGGTGCTGCATTTTGGGATGAAGAACCCAAGGAGGAGTTACCAGCTAGGGGGAGTACAGCTAGCCCAGACAGAGGAGGAGAAGGATCTGGGTGTGCTCATTACAGGGTCAATGAACAACTCGGCACAATGTAGGAAGGCAGCTGCAAAGGCCAACAAAATGCTTGGTTGTATTTCAAGGGGTATATCCTCGAGGAGGAGGTGATTCTGCCACTGTATAGGTCATTAGTTAGACCACACCTGGAGTACTGCGTGCAGTACTGGCGTCTGTATCTGAAGAGGGACATTAAGTTACTGGAGGGGGTACAGCGCAGAGTGACAAAGATGATCAAGGGGCTGGGGGACTTATCATACGAGAGGAGGTTGAAGGAGTTGAACATGTACTCACTGGAGGAGAGGAGAGACAGGGGTGACATGATTGAAACCTTTAAATACATGAAAGGAATAAACAAGACAAGTACAGAGGGTCTGTTCAAAGTAAGGGAGGGGAGGGACACCAGGGGCCATGATATGAGACTGAGGCGAAGAAGGTTCAGGAGGAGATGAGGAGACACTTTTTTACAGAGAGGGTGGTGGCTGGGTGTAATGCGTTACCTCCTGAAGTGGTATGCAGTAGAACAGTGGACTGCTTCAAACGAGGATGGGACAGGACAAGGGGGAGGGTTAATGAAGGGGAAGGGTGGAAGGGAGGGGCAGCTGCAGAATAAGGGGTGCTAGCTGCACATTCGAGCAGGCTTGATAGACCTCTAGGCCTTTATCTGCTGGCAAATTTTGTATGTTCGTATGTTCGTAAGTTATTCTGAATTCAGTTACCGAATAGCAAAAACACCACTAGGAATAACTGTGAACTATGCACTACAAATATCATAAACAGTCATGTTTAGGAGACAGGGTACGCCTATTATATTAATCATACACCATTATTTCTTCCTTTTTAGACAGGGAATCAGTTCAATTGGTTCATTTAATCCAGGGGTTGTAAGTGTCCCCAGTGCAAAAATCCAATAAGATTCTCTTTGTAACAATCTATCTTCCAAGTTATCACCTCTGGAGCCCAACTTAACTCTTTTTTTAACCCACAAAACTTGAAAACATGCTTGATTTCCCTATGTCTAGTTTCCTTATAGTGGTTGGCTAGGGCACTCTTGGAATTATTGTTTATAATGGACCTCAGGTCTTCCCCTGTTCTGAGTTTTAGTGCTCTAGAGGTTTTGCCAATGTAGTACGCCCCACATTGGCATGTGGCCAGATATTACATTTTCAGTTGTACAATTCATAAAATCTCATCTCAAAATTCTGACAACTGTTGCAGCTAGTGAATGTTTTAGATTCCAAGACCGAGCTACAGAATTTACAGTTGACACACTAGTACACACCTACTGGTAAAGCCTGTCTTGTATTCTCAGCCAAACTCTCCCCTGGTAGATAGCTATGCACAAGTCTATCTTTAATGTTCAGCCCTTTCTTGTATACTATCCTGGGTTTAAGTCTAGTGACTTCCTCCAATAGTGGGTCTCCCTCTAGAATGTTCCGGTTAGCATTTATTATATCCCTAATGCCACTCATATGTCTTGAATATGTAGTTACAAAATTCATCCTTGGTTGGTCCACTTCTTTCTCTCTAGAGACTAGTAGTGTTGATCTATAGGTACAGCATGCTTCCATAAATGCCCTATCCACTGTATGATTTGCATAGGCACGACCCAATAACCTAGTACACATTTCAGACCCATTAACTATAAAATACATATCCTCACTACAATTACTATGAACTCTAAGCATGTGAGCTTAGGGTATGTTGGTAACCATATGGTGTAGGTGACAGCTGGATGTTAACAGTAGTGAATTCCTGTCAGCCTCTTTCTGAAATGAATCAGTGCACCGAGTACCATCTCCTTACTTTGAAATTTGGAGATCCAGGAAGGAGACCGAACAGGAATTGCACTGTAAGGAAAATTTTAAGTTTGGATTGCTACTTTCCAAGTATATTACAAATGCCTCAAGCTCCTCCAGTGTACCACACCATAAAAATGTCATCTATAAAATGGTGCCAGATGTCAGTACTGTCATAGAAAAGATTACTGTCGCTGTCATAGACAGTTTTTTCCCATTTGCCAGATAAGAGATTAGTGCAGTTGGGAGCAAAGGTTGCCCTCCTCCCCCCCATATGGCTGTTCACTTCAGTTGCAGATATAGTATAGGCCACACTAAACTGTTCCTCCAACTTAATGCTCTTTCATTATTTTTTTTGTGCTGATAATGCATTGGCAATTCTACATGTTTAAAATACAAACTCTTTTTCAACTAATCATCAACTCACATGCAATGCACTTTCAGTCACTATAAACTCCCTTCAGCTCCCACCCAATGTTCATGCAATGCATTTACAGTGCAGTGGTTACTAGCATTCAGTTTATAAATGGCCCCAAATCTGCCTAATCCAATTCATATAGTACTGTACAGTACTTGCCATTTTATATTGGAATTCATGAATTCCAGTACCATTTTGCACCATGTATGTTTTTTCCTCATTTTGTTTTACTTTTTTGTACTGAATACAGCAAACAGCAGCAGTTCTCTTCAGCTGCTACAGTACAGTACTAATTGCGCAAAAGTTACCTGTTGGTGCGATAACCATTGAATATAACATGTATTGCATTATTGAGCTAATGGGCAGCTTTTGCACAGAGATCTTAGAACAGGTAAACAACTGCAAACAGTAAGTGGAGCCAGAAATACTGGCATTTTGAGGAATAAAGGAATAAAAGGGCAGAAATAACGTACAGTAATATGTTTAACTGAATGAAAAAAAAAACAGCAGTGAGTAGAGTCCTCAGAAGTGGGGAAAACAATATGGCAGCGGGGGCCGGGTTTTCAGTCTGAATGCAGGATAGCAATTGTCTCAAACTCGGTGAGAGTTTCTTCATGGGATTGAATTAGAGTTGCCACCTGTCAGGTATCTTACCTGCTGATTAGGTTTTCAGGGTCCCCATCAGGTAATCTGGTTTTGCTCTGTACTGGTCAGGTTTCTGAGCCATGTTTAGTGCTTACATACTTTTGAAACAGCTTTTGTCATATCATTAAATATTTCAGCTACAAGTCCAGGTGACAAACAAGTTCTGTTGTCAATATAGCCTTTTGTTTGTGAAAGCAGTCAACCTGGGAGGTGTAAAGTATGGCCATTAACATCATTAGCACTTACTTAACCTAATCTTTTCCACTGCATCTTAAATTGGCATAGCAGCAAAACTGCCCCCACCTTTTGTAAAAGTAACGCAGCCAGTTGTCTTCCACTTTCATTTGCTGGTAAACATTTTCATTTCTAACAGAATTTAGGATTTTTTAAATGTTTTAAATTATATTTTTTCCTCAAGAAAAAAATATAGTCACTTCTTTGGCTTTGAAATAGTACTGTTGGCATAAAGGAAATGGAGCCAGAAAAAGATATAAAGTACACATTATAGGAAACAATTTCTTTATTATGTATTATTACATACCCTTGGTGGGATATTCAAACTGTGCCACAAAGAAGCGCAATAGCAGGAGCAGGCGCAAGTGCAGTGCACCCCTGCGCAACATGCGCGATATTCAAACACAGTGCAGGCCAAGGTGCGCTTGCGCAACACAGCTGAATATCATGCCAACTGCGCCTTGGTGCAACCAGGGATGCACAGTGGAGCAGGGTCAATGCGCAGTAGCACAACCAGGGATGCGCAGGGACAGGATGCAGGGGTGCACCACCCATGGAAGCCATGGGTGGAGGAGCACGCAGCAGGCCAGACAGCCCCCCCCAGCACCCCATGAACTGCACAACCAGTGGTGAGCTGGATGGACCACCAGCCCATGAACACCAGCATCGAATCCACAGCTGGAGCACGGTGCCCCAGCACCTTCCCTGGCAAGCAGTGACCGCAACACAAGGAGGGCCAGCCACCCAGTGCCACCCCATCCCACCAATGCAGAGCACACCCTGTACAGTGCTCCCCAGACAACTGTCCCAGAAGCGGCATCCAACAGTGCATGGCACCGAATGCATGCCACCACCCCCACCATGACAATGCAACCCTGTGCACCATGGAGCCATGCATGGCAGCCCCACTGTGAGCACCCCGCTGAGGGCGGCACCAACCACTGATGCAACAACTGCAGACACAATGCCCCCCTGCATGCCCCCCCATGGCACAGCGGAGATGTCGACCCTGTGTTAGTACCCATGGGACCCCGCATGCGACAAGGCCTGCCCTGGACACCACCACCAGCAGGACAGCACCCTGCACACCCACCCATGCACACACCCTGTCCCAGCACTGGCCCCAACAGACAGCACAGCCGCCCACTGTGGTGCATGGAAGCATGCGCCACACAGGATACGACACAGGGCATGGGCAAACACCCACTCTGACCCAAGGGCACCCCGATACAGGGCCACAATAGCGGGGCAACAAATGCCACTGATGTGTGTTCACTGATGCTGTGTACCCACGGCCTGCACCCCACCATGGCCCAGGAGAAGCAGCCATCTGGTGCATGCACCATGAAGCCTTCCACTACCAGCATGTGGCCAGAGCACAAGTGACAGACAGTAGAACACAGACACCACAACAGACACCAGCGACAGCATGGAGGGGGAACAACAACAGCATAGCCCACAGTGTCACCCGAGGTAGACGTGCAACAAACCGGTGACAGGAGGCAAGCCGCCATTGTGCCGTGCCCAGAGAGTGGCCGGCATGGACAGCCACCAATGACATGCCAGCAGACCACGCGTACCACAGACATGCAAGGGGCCCAGCTGCACGGGCCATGGACATACTGACAGGGCCATCAGGGACACAGTGCATGCACCAGGGACCACTGCACACAGGCATCCAGTGCACAGGGAACAATGCACATACCACAGGCAGGGACTGAGTCCCCCACCCACACCATAAGCAGGGCCCTGCTGGACACACACACGCCCAGGTCTGCACCACCCCAGATGCCATGCACGCCACTGCAGCCAAGCACCATATGCCTGCTGCAAATCAGAGACCACCACAGTTGTCATATCAAACAAGTATATATTTAAGGGGTAAACTGTACAAACAACTCAATAAACAAAACTATGTACAAAGTGGGGGGGGAAGGGCCACAAACCAGGTGGGGGTGGGCATGGGGCAGGGGTGTACATCAGGGAGTGGGACAAAGGGGTGTGAGATACAGTCCAGGGGGGTATTGCACAACACGTGTGCTGTAGGCCCTAATGGTGGCCCCTCTCCTCTCTCCAGTCCCCATGGCGCCACCTGTGCCTCCTACGGTCACCTCGATCCATCCTCTGGAGCAGCTCCACAGTAGCCCGGGACAGCTGCAATAGCTCCTGAATGTTCCACTCCAGGGCAGTCCAGTGTTGTCCACCTAGGACAAGGGAGCAGAGTCAGTACGCGTGACTGGCCAGACCCCTGCAGCCCACCCAATGTGCACGGCATACAGCTGTGGGCCACGCCCCTGTGATGGCATGTGACCACCCACAGTGTCAGGGTCCTGCTGCTGGAGGTCGCCATAGCGGTGGTGACACTGCTCTGCTTACCTGCTGCTCCATGTCACCCCCTCCAGGCCCTCTGAGATCTCCTGCCACACCGCTATCCATGGCCTGTGGAGGGGCTCCTGCCCAAAGAGGGCACCAGCCTGTGGCTCCACCAGGGCCACTAAGTTTGCCAGTTCAATGGCACTCCAGACCTGTGCTCTTGTCCTCTGCATGTTGCTGGCTCAAACGGCAACAAAATGGCTCTCTGTAGCACATGTGCCCCACATGCGGAGGCAGCATGGTACTGCGCTGCCAGTCCCTATCATGCTGTCACCGGACTGCGTGATAGGGGTGCACCCATGCAGACACATAGTGCCTAGGAGGCAAAGGTGGACCGCAGGGTCAAGGGTCTCTCCACGAACAGTGCACCACAGTGCTATTGGGACGCCTTACACATAGCATGGTAGGGTGCTTGTGTGTGATGCCCTGCAATGGCCTACCACTCTGTGGTGCCATGGCACCCATGGCGCACCATGGCACGAGTGCCACACAGGCATACAGTGCACTAGGGCCACAGGCACAGTGGTGGCCATGCTCTGCACTTCCTTCCATGCACAGCACATCAGCAGTGCCACACGCATTGGTGTCAGCACCCCGGGCATGCGCCGTGCAGTGCCGATTGCACACGTCACAGTGCTGTGCCATAGCCTGAGCATGCTCACCTACATTGCACAAGGCGCAACAGCGTGATATTCAGCCAGGTTATTCAAATCAGTTCATTAGCCATTCCGTGGTGCATCCACTGCATTAGCATTCACTTACAGTTGCGCCTGCCCTCATTTGTATGCGTTGCGCTATCAAGGACAAGGTGGCTGCCATCAGGGCTGTACGTGCTGCCACCGGTGGGGGCCAGCTGGATGTACCCTGCCTGACGCCACAGAAAGAGCGGGTGGCCAGCAGCATGTGGCGTAGTGCCATTGAGGGTGTTCCTGGTGGTGGCTTCTAGATGGGTGGCAGCCCATCACTGCATGGTAGGTCCTGTGCTGTCAGTGTGTGGGTGTTGGAGGGCATGCCACAGGGCAAGGCAGGGCCACTAATGCTAATGTGTTCCCTTACAGCTCCTGAGCGTCTACATGGGGCAGCGGTGGTGGGTGTGTCCATTGAGAGGGAGGCCCTGGACACGGAGGATCGCCCATCCACCTTCACAGGTGTCCAAGGGACTGGCCAAGTGCATACCTGCACATCTGTCTGGACTGATGTGGGTGGTGTGGGTGCGGACAAGGCCCTGCATGTGTCCCAGCGTGACATCGCCCCTGGTCTCCAGCATGCTGGGCCACAGATTGAGGCCAGATCCAGCACTGATGATGATGGTCCGCACGTCCCAGAGAGTGATACATGTGGGACACAGAATGGTCCCACAGCAGGCAACCGCACGGGTGTTACCACGGATGGTGCCACCATGGCTGCCTGCATGACAACCCAGTCCCAGCCTGTGCTTGTATGCCCCAGTGGGGCAGCACTAGTGTACGTCCTGGGTGGTGGGGCTGTTGCAGCTGCTGCGGTAGTGCCGGTATGCCCTGTTGATCAGCAGCCGGAGGGGCAGCACCAGCAGTTCACCAATGGCAAAGGGAGGGCAGTGTCGGGGGGCGGTGGCAGTGCACCGCAGGTGAATGTGCCCCAGCATGGCTGTGGTGTGCAGTGCCCAACGTCAAGGGGTGCTGGCCAGCATGGCCAGGAACACCATGAGGGACAGCATGCCGGACCAGCGGATGACACCTTGGACGGACACAGCCATCTTCTCCAGGCTTCAGTAGATCAGCAGATGTGACTCATGATGGCAGTGGATGCACTCAGTGCGGTTCTGCACCAGGCAGATGAGTGGCACAGCAGGGACCGCGGATTGCTCCTGGCAGAGAAGGCCCGGCAGTGGGCAGATGTGACCGCTGCCATTGACAGGCAGATCACTACAATGACAACTGTCATGGCTACACTGGGCACCCAGTTAGGTGCCCAGCCACCGCAGACGCCGCACAGTGTCATGTCCACCTCCCATTCCCGGTGCCATGAGACACCTGCTATGTCGACACCTGGTTCAGCTGTGGGCATGCCGAGCACGCCTGGCGTGGGCATGTTCGGTGGGGTGCAGACCCCTGCATGAACATGGTCGCGTTCATGCAGTGTCACCCCTGGGGGCCCATCGGTGCCACCCCAGGGGGCCACTGGTGAGCCTGGCAGGTCTCGTTGGGGACACCCACGCATCCGTGGCAGCCGTGGTATTGTGCTGCGTGACTGACCTGTCTCCCACCGTGACCGCTGTCTGCCGCTGCCCTGTGTGCACTGTGGTGTGCATGTGTGATGCATGGGTGGGGTACCTGGCCCTGCACACACAACGGTCCCTGTGCACACCGTCCTGGCTGGTGGCCATTGTGGTGTGTGCATGATGATGCCTGCATTGCACTGTCCGCCAGTGTGCAATGGTGCCCAGCATGTGTGTGGTCCTGTGGGAGGGGTTGGGGTGGCTGTTGGGGAGGGCATGCCATTTTCCCCTTTGCGCATGTGGTGTGTGTGCGTGTGTGTGTGCATGTGTTGTGTTCTGCCCTGCCCATCCCTGCTGCCGTGTGTGGTGCTCCGCTCAGACCCATTTCCTAACCGCCATCCGCCTCTGGTGTCCAGCCCTGCCTGTCTGGTTGCACATGGCCCCGTGACCTACCTGTGTTGTCCAAAGTGCTCCTCTGTAATGGTGTCCCAGTGCTGCTGTGCCATCCGGAACAGCCGGAGGTCTCGTCGCCCAGGGGGTGGCTGCCCTTCACCAGCTGGACTGGCATCCTCATCGTCCCCACCGCTGTGCCATTCTTCAATCTCTACGGCTATCCCTCAGTCAGTGGCCATGTTGTGCAGGATACAGCAGGCCATGAATAGCCCACAGGCCTTCGAGGGGCTGTACTGTAGGACACCACCTGATGTATTCAGGCACCGGAACCGTGCCTTCAGCAGCCCGAACACCCGCTCGATGACATTCTGTGTTGTGGCATGTGCCTCATTGTACCGTGGTTGCGATGGAGTCATGGGGTACCAGTATGGTGTGAGCAGCCAGGGCCATAGTGGGTAACCACTGTCCCTGTGTGTAGAGAGGGGGACATTAGAATGGTGGTCTGCGTCGCTATGCCATGGGTCATCATGGCCATTACCCATGGCACCTCTGACACTGCACCCCTCCACGTCTGCTTACATCATCCTGCGTGATATGCATACTCACCTACTAGATGGCCGGTGGGGATGTCCCAATTCTCAAACCTGTGGCACAGTGCAGACTGGTGCCAGATGAAGGCATCGTGTGCTCCCCAGGGTGCGTGGCACAGACATTGGTTATGCACCTCCGGCATCGCACACCACCTGGCAGTTTATGCTCGGGTATCCCTTGTGGTTTATGTACGCCGCACCCTCCAGGCCAGGTGGCATGTGGATGCCTACATAGGTGCAGTCAATGTCCCCAAGCACGCCAGGCAACTGTGCTACCCTGTGGAACTCCTGTATGTGTGCTGTGCACTCTGCCTGTGTGCTGGGGAAATGGATGTACTCCGTAGCATGTGGCAGCAGTGTGCTGAGGAAGTGTGTGAGTAGGAGTGCTGCAGCTGACTGGGTTATGCTTGTCATATCCCCTGTTGGTCTCTGGAAGGTGCCCATGGTGAGCAGGCACATGACGGCTGTCACCTTTGTCTCCACTGACAGAGCATGGCTCCGTCATATGGGTGCCTGCATCTCATCACTGCACAGCTCACAGAGCTGCCTCAGTATCGCCCGGTTCAGGTGGTACTGGCCCACAATCTCTGTGTCAGAGTACTGTTTGAAACTGGTGCGGGCTCGGTACTGCCTGTTCTGGGTGTACCACCAATGGGCCCTTCCACGGCCGTGCCTCCCTGCTGCCTGCCTTCTCACACCCCTCATTACTGCCTCCATCTGGAAGGTGGCACTGGCCATGTCCCTGGCTGGAGTCCCCCCATGGGCGGCTGTTCTCCTGTTCCCCCCGCTGTCTGTTCCTGGTGCTTCCCCTGCACTGGGTTCACCTCCGGCTGTTTGCCTGTGGCTGTCCTGCCTCTTGCCACTGCCCTCAGTCCACTGCGGCACTCTCACACCATTTTCCACACACTGGCATGGGCACCCGCCTACCCTCACTCTGGCACACTTCTGGTGGGCCCTGTCCTACTCCTGCGCTTTTCTTCCTGTATTTCCTCCCTGGAACTCTGTCTCCATGCTCCCACCTGTGGCGTGTTCTTCCTCCCCTCTCTTGCTCCCTTTTATTTTGGCTAATTTCCACTGTCATGCAACTTCCGCTTGCTCCACTATTGCGCATGTCGCATGCTGTTGAATATTGCACTGCGCATATTATTCATGGTTCTCTCCCCTATGGTTGCGCATGCATTCAGTACTGTTGCACTCTGGTGCATTGCTTGTTGCGCTGCGCAGCCGCCTCCTGCTGAATATCGCACAATGGCACTTTTCCGTACTTGCGCTGGTGCATCCCTGTTGCACATGGCGCATCCACTCTGAATATCCCCCCCATGTATACAGTTGTATGTTATTTACAGTATTTTCCTTGTCTACCCTCAGATCATATCTGTAAATGAGATTTATTTTATCACTGTATGTTTATCTGGTAAACCAATGGCAATAAATAAATAAATACATAAGTAAATAAATACTGTATATACTCGCGGATAAGCCGATCCACGTATAAGCCAACCCGCCCCAACCCACCATGCGGTATTTTAAAAATGGCATTGGCCCGCATATAAGCCAAATGATGGATGGAAGCAGCCTTGGAAAATTAAAGATTTAAGATACTGGTAGCTGTAGACTGCAAACTTCATGGACAGTACTGTGCATGTGTTCAGTAGGGAGCATTACAGTGTAGAGAGTCACACTTTATATTCAAAAGTTTCTCCGGTAACCAGGAAGTAAAACATACCGACCGTATGGTCCCCAATAACTGCATCACATCAATCAGTATGGTCCTTACTCACCCGTAGGCACATCGGAGAAAGTCTAAAGTAAACACCAGAGAGTGGAGCCAGGAAAACTTCCGACAAGCTTGAGCTGTGATTTTCATCAATGCAAACAGTGATACTGTGACACTGTGAGAATATTTACAGGAGAGGGGAGGGAGGGTTGGCGGAGCCGTGATCGGTAGTCAGTGGCGCTGTAAATTTTACTCTCTAAATCAGCTGGCAGTTTTTGAGAGACCTTTGTAAACTGCATCCAATTATAATTATTGTGGGAATTACTGACTGGAACCAGGAGTTCAAGCTCACCATCAGCATTTTCAGCAATAAAGCTGGTTCTCTAGCTCTAAGATGCTTATTTTCATGTATGGTATAGTGCTTGTCCTGGCATAAATGCTGCATCGTAAGCGCTCCGTTTTCTTTTGCAGCTCATTTTGGCAAAGATTTCTCAACAGGATGGGAAGTTGCACTTTATAGGGCTCATCAGTAATTGGGAACAGACATGGGTAAGCTGGTGATTTATTGATCATACTTAGTGACCCGCAAATAAGCCGAGAACCATGATGTAGAACTCAGAAATTGGTGCAAAAATCTCAGCTTATAAGTGAGTATATATGGTAACTAGGAAGAATCTAGGAAAGTAACTCCAACAGGTACAGTACAATATCTTAAAGGGAAACAGTGGAAAAGGCACAGCTTTACTCAGGCACTACAAAAATGCCTGATTAGTGCTTTCAGATAGTAACATTTTTTAACAAATAACTCTAATTGATGTTTTAGTGATTTAAACAGTGGCCTTCAACTTTCACTTTCTCTTGCTGGCAGCCACCATTTCATGAGTAGCAGAGAGCTTCCTGAGCTCACTTTATGCTAATATGTCCTGCCAACCAATAGCTGAGGTCAAACAGACATATTAGCATACAGTGAGCTCAGGAAGCTCACTGCTGCTCATGAAATGGCTGCTGCCAGCAACAGGAAGTGGAAGTTGTGGGTAGCTGTTCTAAATCATTAAATAAAGTTGGTACTGTCTGAAAGCACTAATTGAGAGTTTCTGCAGTCTCTGAGGAAAACTTTGTCTTTTCCATTGTTTCCCTTTAAGATTTTTGTTGAAATGCTGCTTTAAGTGTTGTCTTTTAGTGATATAACAAATGACTTTCTAGGAGGAGCAATGCATGATGAGTCATAAAAAGGGGTGGGAATAGGGGCAGAGCTTAGGATCCGGTTTTTGCCTCATCCAAAGGTGGCAACCCTAGATTGAACAGAATGACACGTCAATCAGGTTGTACTGAACACTGCAGTAGTGAAATTGGGTTCCAACTCAGTGGTTCCATTTTTTTATGGGTTGCTTAATGTATTGAGCTACAAAGTAAGCTGAAACTGAATAGCAGCTAGACATAAACCATCAGGAAAGTTTTATTAATTAATCGCAGTGAAAATTGCATATGTTAAGCAACTCACTAAAAAATACTAAACCAGTGAGTTGGAAGAACAGTTTACTGTGACTTGTACTGTAGTAGAAGTTCTGAAACAGAAAGTAATTCTCTGTGAGTACAAGTTCAGCATGTTGCATAAGAAAATGCTTCTTACCCATACTAACACTGGGATCCTGGTCAAACCAATAGTTCAGCGCATCAGGACCACCATCATGTGGTATATTGTTGTATAATGAAACTATACCTCCCCTCTAGGTACTTGTAACTAAACCCGGGTCACCCCTGAAAAGGGACCGCAAGGTTCCAGTGAGTCTACCCGGTTACCAAAGTTTAAATAAATAAATATCCATTGACACCAAGTACCAATGAGCTTCCATCTGCATATCCCCCATGACTTCCTCTATTTGTATGGTGTCATGTTTGTAAATGGTAAGGTGGTCACGTAGTCCCTGATATGACCATCCACATATTTGGATAGTTGCTCAACCAGGGACCCAATGCCTGCCACAGTAGGACGTCATGGGGGATCTTATGGATTTTTATGCACCTTGGGAAGGACATAAATGCTAGCCCAGATATGACATTCAACAGTGAGATACAGTAACTCATCATAATCAATTACATCCTCAGATTCTGATTCAAACAAAAAGGCATCAATGGCCTTCTTAGATTTTACCGTAGGGTCATTAGTCAATGGTTGGTAGAACTCCACATTACTAAGTTGTCTCTTGACTTCTTTAATATATTTAGGAGTGGACATCACCATCACAGATCCACCTTTATCTGCAGGCTTAATTGTCAGTTCTTTATTATTTTCCAGGCTTTTTAGAGCCTCAGCCTCTATTGTAGTCATGATTACTATAAGTAGGCATTTTCTCTTTTTAAAGGAGTATTTTAAACAATTTCTCACAAGTCTTTTCAAATACCTTTATAGATTCATTGTAAGAGGGCATAACAGTGGATTGAGGCTTAAACCTTCTTACCTGAATTTCTGATGTCACATTCTCATCTACCTGTGAAGTCTCTGTCCTCTACACATTTTCGATTTTTCAAAATAAGCTCTCAGATTGAGGTTCCTAGTGAACTTGTGTAGGTCTACATACAAATCAAATGGTTTTGTATCCCAAGTTGGTATAAAAGATAACCCTTTTTGCAGGACCTTAAGTTGATCTTCATTCAGTTCCACATGCAAAATGCTGAGCACAATAATTTCAACTTCTACACCTGTTTGCCCTTCTTGCCATGATTTCTTGTGTTTATGCCCTCCCCCCCCTCGTCTGTTTGATCCATTGTATACTGGATGTTTCTGGCTCTGTCCTCCTGGATTTAGCAAACTGAATTACTCTTTCTGAACACCAAGGGGTTAAACAGAGGAAGAGGCATTTGCTCCAGAATTTTTACTGGCTGAAGCTGTACAAAGATGTGGCTGAGTACTGTCACTCATGCCCAGATTGTCATTGTGTGGGGAAGAAAGGGGATCGAGCAAAGGCACCCCTGATTTCACTGCCTGTTATTGAGGAACCATTTTATTGGGTCACTGTGAACATTGTGGGCCCACTGGCTGTGCCTAGCTCAAAGGGAAAGAAATACATTCTAGTCATAGCAGACTGTGCCACTCAATATCTGGAAGCGGTAGCCATTTCCTCCATGATGCAGAGAAGGTAGCAGGTGAGCTGCTAGGGATTTTTAGCCGAAGTGGATTTCCCAAGGAGATTTTGTCAGATCCGGGAACAAACTATCCATCTGATCTGATGACTGTGTTTTGGAAGTGGAGTGAAGTAGAGCCACTGTATACAATCCAATACCACCCACAAATTAATGGTTTAGTTGAGAGATTTAATGCAAGTTTAAATAATATGCTTCGCACATTCACATAACAGCACAAAAGGGTCTGGGACAGATTCCTACTCCACTTGCTGTTTGCATACTGAGAAGTCCCACAGGAGTCATTAGCCTTTTCACACTTTTGAGTTCCTGTATGCTACACTGGTCAGAGAACCCCGAGATTTAGTTAGAGGGGAGTGGGAAGGCACTACTGCCACCCAAAGGGGGTCTGTTGTGGACTATGTCCTGAGTTTCTGGGGCCAGGTTAAGGAGTTCATGGGTCTTGCTCAGGATCACTAAGCAGCAGAAGCAAAAGACTTAGCATTATAAAGGGGGGCTTAAGCATACACCATAGGGCAGAAGATAGTGGTACTGACCCCAGTGAGGTATAACAAGCTGCAGGCAGCATGGGAGGGACCCTATGAGGTCATGTACCAGGTGAATATGTGGATTACGTCATAGAGTTGCCCAGTATGAGGACCACTCAGTGGGTTTTCCTTGTAGCTATGATGAAACCCTATTATCACCATGCTTACATCACTTATTGTTTGCAGTGCAGCAGATGGAGATCAGGAGGGGCCTCCTTCAGACATGCTAGAGGAAAGTAAGGGAAAAGCCTCCTGGAGTGCTGTGACGATATACCCACACAATCAGACCAGATGAGAGAAGTGCTTAAAGGCTTTGCGTCGCTTTTTACTGCCATCCCAAGCTGCATTGCTCTCACTGTGTACTAGGTGAAAACCTCTGCAGAGAAGCCCATAAGGCAGAGACACTATCAGGTGCTGGAGGCAGTAAAATGAATAATAAGGGAAGAGCTACAGGAAAAGCTGGGCCTAGGAGTAATCCAGCCATGAAGCAGCCCCTGGGTAGCCACAGTGGTTCTAATTCAAATGAGTGAGTGAATGGCCAGGTTCTGTGTCAATTACAGGTGGTTAAACAAGGTCACGGTATATAAGACATACCCCATGCCTAGGACAGATAAGGTACTGGACAGGTCAGAAGGGGCTAGGTAACTGATCACAGTAGAAATGATGAAGGGATACTGGCAAATGCAGCCATCCGTGGACGATCTGGAGAAGTCAACATTTGTCACCCTATTTGATTTGCTTGAATTCACTGTTACACATTCGGCATCCACCACTTTCCCTGAGGGGTATTGGGCATTTTGCTCTAGCCTACATGGATGATATAGGCATATTTAACTGGACATAGGATGAGCATCTCTCCCATGGGAGGGAAGTGCTGATCAGATTACAGGATGCAGGACTGACTATTAAGCCAGAGAAGTGCCGAATCAGGATGATATAGGTGTGGGTCAGCGCACTAGCACGGGGCAGGGTGCTGACCTGTAACACTGGTGACCTGGGTTCAGGAACAGGCGGAGGACATCGGAGGGCCAGCCAGGGGGAGAAGGACTGAGCATACAGTGACTGCCCTCCTTCTCCAGGGGGGAGGGTGGCAGAGTGTTCAGCGCTACATGGACAACTAGCTGAGGCTGGGTGTACCGCATGCACTGATGCCGACACATTTGGGGGT
The DNA here is from genome assembly GCA_016271365.2 of Neoceratodus forsteri. NCBI lineage: Eukaryota > Metazoa > Chordata > Ceratodontiformes > Ceratodontidae > Neoceratodus > Neoceratodus forsteri. The sequence goes on from CM028133.1 coordinate 811,230,721, forward strand.
GTGGTGGGAACTGGTAATCATGGCACGTCCCTGCCCCCATACATTGAGGAAAAATTGCAGCTGCCTCCACCTAGATGACCCCCGCCTCACCACTATGATTAGCTCCCAGGCCGGCCTCCCTGACCTATCCCATCATTTGCGGTGCTTAGAGGCCAGTACTGCAACCCCACCCTGGGGGGCAAGCCAGGGGGTATTGGTGAGTCTCGGCCCATGTGGGAGTGGGACCGGTGAGGTCCGTGACTGGGCTGAGGTACCGGGACTGGTGGAACAGTAAAAAGTACAGTAAATAAAATTAAAAAAGTTGGTAGAGGTGCCATACTTGGGACATTGTGTGTGTGTGGGGGGGGGAGCACATGAGGCCTGAGCCAGCTAGGTTTGAGGCAGTTTGGGATTGACCCAGCCCCCAAACTAGAAAGAAGCTGAGTGCATTTTTGGGAACTACAGGGTACTATTACAAATTTCTTACAAATAACAGTACCATTATAGCCCGTTTAAGAGACAGCACAGCTAAGAAGATGCCAGAGAAAATTTAGTGGATGGAGCTCTTTGAAACAGCCTTCCAGCAACTGAAACTGGCACTATGCCAAGTGCTACTGCTACTGCTGGTGAGCCCAGATCACAATTTGGGGTTTATTGTTCAGACAGATGCAAGTGACAGGGGCCTGGGGGCACTGCTGTCTCAGGTATCCAGGGATGGGGTACAAAGGCTTTTTGGTTTCCTCAGCCAGAAGCTACAACTGAGGGAAGTGAACTACTCTACCATTGAGAAGGAGTGTCTGCCCATTGTCTGGACAATCAAGAAATTGTGCCCCTATCTGTATGGAAGATCATTCACAGGGGTCGCATACCTCAATCCATTGCAGCGGTTGAACAAAACGAGTGGGCAAAATGCCAAAGTGCTGTGCTGGATTATCAGACTGCAGGACTAAAATTTTCTCCATAGAGCATTGCAGTGGAGCACAAAATGCTAATGCAATTGGACTGTCTCTAAAGTATGAGTAATCATTGGCCAGATAGCCCATATGAAGTAGGTATTTGTGGATCTGACAAATACGTGGCTTCATAAAAATAAAGGGGGAGGTATGCGACAACCAGTCAAATTTTGCTGGCAGTTTGAAATATGTTTGTCAAATGCTAGTAACTTCTGTAGCAATGGAGGGCCAAGAGGCATTGATCAAAAGTAAAAAAAACCTGGCCTATTTGGGGCATTCTCAATAGCACAGCAGGGTTTGGGTGTGGACTTTCATTGTATTGGCTTTGTAGAAGAGGGCTAAGTTTGTTAGCACACAAAGGAATCAGGGACATTCTGTCTCATTGGCATCCAAACACATACATTCAAATGCTAAATAATCTGTGAGAAGAAGCTGGGTCTCGGAGACACCAAGGACAGACAATATCACAAGGTAGGAATTAGGGTTGTCAGAACTAGTTCGGTAAAGATTCGAACCCTCCTCGAACCCTGGTGTTCGAGTTCTAACTTAGAACTCGAACACTAAACGGTTCGTAAAGAGGTTCCAATCACTCAGATGCTGGCGATGTCTGTTTGCACTCACGCACGGCGTATGGGTCAGGTGTGGTCGGCGTGCTGCGCTAGCCAATGGGATCTGTGGGGGTATTAGGAGATGTGCCGCAGAGGAGCACGTTTGCAGAGATCGGAGCGGAGGTAGCAGCAACTCAGCTAAACTGTAGCGGTTAGCTGTTAGTGTACCACCTTGTCCAGTGGCCACTTCCATCATCCATTTTCCTGTGAGACCGAGAACAAGAGAAGGCTGAAAAAGCTCAAAATCGGGTGGGAGTGGGACTAGGGGAGGTTCAGGACAGGTGGAGGGATTAATCAAGAATTGGGAAGGGACTGGGAATAGGGAGGATCGAGACCGAGATCAATCAATATCAGGACTGGAGGAGGACTCAGGAGGACTCGGAGAGAGAATAAAAAAAATAAGAAGTGAAGAAACTCTTGTGAAATGTGATTATTTGAAACTGCAGCACTGTTTCAGTCAGTGGTGACATTGCACACCAGCAGCTGCCAGCAACAAGCATACAAGGGGGGCAAAAAGGCAAATAAATCTAGAACCCTTCCCAGTGTAGTGTGTGTGTCACAGAGAAGCCCAGTGTGTGCCCTTGACTGCACTGTACCCTACCCAGTGTGTGTTACAGAGAGAAGCCCAGTGGCCAGTTGTGGTGGCATTAACCTTGCATGACAGAAATGTAGAAATATAATTCTCATTCCCTGGGTTGTGTGTGACTCCGTCTCCTGTGGTCAGCCCATCACCCTGCTGCTGTGTGCCCTTGACTGCACTGTACCCTACCCAGTGTGTGTGTTACAGAGAGAAGCCCAGTGGCTAGTTGTGTGGTGGCATTAACCTTACATGACAGAAGCGTGAAATATAATTCTCATTCCCTGAGTTGTTGGTTATGTATGTGACTCATCTCCTGTGGTCAGCCCATCACCTCTGCTGTTGTGTGCCCTTTGACTGCACTGTACCCCACCAGTGTGTGTGTTACAGAGAGAAGCCCAGTGGCCAGTTGTGTGGTGGCATTAACCTTACATGACAGAAACGTAGAAATATAATTCTCATTCCCTGGGTTGCGTGACATGACTCCATCTCCTGTGGTCAGCCCATCACCCTGCTGCTGTGTGGCCCTTGACTGCACTGTACCCTACCCAGTGTGTTACAGAGAGAAGCCCAGTGGCCAGTTGTGTGGTGGCATTAACCTTACATGACAGAAACGTAGAAATATAATTCTCATTCTCTGGGTTGCGATGTACGACTCCTCTCCTGTGGTCAGCCCATCACCCTGTTGCTGTGTGCCTTGGCTGCACTGTACCCTACCCAGTGTGTGTTACAGAGAGAGAAGCCAGTAGCCCAGTTGTGTGGTGGCATTAACCTTACATTGACAAGCGTAGAAATATAATTCTCTCATTCCTGGGTTGCGTATGTGACTCCGTCTCCTGTGGTCAGCCCATCACCCTGCTGCTGCACCCTTGATCTGCTATGTATGCCTATGCCCACAGCCCAATCATTCTAGTAAGCCTTGAACCTGGGACCCTTTAGTTGCAAACTGTCATATTCTTCTAATTACTTTCAGTCCACGGTATCACAGTGTCACACAACCAAAATAAAATTTTGAGTTGTAGCCAGCGATCACAGATCACATTGCTTTGTTACACAGGAATTGTTTGGTGTGGGTGTGTTCAATTTAGCATATACTGGTAGTACTGGTACTTACTGTCTGTTATGGCTACAGCAACAAGAGATGAAGCATCTAGTGCTGGTGTTGGAGCAGGTGTTGGTGGTAGTGGTAATCCTAGTGTAACAGAAATAACCAAAAATGTTTCACGTGATAAAAATTCAACAAACAGCAAAGAGCAACAGTGAAGTGTGGTAAGGGGACCTTAAAGAAAACCTGTACAGCTGCTGGGTCACACGGAGAGGCACCATAAGGTATGCCATTCATGCTGTTAAGATCCCTGTGACTAGTAGCAACAATGTAAGTGACAGTGAGTCCTCTCTGACTCAGACAGTAGCTCTTGTCTCAGTCCGACACTGTTGTGTCTCGCGACAAATCATTACTTCCTCAACAAAGTGAAATGAGCAAGTCTGCTGACAATGAATCAGGTAGTGCACTTGCAAATACATCCAGCACTGTTGGCAATGAAAAGGACATATCCATTGAATCCACCACTTCTGTGTTGGCCAGCAGTGAAAATCCATCAGAGTCTTCTGCCCACTCTTCTAGCACCAAGGAGCATGTCCCAGGTTCTGTTAGGACAGGTGAAAAGACACAAACAGTCTTTAGCTATCTTCCTAGCACTCAAACAAATCTGTCACATCTGAGGTGTGGAATTATTTCTCTGTCAGTAAAACTGATCCATGCAGAGCAATTTGTTCCTGTAAACAGAGTGTAAGCGCTGGTAAAGTTGCGTCATGCCTTGGCACTACAGCTCTTAGCGCCATCTGAAAAAGCATTTCGGTTTTTGATCATCCAAAACCTATGTCCTCCATCTTCCAGACCGACGTGAGAAGGGTCAGAATCTGAAATGGATACTGAATTGTCTGAACTTGATGGGCAGAACCACTGCCAGCCCTAGGATCACTGTTACCACCAATGCCAGCACCATTAGTACCAGTTGCACATCCAGTGATGGCACTGAATGTATAAGTCCTAGTCCACCATCTCTGCGTCCATCTGCCCATCAAAGCACAGTGTAGAATAAACCAGCAGGGACATGTTGCAAACAGCTAACACTGTCTCAGGCATTTGAAAGGAAGAATACCTTTACTAGAAATCATCCAAAGACCCTTCATCTTAATCACCGAATTGGTGAACTGTTAGCCGGAGCCCTTCTCCCATACTCTTTGGTAGATCATGAGGATTTTAGGGAGCTCATGACATTAGCAGAGCCTCATTACAATGATCCTCATCGAAGGTACTTTTCCTATGTTGAAATACCAAACATTTATCAGGCTTTAAAAGCGACAGTGATGCTTGCACTTAAAACTGCAGAGGGTGGGGTTATTCATGTCACAACAGATATGTGAACCAGCACTCAAAACATAGATTACATGTCCCTTACAGCTCATTGGGTCATGTTTTCTTGTGCTTCTTCAAAAACAAAGACACCCAAAAGATGGGCGCTGCTGCATATAAAGAAGTTTGAGGCAAAGTCAACTGCTGCAAACATCTTGCAGGAACTAAATGACCTCTTGACGAATGGGTTTATTCTCACGGTCTAAAATGTGGCTTCATAGTAAGTGACAATGGAGCCAACATCTTAAAAGCAGTACAGGATGGAGGATTTCTGCATGCTTCTTGCTTTGCACATTGCTTACACTTAATTGTCACGATTTCTCAGCAATGAAACACAAGTGGATGGTATGATTGCTGTTTGCAAAAAAATTGTGACTCACTTTTCACATTCAACCAAGGCTATACGGACATTGTCCGAACTGCAAAAACACAAGCTGCCCCAGCAAAGCTGATTCAAAATGTTTCCACTCATTGAACTCAACGCTTTATATGCTGCAGCACCTTTTGGAGCAAAAAGCAAGCTGTACATGAGTACTGCTCCAGTTACATTATTGGAGATGGCATTATGCTGTCTGTGCTGCAGTGGAAATTAATGGAGACAGTGTGCTGTATCCTAGCTCCTTTGAGACAGCTACAAGGGACATGTCTTCTGAAGGTGCATCTGTGAGTCAGGTTATCCCACTCATAATGCTCATTTCACATCATCTTAGTGTTCTAAATCTACAAATAGAAAAAGACAGATCTGAAGCGCAGACAACATGTCACCTGTATCATGGGAATCTCATAAAGAGAATGAGCGAGCGCTTCAAAACCAGTGACAAATTAGTTGCAATGACGAAATCAAGACACTACATCCTTGCAACTCTCTTAGATCCCAGGTTCAAGGCTACACATCTTCCAAAAACAGATGATATAGAGCAGTACAAATGTATGTTGCTAGATGAGCTGCAGCACTACAGGAGTCAAACACAGACACGCACAGTACCCTCAGGTTGTCATCACACAACATGCAGGTTCATCTTCACAAAGGATACAGAACTGGAAAAGTCACCAAACATTAACAGTAGTTGTTCCACAACTGCCACTTCTTCAGCCCTTAGTAGCAAGCTAAATCTGTGGCAAACTTTTCCCAAATTGCTGCCATACCAGCTGCTTCTGCTTTCCTCTTCTGAGCGGTCTCTGTCCAACATGGTAGACAGTTACCTGCAGAACTGCCTATTCCTATTGATGCATGCCCTTTTGAATACTGAGATCAAAAAGTCAATTTGGACAGAGCTGTATGATGAAGCCTGTAAATATCTTGGTTGTCCCTGCAACAAGTGTCTCTTCAGAACGCATGTTTAGTACAGCTGGCAATATTGTGACAGACGCCAGAAATAGGTTGCTGCCAGAAAATGTACACACGCTAACTTTTATTAAAGTTAATAAGTCAAGATTTTCAGATCCTCACAAGAGTATACAAACTGATCCTGAAGTGATTGATGTTGTGGATGTTGATGGTGATGACAACTCAGATGGTGGTGGCTGGTAAATACTGTGTGGGACGGAGTCTCTCTGCACCAAAAAGGAAACTTTTACAGACTGTGATGACTTTGGTTGTCGTCTCTCTCCTTTCTCGATCTACTACCTTGGACTATATACCCCCCAAAACTTTCACCATTTCATGGCAAACTGCTTTGTAGCTAGGGTCTAAACTAAAGTCAACAAGTTTTATATACAGGGCAATTTTAACATCAGTGGGAACAGGCCCAAATTTGGCATAAAAGGGACACTGTCACATCAATCCTTTCTGTATCATATTATTTATAGTTAAAGTGAAAACATATATTTTTGGATTTACCTTCTGTGACTTTGTGGTGCATCAGTATGGGCTGGGACAGGAGACGGTCTATTTTCAATTTTAAAGAGGACAAAACAATGAGTTCTAATTGGTAGCTGTTTATTATTTTTTCAATTACAGAAATGTTAGCCATAAACGAAAAATGGATGCTAGTACATGGGTGAGGGTTGTGGGTTGGTTTTAACATGGGTGTAAGGGTGGCATGGGTGCTACTGCACAGATGAGGGTGGTGGAAGAAAAGTGGAATGGGTGATGGGGTGAAAGGTGGGTGTTGTTTTAGTTCTTTCATTTACAGATTCGTGATCAGCTGGGAATGGTGAGGAAAAAAATGATGACAGACCAAACCTACTGTACACATAATTTATATTCTTATTAAATACATTGCAAACTGCTGCCACCTAGCACAATTGTCCTGTCCCCTTTAAAAAAAGAATAAAGGAATCAGAAATAAAAGAAAATCTGCATCAGCAGTTTTCACAGAATGTGATGTATCATAAAGTGTTTTTGCTTTACAAGTAGTGATAATCTGATGCATAATGGGGTTGACAGACGCTGTCCCTTAAACATCACATGCCAACTGCTGCAGCTACATTAAATGTTCCTTAGCATGTGGTGAGGAAACCACTTTTTTTTTATTTATGTGACTGAAATACAGATTTTATTGAAGTATCAGCTGCAAAAATGCATCATCTTAGAAAGTTGTAAGTATTACTTCAATTTGCCAACAAAATGTTGGTATATGTATGCATTACCTTAGAAAATTGATGCATTTTTGCCAGCAACAATGACTGGCATTTTTTTATTCAAATGTCTTGACTGACTACGTTATGACATAATATGTTTGCAACAGTTCCACACATGCTGCTGCTGTAGTACTTGGCTTAACTTTGTTATAAAAGCTATCTTTTAAACATAGCAACTTTTGATTTACTCATTTAAAACAGAAAGCAGCAAATAGCTGAAATTAGGTAATATCAGAGTTATTTTTCTCATAATTCATGATGATGAGTATATATAGCTGAGTACATAAATGGCTAATGTGCCTCTTTCTTTCACTAAGGAACTATGATGCAGCTGCAGCAGGAAAACTTTAACATATGGGTGGGTGGGTGGGCCTGTTAATATTGTTGCTGGCTTTAGCAAACAGAAGAAACCATAGATAAACCTAGTTGTATTCCTATCAATGTCACACAAGATAATTGCTCTCCCCCTTATATTGAACAGTTTTTCCTTTACATGTATTTTATTACTATCTTCGTTACTGGCAGCACAATAAAAAAATAGGGTTCGAGTTCTAAAAAAGATTAGAACCCTAGAACTTTTTCAAAAGTTCTAGACTAGAACTAGAACCCAGAACTTCAGAGGGTTCTGACAACCCTAGTAGGAATCACCCAAAATTCCATGCCTGAAGCAATTGTAGCCAATCGGATGAATCTGGGTACAGGGAAGGGGCATCAGCCTTGCTTGACCAAGGCACCAGGAGGTGGGTGGAGAGTGAGAGAGGGCATAAATGCTTCAACCAGTATAGTTTTTACCTCTTTTCACTTGGCTTTGTGTGTCCAAGAAGGAAGCCAGACTGTTTGCCTGCAAAGAGAGGTTGAAGTAACAAGACTAGTGGATAGTGAGGTAAAAAGACTCTGTAATTTGTAGGAAAGATAGAAGTGTTCACCTGTACAGGTGTGCAAGCTTTCTTTTATAATTTTATATGTGTATGCCAGCTGCACACTCGCTCAGACTTGATAGACCAGGTGGCCTATTTCTGCTGGCAAACTTGTATGTTCGTTTGTGTACTGCTGTTTTAGTATATGCAAATATGGTTATGCCTGATTATTACTGTTGTATTTACTCAACAAGAGTTTATTAATACATTAGTTATTTTTCTAAAGACTGAAATAACTGGTTGTTCTCACCCCAGGAATTCTTCAGTACGCTTGACAAGTGCAGTATGTCAGCTGGGTTCAGCTGCCCCAGAGGTGGAGTCAGTGCTAATGATTTTTGTCATCAGGCTGTCAGAGATCAGGAAAGGAAGTGCTGCCTGTAGCTAGAGTGGGAGGTCTGTCAGATTCATTTCTTTGCTGACTGGACAACACTGCCCCAGAGTCCTCTCTTCACAACTTGGCTTGAACCTATAAGGCCCTACATGGACCAGGACCCAGCTACTTGCAGGATCTTCTTTGCCACTACCGCCCCCTCCACTCATGCTGCTCCACCGCTGAGAGATTGCTAGAGGTTCTCAAGGTCTGTTTGAAGACCTTTGGGGTGTGTATCTTTGCTTTTGCTGCCCCAACCCTGTGCAGTTCTCTACCTTGTCAGATTAGGAAGTGCCGGACCACTGATAATTTTAAATCTGAATTGAACACCTATTTATTCAGCCAGTCATTCCCTAATTACAGTGGTACTTACATGTACTGTATTTTGTATTTTATATGGTATTAGATGTTTTAATATAATTTTGTCTGTATGTTTTGTATTTTATCTCTGATTATAAAGCGCCTATCTCTTGAAAGAGCGTTGATAAATAAACGTTGATTGATTGATTGATTTATTGAAGTTTATTTCTTTATAAGTCAGTAAAATATGCTGCCTTTAGTGTTTTTAGAGGTATTTTCTTTATTTTAGCATTGTTTAGCAGTTCCTTCAGTTCTCATGAACCACAAATTCTCTTTACCTCAGCGGTTCCTATCAAAGTTCCTGCTTTTTTCTGAGGTAAAATGTTAGCACTTTTGAACTAAATAAAGCACTTTTTATTTCTTTTACATTATTTTACTTGTGGTTCCCTGTTTTTCATAGGAACCCCAGTTTTAAACTACAGATTATTTTTTAGTGCTTTTGCAGCCCTTTATACATGGTTCCATAGCGCTTGGGAACCCATCGATTTCTATTTATTTTTCCCTTTTAGCAATATTATTCTGAGGTCTTCGGATGAATTGGCATGTAAGAGTGACCTGAAAAGAAAACTGGACCTACTAGTTTTAAAAATTGCATTAAGTGTGCTAAAATAGTGGCCAAGGCAGACGGCCACGATCTTTAAGTTATTTGGGTCCAGAGCATAAATGTGAACTTTTCCTGAAATTTTGTTCTAAAACAGTTTAAAAAAAGAGCCAAATGGTTGGAAATTATGGCTTCTCAGTCTGCCTCCCACTCTAATAAAAATTCTGAAGGTGGGTCATCTTCTCATAAATCTAAAGAAAAGTTCAGTAAGGACTCCATAGAAAATAAGCCTGATAAAAATAATTCTGACCAAGCCAAAAAGAGACATAATGAGCAGGTTCCTGATTCAGTGCCTGCAAAAAAGAAGCAGAAAGAAAAACACATCACTACCCTCCATTGAAAAGCAAAGGGAGACGCCAGTGACAGAAAAAGATGCACCCTCTGATGAAGAAATGGCTAAGGCTTGGCATTTATTCCAGACTGTACAGGCTATGGGCAATCTCTTTATTGCCCCTCCTGACCTTACTACCCCTCACCCTGGGCTTGCTCAGGGTTTTTACTATAAGGGTGATAATGACGAACCCTAGGGTGAACCTTTAGAATCTGATGTGTATAGAAACATAGAATTTGGTGGCAGATAAGGACCGCTTGTCCCACCTATTCTGCCCATTTCCTTACCTAAAAGATAAGCTGCAGATCCTAGTTAAGCAACAGCCTACTTCCTCCAACCCCCCCACTAGAATTGCCTTATGTCTCTCCCATGCATTCTTGAATTCCCCACTGTTTTTGACTCCACAGCCTGCTTAGAAAGGCTGTTCCATGCATCTACAACCCTCTCCATGAAGAAATACTTCCTCACATTACCTCTGAGCCATGTCCCCTCTATCTTCTGAAAGATGCTAACCTCTTGGACTTTGTTGATTCCCTTGAGGTACTTGAAAGTTTCTATCATGTCCCCCCTTCCCTTCTTTCCTTGAGGTTATACATATTAAGCTCCTTTAGTCTTTCTTCATATGTCTTCTGGTGCAGACCCTGCACTATTTTGGTTGCCCTCCTCTGGACAGCCTCCACCCTTTCTGTGTCTTTGTGGAGATGAGGTCTCCAGAACTGCACATAGTACTCCAAATTTGGTCTCACCAACTGTCTGTACAGAGGGATAACAACTTTCTGTTTTCTACTGGTGATGCCTCTCCCTATGCATCCTAGTATCCCCCCAGCCCTCCTTACAGCCTTCTCACATTGCTTGGCCACCTTTAGGTCATCTGATATAACTACCCCCAGGTCCCTTTCCATTTTTGTTGTTGTTAGTATCACACCCCACATTGTATCTCTTCCCCTGGGTTTCTGTTTCCCAGGTGCATTACATTGCGCTTCTTTGTGTTGAATCTAAGCTGCCATACATTTGACCATTCCTCCAACCTTGACAAGTCCCTTCTCATCCTTTCCACCCCACCTTCTATATTAACCTTTTTGCAGATCTTTGTGTCTTCTGCAAAGAGACATACTTTTCCTTCCAGTCCCTCTACAATGTCACTTATGAAGACATTAAAAAGGTACTGAACCCTGCAGTACCCCACTAGTAACACCCCTTTCTTCACAGTGGACTCCATTTACTATTACCCTCTGTGTTCTGTTGTCCAGCCAATATTTTATCCAGGCTACCACCCTGGGACCAACTCCCAGGCCAGCTAATTTGTTTATTAATCTTTTGCGTGGGACTGTGTCAAATGCCTTGCTAAAGTCTAGGTAGGCCATGTCCACAGCCCCTCCCTGGTCTACTGCTTTGATCACCCAGTCAAAGAAATTGTTTAGATTCATCTGACATGACCTTCCTGCTGTGAATCCATGCTGCCTTGGGTCCTGTGCCCCACTGGCTTCTAGGTACTCAACAATTCTTTCCTTCAGAAGTGATTCCATCATTTTCCCTACCACTGAGGTCAAACGGATAGGTCTGTATTTTCCTGCCTCTGTCTTGCTCCCACGTTTGTGAAGGGGAATCACATCCACCCTCCTCCAGTCCTCAGGTACCACACCATCCTCCCATGATTTGTTAAAAAGGGTAGTTAGTGGTGTTTCTAGTTCTCCCCTTAGTTCTTTTAGAATTCTGGGGTGAATCCCATCAGGCCCCATTGCTTTATCCACCTTCAGTTTTAGGAGTTCTTTTAGAACCCTTTCTTCTGTGAAAGGACTGATATCAACCCCCCTATCCAGAGTGCTTCTATTGACTGGATTAGGTACCTCCCCCTCCTCTTCCTTTGTGAATACTGAGCAGAAGTATTGGTTCAGTATCCCTGCTTTTTCACTGTCCCGCTCTGCCCAACCACCCTCCTCTTTATTCAGCCTCAGTATCCCTGCCTTAGTATTTCTTTGCTCCATAATGTACCAATAAAAGGTTTTATCCCCCTTCTTAACCGAGTTGGCTATCTTTTCCTCGGTTTGGCCTTTGCTATTCTTACTGCCTTCCCCACTTCCTTCTGCTTTAACTGGTACAGTTCTCTGTCCTGCTCCTTCTGTGTTTCCTTATACTTCCTGAATGCTAATCTTTTTCTCCCTAAACTACCCTGCCACTTCTTTTGAGAACCATAGTGTTTTTTCTTTCATTTTGATTTGTTTATTTCTAGGAGCGTGGATATGTTGTTCATCCACACTGTCTGGCATTGTCCCTTTCCCCTTTAAATCTTGCCGGAAGTCTTCAAGCTGGCTCCTCCCACCCACCCGGGTGGTATATACCTCAGCTCTGCCCCATGATACCAGATCTTCCTTTCTGCTGGAAGATACAGGTTCCCTCATGCTACATTTCAAGTACCGTATGCCCTGGAGTCTCATCGATGGTTTTCACCACATTTACTGTCTCTAAAACTCATTAGAGTTAACAACTCAGATCTGAACGCTTCAGATATAGATGACAAGTCATCCCCCGGGTTTCGCTGTGTCCTTGTGGACAGAAAATGTCTCAAACAATCCCCACCTCTCGTGCATTTATTGCCTAGGCACTGTGCACGATACCTCAGCTTGCACCATCTGTTTGGCCTTCCATCCCACTGTTCTGGAGGACCGCAAGGCACGCCTTAAGCTGGGGAGACCAGAGCTCCGCAGTGCACCGGTGAAATCGAAGGAGGCCAGGTGGGCGGTTTCCGCGGCCGCGGGATCCACCGAGCAGCTTGAACAGATGGCGGCTTTCGAGGAGGAAGCTGCCCCAGCTTCCGCCAACTGAAGTGTTTTCATCCCATTCAACCTGGGCTCTACCTTCACGGGGTCCTTTTGGGAGTTGTGCCAGTCTCTCCCTACAAAAGGTGAGGCGCCTTCAGGCTCACACTCGTCCTGCTCCAAGAAAAAGGACAAGGACCCCAAATCTTCTTCTAGCTGAAGAAGACGTTCCTGGGACCGAGAGTGGTCCGATACTCAGGATCAGGTGGTCTCGGCCTCAGTCAAGATCGCTTCCTCGGCTACCGGCTTCTTGGACCTTGTGTCAGGCCAGGGCACTGAAGCTGAGGATACAGCAGAACCGGCTGAGATTTCTCTTGACCCGATCGAGCTGTTGTCGCCGACTTCTGTCGATGACTCCTTGGAGAGGACTCCCATCCTCTCCTTCCCCAACGAGGAGACCCGTCCTTGAGGTATCCTGATCGGGGGACAAGAGCTGGAACCTCGGTTTTTCACTGGATCCGGCTTCTCCCGATCGATAGAGCCAATGCTGTCAGTCTCGTTCGAGGAGTAGGACCACGTCGGTCGAAAAGCTGAAAAAGGGTCATAAACACTCCCGGAAGAGGCGCCTCCGTCGTTCCTCATCCTCCTCGGATGAGGAGAGACTTAGATGGAAGCTTCGACAACGTTATGAGGACCTCATGTGGCAGCAGCCACTTTTGACTGGTCAAAAGCCATCCACTCCGGCTGTACCAGCCATTACTTGGCCCCAGCCTCTTCAGCCGACACCAACTCCCTCGGTACCGAGGACTCCGGTTCTCCCTCTGGTGGGACCGGCATGCATTTCTGGTCGGCCTGTTATGGTGTCCCCACCAGTTTTGGTGGAATCAAAACCTAAACAGCCTCAGGGAGGGGCTCCCTCTAAGGAGGATCGGGCAACTATGGGCTTGCCCCATAGGTTGTCCATAACTGTCACTCCTGATCACCCTAGGTGCATAGAAGGGGACATAGGTGGGAGACACCTGTATCCTGACTCCTTGGACTCAGATACTACCGGCCTTCACTCACACCCCAATGATGAGCTGTCAGTGACAGGCCTGGAGGAAGATCCTTCTTCCTTCCAGGGCATCCTTCAATTCATTGCCGAGTCCATGGGTATGCCTTTGCAGCCTATACAAAAGAAAGCAGAATATCCTCTCACGGATATTCTTAAGAGGGGGATACCTCAACAGAGGCCTTTCCAGTGGCTGAAGCCATCATTGGCCTGGCCCTTGAGCTTTGGCAGTGCCCTGCCTCTTGCCCGGCTCCACCTGCCCATATGGCTTGCAAGTATGTGGTGCCCATGGGGTCCTTGGCAGGCTTCACTGAGCATCCCTCAGCCAAGAGCCTTGTGACTGCCTCAGTGTTTTGGCACACAGGCAGCTCTGTGGATACTGACCACCTCTGGACAAGGAGTCCAAAAATATGGACCACTCTGCTGGGAAAGGCTATGCAGCATTATCCCTGGGCCTTCGTCAGGCCAACTCAGCAGTGATTATGGCACACTTCTCTCACGCCCTACTGTGGTCGCTTGATGAAGTCCTCCCTCATCTCCCAGCAGACAGGCAGACCATGGTCAAGCAGGTCCATGGCCAGGGCCATGCTGTTGCTAAACAGCAGCTCCAGACAGCTCTAGACATTGGAGATTCCTGTGCCTATTCACTAGCTGCTGCAGTGGCCACTCACTGCAGGGCCTGGCTGAGGTTATCCTCCTTTCCAGCGGATACTCAGCACAAGCTAGCTGATGTGCCCTTCCTTGGCCTTTTTGGTCCAGGAGTGGCAGGTCATCTCCAGCGCATTGAGCAGTCTAATGCCACCTTAGATGTCACCTGTACTAAGGGTTCTTCAGGCAAGAACCAGCAGAAGTGCAAGAAGAAGTCCTTTCGGCACTCTTCCCCTGCGGTTAGACAGCCCTCCTTCCAGGGAGGTCAGCAGCAACAGCAGGCTCAAGCTTGGTGCCCTAGGCCCAAGCAGGGTCCCCAACAGCCCCACAAAGGAGGCCAAGGTGCTGGTCCAGGAGCGTCCTCTTCCTCCAGGCCTGCACAGTGATGGTTCAGGGGTGGCACTCCCCTACACCTGTCACGCCAGTTCTGGGTCCTCCCGTGGGGGTCCGGCTCTGCCACTTTCTTTCCGCCTGGTCTGGTATCACATCGGACAGGTGGGTTCTGGAAGTGGTCAGTCAGGGACTGCCTCTAGAGTTCGAGCAGTACCTCCCCCAGCCGAGCCCGTGTCCCACGGGAGGAAAGGATCTCAGTTGGCACTCAGTCGGCCCTTTGGGATGACATTGCTCAGCTCCTCCGCAAGGAGGCGGTAGCTCCAGTGCCAGATCCTCCTACAGACCCAGGCTTCATGTCCAGGTATTTCCTGGTGCCCAAGCGGACAGGGGTTGACGTCCCATTCTAGATCTCAACGACCTGAATCAATATCTCAGGTCTTGCACCTTCCGGATGGTAACTCTGAACCAGATCATACCATCTCTGGAGTGAAGCATGTGATTCTGTTCACTGGATCTACAGGATGCATTCTTTCACATCCCAATCCGTCCATCCCACCAGCAGTTCCTTCGCCTCAGGGTCGAAGGGACCCTGTACGAGTTCCGAGCCATGCCGTTCAGCCTGTCATCGGTCCCACGGGACTTCACCAAATGTATTGCAGTGGTGGCAGCCCATCTATGGTGTCAAGGGGTTCGTATATACCCCTACCTCGATGATCGGCTCCTGGCAGGTTCCTCCCTGCAGGAGGAGGAGCAGTCCAGGTACCTGACCCTCTGAACCTATTCCCATCTAGGCCTCCTGATCAACGAGGCCAAGTCAGAACTCGTGCCCTCTCTGGTGATAGGCTTTATTGGGGCAGAGCTCGACTCTTGTCGAGCCAGAGCTCGGCTTCCGGTGGACAGGACAGAGGTTCTTTCCTCCTTTGCCCAATCTTTTCTGGTTGGGCACTTGCGTCCTGCCCGGGGACTTCCTCGCCTTCTGGGTTACATGGTGGCATGCACCTCAGTGGTCCGTTGGGCCAGATTGCACATGCACCCCCTTCAGTGGGATCTGGCCGTTCAGTGGTCTCAGCATCAGGGTCCTTTCGACCAGCTGGTCACTGTCACCCAGAGGATATGGGACACTTTCCAATGGTGGACCATCCCGAGTCATCTGTGGGAAGGGATCCCGTTTGTCCACTTTGAGCTGACGGTCGTCCTCACGACCGATGCCTCTCTCATGGGCTGGGGAACCCACATGGGGAACCACAGAGCCCATGGGTTCTGGACCCTCGAGGAGTCCTGTTGCCACATCAACCTGTTGGAGCTCAGAGCAGTCAGACTGGCACTGTCAGCTTTTTGCTCCTCAGCTCCGGGGTCAAGTGGTTCAAGTCCAGACAGACAATACCACGACCATGTAATACCTCAACAAACAGGGCTGCATGCATTCCCATCTGCTATGCAAGGAGGCACTCCGGATCTGGACCTTCATCAGCCAGTTGGAGGCAGATCTCCTTGCCATCCATGCGGCAAGGGTCTCGAACCAACTGGCGGATGCTCTCAGCTGCATAGGCCAGACATCTCATGAGTGGTCTGTCCATCCAGAGGTAGCTTACAGTCTCTTCTCCCATTGGGGCAAACCGTTGGTGGACCTGTTTGCCTCCAGGGAGAACACCAAGCTGAGGGTGTACAATGCCTGCCCCTTTCAGCAGGGCTCGCTGCAGGGGATGCCTTCTCGAGGCCGTGCACCCCAGGCCTCTTTTACACCTTTCCTCCATTTCCCTTCAACCACAAGGTGTTACTCAAGGTGAGGAGGGACAAGGCGAAGGTGATCCTGGCAGCCCCAGATTGGCCCCGCCAGTTCTGGTATCCAGATCTCCTCAGCCTCAGCTGCAGGACCCCAGAGTGGCTTTGTACACGCCCGGACCTGATATCACTGGATCAGGGGAAGGTATTCCACTCGGACCTCCAATCCTGCACCTCACAGCCTGGTACCTGAGCGGCTAGAGTTCCAGGCTCTGGGTCTTTCCGAGGATGTCTACACTGTCGTGGAGGCATCTCGAAAGAAATCGACCAGGAAATGATATGCCTTCAAATGGAAAAGGTTTTCCATTTGATGTCAGGGAAAGAATCTGGACCCCTTATTCTGCTCTGTGGCTAACATTCTAGACTACCTTTGGTCCCTCTCCAAGAGGGGTCTTCAGTCATCTACCCTTAGGGTGCACCTGGCAGCCATCTCTGCTTACCGGGCGCAGGCCGGTCAGCCGACATTGGCACAGGAGACAGCCAGCCACCGACCGAGACCAGGACGCCCACCTGCAGCTCCTTGGAAGCTGCCTGCCCTTGAACAGGTCTGCTTCAGCTTCCCCACCGTCGGCCGGCACCCAGCCAGCCACCGACTGAGACCAGGACACCCGCCTGCAGCTCCTTGGAAGGTACGGGACAGCACAGCCAATTGGAACACGGGTGCTTCCAGCAAACCCGCTCTGATTGGTCAGGACTTTTCCCGTGCTTCAGCCATCTGGCACTTTTAACAAGTAGATTTTCGATAGAACTAAGAACATTTCAACTGTGTAATAGAAAGTTTTTTGTTTTTTTTTAAGTGGCTAGTTTTCCATTAGCAGGTTATACAGACCTGCCACTAGAGGGATTCTTCTTCTTTCTACACAAATCACTGTACCAATCCTAACCCCACTTGCACTGCTTGGTTGTTGGCTGTCTAAACCCTGTCCTCGTATAACTGTCGACAGGTGGTAAGTGTGCTTACAAAGGGTGAGGGCAGGAACTCCTTCCCAGAAATAAATCTCAGCGCCTGTGTCCATAGCTGGTAGCCTTGAATTGCACTGTGCAGGCCTTATTTTATTTACTTGGCACATACTAATAGCAAATCTCACTAACTTCCTTCCAGCCTTAGTACATCCATCTCTCCTTCCTTCACAGCAGTTCTTGTTAGCTGACTGATAATTATCTCACAGGCTAGTGCTATGCTTCCAGCCAAGATGTGGACGTGGTTCCCCTCCCATCCATCTAGTGAGGATAGGGATACTCAAATATTAAAGGTAGAGAGGGTGCTGGCTGTCATCCGCAGGGATATAGGCCTTGTAGGTCTTATAGTGGGACTCTTCTTGTTGCATATGGTCACCTCCCCCCCAATAACACTAAGTGACAACTGGGGATGGTCGTCCACCGACGAGGTCCCCGACTACACCTTCTCCAATATCCTTGTGATCTCTGAAGCGCACTGCAGTGTTACTTGCTGTCTAGATCTTCGGTGCCTTATGTAGACAAGCAGGGTAAAGTGTACCTGTGCTAAAAAACTCCCAGGTTGTCAAGCGCATAGGAGGTGGTATCTCCCCTGGCTCCTCCTACTTGCACTACTACTGGCCGGTGATATTGAAACCAACCCTGGCCCATTAAATCTGACCCACAAAATCCCTCCCATATGGGGCATGGGTAAGGGGCTAAAAATAGCTCATCTTAACATTAGGAGCCTGCTACCTAATCATGATGAGCTATTGGCATGGGTTGCACTCTACAAACCCAACATCCTAGGAGTGACGGAGACCTGGCTGAAACCCTCTGTCCATGACGCTGCCTGTGAACTCACATGGGTATGAATTCACCCAACTGGACAGAGCTGGGGACAAGAGGGGGTGGCATACTAATCTACCATAAGAGCCACTTAAAAATCTCCCAGATTGCCCACCAGGATTCAAACGTGTCCCCCTGTGAGTTGCTACATGTGCTACTGCTACTTGGAGATGCAAAGAAACTGCACCTAGTGTGCACCTATAATCCTCCAAGAGGTGGGCTACCTGGATTAACTCATCTCATGGACAAAATTGGTCACAGAGTCGGGATAACAAACCCGTAATCCTGGGGGATGTAAACCTTAATTGGGATAGTAGTAATGTTAAGCAGTTTGAGCCTCTGCTTGCTAACCTTGCCCTGACCCAGCTCATCCAGGAACCAACTAGGTGGACAGCAAATGGATCCTCCAGCACTTTACTGGACAGGATCATGTCTAACCATCCTGACAGGATCTCATCAGCGGGTACATTATCTGACTCCATCTCTGACCACTCACCGGTTTTCTGTGTTTGGAAAATTCCCACCCCCAAAATTCCACACAAAATTATGCATGTCAGAAACTACTCTAGATTCGATACTGAGGAGTTCCTGGAAGACCTAAGAGTTACTGACTGGTCTGGGGTGTATGGTGCCACTGACCCCTCGGCAGCAACCTCGTACTTCCTCTCTACCTTTGGGGTCTTGCAAGACAAGCATGCTCCCAAGGTCACCCGTTGGGTGAAGGGGTCCGCTACCCTCTGGTTAAATGGGAATCTCCTAGCCCAGATGCAGGAGAGAGATAAGTGTTGGGCTCGATCCAAAGGTACCATTGATCCCATGATTATTCAAAGGTACAGACACCTCAGGAACAAGTGCAAAAAGGCCATCAGGGCAGCAAAGAGTGACTTTTGCAAGTTCGCCCTTCTAAGCTCTGCCAGTAATCCCAGGAGATTCTGGAGAGATATTAAATCCCTTGTCAGTGGATCCTCCCATCTGGGGGTTACGGACATGGTCATAAATGGAGTCTCCTGCAATAATCCCTATACTATTGCCAACTCCCTAAATAATCACTTCTCTGACCTCTCTGCCTTCACAACCCTCTTCTCACCTGATGAGGCTCTGTCCCATCCCCTTCCCTCCGCTCTGCTAGAGGGTCACCCTCCTCGTCAAATGTTCCACCTCAGGGCTGTATCACTTCAGGACTTGCAGAAATGCCTAGCTGGCCTCTCCCAGTACTCCAGTCCTGGCCTAGACAACTTGGAACCTAAACTCCTTAAGCTTGGTGCTGCACACATTGCCTCACCAGTAGCCTTTATCTTCAACCTATCCCTTGGTCTGGGGACCATCCCAGGCATCTGGAAAGAGGCAAGGATTGTCTCTGTACTGAAGCAAGGAAATCCCAAACTGCCTGACAATTATCGACCGATTGCCCTTCTCCCAACCCTTAGCAAGCTCCTTGAAAAGGTAGTGGCTGAGCAGCTTTTGGAATATATCCACTCTCATGAACTTCTGTCCCCAGCTCAGCATGGCTTTCGTAAGGGACACAGCACCACCATAGCCTTAATCTCGGTTACATCAAGTATCCGGACAGCCATGGACCAGGGCAAACTCTCTGGTGCAATATTTATCGACCTGTCCAAAGCCTTTGACCTCATTGACCACAAACTGCTTGGTGCACAGTTGTGGTCACTTGGCCTCTCCCCCCATGCCATGAAATGGCTAATGGGTTATCTACATTGCAGAAAGCAGCGTACCTGCTTCAATAAAGTCCTCTCCGAGCCCCTACCGGTGAACTCCGGAGTGCCTCAAGGCTCGGTACTGGGTCCCCTCCTCTTCTCCCTCTTCATTAATCAACTACCCATGGTTACTACCAGCTGTAGCGCCACCATGTATGCAGATGATCTGGTAATCCTGGCTCACTCCCAGAATGCCACTACCCTAAACCAGAACCTGACCGATGACTTTAACAGGGTATTGTCATGGGTTACTAGTCACAAGCTGGTCCTGAACCTGAAAAAGACACAGGCTATGCTCTTTGGCTCAATGGCTAAAATCAAAGCCTCATTGGCCTGCTTACACGTCACCAGCGCAGATGGATCCTCACTACCCATAGTGAGCTCCATCAAATAACTGGGGATAACACTTGACCCCCAACTTGACATGGGTAATCATATCCTTAACATCTGCAGGGCGGCAAACTGCAAACTGGGTCTGGCCTATAGGGCCAAGTATAACCTTACACTGGCAGCCAGGATTGCCCTAGCGAAGGTGTGCTCCTTCCTTCTCTCAGCTATTGGCTGCACCAATTTGCTCACTCTCCAAAGACACATCTCATCCAGTGGTACACTGTTTACAATAACATTTGCCATTTTGCCTTGGCTGCCCCCCGACTCACCCACCGTTGTGAGCTATATGAGAAACTCTGCTGGCTCTCACCAGCTAGATACCTTGATTTTGGTTTGGGATGCCTCTCTGGGAAAGTGATCAGAACTAGCACCCCCCAGGGGCTGGCCCAGCTTCTGCCTAAACAGAGGAAGAGGCGTTTGCTCCAGAATTTTTACTGGCTGAAGCTGTACAAAGATGTGGCTGAGTACTGTAACTCATGCCCAGATTGTCATTGTGTGGGGAAGAAAGCGGGTCGAGCAAAGGCACCCCTGATTTCACTGTCTGTTATTGAGGAACCATTTTATTGGGTCACTGTGAACATTGTGGGCCCACTGGCAATGCCTAGCTCAAAGGGAAAGAAATACATTCTAGTCATAGCAGACTGTGCCACTCAATATCTGGAAGCGGTAGCCATTTCCTCCATGATGCAGAGAAGGTAGCAGGTGAGCTGCTAGGGATTTTTAGCCAAAGTGGATTTCCTAAGGAGATTTTGTCAGATCCGGGAACAAACTATATATCTGATCTGATGACTGTGTTTTGGAAGTGGAGTGAAGTAGAGCCACTGTATACAATCCAATACCACCCACAAATTAATCGTTTAGTTGAGAGATTTAATGCAAGTTTAAATAATATGCTTCGCACATTCACATAACAGCACAAAAGGGTCTGGGACAGATTCCTACTCCACTTGCTGTTTGCATACTGAGAAGTCCCACAGGAGTCATTAGCCTTTTCACACTTTTGAGTTCCTGTATGCTACACTGGTCAGAGAACCCCTAGATTTAGTTAGAGAGGAGTGGGAAGGCACTACTGCCACCCAAAGGGGGTCTGTTGTGGACTGTGTCCTGAGTTCTGGGGCCAGGTTAAGGAGTTCATGGGTCTTGCTCAGGATCACTAAGCAGCAGAAGCAAAAGGCAGCATTATAAAGGGGAGCTTAAGCATACACCATAGGGCAGAAGATAGTGGTACTGACCCCAGTGAGGTATAACAAGCTGCAGGCAGCATGGGAGGGATCCTATGAGGTCATGTACCAGGTGAATATGTGGATTATGTCATAGAGTTGCCCAGTATGAGGACCACTCAGTGGGTCTTCCTTGTAACTATGATGAAACCATATTATCACCATGCTTACATCACTTATTGTTTGCAGTGCAGCAGATGAATATCAGGAGGGGCCTCCTTCAGACATGCTAGAGAAAAGTAAGGGAAAAGCCTCCTGGAGTGCTGTGACGATATACCACACAATCAGACCAGATGAGAGAAGTGCTTAAAGGCTTTATGGGGCCGCTTTTTACTGCCATCCCAAGCTGCATTGCTCTCACTGTGTATTAGGTGAAAACCTCTGCAGAGAAGCCCATAAGGCAGAGACACTATCAGGTGCTGGAGGCAGTAAAATGAATAATAAGGGAAGAGCTACAGGAAAAGCTGGGCCTAGGAGTAATCCAGCCATGAAGCATCCCCTGGGCAGCCACAGTGGTTCTAATTCAAATGAGTGAGTGAATGACCAGGTTCTGTGTCTATTACAGGTGGTTAAACAAGGTCACAGTATATAAGACATATCCCATGCCTAGGACAAATAAAGTACTGGACAGGTCAGAAGGGGCTAGGTAACTGATCACAGTAGAAATGATGAAGGGATACTGGCAAGTGCAGCCATCCGTGGACGCTCTGGAGAAGTCAACATTTGTCACCTTATTTGATTTGCTTGAATTCACTGTTACACATTCGGCATCCACCACTTTCCCTGAGGGGTATTGGGCATTTTGCTCTAGCCTACATGGATGATATAGGCATATTTAACTGGACATAGGATGAGCATCTCCCATGTGAGGGAAGTGCTGACCAGATTACAGGATGCAGGACTGACTATTAAGCCAGAGAAGTGCCAAATCAGGATGATATAGGTGTGGGTCAGCGCTACAGCGGGAGGGGTGCTGACCTGTAACACTGGTGACCTGGGTTCAGGAACAGGCCCAGGACATCAGAGCCAGCCAGGGGAGAAGGACTGAGCATACAGTGACTGCCCTCCTTCTCCAGGGGAGGGTGGCAGAGTGTTCAGCGCTACATGGACAACTAGCTGAGGCTGGGTGTACCGCATGCACTGATCACCCGACACATTTTAAGGGGGTGTGGTGGGAACTGGTGGTCATAGCACGTCCCTGCCCCCATACATTGAGGAAAAATTGCAGCTGCCTCCACCTAGATGACCCCGCCTCACCACTATGATTAGCTCCCAGGCCGGCTCCCTGACCTATCCCATCATTTGCAGTGCTTAGGGGCCAGTGCTGCAACCCCACTCTGGGGGGCAAGCCAGGGGGTATTGGTGAGTCTCAGCCCATGTGGGAGTGGGAGCGGCGAGGTCCGTGACTGGGCTGAGGTACCGGCGCTGGTGGTACAGTAAATAAAATTTAAAAAGTTGGTAGAGGTGCCATACTTGGGACATTGTGTGTGTGTGTGGGGGGGCATCAGGCCTGAGCCAGCTAGGGTTGAGACAGTTTGGGATTGACTCAGCCCCCAAACTAGAAAGAAGCTGAGTGCATTTTTGGGAACTATATAGTACTATTACAAATTTCTTACAAATAACAGTACCATTATAGCCCGTTTAAGAGACAGCACAGCTAAGAAGATGCCAGATAAAATTTAGTGGATGGAGCTCTTTGAAACAGCCTTCCAGCAACTGAAACTGGCACTATGACAAGTGCTACTGCTACTGCTGGTGAGGCCAGATCACAATTTGGGGTTTATTGTTCAGACAGATGCAAGTGACAGTGGCCTGGGGGCACTGCTGTCTCAGGTATCCAGGGATGGGGTACAAAGGCTTTTTGGTTTCCTCAGCCAGAAGCTACAACTGAGGGAAGTGAACTACTCTACCATTGAGAAGGAGTGTCTGCCCATTGTCTGGACAATCAAGAAATTGTGCCCCTATCTGTATGGAAGATCATTCACAGGGGTCGATACCCAATCCATTGCAGCGTTGAACAAAAACGAGGGCAAAATGCCAAAGTGCTGTGCTGGATTATCAGACTGCAGGACTAAAATTTTCTCCATAGAGCATTGCAGTGGAGCACAAAATGCTAATGCAATTGGACTGTCTCTAAAGTATGAGTAATCATTGGCCAGATAGCCCATATGAAGTAGGTATTTGTGGATCTGACAAATACGTGGCTTCATAAAAATAAAGGGGGAGGTATGCGACAACCAGTCAAATTTTGCTGGCAGTTTGAAATATGTTTGTTAAATGCTAGTAACTTCTGTAGCAATGGAGGGCCAAGAGGCATTGATCAAAAGTAAAAACTGGCCTATTTGGGGCATCTCTAGCACAGCAGGGTTTGGGTGTGGACTTTCATTGTATTGGCTTTGTAGAAGAGGGCTAAGTTTGTTAGCTCACAAAGGAATCAGGGACATTCTGTCTCATTGGCATCCAAACACATACATTCAAATGCTAAATAATCTGCGAGAAGAAGCTGGGTCTCAGAGACACCAAGGACAGGCAATATCACAAGGTAGGAATCACCCAAAATTCCATGCCTGAAGCAATTGTAGCCAATTGGATGAATCTGGGTACAGTGAAGGGGCATCAGCCTCTCTTGACCAAGGCCTGGGGGTGGAAAGTGAAAGAGGGCATAAATGCTTCAACCAGTATAGTTTCTACCTCTTTTCACTTGGCTTTGTGTGTCCAAGAAGGAAGCCAGACTGTTTGTCTGCAAAGAGAGGTTGAAGTAACAAGACTAGTGGATAGTGAGGTAAAAAGACTCTTTAACTCGTAGGAAAGATAGAAGTGTTCACCTGTTCAAGTGTGCAAGCTTTCTTTTATAATTCTGTATGTGTATGCTAGCTGCACACTCGCTCAGACTTGATAGACCAGGTGGCCTATTTCTGCTGGCAAACTTGTATGTTCGCTTGTGTACTGCTGTTTTACTATATGCAAATATGGTTATGCCTGATTAATACTGTTGTATTTACTCAACAAGAGTTTATTAATACATTAGTTATTTTTCTAAAGACTGAAATAACTGGTTGTTCTCACCCCAGGAATTCTTCAGTACGCTTGACAAATGCAGTATGTCAGCTGGGTTCAGTTGCCCCAGAGGTGGAATCAGTGCTAATGATTTTTGTCACCAGGCAGTCAGAGATCAGGAAAGGAAGTGCTGCCTGTAGCTAGAGTGTGAGGTCTGTCAGATTCATTTCTTTGCTGACTGGACAACACTGCCCCAGAGTCCTCTCTTCACAACTTGGCTTGAACCTATAAGGCCCTACATGGACCAGGACCCAGCTAGTTGCAAGATCTTCTTTGCCACTACCGCCCCCTCCACTCATGCTGCTCCACCGCTGAGAGATTGCTAGAGGTTCTCAAGGTCTGTTTGAAGACCTCTGGGGCGTGTATCTTTGCTTTTACTGCCCCGACCCTGTGCAGTTCTCTACCTTGTCAGATTAGGAAGTGCTGGACCACTGATAGTTTTAAATCTGAATTGAACACCTATTTATTCAGCCAGCCATTCCCTAATTAGAGTGGTACTTAAACATACTGTAGCGCTCTGATCTCTTGAAAGAGCGTTGATAAATAAACGTTGATTGATTGATTGATTTATTAAAGTTTATTTCTTTGTAAGTCAGTAAAATATGCTGCCTTTAGTGTTTTTAGAGGTATTTTCTTTATTTTAGCATTATTTAGCAGTTCCTTCAGTTCTCATGAACCACAAATTCTCTTTACCTCAGCAGTTCCTATCGAAGTTCCTGCTTTTTTTCTGAGGTAAAATGTTAGCACTTTTGAACCAAATAAAGAGCTTTTTATTTCTTTTACTTTATTTTATTTGCGGTTCCCTGTTTTTCATAGGAACCCCAATTTTAAACTACAGATTATTTTTTAGTGCTTTTGCAACCCTTTATACACGGTTCCATAGCGCTTGGGAACCCACCGATTTCTATTTATTTTTCCCTTTTTTAGGAATATTATTCTGAGGTCTTCGGACGAATTGGCGTGTAACAGTGACCAGAAAAGAAAACTGGACCTACCAGTTTTAAAAGTTGCATTAAGTGTGCTAAAATAGTGACCAAGGCAGATGGCCACAATCTTAAAGTTATTTGGGTCCAGTGCATAAATGTGAACTTTTCCTGAAATTTTGTCTAAAACAGTTTAAAAAAAGAGCCAAATGGTTGGAAATTATGGCTTCTGTCTGCCTCTCCCTCTAATAAAAATTCTGAAGAGGAGTCATCTTCTCATAAATCTAAAGAAAAGTTCAGTAAGGACTCCATAGAAAATAAGCCTGATAAAAATAATTCTGACCAAGCCAAAAAGAGACATAATGAGCAGGTTCCTGACTCAGTGCCTGCAAAAAAAGCAAAAAGAAAACACATCACTACCCCTCCCATTGAAAAGCAAAGGGAGACGCCAGTGACAGAAAAAGATGCACCCTCTGATGAAGAAATGGCTAAGGCTTGGCATTTATTCCAGACTGTACAGGCTATGGGCAATCTCTTTATTGCTCCTCCTGACCTTACTACCCCTCACCCTGGGCTTGCTCAGGGTTTTTACTATAAGGGTGATGATGACGAACCCTAGGGTGAACCTTTAGAATCTGATGTGTATAGAAACATAGAATTTGGTGGTGGATAAGGACCGCTTGTACCACCCAGTCTGCCCATTTTCTTACCTAATAGATAAGCTGCAGATCCTAGTTAAGCAATAGCCTACTTCCTCCAACCCCCCACTAGAATTGCCTTATGTCTCTCCCATGCATTCTTGAATTCCCCACTGTTTTTGACTCCACAGCCTGCTTAGAAAGGCTGTTCCATGCATCTACAACCCTCTCCATGAAGAAATACTTCCTCACATTACCTCTGAGCCGTGTCCCCTCTATCTTCTGAAAAATGCTAACCTCTTGGACTTTGTTGATTCCCTTGAGGTACTTGAAAGTTTCTATCATGTCCCCCTTCCCTCCTTTCCTTGAGGCTATACATATTAAGCTCCTATAGTCTTTCTTCATATGTCTTCTGGTGCAGACCCTGCACCATTTTGGTTGCCCTCCTCTGGACAGCCTCCACCCTTTCTGTGTCTTTGTGGAGATGAGGTCTCCAGAACTGCACATAGTACTCCAAATGTGGTCTCACCAACTGTCTGTACAGAGGGATAACAACTTTCTGTTTTCTACTGGTGATGCCTCTCCCTATGCATCCTAGTATCCCCCCAGCACTCCTTACAACCTTCTCACATTGCTTGGCCACCTTTAGGTCATCTGATATAACTACCCCCAGGTCCCTTTCCATTTTTGTTTTCGTTAGTATCACACCCCTCATTGTATACTCTTCCCTGGGTTTCTGTTTCCCAGGTGCATTACTTTGCACTTCTTTCTGTTGAATCTAAGCTGCCATACATTTGACCATTCCTCCAACCTTATCAAGTCCCTTTTCATCCTTTCCACCCCACCTTCTGTATTAACCTTTTGGCAGATCTTTGTGTCTTCTGCAAAGAGACATACTTTTCCTTCCAGTCCCTCTACTATGTCACTTATGAAGACATTAAAAAGGACCGGCCCAGTACTGAACCCTGCAGTACCCCACTAGTAACACCCCTTTCTTCACAGTGGACTCCATTTACTATTACCCTCTGTGTTCTGTTGTCCAGCCAATATTTTATCCAGGCTACCACCCTGGGACCAACTCCCAGGCCAGCTAATTTGTTTATTAATCTTTTGCATGGGACTGTGTCAAGTGCCTTGCTAAAGTCTAGGTAGGCCATGTCCACAGCCCCTCCCTGGTCTACTGCTTTGATCACCCAGTCAAAGAAATTGTTTAGATTCATCTGACATGACCTTCCTGCTGTGAATCCATGCTGCCTTGGGTCCTGTGCCCCACTGGCCTCTAGGTACTCAACAATTATTTCCTTCAGAAGTGATTCCTTCATTTTCCCTTACCACTGAGGTCAAACGGATAGGTCTGTAGTTTCCTGCCTCTGTCTTGCTCCCACGTTTGTGAAGAGGAATCACATCCACCCTCCTCCAGTCCTCAGGTACCACACCATCCTCCCATGATTTGTTAAAAAGGGTAGTCAGTGGTGTTTCTAGTTCTCCCCTTAGTTCTTTTAGAATTCTGGGGTGAATCGCATCAGGCCCCATTGCTTTATCCACCTTCAGTTTTAGGAGTTCTTTTAGAACCCTTTCTTCTGTGAAAGGACTGATATCAACCCCCCTATCCAGAGTGCTTCTATTGACTGGATTAAGTACCTCCCCCCTCCTCTTCCTTTGTGAATACTGAGCAGAAGTATTGGTTCAGTATCCCTGCTTTTTCACTGTCCGCTCTGCCCAACCACCCTCCTCTTTATTCAGCCTCAGTATCCCTGCCTTAGTATTTCTTTGCTCCATAATGTACCAATAAAAGGTTTTATCCCCCTTCTTTACCAAATTGGCTATCTTTTCCTCGATTTGGGCCTTTGCTATTCTGACTGCCTTCCCCACTTCCTTCTGCTTTAACTGGTACAGTTCTCTGTCCTGCTCCTTCTGTGTTTCCTTATACTTCCTGAATGCTAATCTTTTTCTCCCTAAACTTCCCTGCCACTTCTTTTGAGAGTCATAGTGTTTTTTCTTTCATTTTGATTTATTTATTTCTAGGATCGTGGATATGTTGTTCATCCACACTGTCTGGCATTGTCCCTTTCCCCTTTAAATCATGCCAGAAGTCTTCAAGCTGGCTCCTCCCACCCACCCGGGTGGTATTTACCTCGGCTACACCCCATGGCGCCAGATCTTCCTTTCTGCTGGAAGATACAGGTTACCTCATGCTACTTTTCAAGTACCGTTGGCCCTGGAGTCTCATCGATGGTTTTTGCCACATTTACTCTCTCTAAAACTCGTTAGAGTTTAATTCGGATCTGAACGCTTCGGATATGGAGGACAAGTCATCCCCCAGGTTTCGTCGGTGTCCTTGTGGACAGAAAATGTCTTGCACCGATCCCCACCTCTCGTGCATTTATTGCCTAGGCGCTGTGCACGATACCTTGGCTTGCACCATCTGTTTGGCCTTCCATCCCACCATTCTGGAGGACCACAAGGCACGCCTTAAGCTGGAGAGACCGGAGCTTCGCAATCCACCGGTGAAATCGAACGAGGCCAGGTGGGCGGTTTCCGCGGCCGCAAGATCCACCAAGCAGCTCGAACAGATGGCGGCTTTCGAGGAGGAAGCTGCCTAAGCTTTGGCCAACCAAAGTGTTTTCATCCACTCAACCTGGGCTCCACCTTCACGGGATCCTTTCAGGAATTGTGCCAGTCTCTCCCTACCAAGGGTGAGGCGCCTTCGGGCTCACACTCGTCCCGCTCCAAGAAAAAGGACAAGGACCCCAAATCATCTTCTTCTAGCTGAAGAAGACGTTCCTGGGACCGAGAGTGGTCCGATACTCAGGATCAGGCGGTCTCGGCCTCGGTCGAGATCACTTCCTTGGCTGCCGGCTTCTCGGACCTTCCGTCAGGCCAGGGCACTGAAGCCGAGGATACTGCAGAACCGGCCGAGATTTCTCTTGACCCAATCGAGCCGTTGTCACCGACACCTGTCGATGACTCCTTGGAGAGGACTCCCATCCTCTCCTTCCCCGACGAGGAGACCCGTCCTTCAGGTATCCTGATCGAAGGACAAGAGCTGGAACCTCCATTTTTTGCTGGATCCGGCTTCCCCCAATCGACAGAGCTGATGCCGTTGGTCTCAATTGAGGAGTAGGACCCCGTCGGTCGAAAAGCCGAAAAAGGGTCATAAACACTCCTGGAAGAGGTGCCGCCGCCGTTCCTCATCCTCCTTGGACAAGGAGAGACTTAGATGGAAGCTCCGTCGACGTTATGAGGACCTCATGTGGCAGCAGCTACTTTTGACCGGTCAAAAGCCATCCACTCCGGCTGTACCGGCCATTACTTGGCCCCAGCCTCTTCGGCCGACACCGACTCCCTCGGTACCGAGGACTCCAGTTCTCCCTCTGGTGGGACCGGCACGCATTTCTGGTTGGCCTGTTACGGTCTCCCCACCAGTTTTGGTGGAACCACCGCCTAAACAGCCTCAGGGAGGGGCTCACTCTAAGAGGATCGGACAACTACGGGCTTGCCCCATAGGTTGTCCATAACTGTCACTCCTGATCGCCCTAGGTGCATCGAAGAGGACATAGGTGGGAGACACCTGTATCCTGACTCCTCAGACTCGGATGGTACCAGCGTTCACTCACACCCTGATGATGGGTTGTCAGTGACAGGCCTGGAGGAAGGTCCTTCTTCCTTCCAGGGCATCCTTCAACTCATTGCCGAGTCCAAGGGTATGCCTTTGCAGCCTATACAAAAGAAGGCAGAATATCCTCTCACGGATATTCTTAAGAGGGGGGATACCCCGACAGAGGCCTTTCTAGTGGCTGAAGCCATCATTGGCCTGGCCCATGAGCTTTGGCAGCACCCTGCCTCTTGCCCAGCTCTGTCTGCCATATGGCTCGCAAGTACGCGGTGCCCATGGGGTCCTTGGCAGGCTTCACTGAGCATCCCTCGGCCAAGAGCCTTGTGACTGCCTCAGTGTTTTGGCGCATGGGCAGCTCTGTGGATACTGACCGCCCTCTGGACAAGGAGTCCAAAAATATGGACCACTCTGCCCGGAAAGTCTATGCGGCATCATCCCTGGGCCTTCGTCAGGCCAGCTCGGCAGTGATTATGGCACACTTCTCTCACGCCCTACTGGGGTCGCTTGATGAAGTCCTCCCTCATCTCCCAGCAGACAGGCAGACCACGGTCAAGCAGGTCCATGACCAGGGCCGTGCTGTTGCTAAACAGCAGCTCCAGACAGCTCTAGACATTGGAGATTCCTGTGACCATTCTCTAGCTGCTGCAGTGGCCACTCGCCACAGGGCCTGGCTGAGGTTATCCTCCTTTCCGGATACTCAGCACAAGCTAGCTGACGTGCCCTTCCTTGGCACAGATGTTTTCGGTCCGGGAGTGGCAGGTCATCTCCAGCGCATTGAGCAGTCTAATGCCACCTCTACTAAGGGTTCTTCTGGCAAGAACCAGCAGTAGATGCGTAAGAAGAAGTCCTTTCAGCACTCTTCCCCTGCGGTTAGACAGTCCTCCTTCCAGGGAGGTCAGCAGCAACAGCAGGCTCAAGCTTGGTGCCCTAGGCCCAAGCAGGGTCCCCAACAGCCCCGCAAAGGAGGCCAAGGTGCTGGTCCAGGAGCCTCCTCCTCCTCCAGGCCTGCACAGTGACGGGTCAGGCATGGCACTCCCCTACACCTGTCACGCCAGTTCTGGGTACTCCTGTGAGGGGCCGGCTCCGCCACTTTCTTTCCACCTGGTGGGAAGTGGTCGGCCAGGGACTGCCTCTAGAGCAGTACCTCCCCCAGCTGAGCCCGTGCTGCACGGGAGGAAAGGATCTCAGTTGGCGCTCAGTTGGCCCTTTGGAATGACATTGATCAGCTACTCTGCAAGGGGGAGGTAGCTGCAGTGCCAGATCCTCCTACAGACCCAGGCTTCATGTCCAGGTATTTCCTGGTGCCCAAGCGGACAGGGGGTTGGCGTCCCATTCTAGATCTCAATGACCTGAATCAATATCTCAGGTCTTGCACCTTCCGGATGGTAACTCTGAACCAGATCAAACCATCTCTGGAGTGAAACATGTGGTTCTGTTCACTGGATCTACAGGACGCGTTCTTTCACATCCCATTCCGTCCGTCCCACCAGCGGTTCCTCCACTTCAGGGTTGAAGGGACCTGTATGAGTTCCGAGCCATGCCGTTCAGCCTGTCATCGGTCCTATGGGTCGTCACCAAATGTATTGCAGTGGTGGCAGCCCATCTACGGTGTCAAGGGGTTCGTATATACCCCTACCTCGATGATTGGCTCCTGGCAGGTTCCTCCCTGCAGGAGGTGGAGAGGTCCAGGGACCTGGCCCTCCGAACCTGTTCCCATTTAGGCCTCCTGATCAATGAGGCCAAGTCAGAACTCGTGCCCTCTCAGGCGATGGGCTTTATTGGGGCAGAGCTTGACACTCGTCAAGCCAGAGCTCGGCTTCCGGCGGACAGGGCAGAGGTTCTTTCCTCCTTTGCCCAATCTTTTCTGGTTGGGTACTTGCGCCTTGGCCGGGACTTCCTGCACCTTCTGGGTTACATGGCAGCATGCACCTCAGTGGTCCATTGGGCCAGATTGCACATGCCCCCCCTTCAGTGGGAGCTGGCCGTTCAGTGGTCTCAGCATCAGGGTCCTTTCGACCAGCTGGTCACTGTCACCCAGAGGATATGGGACACTCTGCAATGGTGGACCATCCCGAGTCATCTGCGGGAAGGGATCTCATTTGTCCACCCCGAGCCGGCTATCATCCTCACGACCGATGCCTCTCTCATGGGCTGGGGCCCACATGAGGGACCACAGAGCCCACGGGTTCTGGACCCTCGAGGAATCCCGTTGCCACATCAACCTGTTGGAGCTCAGAGCAGTCAGACTGGCACTGTCATCTTTTGCTCCTCAGCTCCTGGGTCAAGTGGTTCAAGTCCAGACGGACAATACCATGACCATGTATTACCTCAACAAACAGGGCGGCATGCACTCCCTTCTGCTATGCAAGGAGGCGCTCCAGATCTGGACCTTCGTCAGCCGGTTGGAGGCAGATGATCTTGCCATCCATGTGGCAGGGCTCTCGAACCAACTGGCGGATGCTCTCAGCCGCATAGGCCAGACATCCCACGAGTGGTCTCTCCATCCAGAGGTAGCTTACAGTCTGTTCTCCCATTGGGGCAAACCGCTGGTGGACCTGTTTGCCTCCAAGGAGAACACCAAGCTGAGGCTGTGCCATGCCTGCCCCCCTCAGCAGGGCTCTCTGCAGGGGGATGCCTTCTCGAGGCCGTGGACCCCATGCCTCTTTTATGCCTTCCCTCCATTCCCTTCATCCACAAGGTGTTACTCAAGGTGAGGAGGGACAAGGCGAAGGTGATCCTGGTAGCCCCAGATTGGCCCCGCCAGTTCTGGTATTCAGATCTCCTCAGCCTCAGCTGCAGGGCCCCAGAGTGACTTTGTACACGCCTGGACCTGATATCATTGAATCAGGGGAAGGTATTCCACTCAGACCTTCAATCCCTGCACCTCACAGCCTGGTACCTGAGCGGCTAGAGTTCCAGGCTCTGGGTCTTTCTGAGGATGTCTACACTGTCGTGGAGGCATCTCAAAAGAAATCGACCAGGAAATGTTATGCCTTCAAATGGAAAAGGTTTTCCATTTGGTATCAGGGAAAGAGTCTGGACCCCTTATTCTGCTCTGTGGCTAACATTCTAGACTACCTTTGGTCCCTCTCCAAAGGGGGTCTTCGGTCATCGACCCTTAGGGTGCACCTGGCAGCCATCTCTGCTTTCCGGGCGCGGGCCGGTAAGCCAACATTGGCACAGGAGACAGCCAGCCTCCGACCGAGACCAGGATGCCTCCTTCAGCTCCTTGGAAGCTGCCTGCCCTTGAACAGGGCTGCTTCACCTCCCCCATGATCGGCCGGCACCCAGCCAGCCACCGACCGAGACCAGGACGCCCGCCTGCAGCTCCTTGGAAGCTGCCTTCCCTTGAACAGGGCTGCTTCAGCTCTCCCATGGTCGGCCGGCACCCAGCCAGCCACTGACTGAGACCAGGACGCCCACCTGCAGCTCCTTGGAAGGTTCGGGACAGCGCAGCCAGTTGGAACACGGGTGCTTCCAGCAAACCCGCTCTGATTGGCCAGGACTTTTCCCATGCTTCAGCCATCTGGCACTTTTAACAAGTAGAGTTTTGATAGAACTAAGCACATTTCAACTGTGTAATAGAAGTTTTTTTTTTTTTTTGTGGCTAGTTTTCCATTAGCAGGTTATACAGACCTGCCACTAGAGGGATTCTTCTTCTTTCTACACAAATCACTGTACCAATCCTAACCCCACTTGCATTGCTTGGTTGTTGGCTGTCTAAACCCTGTCCTCGTATAACTGTCGACAGGTGGTAAGTGTGCTTACAAAGGGCTAGGGCAAAAACTCCTTCCCAGAAATAAACCTCAGCCCCTGCGTCCATAGCTGGTAGCCTTGAATTGCACTGTGCAGGCCTTATTTTATTTATTTGTCACATACCAATAGCAAATCTCACTAACTTCCTTCTAGCCTTAGTACATCCATCTCTCCTTCCTTCACAGCAGTTCTTGTTAGCTGACTGATAATTATCTCACAGGCTAGTGCTATGCTTCCAGCCAAGATGTGGACGTGGTTCCCCTCCCATCCATCTAGTGAGGATAGGGATACTCAAATATTAAAGGTAGAGAGGGTACTGGCTGTCATCCACAGGGATATAGGCCTTGTAGGTCTTATAGTGGGACTCTCCTTGTTGCACATGGTCACCTCCCCCCCAATAACACTGGGTGACAACTGGGGATGGTCGTCCACCTACGAGGTCCCCGACTACACCTTCTCCAATATCCTTGTGATCTCCAAAGCGCACTGCAGTGTTACTTGCTGTCTAGATCTTCGGTGCTTTATGTGTACAAGCAGGGTAAAGTGTACCCATGCTAAAAAACTCCCAGGTTGTCAAGCGCATAGGAGGTGGTATCTCCTCTGGCTCCTCCTACTTGCACTACTACTGGCCGGTGATATTGAAACCAACCCTGGCCCATTAAATCTGACCAACAAAATCCCTCCCATATGGGGCATGGGTAAGGGGCTAAAAATAGCTCATCTTAACATTAGGAGCCTGCTACCTAATCGTGATGAGCTATTAGCATGGGTTGTACTCTACAAATCCGACATCCTAGGAGTGACGGAGACCTGGCTGAAACCCTCTGTCCCTGACTCTGCCTGTGAACTCACTGGGTATGAATTCACCCGACTGGACAGAGCTGGGGGCAAGGGGGGGTGGCATACTAATCCACCATAAGAGCCACTTAAAAATCTCCCAGATTGCCCTCCAGGATTCAAACGTGTCCCCCTGTGAGTTGCTACATGTGCTACTGCTTCTTGGGGACGCAAAGAAACTGCACCTGGTGTGCACCTATAATCCTCCAAGAGGTGGGCTACCTGGATTAACTCACCTCATGGACAAAATTGGTCCCAGAGTTGGGGATAACGAACTGATAATCCTGGGGGATGTAAACCTTAACTGGGATAGTGGTAATGTTAAGCAGTTTGAGCCTCTGTTTGCTAACCTTGCCCTGACCCAGCTCATCCAGGAACCAACTAGGCGGACAGCAAATGGATCCTCCAGCACCTTACTGGACAGGATCATGTCTAACCATCCTGACAGGATCTCATCAGCGGGTACATTATCTGACTCCATCTCTGACCACTCACCGGTTTTCTGTGTATGGAAAATTCCCCCCAGAATTCCACACAAATTATGCATGTCAGAAACTACTCTAGATTCGATACTGAGGAGTTCCTGGAAGACCTAAGAGTTACTGACTGGTCTGGGGTGTATGGTGCCACTGACCCCTCGGCAGCAACCTCTTACTTCCTCTCCACCTTTTGGCCTTGCAAGACAAGCATGCTCCCAAGGTCACCCATAGGGTGAGGGGGTCCGATACCCTCTGGTTAAATGGGAATCTCCTAGCTCAGATGCATTAGAGAGATAAGTGTTGGGCTTGTTCCAAAGGTACCAGTGATCCCATGATCATTCAAAGGTACAGATACCTCAGGAACAAGTGCAAAAAGGCCATCAGGGCAGCAAAGAGTGAGTTTTGCAAGTCCGCCCTACTAAGCTCTGGCAGTAATCCCAGGAGGTTCTGGAGAGATATTAAATCCCTTGTCAGCGGATCCTCCCTTCCGGGGGTTACGGACATGGTCATAAATGGAGCCTCCTGCAATAATCCCCATACTATTGCCAACTCCCTAAATAATCACTTCTCCGACCTCTCTGCCTTCACAACCCTCTTCTCACCTGATGAGGCTCTGTCCCACCCCCTTCTCTCCACTCTGCTGGAGGGTCACCCTCCTCGTCAAATGTTCCACCTCAGGGCTGTACCACTTCAGGACTTGCAGAAACGCCTAGCTGGCCTCTCCCAGTACTCCAGTCCTGGCCTAGACAACCTGGAACCTAAACTCCTTAAGCTTGGTGCTGCACACATTGCCTCACCAGAAGCCTTTATCTTCAACCTATCCCTTGGTCTGGGGACCATCCCAGATATCTGGAAAGAGGTGAGGATTGTCCCTGTACTGAAGCAAGGAAATCCCAAACTGTCTGACAATTATCGACCGATTGCCATTCTCCCAACCCTTAGCAAGCTCCTTGAAAAGGTAGTGGCTGAGCAGCTTTCGGAATATATCCAGTCTCATGAACTTCTGTCCCCAGCCCAGCACAGCTTTCGTAAGGGACACAGCACCACCATAGCCTTAATCTCGGTTACATCAAGTATCCGGACAGCCATGGACCAGGGCAAACTCTCTGGTGCAATATTTATCGACCTGTTCAAAGCCTTTGACCTCATTGACCACAAACTGCTTGGTGCACAGTTGTGGTCACGTAGCCCTCTCCCCTTGCCATGAAATGGCTAATGGGTTATCTACATGGCAGAAGCAGCACTTGCTTCAATAAAGTCCTCTGAGCCCCCTACCGTGACCTCCGGAGTGCCTCAAGGCTCGGGTACTGGGTCCCTCCTCTTCTCCCTCTTCATCAATCAACTACCCATGGTTACTACCAGCTGTAACGCCACCATGTATGCAGATGATCTGGTAATCCTGGCTCACTCCCAGAATGCCACTACCCTAAACCAGAACCTGACCGATGACTTTAACAGGGTATTGTCATGGGTTACTAGTCACAAGCTGGTCCTGAACCTGAAAAAGACACAGGCTATGTTCTTTGGCTCAATGGCTAAAATCAGAGCCTCATCCCCCTGCTTACACATCACCAGCGCAGATGGATCCTCATTGCCCATAGTGAGCTCCATCAAATATCTGGGGGTAACACTTGACCCCCAACTTGACATGGGTAATCATATCCTTAACATCTGCAGGGCGGCAAACTGCAAACTGGGTCTGGCCTATAGGGCCAAGTATAACCTTACACCGGCAGCCAGGCTTGCCCTAGCAAAGGGTGTGCTCCTTCCCTCCCTCAGCTATGGGCTGCACCTATTTTCTCGCTCTCCAAAGACACATCTCACCCGGTGGTACACTGCTTACAATAACATTTGTCGTTTTGCCATGGCTGCCCCCCGACTCACCCACCCTTGTGAGCTATATGAGAAACTCTGCTGGCTCTCTCCAGCTAGATACCTTGATTTTGGTTTGGGATGCCTCTCTGGGAAAGTGATCAGAACTAGCACCCCCCCAAGGGCTGGCCCGGCTTCTGCCTAAACTGAATCCCACCCCTACCAACTTAGGTCTCTCACATCAGGGATGCTCAAAGTCCCTCCTACCCGGACCCTCATGGGGGATCGGGACTTTGCCATAAGTGCGCCCAGACTCTGGAATTCGCTGCCTGTGGATATCCGAGCTGCCCCCTCCTATCTGAGTTTTTGAAATTCCCTGTGGGGTTTCCTAAAACTAGCATCAGAGTGGGACTGCCCCAAACCTCCCTAGAGTAAAGTGTCAGATTGTTTTGTCTGAACCTCCCCAGGGTGTCTCCATTGAATTCCTGGAGATATTTTCCCCACTGTATCAATGACTTCCGACTACTCCTGCCTAAAAAGCCTTGGGCATTTTTACACCCACTATTGCTCCACGGTCATAGGCTAACCATGGCATATTGCACCTTGGTCACTTGGTAGAAACTTGTACTACCAGGTGTTTCTGTTTCTGTCTAACGTGCATATTTAGAAAAATGTGATGAGCTGTATATACCTGTCCACGATCCAACTAGCCTAGGGGGTGTATACGACAATGTTATAAGTTATATTTTGACTAATCCAGTCCTTGAGCTATGCTCCACTCCTATGTATGATGACCTGTATATATCTGTCAGTTGAACTAGCTAGTCTAGAGTGTATAATCTGAAATGTGCTTACTACTATATGTTTCCCCTAGCATCAAATGATGTATTTCCCACATGTTTGTTTACTGTGACAAAAAACTGTACTCTCTTTGCCATGTCTCCTTGACTTTTGTTCCTCATGTTGTATTCTCCCGGGTCGTTCCTGAAAATAGGCATTATACTTGTCTAGTGTACTTACCCGGTAAACAAAAGCTAAATAAATAAACATATCCCCTCCGGTGCGTGAACCTCCACCTCCATGGGATCTTTTGCTGGTTTTGGCAAAGCTCATGGGCAAGCCATTTGAACCCATGCACAAGTGTGAACTCTCACACTTGTCGTGGAAGACTGCCTTCCTGGTGGCTATCACATCAGCCAGAAGGACAGGGGAGCTCCAGGCGCTCTCGGTGGACTCCCCTTATCTGGTCTTTCACAGGGACAAAGTTGTCCTGCGCCCCCACCTGAAATTCCTTCCGAAGGTGGTGTCAGAGTTTCACCTTAACCAGGTGTTGACTCTGCCAGTATAGTACCCTAATTACACCTCGGATGCCGAGTACAGGCTCCATACTCTGAACCTCAGATGTGCTCTCTCCTATTATAAGGAGAGGACGGTGGAAATTCGGGAAGAGGTTCGCCAGCTGTTTGTCACCTACGCTGAAGCCGCTTCTGGCAGACCTGCAGCCAAGTGGACTATTGCAAGATGGATCACATCATGCATGGGTCTGTGTTATGAGTTGGCGGGCAAGGAGCCTCCCAGAGAATTAAGAGCTCATTCTACCCACCATACTGCTGCATTGGTGGCTGCTTCCAGGGACATCCGTATCCAGGAAATCTGTTGGGCTGCTACTTGGAAGTCAGCAAACACCTTCATTTCCCACTACCACATCGAGCTTGAGTCACGCCGAGATGCTGGTTTTGGGGCCTCGGTTCTCCAGTCTCTCTTTCCTAAGTAGGGGGTGTGCGCCTTGCCTCCCTCCTCCCAGAGAACTGCTAGGAGTCTGCCAGACAGTGTGGATGAACAACATATCTACGCTCCTAGAAAAACAGGTTACCCACCTTTAACAGCAGTTCTAGGAGTGGTATATGTTGTTTGTCCATACGCACCCACCCGACCTCCCCGGCTTCAGGCGCACCACCTTGCTTCCAGCGGGCTAAGATCTGGTGTCATTGGGCAGAGCCAAGGTATATACCACCCAGGTGGGTGGGAGGAGCCAGCTTGAAGACTTCCGGCATGATTTAAAGGGGAAAGAGACAATGCCAGACAGTGTGGATGAACAACATATACCACTCCTAGAACTACTGTTACAGGTGAGTAACCTGTTTTTGCTTCACACAAAGGCTTGTTGCCTCTGTGATGGCAGTTTTGATGTTTCCCCATTGTTTTCCACCCCTCCTCCTTGCCTGTTTACTAGTGCTTTTTTGAGGCACTCTCCCATTTTGACCATATCAGCTCTCCTGAAGTCCAGTACCTTCACTTTTGTATGGCTTGACTCTATAACTGAGTTTATCGTGAACCACACTGTTTGGTGGTCACCTGTTCCCAGATGGCTGCCCACTTCTAGATCTGAGATCCTCTCTCCGTCCCCATGTGAGAGTACCAGGTCTAAGATTGCTCCCTCCTGAGGGGGTTCCAAAACTAGCAGTCTGAGGCATGCCCCCTGTAAGGGTCGAAAATGGCCCATGCTCTTGGACGTGGCTGCAGCAAAGGTGCTTCAGTTAACATCTGGCATATTCAGGTCCCCCATCAGCAATATTTCCCCTGACCAAGAGTTTGGCTCTATCTCTAATGGCCAGGAGGATATTTCCTCTCACTATACCTTCATAAAGCATATGGTGGACACTCTGGATCTCACTATTCAAGAGACCACTGACCAGGAGGAGGAGGGAGCCTTTTTAGGTATGATGGGTCTCCCTACCTCCAAAACATTGCTTTTGCCCATACATAAATCTATTTGTAGAGCAACGTTTAAAATACTTGAGAATCCCACTTCCATTTCTGGTGTGGACAAGAAAAATGAAAAAAGTACCAACTGGGGAGAAATAATGCTGAATTTCTTTATATGCACCCTGACCACGAAGGGATGGTACAGGCTGCTGCTTGTGACAAAGCTAAAGTGCATCTATCTTTGTAATCTCCCGAAAAGGAATTTAGAAGGGTGGATTTGATGGGTAAAAAAATCTTACACAACAGCTTCTCTGCTTCTTCTCCTATCTACTTATATGGCCTATGCAGCACAATACCGGAACTCTGTGCTAGCTATTAGCTAACAGGCTCCAGACAAGGTAGCCCTGGACCTGACAGAAACTGTAAAAACTGCCCTAGATGCTACAAAGTACTAGTTTCACATGGCAATGGACTCTAATGACACTGCTTCCAGAGCCATGGCTCAGGTCATTTTCCTTAGGCACTATGCCTGGCTAAGAACAACCAACCTCTCACAGGACACTGAGACTAAAGCTATGGATTTCCCCTGTGAGAAAAATTCTCTGCTGACAAAACAGAAACTTACGTGAAAAAGGTAGGGGAATACAAAACCACCTAGCAAAGTAATGCTACAAAAGAAAAAGTCTCTACATCCCAGAGATCTCAGAGCAGAGGGGACAGAGGCAGAGGTTACTACCCCAGGACCTTCTACCCTATGCCAATTCCTATGCCCCTGGATTACTCTCAGATGAGTGGTTTCTTCAGGGGAAGAGAAAGGAGAGGTCAGAGACGGGCTGGTCCCTCACCTTCCTCAAGTACTCAGTCTAAGCAAATCTCCTGTCTGCAAAAGCCAGGTTGCCTCCCCTTCCCCAGTAGGAAGAAGGCTAACCCATTACCTCCACCATTGGCACCTCATCACCACAGACAAGTGGATGCTCAAGGTAGTGAGTCAGGGACTTAGCCTGCATTTCAAGAAATTTCCCAGTCATCAGGGTCAGAAGTCACTAAAATCTCTAACTCCTACAGAGAAATTTTTGATGGAGTTAGAAATAAAGTCTCTTCTGTCTGCAAAAGCAGCTTGGAAAGGGTCTCTACTCCAGGTATTTCCTAACACAGATAAAAACTGGGGACTGGTGACCTATTTAGACCTCATGTTTGTGAACAAACTTCTGCTCAATCCTGAATTCAGGATGCTCACCCTGGCTGTGGTGATTCCATCCCTGCAAAAGGGGGACTGGCTAGTTTCCCTAGACCTAAAGGACACCTATTTCCACATTCCAATCAGGCAGTCTCACAGAAAATTTCTCAGGTTCTGCCTTCAGGCCATTAGCAGTTTGCAACACTGCCCTTCGGCGTTTCTTCAGTGCCCAGGGTCTTCACAAAGTGCCTGGCAGTAGTGGCAGCCCATCTCAGGAGACAACAGACATCTGTCTTCCCCTACCTGGATGATTGGCTAATAGTGGGCAAGTCTCCACAGGAGATCAGACACTCTCTCAGCCTAACTCAGAGTACCCTAGAGTCCTTAGGCTTCCTAATCAGTGCTCAGAAATCCCACATCAATCCAGTTCAGTTACTGGAATTCAATGGGGCGGAACTGGACACACAAAAGGGAAAGGCCCTGCTCCCTCTCAACAGGGCTCACAACCTTCAGAATTTAGCAAATTCTTTCATCCTGGGCAAGCCAAGACCAGCAGAACTTCCTGAGGCTTCTAGGCCACATGGCTTCTACCACAGCTATTGTACCAGGTGCCAGATTTCAAATGAGGGACATTCAGTATCACCTAAGGGCTCACTGGTCCCAGCAAAAAGATTCTGTGTCAAAACTCGTTCCAGTCACAAGGACTCTGCTGCAAGCCCTAGACTGGTGGAAAGACTTAGAAAATCTCAGTTAAGGGGTCCCCTTCCAGAAGAGGGAGCCTTCCAGAGTACTCACTACAGATGTCTCCCTTCTAGGATGGGGGCCACACCTGGCACATCAGTCCGTAAGTGGGACGTGGTCCCCCAAGGAGTCCACTTACCACATAAACCTCCTCGAACTCAGAGCTGTTGTGGCAATGAAAGCCTTTGCCCATAATCTAAAAGGTCAGTCTGTCCAGATCAGAACAGACAGCAACACAGCAATGTTTTACATCAATAATCAGGGGGGCACAAGGTCCACAAACCTTTGCTCGGAGGCCACGAAGATTTAGTCTCTGGCCTATTCCCTGGAAATACATATTTTGGCCATTCACCTGCCAGGCAAGAACAATGTACTGGCAGATGCTCTGAACCGCATCAGTCAGGGCCATCATGAATGGGCCCTGAACAGACACATACTGACCAGTTTTCTGGAGGTTGGGCACTCCAGAGTTAGACTTCTTTGCCTCCAGCCTCAATCACCAACTACCCCTCTACTGCTGCAGGCCTCCAACTCTAGGCACAGTACCAGTGGATACCCTAAACCTGGATTGGCCAGGAAAGTTCTTGTATGTCTTCCCTCATTTTCCCTTGATTGTCAGGGCCCTCCTGAAATTCAGAACTCAGCCTGCCACCATGATTCTGGTGGCACCAGGCTGGCCAAGTCAACCTTGGTATTACCTGCTCATGGCCCTGTCAGTCAAGCAACCAGTTTGACTGCCTTTGAGCCACAATCTCCTGACTCTACCTCAAATGGGGATAACGTAGCCTGACATAGAGTCTCTTCACCTCAAATCCTAGTACTTGAAGAGCTAGAGTACCCAGACTCTCAGTACTCAGAACAAGTCCTAAGGATCCTTTGTCTAGCTAAGAAACCTATCACTAAAAAGACCTAGGCTTCCAAATGGAAAATATTTTCCCTGTGGTGCAAGGAAAGCTACTCTCTATTCAGTGCTTGGCTACTTGGTGCACCCTGAGGCCTAAGTGCCTCATCCCTGAAAGTTCACATAGCAGCCATTTTGGCCTACATTTCTGCTGGCAAAGAGAAATCTGTAATTTCTCATTCCATTTTTAAGAAATGTTTTAAGGGCCTGTCACACCTTCAACTCCCACTTAGGGAACTGTCCCTCCCTGGGACTTGAACCTTTGCTAGCCAAACTCATGAAGCCACCTTTTGAGCCTATGGCTACAGCAGAACTAAAGCACATCACTTGGTAAACTGTCCTTTTGGTAGCAATCGCCTCAACCAGGATTTCAGAGCTGTAGGCACTCTGCACCGAACCTAACTACATTGTCTCCCACAAAGATAAAGTAGTTCTCAGAAGAAATAGGAAATTCCTTCGCAAGGTAGTGCCAGAATTCCACCTCAACCAGTCCATTACACTCCGTCTTCTTCACAGAAAAGCCACTCCTGGTGATCGAAAGCTACATAGTTTAGATGTGAAAAGGGCACTGACCTACTACCTGGAGCACACCAAGCAGCTCAGTACTTTGTATACTCAGCTCTTTCTCACCTATGGCGAGGTAGGCAAGGTCCGACCAGCCTCTAAGAGGACTGTCTTTCACAGGATAGTCTCTTGCATTCAATTCTGTTACAGTAAGGCTAGCAAGCAGCCACCTCAAGGCCTCAGGGCCCACCTCCACTAGCGGCACTGAAACATCAGTAGCAGCTGCAAGGGACATCCCCTTGCTGGATATCTGCAAAGCAGCTACCATGAAGACTGTACATACTTTCACAAAACACTACTGTTTGGATGTACAGTCCAGGTCAGAAGCCAGATTTGGCACAGCAGTCCAGCAGAAGCTGTTTCCAAAGTAGGTTCTGTACCTGCCTTCCAACTACACTGCTTTGTAGTCTGCACTTGTCAAGCATACTGAAGAATTCCTGGACTGAGAAGAAAAAAATGACTCACCATATTAATAGTGTATCTTACTTCGAGAGGGCTCTTGCAATAGATAATTACTCACAGGACTGTACCCCCTGGCATCAGGACTGCACAGAAACTTTAGCTAGCAGTGTCTGATGGGGGACCGCCCACCTGACATCACAGGACTGACATCAGCGTGACACTATATAGTGGGCGGTCTCCACGTCCACCCTTCAGTTCTTTCCCGCTGTGAATCTGTGCACGTCGGACCTTCTGAAGCTCATCACAGCAGTTCGATCGCCTTAAACTCGGATGAGTATCCATTTTTTCTTTCTTTTAAATATTTCATCGATGTGTATGTCTTCAACTTCTTCCATAGAATCGCATAAAAACAAGTGTGATTCTTATGGTGTTCAGCAACCGGATAAAAATCAGCATTTCCTCTGCCTCTTCTGCTTGGACCTGGACCACAACATCAAGGACTGTGA
This sequence comes from Neoceratodus forsteri, assembly GCA_016271365.2. Taxonomy (NCBI): domain Eukaryota; kingdom Metazoa; phylum Chordata; order Ceratodontiformes; family Ceratodontidae; genus Neoceratodus; species Neoceratodus forsteri. The sequence goes on from CM028133.1 coordinate 811,274,211, forward strand.
GGTCTGTTTCCATTTTAACCAGGCCACACAGAAATGGGGCCAGCAGTCCCTCGAAGCCCACATTTTGGAGCTCAAAATGGCATTGATGCAGAAGGAGCTGCATAAGCTCAGGAGCACCACTTCCTCGCCGATCGACTCCTGTAAGAAGAAGAAGGGTGACAAAAAAAGCACCAGGATCAGGAGCAGTCCCCCTCTCACCTGCGGTCACCCTTGGGCAACTCAGGTGGACAGCGGCCATCTTCCTCTGGGAAGACCAATGCCGCAGCCAAGCCTGCCCTCCCTCCTAAAGAACAGGCTTCAGCCCCCCTGCCACCACTGGTTTCAGTGGCTGCGGGCACCTTGGATGCATCCAAGGCCTCTGCCACCCTTAGGCCCATCACCTTCATGGGCTCTAAGTCTGCAGGTGGGCCCGACCAGGGTCACTAAGTCAGGGGTTGGTGTCTGTGGCTCCCGCATGACTGAGGTTGATAAGTCAGTTGTCAGGCTTCCTGACAATCACCCGACCACTTCACATTCGGCAGACCTTCCTGTTGGTACTGACGATGTCCAGCCAGACGTCAGCTCCATTCCAGCCTGAGAGCAAGGGTCACCCTGGGGTTCCATCCACAGTGAGCCCCCGTCTCCTCCTTCATTGGAGCCTCTGCCATTGTCCCCAGAGCCACCGAACCCAGTGAATGGAGTCCTTTCGTTGGGAGTCCCTGACTCAGGAGCTCCCACGGGCTTAGCATCAATACTGTCACCATCCGTTCCTCCCCGGTTAGGGGTGCCGGACTCTGCTCTTCCTCAGCACCCATCAGCCCCTTTGGTTTCAATGTTGGGGCATCCATTGGGCTTCCTTCCATCGAGTTTTTGACCATCAGGGCCTTCATTGGGCTCTCCGCCTTTGGGCCCTGTGCCAGGGTAACCCCCATTGAGGCCACTGTTTGGCTTCATGCCACAAGGGCCTCCATCAGGCTACCCTCCATCAGGGCCTCCGTCCGTTTTTCCTCCATTGGGTAATCATCCGTTGGGCCTGACGCCAGACCTTTTCCCCTGGATATTGTCATTACCACAGGTATTCTCCAGTTGGGTTCCTGATGCCTCATTCCCAACCGCCGGGCTATGCCCATTATTATCATACACTGGGCTTCCCAACACATAGACCCCATACTACTGGTTCAGGCTGGTATGCGGGGTGTCAGTCTTTTCCTCCACCCCCACCTCCTCCTCCTTAACCACAGGTGGACTTCAGAAAGATTTTACAGGTCTGGTGGTCTGAGACTATATCCCAACTAGTGTCAGAATTGAATAGCAGACAGCAGCTGTCTTCAGAGATAGTTTGGCAGGGCCAGGTCCCCAGCGTGGTCTCGTGGGTCACACTTTGCACTTCAACTTCAGGCCTGGTGAAAGGCCGTTTGCAGGCCCCAGCGTCAGAACAAGCCCCTTTAAGGAAGGAGCCTGCTCCTCCAGATAAAGAACATTTGGACTCTTCAGACTCAGATACAGATTCTGAACTGTCTTCATAGGGTTCGGGTTTCAGACCCCTCCTCCAGAGAAGCCTATCCCTAAAGAATCCCCAGGTTGATTCCCCCGAGGATCCTTCCCTTGTGGACCTCCTGAGACAAATGGCGGAGGCGCAAGGCTGGAAATTGGATGCTCAGGACCCGAAATACCAGAGATTAGCTGAGTACTTAGACTTTCCAGAGAAGAGTCCGGTTCTCACGCCTCCTTGGCTGGAACCTCATGAGGACCTGTCCTCCACCATTTAGCAGATGCCTTCCTCTATTCTGGCTATGGCCAAAAAGGCAGACCATACCTACAGGATGCCAGAGGGAAAAGACCACCTCAGTATCCATCCGAAGGCTGACTTGGTGGTCATCACTGTGGCCCATGATAGATCCACCAAACCTAAGCACCTCAGTACTTTCCCTCCTGACAAAGAGTCCAGACAGTTGGACCAGTTTAGGAGGAAATGCTACTCCTCTTTGACATTAGCCATTCATGCCCTTAATTATGTAGTGCACATGCTAGTGTATCAAAATTCCTTGTTTTGTCAGCTTGAGCCCATTGCCGAGGCCCTCCCAGACTCAGAGTCAAAGATCACATTGGCATATACACTCCAGTCTGCTAAGGTGACTGGGCATCACTCTTTTAGGGCCACCTATGATGCGGTGGACTCCTTGGCCAGGGGAACAGCCACAGTCATGAGCCTGCATCATTGTGCATGATTGCGTGTGTCAGGTCTGGCACCTGATGTCCAGGCTGCTATTCAGGATGTTCCCGTTAGAGGCTCTGTCCTGTTTGGTGGGGATGGCTAGGACATAATTACTAGCCTCCAAGATAAGGGCACATCTCTCAGGTCGGTGCATATCCTGTATTGCCCAAAACCTCATCCAAAGTGTCCTTTTCATTGGCAAGCCATATGCCAGGCGAATCCACAACAGGCACCTAGGTGCCAGTTCAGACGCAGGGCTACTACCACATCCACCACCCCCCAAGCAAAAACCCACAGAGCTGCAGGGGCGGCCCTCCCCAACCCTCCTGACTTACTGCCCACCCTCCCACCTCCTCGTCAGTCGGAGGATCCGGTGGGCGGAAGGTTCGTAAGACACCTGGGGGACTGTGAATCAATCACAACAGTTACTTGGGTCATCCACCTGATCAAGCTTGGTCACACACTCGAATTTCGAAAAAAACCTCCAAACATACCTCCCGAGTTTTCCCATTACCCAAGGTCGCATATTCCCCTCTTAAGAGAAGAAGTCATGGCTGTTCCTCGAAAGAAAGCAATAGAGACAGTGCCTGCAAACCAGATAGGGCAGGGATACAACTCCCACTTCTTTCTGGTCCCAAAAAATACTGTGGATCTGTGCCCAGTACTAGACTTCAGCACCCTAAACCTATTCATCAAATACAAGTGGTTTTGGATGCTGACACTCTAAGGCCTGATGCCTCTTCTATCCAAGGGACAGTGGCTTTGCACTGTGGACATGCAGGATGTGTACCTGCACAACCCAGTGTTATAACCCCACCACAGGTTCCTTAGGTTCTCATTTTAAGGGGAGCATTATCAGTTCAAAGCCCTCCCCTTTGGCCTGACTTCAGCACTGTGTCTTTACCAAGTGTCTCGTGGTTGTGGCAGGAGCCTTGAGGAGGCAGAGGCATTCCGTCTTCCCCTACCTCAATGATTGGCTTCTTGGAGCCCCATTGAGGGAAGGGTTGGAGGTATCTCTGTCAGCTACCCTGCACCTTTTCGAGCAACTGGGTATCACTGTCAGCTACCCCAAATCACAGCTCCCTCCTTTCCGGCGCTTGCAATTTATTGGGGCAATTTTGGACACAGTCCAGGATATGGCCTTCCTCCCCTGGACAGGGCAGAGGCAGGCCCAGTTGGTAGCCTGCAACATACAGATCTCATCCAGGGCAGTCATTCACCTTCTTGGCCTCATAGCAGTGGCCATCTCCACACTACCCTTGGCCAGACTACATATGCGGATTTCACAGTGGACTCTCAGGTCACAATAGGACCAGAGGGTGGATGACCTGGACCGCTGCGTCATGGTCTCTGGCTCGATGCAGAGAGACCTGCTATGGTGGCAGAACCCTGACAACCTTAACCAGGGAGTCCCTTTCCAGGCCCCTCCTCCCTCCCAGACCCTGACCATGGATGCATCAGGAATGGAGTGGGGTGCCCACATCAGGAGTCAAAGAACTCAGGGCCTGTGGTCCCCTTTGGAGCTGCACTTACACATAAATGTGTTAGAAATGAGAGCAGTTCTGTACACACTGCAGGCATTTCAGCACCTGATTTGCCAGGGCACACTGTTGGTCCAGTTGGACAACATGTGTGTAGTGTGGTACCTCAACAAGTACCTCAACAAGCTGAGGGGCACCCACTCTTATCCTCTTTGCAGGGAAGCAATGAGGGTCTGGAATTGGGCAGTCCTGCACCAGTGTCATATCCTGGCAGTCCATGTTCCAACCATGCAAAACGTCCTCACAGACAGTCTCGGCCACACCAGGGTAAGAGAGCACGAGTGGGAGTTAAAGCAGGATGTAGTAGATCACTTCTCTGACCTGTGGGATCATCTGGATGTGGATCTGTTTGCAGCTCCATCCAACATCAAACTTCCCAAGTTTTGCTTGCTCGATCCCACACATGGTGCTTTCTGGCAAGATGAGCTGTCACTTTGTTGGACGTGGAGGTTTCTGTATGCCTTTCCTCCCTTCCCAGTTTTGTAGAGTGCTGATCAAGCTTCAACAAGAAGGAGCTCGAATGATCCTGATCACCCCTTTTTGGCCTCTACAAATACGGTTCCCACTTCTTCAACAGCTGGCAGTGGAGCCCCCGATGATTCTTCCGACGCTTTGTCACGATCTCCTGACCCAGGAAGGGGGGCATGATGGTTCATCCAGGTCTGAAGTCCCTTCACCTTCATGCATGGCTCCTCAAGACATAGTTGCTTCCAGATTTGGAGTTTCCCCTAGGGTAGCTCAGGTCCTGGTAGAGGCTAGAAAGCCTTCAACCAGGACAACATACACTATGAAATTCAAGCACTTCTCCATCTGGGCCACCTCGAAGGGTGGTGAACCTTTTTTGTGTCCCATTCCTCAGGTCATGAAGCATCTCCTTTGCCTATCTAACTTCGGCCTGAGCTATTAGTCTCTGAAGGTGCATCTGGTGGCCATTTCTGCCTACCACACTCTGGTAGAGGGCAAAACTCTGGCTCAACTGGAGGTTTCTAAAACCTTCTTAAAAAGAATTCTGCATTTGAAACCCCCAGTGCATAACCCTGCCCCACCGTGGGACTTCAGTTTTGTTTTGGGGAAGATAACCTTGCCTCCTTTTGAACCAGCAAGTACATGTGACATGTGTTTTTTGTCCTGGAAAGCTCTCTTTTTAGTTGCTGTTACTTCTGCTCAGATTATTTCTGAGCTTCAGGCCCTGATGTGTAAGGAGCCCTATCTAATTTTTCACAGAGACCGGGTGTCTCTGTGTACCAGTCCTAAGTTTCTTCCGAAGGTAGTCTCAGAGACTATGTTGAATCAGTCTGTTCAACTGCTAGTCTATTACCCTGAGCATGCTAATCAGGGGAAGGCAATTCTGCATACTTAAGATGTTCACATAATTTTGTGTTATTACACTAACAGGACAAAACCTATCTGAAAATCGGACCAACATTTTTTTTTTTTTTCCAGACCCAAGCGAGAGGGTGTGGCAGTTTCCAAGCAATGCCTTTCCAAATGGCTGGTTCACTGCACTGGATTGTGTAACCAGAAGTACAGTATAGTCCTTCTGGGGCAGGTTAAAGGACACTCTCTACCAGGAGCATGGCTGCCTCTATGGCCTGTTTCAGAAATGTGTCAGCCACTGAAATTTGCACAGCTGCTACTTGGAGTTTTGTTCACACTTCACAAGACACTACAGTTTGGACATCGCCTCTAGATGCAGGGCTGGTTTCAGGCTGGCTGTCCTCCAGGGACACCTGTCTTAAAATATTCTTTCTGCTTCTCAGCAGTTTAGTTCCAGCCTCCTGTGTTTTTTCCTGTCCCTCTTACTGCTTGAGGCTAAGTCCTAGAAGTAATTACCTACTGCAAGAGTCCTCTTGAAGTAAGACAGTACAGTTACATAAGAACTTACCACAACAGTAGATCTTCAAGACAGGCTGTCATGGTAGGTAACCTTTTTCCATCCTTCCCCCTTTTTCTGTAGCTCCTTTTCCTTGAGCCTCTCTTAATTCCAGGAGCCTCTTTCACATTCTCCTGTTGCACCTCTATGAGGTCTCTGGTAGCAGAACTGGAGGGCTGACATGGGGACTGCCCACTGTGTAGTGTCTCGCTGACGTCGGTTACATGACATCGGGTGGGCGGTCCCCCATCAGACACTGCTAGCTAAAGTTTCCTTGCAGTCCTGACACCAGGGGGTGCAGTCCTATAAGTAATTACCTACTGCAATGGCATCTCCTGAAGATCTACTGTTACAGTAAGTTTTTACGTAACTGTACTTTCTTCCAAGGTATTCTTCAGTATGCTTGACCTCCCACCCATCCTCCCCTACATAACCTGACTGAGTAGTTCTGCAGTCCATACTTTAGCCACATTTTTAACTGTTTGGACTCAATACCTTAGAGCATTATAGTTATGGGTGTTTTATAGTTTTCATGTATTGTACTTGTTCCTATAGTTTAATAGTTTTTCGTAAGTACTGTTGTGGCCTTTTGCCCTTTAGCTTCAAAATGAATCTGACTGACCTCCCACTGTAGCTACAGGTGGCACTTCCTCTCCTGCTGTCTGATTGGCTGATGCCAAAATCATTCTGTATTGACTCCACCTCCAGGGCAGCTGAACCCAGTTGGCATACTGCACATGTCAAGCATACTGAAGAATATCTTGGAAGAAACAATATTACTATGGTGAGTATTTTTTTCTTACTGCATCTCTGAGGGGAAGGTACCTGGATAAAAGGGGTGTATAGTAAAAGATCTCTGAGAGAGTCATGTGTGTACTACCCAGAGCAGAGACCATTATTATGGGGAGTCTAAATGGTAGAAGCCCAGAAGGTGGTAGAAAACAGCCATCAGAACCTAGGCCTGAACTCATGCTAAAGAAGGGACCTTGACAATGGTGATGCTGGTCCATATGGTCTCAATGGCGTAGGCCAGACAGAGAGAGAGAAGGAGGCTCACTGGGGACTGTGGGGTGTTCTGACCATCATACCCTGTTAGATAACAGTGGTTTATAGAACAGTTTAAACTGATATTGAAGTATTTTGTATGGGAAGCATAAAGAAATGTACGGCAAATCAGAAATTTATTATTACTCATTTTGCTAAAGGCCACAAACCTGTTTTTTGTTGCCTAATTCTTATTTATGTCTAAGCCATTCATAACCCATACACAAACAAGGAAAAGCATGATGAAAACAATTACTTAACCAACCTTTCCAGGCACTGGTAACATTTACTTAAACTTCATAGACAAAGGTGTTTCCAGAGTTCCATTTTTAACCCTCATGTTTTTCATATGTGTGAATGACCTACTAAAAGACCAGCCATATGGTGATGGCATGGTGATGTACAAATGGGCTCAGTGCATCACTGGAATAGCAGACTGACTCCAGTGGAGGAGAAATGACTGTAGAATAGGTCAGAAACTGCTTATTCTCCAGCACTGTGTGCATCTGACATGCCTACGAGGGGGTAGCTACTCACTCACTACAGGCAGGCAGGAGACCAATAAAAAGCTGTGACACCCCACATGGTATCCTATAAAGGTTAGAATAGTTTCTGGTTCCCTAGTTTGTCACCTGCCTTGCAGGCTGCAGGTAGGGACATGATTAGCTTTAGTTAGCTAGTAGTGTTTAAACCATGTTGTGGTATTTTTTTATGACTGTTTTTCTCTGATCTGTTACTTCTATGTTGCAGAACCCCCAGAACTGACTTACATAGAAACATAGAGGTTGAATGCAGAAAAGGACCGCCTGGCCCATCCAGTCGGTTCTATGTCATAATGGTGATTGCCAAAAGGCAACCATCATTATGGCAAGGGTAAATTGCCGAAATTCAGTTTTGGCGATGTACACCCCCAGCACATAGGAAAATGGTACCGGGGACTTAGAATTTAAATGTTAATGCTGTTCATCATTGAATATAGTGACAGTGCCAGCTTAAGGCTGGAATTTTCAGTTCAGTGAATTTTTTCATTAAAAGTACTGAAAAACACCAGCACTATGGAACCAAGCGAAGGGTTTCGCTCAGCACACTAGGGACCCGGGTTTGCGCCTCTAGCCCAATTGTCAGGAGCGGAGACTGTCAGGGAAAGATTCCATAGCATTCATTGGATACTTCCCTCCTGGGGGGAAGGAGAGCGGCCTCAGCACCTGGTGGTGGATTGGTGGGCGTGCATGGTGGTGTGAAGCCTCGACATGCCCCTGCATGTCCCTGCCCCAGGGTGCTGTCTTCATGGCCTAAGTTAGGGTGGTGGGAGGGGAGTAAATGTGGCCACCCATGCTGGCTGGATGGTGACAGCCCCGCCTCCCCATGCCATGAAGCCAGGAAGTCCCCAAGTTGTGACTACCACCTGGTGTAGAAGCAAGGGAGTGCCTATGAGCACTCCAGTCTCCCTTCCCAATGGCTCTGGAGTGCAGGGGATCCCACAGTGAAGGGATACATCTGGGTCAGCTGGGCAGTAGGGAGCAGTGGATGGCTGAACAGGAGAGGTGGTGGTGGGGGAAAGGCTGGCCACCTGAAGGAGTGGGCTGGTGGGTTCAGCAGGGGGATAAAAATGGCATGCAAAAAAAAAAAGTACCGACAATGTCAGCCAAAGGCTGGTACTCTCAATCCAGAGACTGTTATTAAAGGTATTGGCAATGCCTGCCTTTGACAGTCCAGGGATTGTTTGTCAATGCAAAGCTGTGTGTATGTGTTTTACACATCTTTTTTAAAAAGTAAGGAAATTTATCGCATAAAAACAAAGTATGTTGATGCGTCAGTTAGGGTTTCATTGCATAATGTAAGAGGAAGAAAACCAAATGTTAGGAGCAAAAGTCCACTGTACCTTGTTGAATCTTTTGTATGGTGTTTCTTAGGGTTTGAATGATCATGTGATGCATTGTTGATGTTACTATAACTTCAGCACCCTCTCTGCAAGCATTGGTGTGTGAGTATTTTTCTGTGCTGGAAAAGACAGTGCTGAAATGAGGGTAATGCCAATGCTACCTCCCTTCCATTGTATAACTAGGGGATTTGCAATGGCCTCACCCAGAATATTAATTTATTTTCACAAGTGAGGGGTAGGATAGTAACTCATGAGTGGCACAGTTACAGTATGGAAGTCCAGCCCCCTGAGACGTGATAATAAGGGTCATGTTCTGAGCCATGCAATTGTGTGTTCCAATATACACAATGTATTTTAAATTGTAAAGCTTTTAAATTAGTTCTTGTTATGAAGATTTAATTGTTTCTGATTGATTTTGCTGTGTTCTGAGTTCAGATGAAACTACTATGATGTCATCAGTCATTGTTCAAGTTGTTATCTCATTGGTTAAGAGTTATTTGTGCCCTGTCTATAATGGAACTTAACAGCTTAAATAATTTGAAAAGATTTATCTTCCTTTAGAATGCTTCAGTGGCTAAAAAAAGTCTTTTTTTCTGTAAGGTTTGACTCTCACCTACAGTGCATAAATAGGGAATAGATAATAGTTACAATGAAATAACAGTACCAGTACTGAAATTATAACCAAAGGGTTTTGCCCTATATTTGGAACCTTTGGTAGCTGCAATACAATTAGATCCAGTGATCACCGGCATTCCCTTGGGAGAAAACGATTATAAGCTTTCTCTGTTTGCTGATGACATTCTCTTGACCTTAACTTCCTCAGAAGACTCTCTTTCTGCCCTGTGGACACTCCTCAATCACTTTGGGGAGCTTGCAAGCCATAAATTGAATACACAAAAGAATGAAGTATTGTTGTTTCACTATACGCCTGCCACATCCTTGAAAACATCCTTTCCCTTGAAATGGAATAAAAGGGTAATTTGTAATTTAGGAGTTAAACTCACTAAAAACCTTAATCATTTAAAATTGTTGAATTATGAACCCTTAACCTAACAAATCACTGCTGATCTGTCCAAATGGTCCCAACTTCAATTGTTTCTTTCCCCGAATAGATGTAATTCGACAAAATATACTTCCACAAATCCTTTATTATCTCCAAACACTTCCCATAAATGCCAGCCTCCTATTATTTTCAATCCTGGAACAGGATCATTTCCTGCTTTATTTGGAATGGATGGCAGCCTTAGTTTCGTTTCTCGGCGTTACATCTTCATTGGAACAAGGGTAGAGTTAACCTTCCAAATTTACTTTGGTTTGCTCAAGCAGCTCAACTCCGAGCGTTCTGTTTCTGGTTATCTGACCTTTATCACCCATACTGGAAACAGACAGAATTTCTCAGAAATGGCCTCTACAATACTGATTATTTTTTCAGCTACCCCTCACAAAGTAAACTGCTCTCTAAATTTACTCCTTATACAGCTGTAATGATAAAAAAGTGAGTGGCAATAGCCACCCGCTACCTTACCCCTGCCCACCTTTTCCAACTTAGAGCGATAGCATATGATCAGTGTTTCCCCCTCAATACTCTTGATTCATCTATGAAGCTTTGGCACTGGCTGGGTGTACAGTTCTTCTTTCAGCTTATGGATTCCCATGGAGTGCTTACCGTCAAAGTACTCCGGTTGCAATATCATTTACCATCGACAGACCATTATCGATATCTGCAGCTTGATCTTGTATCCTTAGCAAGGGCAAATCACATTTAGATCTCTCTGAGCCTCTCCCTCTTTTGATGCAAATTGTCATCAATCATATCCGAGAGAACTCTATTCCAAATTTAACAAGTCAACTAGTAAAAGCCTTATAGGAGCTCCACCTCCCAATGACTGGACACATTTTGCAGAAATGACAGTCCGAGCTTAACAGCATTATTACCCTCCAGCTTTGGCATAAATATGCTCTTTTGGCCCACTGTCTGACAGCAGCCACGGTGTGGCATGAATGTTCTTTGAAATGCAGACGTTGCTTCTTCAGAACACCAGCAGTAGTAACTAAAAATACCATTCCCAGTAGGGCACACTGCTGGAGGAACTGTGGAACTGTAAACTGCCGTATTTTTTCCAAATAAAAAAATATATCCATTTCAGTAATTTCCTTTTTTTTTTCCAAGGTTCACAAATTTAGTGAGTTGAAAAGGTAAACAAGTGTAAATGTTAAGTTTGTGTAACTCATCTGTGTTATGCTCCAGTAATAAAGCACACTTTTTTACTCAGTTTTATTCCCAGCTGTCTGTAAATCTCCTTCACCATTCATTATAAAAAACTAACCATAGAGATAGTTGAGTAATGCTGTTCTGTTACACACAGGAGGTGTAGGTCAGCATATAAACTATGAGAGCAAAGCTCAATTTGAGACAAGGCACATTGAATGATTAGGACATTCCATAAGTCACCCAAGAATGAGCTTTCTATTTACTCGGTCATGTTGTCAGCACTTCTGTTCTAGCACTAGTGGATCTGCTTCACTGCATTATTCATGTTTCCTGGGCAGCATTGCTGACAGCATTCCAGAGTGGATAAAAAGCTTATTCATGGATGCTCTATGGAATAGTCCTTATTTATAGAACTTAATTCACCTTGAGACAGTAGTACATCCAACCAATCTGCAACACAAAAACGTGCCATTGTGTAAATTAAATATAGCATGGGCCTTAAAAATATGCCTAATATTTTATTTGTAATCCCTGTTGCATCTCTTGTGGCTTCACAACTATCGGTGCCATGTCATGGAGTAATGGGGCAACTTATAAAATATCTGTCATAAAGCCTGTGCCATACCCTGTGGGATTGTTCTATTCCCAATCATACTCTGTAGTGATATTGTTAGCCTGACTGCTACAGAATTAATGCAGAATTTAATACAGTCATTTTGTTTGTCCTACAATGTCCTCTAAGGGTGAACCGTTTTTATCACTGTGAATCATTTTACTTGGTTAAATCAGATGCTACATAGAACCCTAAATGGGAACTGCATATTATGCTTTATGGCAAGCTTCTGGTAATTTCTGCAACATGCTCATAAACCTGTCATTGGTAACAACATCCTGAGATGGATGGACTTCATGACTTTTGAAGTCCTCATAATCAAGACTGTGAAAGAGAAACATTTTCATCAGAATGCCCTAACTCCTGTCACCTGATCAGCATCAGTATCTAGGAGATTTCAAAGACAGCATGAAATGGGCACTGATAAAGAATCATGCTTGTACCTTATGAACATGTTCAGCAGTGCTCCTGCACCTCTAGATCTGCCTATCAATTGCATATTCATTATCATCCGTGCTCTGGATATCTTTCTTATATGGTTTCAGTTTTTGGAGGGCTGTTTCTGTATACGATATAAACATTACTTTTTTATGCCAATTATACACTATAAGAAAACTGTTAATTTGAAACAATATAGTAGACAAGTCTTTTGCAGTAGCTCAGCAGAAACGTAGAAACAGAGAATTTGATGGCAGATAAGGACGGCCTGGCCCACCTAGTCTGCTCATTTCCCTATCTACTTAAACTCCAGATCCTAAATGATCTGCAGCTTACCCTCTCTTTTCTACCACTAGGGTTGCCTTCTGTTTATCTCATGCATTCTTAAATTCACCTATCATTTTAGTCTTTATGACCTCTGCAGGGAGGCTATTACATGTACCCACTACCCTTTCTGTGAAAAAATACTTCCTCACATTACCCCTGAGTCCCCCCCAGCCTCATATTGTGACCTCTTGTTCTTGCACATTTCTTTTTCTGAAAGATGCTGCCCTCCTGAACCTTGTTTATGCCCTTGAAGTACTTGAATGTTTCTATGATATCCCTCTCTCTTTCCTTTCCTCCAGGGTATACATATTGAGGTCTTTCAGTCTTTCCTCATATGTTTTCCGGTGCATTCCTTTCACCAATTCTGTTGCCCTTCTCTGGATTGCCCTACATGGGAACTGTATATTATGCTTTACGGCAATGTTTCTGGTAATTTTTGTATTCTGGGGAGAAATATGAATGGATCAAAACAAGCAGAGCACTGTAATGCTACGAGTAGACAAGCAGGAAAATCCGATGGTGTCTCGAGGATAGCCATCCTGCTTTCATGTCACTACACACAAAAGGGGAAGCAAAGCTCAGAAAACAAAATATTGGCTGAACTGTGTATTAAAAACTGCTTTTTCCAATGTGTCCCTTGAGGTGCTATGTCTGTTAAACCTTCCTGTCTTTAACCTCTTCAGTCACACTCATTTCTTTCTGTGTACTTGAATCCTTCACCATTTTGTTCCTTGAATGTAAGTGAAAATTCAGCTATTTGTCTTGAATACTAATGAACAAATGCTGTAAGCAAGCATATGATTTGGGGCTAGACTCTGAAATATGGTGCTTGAAAAGGAAACAGATTGACAGGTCAAGGACTTATGATGCTAAATGTGACTGACACACTGCTGCGATAACCCTTTCCTCCAAGACCAATTTGTATATTGGACGCAGTGTAGGACTGTGGTTATAGATTTGTGAATAAGAAAACCATTAGGCTGAAATCCCACCCCAGCCCCTGACTGTCTGACCCAGAGTAAGTAATTTGTTTGCTTTGCTTCTGTCTAGGCAGAAGGACTTTCCTGAATGGGATATACTGCTCCTTAGTTCTATTCTGGGTAAAGAACATTTATATGAAGCCACTGTACTTTCTGAAGAAGGAAAATCTCATTAATATAGCTACTGTAAAGTAAGGTAAAATTTCCCATTCACAAACATGTTTTAGCTCCACATGCCACAGCAATTTGGGTGCAAGCTCCAAGAAATCACGGTGCTTTATTGAAATAAATCACTCACTGTATTTCATGTCTGCTATGTAGGATATGTCACATAGATGTGAATGTAGAATTTAAATGGGACTTTCTCTGCCAACTTTGGAAGGTTAAAAACTCATTTATGAATGATGCCATTTAATAGAGCAAAGTTGGATCTTTTCTGTCAGGCTCATACATATGTGTGCTATGTAACAGCATCATGTAATTAGTGTTTTATTTTAAAAAAGTAACTTCTAACAGAAGTCTATTGGCCACCTCAATCACTAACACATCCTCCCAGCCGTGGTTAAAAATCCTAAAGAGTGGGATCCACCTACCAGCAAAAAAGCAGACAAAAAAACAAAAAACAATAATAATAATAATCACAAATGAAATTAGCAAACCTCTGTTGTACTTTATTCCAAAAATAGCTTCAATTTCAAGTCACGTCATTCTTCGGTACAAAGAGTATCTACATGAAAGCAGTAGTGTTCCTCCTTTCAGGTCAGCCAAAGTTCAATCATATTCTGGAGCTGAAGTCATCATGCCCCACTTGTGACATCACAGTCATTTCCACATCCACAGACTTTGATGTCACAAGCAAGGCATTATGACTTTAGTTTCAGAATAAATCATCTGTAGGTGAACTATATTAGGACATAGATCCAGTTTTCATATAGATTTCTTTAAAGAGTACAGGGAATTAATTCAAACTGGCAGCTGTTAACAGTGTTACTGTCTTCGGAAATTATATTCACACCCCTAAATAGTTCATATTTAATGGTACTTGAATCTAAAGTGATGTGAAAATCTGTATTTGCATCATTTTGTTCTTATAGGCAGCATTCTGTCATAATTCTCTTTGTGGAACCAGTGATCTGGAGTTTTAATCATGTTGCAGTTTGTGAACAGAACTCTAAATATGGTTCTGATAGGTCAACAACTCATACTCCACATTCTGTGCACGCATTGAGACACAGTAGAAACTCAAGAGTTTCTGGTTCCATGAAGAGAACTGTGCAGAATGTTGCCCAGAAAAAGAAAACAATTAAAAATACTGTTTCTCCCATCACCTGTTATTCAGGGACAGTTACATATTGATCATTTCGAGGTATGGATTTCATTTCTGTAAACAGGGTCATATTGATTGCTGCCAGTTACCCCTTAATATAAAACAAAAGAATAGCTCTGAAGTAAAAAAAAAATTAAAATAAATTGAGAATGCTTTATAACAGTGTTCTATTGATACCAGCTCTGATTTGTTTCATGGTGATAAAAAACCCTCTTTATTGTATTAATTTTCCTTCCATCTGCATAGCCCCAGGTCCCCTAAGCATGCTGCTCCAGCCCCCCCACCCACCATCTCTAGGGCCTACCTTGTTTCCTCAGAGTAACTCCCACTGCATGTACCCCCCAGCAGGGCTGTAGGGGTATACCAGCCCCTCCAGATTCTGAATTCAGTGTGCAAGGAAGAGCCATTTCAGTGATATGGTGCCCTGCAAGAGGCAAGCATCTTCCTGCTGATAGCCAGCGGGGTTTTTCCTGTTGTAGTACTCCCTGTGAGATGGCAGAAGAACATGACCCAGCAAATCACATACACCAGGCGTGTTCAGCGGTATGATCTACTTGTCTCTCACTCCCAAGGTTGACCTGCTGCTCCTCAACCACTTTGGATCCCATGGGGTGCTTGTGTAGTGAGCTACAGTCTGCCTCCAAACCCAGAGGAGGCATGTTTCCGGTCATTGTCAAACCTGAGTCACCAGCATCCGAAGTGGCAGCACTGGTGCTGCAGCAGCAGCAGCAGTAGGTCAGAGACCCTCTTTAAGGCCATGACAAAAGGAGTATGTAAATCTTCAAGATTTCCTTTACTGTACAAAAAATAATTACAGTTAGACTGTTGCACATCAGTATTTACCAAATTATCATGTCAAAGGAGACCAGTGTTGAGTTTTGACTGTGATATTCTACCCGGAGAAAAGATATGTTGTCTTCATCATTGTAACTAGCAATTCCCTTGCTGTGCCATGGACTAATATATCAGTACCTAATTCCAGTACATTTTAATTCTTTTGGCAGCTCAAGGGATTTATTTGTTGTGGAGGAAAACAAATTAAAACTTCGCTTTCCACTGCAGAAAAATCCAATGGTCAACATATTTACTTGTAACCCCTAGATGGCGCTATCCCAGGGGCTACTACCCCTGCCTGATTTGCCACTAACAGGTTGAGGGGCCTGGATCCAATGGCGGGTGCCTCCACCCAGAGGTCAGGGTTTGCAATAGTTAAACTAACTTGGTCACAGCCCTCTGGGACACTGCAACCTCTTCTTCCCACTAGTGGCCCACACAATATATCAGAATTACCTTCACAGTATACACTTACCCCAGGTCTGGTTCCGGCACTGGGACCTCCTGTGAAATGAGATACAGTGCAACAATCACAGTACAGTACTTTAACATAGACAAATACCTCAGGCAGTATAACTTTGCTGAAACAAGCAGCTCTGATTTATTTAGGGGATATAACAAGGACAGGGGAAATCAGGTTAATTAGCTTATCACTCTAATAATCTGCCTGTGGCTCTGTGCAGGCCTATCCCTATCAGTTACTGTCCTGGGTACCCAAGCCCTAGTGGCTGGTCCAAACCGTGGCAGCTGGTAGGGCCTTTCACACAGAGAAAAGGAGAATTAAACAGTCAGCAGTACAGTAATTCCATTTGGATTTAATGTGGCAATTCAACAGGAGCAACCCTGAATTAGTACTCACGACCTCCAAATAAGATAGGGTCCTTCAATGTCAGCAGGGCTCACTTGAGGTACACAAACCTCTTCACATCCATATAAAAGAAAGTACTATACCAGGCAGGCTGCATCTGTATCCCGATCGCAATTACTGCACAATACCGGAGAACACAGCAGATTCAGTTCCTGACAGACCGAGTGCAATTTTCAGCAATTCTTCCAGTCTTCTACAGGGTGAGCCTGGTTTCTACTCTTCAGAGATCCTTTGATTCTTTCACAGGGACAGTTCAGTCCTAACAAGCTGTTACACAAGCTGCAGACCGGAACTCTGGGCCTTACACAGCTTTTTGACTAAAACTGCACCTGAAAAGCACAGGGCTCCTTCCTTCTTCACTGCCAAAGCTCAACTGAACTCCAACCGACAAAACCTGGCACTTCCTTTGAGTTCCTCCCAGTTCTTGACTGGATTGGCTGTCCTCACAATAGATACTGCTGTTGGTCCAAAAGGCACTGAAGTCTAAACTACATCTCCCAGAGTCACTGCCCATACAATCCTCTTGTGGCTGGCTCAGATTATGAGTCAAGGTTCTGATTACGTCCAAGGCACCATTTTAGAGCTAGCTTACCCCACACTGATTGGTCCAGTTCAGCAGTTCAAAACTAGAATGGGGAACTAGCAGACACAGTTCTGACTGCAAAGAAAGCAGGTTAGACAAACTGTAATTTCATTATTACTCTAAATAATTTCTGTAAACAGTTACATCTTTCAGATAGGTTCCTTTGCACTCCTAGTGACTGCAAAAATTAAGTGAATTGGCAGCAGCTCGAGTGGTACTCAGAGAAGCACACAGTCCCCCATACAAACTAATTATGTCTGCAAGCAGACAGCTCTTAAAGAGACAGTACCAGAGGCTCTAAAACACTCACTGATAAATGGCTTAAATGCCAAACACCATTCAGGCTTGGAGCATTCAAGCAAGCTCCTGAAGTCTTTGGGAACCCCATTTGCCGGGGGTTACACCCTTCCTGGCCTGGGAAAGCAGCGTCAGCGTCAAGCAAGTACCATAAGTTTCAACTGCAACCATATACATTTGCATTAGGCTCGCATATGTAATCATCAGTCAATATATCATTTTACCAAGAACACATTTCTGAAACATTGCAGTACGTCACTCTTTACACAGTATTACATACACATTGTACCATAACTCAAGTTATACCTCTTGTACATGAAACCTGAAGAGAGGGCCCTTCCTATCAGTTACCTTGGGGCTGGATGGGGCAAGGGCACCATACTTAGAGGGCAACACAAGTAACTTGGAGTTAGCACTGATGCTCAGTTTGGGCAGTGAGCTCGAGGACACATACACTCCTTTATGGACAACATTGAGAGGCAAATCCACAGGCCTCCCAAGGGAATCATAACTGGGGTGCACCACAGGCTTTACAGCTCGACCAGTCTTTCTGGGGGAACTGTTACAGTCTCTGCACTCTGAGCCTCATTTTCAGCATTGTCCACACTTGTCAGGGGAGTCTCCATGGGGGTAGAGAGGCTAGAACTTGGGGCACTTTCAGCTCCAGGAGTTACAGTTTCTGAGTCCACAACATTTGGCTCGTGGATGGAGAGCTTTCGGACACTGGCAGTGGACTGTCAGGGCACTCAAAATACTCTTCTTGTTGGTGTATCACCAGTCTGCCCTAATCTATCATTTCCTCCCTGAAAGCTCAAACAGTTCAACCATGCACAATGATTCCATTTCATCTGATCTGATGCTTTGCACTTCACTTTCTGGGAGCATTGGCTCCAGGGATGAAGCTGGGGGCTTAAACAGTCCAGAAGGCCCAGCTTTGTCTCCAGTATTGACTAGGGATTGCCCCGAAACAATTGACTCAGTTCGTAGAAGGATAGTATTCAAAGTCACTCTCACTTTCTTCCGATATGGACTGACAGTCATGCTCAACTGGGACTTGTGGAGGGAACACTTTAACTTTGCTTCTGTAGGTGCAGACTTTCTTGATCTTTCTTAGCAGCAGCTCTAGTCACTGGTCCAGAGGGGCATCTTCTAGGGGCTCAGACTCAATTAAGATTTGTCCAATGGGCAGTAAATGATTTCTATGCATTGTTTTACATCTTTGAGATTATTCTCAGGCCTTACTTTGTACACTGGCAGATCATCTAGTTTGCCCACTACAATGTGAGGGAGATGGTGCCATCTGTCAGCAATCTTGTGCTTGCCATGCAATCCCAGATTTCTTAGCAATACCGATCTCCTCCTGGAGTTCCTGTGCTTTCACCTTTTTATCATACCTTTCTTTGTTGGCCAGATTTCTTTTGGCAGCCATGGTTTGAGCCAGTTGAGTACGCATGAGTTAGCTGGGCCTTTAACTTTGCACATACTGTAAATAGTTGTCAGCCTGAACCCCATCAGGAGAGACCCCAAAACACACATCTACTGGTAGTCGAGCTCTCTTCCAAACATCAGGCGGTAGGGGAGAATCCAGTGGCATCACTTTTGGTGCAGTTAAGCATGTACCAGGTGCTAATTTGTTGGCTCCATCTAGGCTTGTCCTTGGTGCAGGGTGCCTAGCATATCTAGCAAAGTGCGGTTGAAACGTTCAGGCTGTGGGTCCCCTGGGGTGGTAAGGAGTGGTTCTGGACTTTCGCACTCCCCACAGAGAAGCATCTCTTTGATCAGGCGACTCTCAAAGTCTCTCCCTTGATCAGAATGGATTCTTTGTGGAGCCCCATAGTGAACAAAAAGTTTTCTACAAGTACTTTGGCCACAGTGGATGCTTTCTGGTCTTTGGTGGGGAAAGCTTGGGCATATCTCGTGAAATGGTCAGTGACCACCAGCACATTACTGATATTTCTTTGATCTGACTCCAAACTTAGAAAATCAATACAGACCAGCTCCATGGGTGCACTGGTGGTGATGTTAACAGGGGGCAACCCTCTGGGCAAAGCTTTCCTCTGTAAGCAGCGACTACAAGTTGAATGTGTTGCTCCACATCAGCCCCCATCTTAGGCCAATAGAATCTGGATCTCACCAAGTCAAGTGTTCTGTCTATACCAAGGTGCCCCATGTGGTTGTGCAAGGACCTCAGTACTGAGTCTCGAAAAGGCAGTGGGCAGCACTAGTTGTTGTTTGTCTACTTGTCCCCTCTGTCTACTGTTTCTCTGTATAACAGTTTATTGATCAGTTTCAACTTAGGACCTTCTTTGTATAACAGTGCAGTTCTCAAATCAGTGGAGCGAATTTGGACACATCTTTTCCTGCATAGAGGGCTTCTAAAGCTGCTTTGATCATGGGATGTGGATTGAGCCGCTGAATACTGTCATTGTCCAGCTGAGGCAGTGCACCAATGTCTGTTGCAGAAAAGTGGCAATAAGCAGCAGGTATGCAATTCTCAGAGGCTCCCAAGCAATCCACCATGCAGTCCACTGCGTCCGTGGACATTTGTTCCTCCTGTCAAACTTCCGGCAGGTGCCCGAATGTCAGGTTCTACCAATCGGACCCAATCATTCATGGGAACAGGCCTCCGGGAGAGCATCAGCATCTATGTGGTTCAGACCTGCTCGGTATTGAGAGCATAGTCATATGTAGATAATGCAGAAAGCCACCTATGGCCAGTGGCATCCAACTTAGCTGAGGTCTGCACATAGGTCAAAGGATTATTGTCAGTTTTTACTAGTATTTTAGCCCCATACAAGTACTCATGGAATTGGTCAACAATAGCCCACTTCAAAGCTAGGAACTCTAACTTATGTACAGGATAGTTCTTTTCGGATGGGGTCAGGCTTCTACTGGCAAAGCCACTGGTCTCAGGCCATTCTCGTGCTCTTGGTACAACACAGCCCCTAACCCTTGCAAGCTAGCATCAGTGTGCGGGACGTAAGGTTTTCTTGGATCGGCATAGGCCAGCACTGGAGCATGGGTAAGTTTGATATATGATCCTCTCATGAAAAGCAGGTCTCACACATCAGAGTCCAGCGGGCCCCAAATACTTCACTCGATGAAAATACACTCTTTCAGTCTTGAGGGCGCTTGACTTTTGGTATTTTTGTGGGTTGGGGATACCTTGAGTAAGGTTAAGTAAAGGCGGATCACTCTTGAATAGTCCTTGATAAAGCGCCGATAATAACACAGAATCCCAGGAATCTTTGCAGTTCTTTTTAGATTTTTGGGCTGTGGCCAGGTGGTCAAGGCCTCAACTTTACTTGGGTGGGTCTCTATTCCCTCGGTGGATACTATGTGTCCCACATACTTTACTGATGTTTGGAAAAATTGACACTTATCAATGGACAGTTTAAGGCCAAAGTCCTCCAGTGGTGCAATACCTTAAATAATCTGCTCTCATGTTCCTCCAGTGAGCTGCCAAACACAATAACATCATCTAGGTATACCAGGCACTCTAGTAAGTTCATGTCCCCACTGCCGCTCCATCAATCGTTGAAAAGTGGCTGGGGCACCTAAATCACTTTGAGGCATCCTCATGAATTCATAGAAGCCAGCGGACAGATAAAGGCTGTCTTTTCACGGTCCTCTGGGGCCATGGGATCTGATAGTACCCTGCGGAGATCCAGCACAGAGAACCACTTGCTCCCGTTTAGGCAGTCCAAAGCATCCTGAATGCGGGCATTGTGTACTGATCAGGGATAGTCCGCGGTTTAAGGTGCGATAATCCACACACATCATACTGTTCCATTCTTTTCCTCACTACCACAATGGGAAGCATAAGGGCTTCTGGATTCTTGTATTACACCAACAGCTAACATCTCTTGCAGATGCCGTCTCACATCATCTATGTCAGCAGGTGCCAGGCGTCCAGACCCTCTCACGAAATGGTCTTCCGTCATGCAGCCGGATATTGTGCTCAGCTCCTTGCACGCATCCTACATCCCATTCCTTTAAAGAAAAACACTGGTCTCTCTGGGCAAAGCTTCTCACTGATCTTCACTTTCCATTCAGCTGGCAGCGGGGAATTAGCGAAATCAAACAAGTCAGGCGTTACTCTGTCATTCTTCCTTGAACTCTTGCTGCTGGGTAGCACTGCAGTGTCTGCACAATGCACATTAGCCAGGATGCAACCTCTGTTTACGAATGTCTCTTTCAGACACATTATGAACTTGGACCATTACCCTTCTGGCATAAGCATGGGCTCTAGCGGGCAAAATACTAGGCTTGACCAGCAGTCCCTCTGGCAATTTTCCATCGCCTGGTGCATCCAACATTAATATTTTATTCTTAACATCCTTTCTATACGGACCTCTCCTGTGGTACACTGGGCATTTGGCGCCAGGATCAGAGACTCAGGATCCTTCTTCCATACAATTCCGACGGTTCCTCTGGTTCTGTTTTTCAGCATCTCTCTGTGCCTCATAGGCCTTCTTAATTAAAGCCGAACTCTTAAAAGCTCTACTAGTCTTTGACCCTGTTTTTCTAACACAACTGTGCCAGCCTTCCGAACATATGAGCATTTGTTCCAATCAACAAAGGGACACCATCATACAGTCCAGTGGGGACACACTAAGGCTAGGTCTCCTACTTGTTAAGCCCACTCCAGCCACGGAGGTGGGAAAGACAGCCAAATTCGGATATACCCGGAATAGGGTGGGCCTTCTCCATAACCCCCCATACATGCAATCCTTCTAATGGTTGTAAGGGTACGTCTGACAAATGTTCTGATACCAATCTTGGAACATAATTGTCATGGGGGCCACTGTCTAATATAGCTCTTGTAGACACTCGTTCACCTTTACAGTGGTCTCCATGGAGGGACCCCTATTCTGGACCAGTCTGGAGAGAGGCGGTAGTGGGGGGCCTGGGCAACACTTACCACAAAAGGGCGATGGTGCATTTTGGTGCCTCACTGGGATCATACTCGTACCTCTTAACCACTGATTTCTTCTCCAAGCTCTCCTTGTAGCCTATATGCAACTTTGTCAGTGTCTTTTGGGGACTGGCATTCCCTTTCATGTGCCCATCTTTCCCACAATTATAGCAAAACATACTTTTGGAGTTTGAGCTGGCGGCGCACACACTGGGAGCCAGGGCGGGGTATTACTAACTGGAAACCTTGGTGCCATCTCTGTCTCGGTGGATAAGCATTTGGAGACATCTTGTCAGTTTCTCCACTTCCATGGTCAAGGAATCGAGTTCGGGCTGTTATCAGCAGGAGATACATGGGTGGGTACCCACCCCCATAGCAGATGCAGTCGGATATAGGTCAGGGTCCCGTACTTGCAGGCGTGGCCTTCAGTAAGGGACTGTTTTTGAATTCCGGATCTCTCAACAGTTCGCTTCATTGTGACATATCTTTTCCTTGTCAGAGCACTCATTGACTGCCAACCTCTGCCCTGAACTTCATGATGGGTCACCCTCAGTCACTGGTCGTAGCCGCAGCTGTTGGTGCAGGTCCCTCCCGAGGTCGTCTTTTCTCAACTCTCGAGATTTCTCTCATTAACTCATCATAGGAGGGTGGGATTCCAGTCGATCTGCCAGGTGTAACTGAAGCAACAGCAGTTCTGAGAAGGGGCAGACTTAAGGATCCTGTCCAGCCTGGTTCGGTCCAGTTCAATCGCTGGCAAACTACCTTTTCTGAGGCATTCTTGCAACAATTTTTCCAGCCGAGATACATGCACAGACAACAACTCCCTTGGTACTGTTGTGCTTCTCTTACTCTCCACCATAGGTCCTCCATCAGAATCTGGGCTCCATATACACATTCTCCAAGGCCTCCAAGATAGGCCTGTGCAGTCGCTTCAGGGTTACTGGCCGGGCTGCTTAGCACGGATGGTAGCCAGGGCAGGACCTCGGAGGCTCTCACTAACCCTCTTTCGCTTTCACCTTCCGAGCATTGCCATTCTAGCACTTGGGGGCAACATAGTCTATCCAGGTCCCAGTCATCCTCCCTTGGGGGTGGGAGGGTGCCAGAGAAGATCCTCAACCTTCGGTAAGAGTCGTGACTAATGGCAGGTGCAGAAATAGGAGTCTGCATTGGTTCAGCCACCATTACGGGCACTGGAGCAGGAGAGGGTGTTGGGGAGGAACACTCCCAGGTGGCAAGAATAGTTTCTTCAAGTCCTCCACAGTTTTCCCTCTCCAGCAACCATTCAGCAAATTTCTCCTCAAAAGTTTCAGATAGTGGTGGGGCTGATTCCCCGGGTCTTTACTGTCTTAGTTATCACTCTCAAGCAGTGAGGGCTCCTCTGGGGTAATGGTCTGTGGCACTTTGGAGCTATCTATGGGATCCTTAAACTCTACTAGGGCCAGGAAAGTGTGGGTGAGCAGATTAATGCCGACCCACCACCACAGGGTTTTGTAAACCTTCCACCTTGGAAAGTACTCCTGCACAGTGTCCGTATGGATACCCAGGGGATGTCCAGGATAAGCATAGCATTTTGGGGGTCGATCTCCTCCCAGTACACCACTCCACCAGCCGGTGCACAGCCACTTCTGTCGAGGTACCCATTTTTTCTTAACAGTGGTTCATAAATATGGCCACTAGGACACACAATCCCAGCGGTGAGCCTCAAGATGTAACCCTAGATGGCGCTATCCCAGGGGCTACTACCCCTGCCTGATTTGCCACTAACAGGTTGAGGGGCCTGGATCCAATGGTAGTGTGCCTCACCCAGAGGTCAGGGTTTGCAATAGTTAAACTAACTTGGTCACAGCCCTCTGGGACACTGCAACCCCTTTCTTCCCACTAGTGGCCCACACAATATATCAGAATTACCTTCACAGTATACACTTACCCCCAGGTCTGGTTCCGGCACTGGGACCTCCTGTGAAATGAGATACAGTGCAACAATCACAGTACAGTACTTTAACATAGACAATACCTCAGGCAGTATAACTTTGCTGAAACAAGCAGCTCTGATTTATTTAGGGATATAACAAGGACAGGGGAAATCAGGTTAATTAGCTTATCACTCTAATAATCTACCTATGGCTCTGTGCACAGGCCTATCCCTATCAGTTACTGTCCCTGGGTACCCAAGCCCTAGTGGCTAGTCCAAACTGAGGGCAGCTGGTAGGGGCCCTTTCACACAGAGAAAAGGAGAATTAAACAGTCAGCAGTACAGTAATTCCATTTGATTTAATGTGGCAATTCAACAGGAGCAACCCTGAATTAGTACTCACGACCTCCAAATAAGATAGGGTCCTTCAATGTCAGCAGGGCTCACTTGAGGTACACAAACCTCTTCACACATCCATATAAAAGAAAGTACTATACCAGGCAGGCTGCATCTGTATCCCGATCGCAATTACTGCACAATACCGGGAGAACACACAGCAGATTCAGTTCCTGACAGACCGAGTGCAATTTTCAGCAATTCTTCCAGTCTTCTACAGGGTGAGCCTGGTTTCTACTCTTCAGAGATCCTTTGATTCTTTCACAGGACGGATTCAGTCCTAACAAGCTGTTACACAAGCTGCAGGCACGGAACTCTGGGCCTTACACGCTTTTTGACTAAACTGCACACTGAAAAGCACAGGGCTCCTTCCTTCTTCACTGCCAAAGCTCAACTGAACTCCAACCGACAAAACGGGCACTTCCTTTGAGTTCCTCCCAGTTCTTGACTGGATTGGCTGTCACTCACAATAGACTGCTGCTGTTGGTCCAAAAAGGCACTGAAGTCTAAACTACATCTCCCAGAGTCACTGCCCATACAATCCTCTTGTGGCTGGCTCAGATTATGAGTCCAAGTTCTGATTGGTCAAGGCACCATTTTAGAGCTAGCTTACCCCACACTGATTGGTCCAGTTCAGCAGTTCAAAACTAGAATGGGGAACTAGCAGACACAGTTCTGACTGCAAAGAAAGCAGGTTAGACAAACTGTAATTTCATTATTACTCTAAATAATTTCTGGTAAACAGTTACATCTTTCAGATAGGTTCCCTTTGCACTCCTAGTGACTGCAAAATTAAGTGAATTGGCAGCAGCTCGAGTGGTACTCAGAGAAGCACACAGTCCCCCATACAAAACTAATTATGTCTGCAAGCAGACAGCTCTTAAAGAGACAGTACCAGAGGCTCTAAAAACACTCACTGATAAATGGCTTAAATGCCAAACACCATTCAGGCTTGGAGCATTCAAGCAAGCTCCTGGAAGTCTTTTTGGGAACCCCCATTTGCAGGGGGGTTACATACTTTTTCTGGTTTAAATGTAATGCTGTAAGTCACAGGAGCTATGTCTGTGTTGGTATACAGAATTACTTTATGTAACAAGCCACAAGATAATATTATCTACCTGCACTGACAGTCCACTTTTTTTTCCTTTTAACCTATGACTTTGTACATGTTGGTTGGCATGGTTTGGTCTGTTTCTGCCCTATTATCATTGGTGTTTTTGTGACAGTATTCTGAATCTTATAAAACCTGTACAAAACAGTGGTACAGGTGTTATCTTTTTTTTATTGCCTTGTTTTTATTCTTAAATACATGCATTCTGTACAGCAAAATATACAGTAACATTTATATATTTACCAGTTTCCTTCTTTTGAATAAGTGAACAGTCCTCCATTCATTTTCTTGCTATTGAGAATGTAAGTAGAAATCCAGTTGTTGTCATGTCTAATGAAGAAATGCGTATGCACACTTATTATTTATGTGACATTGAGGATAGAATATGAAACATAATGTCTAATAAGGTGTTGGTTTGACAAGTCAAGGACTTCTTAAGATTGTTTCCTACACTTATCATGGAATAGGTTTTTATAGGACTGTATTGCTTTTGATTATTTTGATTAAATACTGACTCACAACTGCTTGCTAACAAATGATTTCTAAAATGCCTTTCTTGCTGGAGAAATTCTTATCGCCATCGCTATAACTTCATGCATTGACTAGTAGTGATAGTTCAAGAGAGTTTCATATCTTTAAGAATTATTGTGTTTCTTCTTCATTATGTTGTTAACAGCTTTTTCATGCTCTAAACATAACAGTGAATAACAACTTTGGGACTGTAGCTCTTGCTGACATGCCTCATGTAGCAAAAAATGTTTGCTTTTTAGGTCTGTTTTTGACTCTATACCATTCAGCAATTAGGCCATCTTTCAGTCTGCTGGCCTTACCCTCCACTGCTGGAGGAAGGGGGCATGAAAAATGGGGGGACATGAAAGTAAGTTGGTGGTGGTGATGGGGAGATTTAGGAGGGATATTATAAAGTTTTTCTTTCCTGAAAGAGTGGTTGAGCTGTGGAACAGCCTACCAGCAGAGGTGGTGGGCACAAAAACCATTAATGGGTTCAAGCATGGCTGAGACAGGGAGTAGGGGACCCTGTCTGGACAATCGGTCACAGGTAAAGTAGAGTAAAACTAGGCAGACTGTATGGACCAATGGACTTTTTTTTCTGACATTATCAATGTTTGTATGTTAACCCCCACAATCAGTCACATTGTCACTGAGAAAGTAAGTAAGTAAAAATGTCATTTTTAAACAGGAATCATGTCAATAGAATGTAAAGTCAACACTTGTGTCAATGAGAACAACAGGGCAGTGGTGCAGCAGAAATTTGCAACCATCCAGAGCAAGAAGGCATCCTGGACACTTCAGAGGTTCTGACATCATTTCCTCGAGTGCAAGGTGCATTTCACTGTCATATCCTCTCTAGCACACTGCACTGATAATATAAGCATACACGTTGTATAATATATATATATATATTTCTATATAACAAATCACAAACGCACGTGTGCACACACACACAGATACAATTAAAAAAAACTAGATAAACATGTGGGGAGTAGTGCAATGTAATGGCTGTGGGGCAGTAGTCTTCTGGGAGTCTTTCTGGAGGCTGAGATGCTGCCCTATTTGCAGACAACTATCTGCCCTGAGGGAGGAAGTTGCCCGTCTTCAGGCCGCACTGGACAGTAATAAGGAAACCTTCCCCCAGGCCACACTGGACAGTAGGAAAGGAACCTCCCCCATCCAGGGAGCACTAGCGCCACCACCACTACCTCAGAGGTTGCAAAGCACAGCAGTTGGACCACAGTGGGCTCAGGGAGGGTGAGGAGGGTGGAACAGAGGCACACCCAGTCAATTGTTCCACTCCACAATCCATACACCATTCTGGGGGAGCATAGCTCCCCTATGGATGCACCCGCAGAGAAGACTGATGATAACTGTCACAAGGGAGGCCCACAGAAAGGAGGCAGAGGACACCAAGGGAAAGGAAGCAGCTCCTGGTGGGGGACTCAGTTATTAGGGGTATAGAACTGGGGGGAGCTGGGAAAAATGAAGTAAGGTGCCTGCCTGGTGCCATGGCTTGGAGGGACAGGAAGCGCATCCTCAGGATCACGAGAACAGCTGCAAGGATTCCAGCTGGACGTAATTGTCCACCTAGGGACAAATGACTTGGCTTATCATGAGATTAGAGCAGTGCAGGAGGACATTGCAGAGTTGGGGAGGGACCTAAGACGAGTAGCACACACAGTATCCTTCTCAGAGGTGCTGCCTGTCAAAAGCACGGGGGAGGCAAGGGTAATTGGTACCATGCAGTTTAATGAATGGTTGAAAAAATGGTGCAGAGCACAGAGGTTTGGCTTCATTGGGGACTGGGGTTCCACCTGGAGGGACACCAGCCTATACTGGCAGGATGGTCTGCATCTGTCCAGGAAGGGAACAAGTCTTTTGAGCAATCGGTTTAAATGCTTCATTGGCAAGCTTTTAAACTAGTCAAAGGGGGAGGCACTGACAAGCAGCAGGAAAATCCCAGCCTCTCCCTACAAAACAGGGTACTAAATGAGAAAAAGACTGAGGTAGAACGGTCAGTGGAGGATGCTGCAACAGAAGGTAAAGCCATCAAAAAATGGAGAGCAATGAGTACTAATGCCCGTAGTCTGGGTAACAAGCTTCCTGAATTAGTGGCCTTGATGGAGGAGGAACATCTGGATATCGTGGCAGTCACAGAAACATGGTACACACAAAACCATGACTGGGACATAAACATACCAGGATACACTGTCTACAGGAGGGACAGGGAGGGTAAAAGAGGAGGAGGAGTAGTTCTTTACATAAGGGAAGGAATAAAAGCAACAGAACAAAAGGGTAAACAGGGAGGAGAAGAAGCACTGTGAGTAAATTTGGAGAAGGCAATGGCACCACAATACGCACAGGGGTTGTATACAGACCCCCTTCTCAGGGGGAGGAAATGGACAGGGAAATGAGAGAAAGTATACTTAGAATGGCAGAAAAAGGGGAGATATTGCTGATGGGTGATCTGAATATGCCAGATGTTAACTGGAGTGCAGTTGCAGCTGCCACTTCGAAGAGTGCAGTTATTCTAGATGCCCTACAGGGGGCATGCCTTAGACAACTAGTACTGGAGCCCACTCAAGAGGGAGCAATATTAGACTTGATTCTCTCAAATGGAGATGGAGAGAGGGATTACAGATGTAGAAGTGGGTAGCCATCTGGGAACTAGCGACCATCGAACAGTATGGTTCACAGTAAACACAGCAATAGAGTCAAGCCATACAAAGACAAAGTACTGGACTTTAGGAGGGCTGACTTTGCCAAAATAGGTGAGTGCCTAAGGAATGCACTAGCAAATGGGCAGGAAGGAGGGGTGGAAATACAATGAGGAATAATAAAACTGCCATCACAGAGGTAACGAGCCTTGTGTGAAGCAAATAAACAAAACAAGACGATGTAAGAAACCATTATGGTTCTCAAAGGAAGTGGCAGTGAAGGTTCAAGAGAAAAGAAAGCATTCAGGAAGTACAAGGAATCGCAGAAGAGCAGGACAGAGAACTGTATCAGTTAAAGCAAAAGGAGGCTGGGAAGGCAGTCAGAACAGCAAAGGCCCAAACCGAGGAAAAGATAGCCAACCCAGTTTAAGAAGGGGATAAAACCTTTTATAGGTACATCAGGGAGCGAAGGAAGACCAAGGGAGGGATAGTGAGGCTTAATAAAGGGGAGGGAGACTGTGAAAAGGCAGAGATACTAAACAAATATTTTTGCTCAGTATTTACAAATGAAGAGGGGGAGGTACCTAAAACAAACAGTAGAAACACTCTGGATACAGAAGTTGATACCAGCCCATTTACAGAAGAAAGGGTTCTGAAAGAACTCTTAAAACTGAAGGTGGACAAAGCAATGGGGCCTGATGGGATTCATCCCAGAATTCTAAAAGAACTAAGGGTAGAACTAGTGACACCACTGACTACCCTTTTTAACAGATCATGGGAGGATGGGGTGGTACCCGAGGACTGGAGGAGGGCAGATGTGATTCCCCTTCACAAAAGTGGGAGCAAGGCAGAAGCAGGAAACTACAGACCTGTTAGTTTAACATCAGTGATAGGGAAAATGATGGAATCACTTCTGAAAGAAAGAATTGTCAAGTATCTAGAGGCCAGAGGGGCACAGGACCCTAGGCAGCATGGATTCACAGCGGGAAGGTCATGCCAGACAAATCTGATAGATTTCTTTGACTGGGTGACCAAAGTAGTAGATCAGGGAGGTGCTGTGGACATGGCCTACCTAGACTTTAGCAAGGCATTTGACACAGTCCACACAAAAAGATTAATATACAAGTTAACCAGCCTGGGGTGGGTCCCAAGATGACAGCATGGGTAAAGAATTGGCTGGAGAATAGGACACAGAGTAATAGTAAATGGAGTTCACTCAGAAGAAAGGAGGGTTACTAGTGGGGTACCGCAGGGTTCAGTATTAGGACTGGTCCTCTTCAATGTCTTTATAAGCGACATTGCGGAAGGACTGGAAGGAAAAGTATGTCTCTTTGCAGATGACACTAAGATCTGCAACAGAGTTGATGCACAGGGTGGGGTGGAAAGGATGAGAAGGGACTTGGCAAGGTTAGAGGAATGGTCAAATGTATGGCAGCTTAGATTCAATGCTAAGAAGTGCAAGGTAATGCACCTGGGAAACAAAAACCCAGGGGAAGAGTACACAATGGGGGGTGAGATACTAACAACAACAAAAATTGAAAGGGACCTGGGGTAGTCATATCAGATGACCTAAAGGTGGGCAAGCAATGTGAGAGGGCAGCAAGGAGGGCTGAGGTTACTGGGATGCATAGGAGAGGCATCACCAGTAAAAACAGGAAGTTATTGTCCCTCTGTACAGACAGCTGGTGAGACCCCATCTGGAGTACTGTGTGCAGTTCTGGAGACCCAATCTCCATAAAGACATAGACAGGATGGAAGCTGTCCAGAGGAGGGCAACTAAAATGGTGCAGGGTCTGCACGGAGACATATATGAGAGACTTAGGAGCTTAATAGTATAGCCTTGAGGAAAGGAGGAGAGGGGGACATGATAGAAACTTTCAAGTACCTCAAGGGAATCAACAAAGTCCAAGAGGGTAGCAACTTTCAAAAAAGAGGTGTGCAAGAACAAGAGGGCACAATTTGAAGATAGAGGGGCAGCTCAGAGGTAATTTAGAAGTATTTTTCACAGAGAGGTTGTGGATGCATGGAACGGCCTTCCGGAGGAGGTTGTGGAGTCAAAATCAGTGGTGGAATTCAAGCATGCATGGGACAGTCATAAGGCAATTCTAGGGTGTGGGGGTAAGAAGAAATAGGCTGCTGGTTAACTAGGATCTGCAGCTTATCCAGTAGGTAGGGAAATGGGCAGACTGGGTGGGCCAAGCGGTCCTTATCTGCCGTCAAATTCTATGTTTCTATGTTTCAACCAGCCCACAGTGGCATTCTGAGTGTGGGATGCAAGATTAGTTTTCTGGCATGGAAAACTGCCCAGCTGCTGCACTCACAGGTCAACCAGCAATTGTGTTAGAAAAAAAGCTAGTGGTTCACGATTAAGTCTAAGGTACTTACAGTACAATTTTAGTCATGCAGACAGTGGCTTGCCAAGATAGCAGAAGGATTGATTGTGTTTCGCTGAAAGAAGGTTAGTGAGTCTCATGTGGTGTAATATTAAATTATGGGCCAGCGGTCACTTCCACCTCAGTGATGCATTGATGTTTGAACAGGACATTCTGAGAACAAAGCCTGTGAACAGAACTCAGTTTATGAATATGAAACCAATGGGCTGAGCTTACCAGTATAGGAGAATGATAATATTTTACTGACTGCTAATGTTGCACAGAGAAGATGAAGGTTTTATGCTTTGCATATAATGGGCTGTGGCACACTTTGTCCTAAAGGTAAGAGTCACAGATCAGCAATGCAGCTAATAAAGAAAACTGTTAGGGATTCATGCTTGATACGTTTTACAGTTTTCAAAATTTTCAAAATAAAATTACTATAATACATGATGCAGCTTTATAAAATCTTAATATCTGAGTCTTTTTTTTTTTTGAGTCACTGACTCGTAAGTTCCCTTATTAATAATGCGTCCTCTAAAGGTGTTTAAGCAGTTTAGAAGTGTGGCTGTTAATAATTTGAGAGAGGGCTTTTTCATGTTTGTGTGAATAATTCCTTTTTTTAAAACATTATAGTTAAATGTTTTTTAGAATGTATTTCTAAATGTCTACTTAAATTTTGTACTAAAGTCTTGCAAAGTCTGGTTTACTCAGGTACAGTATAAAGAGAAAAGATATTTGTAGGTTCTCGCTGGTTTCTCAGTTCTTTCCTCTTGCATGTGATGTGTTGCTGTAGAACTGATTTCTACTGAATTATAAGCATTTTCTTTTATTGATACAATTGGGGAAGTTTTCTAAATGTGCTTAGTTTAAGGTCCATAGTTAATTAGTACAATAATTTAAACTGTTTTACATGACCTTCTACTCATCATATAATGAGCCATTGAAAAAGCTGCTGTCCTCTGTGACAGACAAGGACAAAACTAACAAAAGGTTAGCTTTCTTTTACTCTTGTGGAAGCAAAGTGCCTCTATAAAAATCATATTATTTTAGTGATTATCAATTTAAAAAGTACATTAAACAATGGTGTAAGCACTTTGAAAGGAGCTCCTTTAGTTTTGGGGTGTTTTTACCAGAATTCCTGTTTTTTTCCAGTAAACAGTTTTATGTTTTTAATGTGATGCAGATACAATTAAAACTTTAATTCATATCATTGACTCGGGTTTTAGTTAACCTATACATTTTGGCACTGAAGTGCAATATAATGGATAACTGTAGTAAATAGGTAAGATATAATAATAAAAATAACTGTGAAAAAACAGCTTTTATTTCAGATAAAAAATATCACACTCATGTGAAAATCAGCAACACACCAGAGGCAGAAAAGGGACTAGCCACTCCTAGGGTTTTGCAACAGGGTGTGGTTCATCAGAGGTCCATTTTTATCTGAAATAAA
This sequence comes from Neoceratodus forsteri, assembly GCA_016271365.2. Lineage (NCBI taxonomy): Eukaryota > Metazoa > Chordata > Ceratodontiformes > Ceratodontidae > Neoceratodus > Neoceratodus forsteri. The sequence goes on from CM028133.1 coordinate 811,306,559, forward strand.
AGTTGCTTTTGCACTATATTTTTTATTATAGCTGATATGTTTGATACAGCTTTTCGAAAGGTCTGTCCTTAGCTAGGTATATCCTAATCTGATGTTTTATGACTGCCTAGTTTCTCTGAAGTTAGCTTTTGTTTGTTTACATGAGCATCATGTAGACCTGCTGAGCAGCATGTTTCCATGTGGGTTGATTCATTGTGAAGGAATTTGGAAAATTGAGGTATTTAAAATTGAGATGCTGTTGTTTTAAATCTCTCTCCACGATTGTCTGTCAGTAGCACCTTTACTCCATGCTTTATGCTTTTCCATGTTAACTCCCACTAGCACCTGCTTACACTGGCTCCTGTCCTGCCCACTACCTCCACCCTGTCATGCACTGAACACTCCCCCCACACACACACCTTTGTGGCGGGGACCATTTTCGATGTGCAGGACTACCAACTCCAGGAGGACATTTGTTAAGGAAGAACTGGTGGAAAGAGTCAGAGACAGGCCAGACCCAGTGGCATAGATAGCCCAAGAGAGACTGTCATTGGCTACAGACGGGATCTGTTTCCCCTGTAATGGACAAATGCACATTAAAAAGAAGAAAATGTGATGGAACTTAAATCTGAAATGTATAGGGTTGATAATATAGGGTATAAGGCTGAGTCTTCAAATTTGCTATACTGGCATTGTGACTCTGGAGGGAGGGGTTGTTTCACAGATCACAAATAACCCTCCATTCCCACCCAGTGGGGGAGCTTGGGTGAAGGTGGTGGGTGCTTTGCTCGCCATCAAAATGTGTGTTTTGCACAAGTAAATTAGTGATGCTCAGGTGGCTGTCAGCACATGCAGAAAGTTACCACTATCCCAGTGTGCACATAATAATGAGCTTCCTTCTTGTTTATTGGAGGGATGGAGGCCTATAGGGGAGAAATGGCCTGCATCTGTCTGGGGGTGGTGGGGACCAGGACACAGTTTAAATGCTTTATTGGCAAGCATTTAAACTGGCCAAGGGGGGAGGTGGAAGAAAGCAGGGAGAATCAATATGCCCCACCCCAGGAGGAAGCAGTCAGTAAGGATGGGAAATCACCAAAGGTACCTAGAACCATACTGTACAGTGGAGCACTGTAACCTGAGTGCTCCACTGGGACCTAAATAGCTTAATTTTTTATGCTCATGTGTAATTTGCCTTGCTTTGTTTACTCTTATGTATCTCACCTGTATTGTTCTCCACTGTCTTTGCTTCACAAATATGTTGTTTCCCCTCTCTGTGACGAGGTACCTTTGTAAATGAGTCTTTGACTCAAAGGTTTATAAATCCGATTTCTTGAAAATAAATAAATAAAATAAATAAACCGGAAATGGTAAAATGGTAGAGAAAAGGAGAAATGGGAGTAAAGACATGAGGGGTAAAGAGGGAAGACATGAGGATAAGAGGGGAGCTGTCAGAAGAGGAGGTAACATAACTGGGAAGGCCATGAGCATGAGTGCTCGCAGCCTGGGAAATAAAATCCCGGGCCTAGTGGCCTTGAGGGTGACCTGGACATTGTCGCTGTTACTGAGACATGGTACAATGGGAACCATGACTGGGATATAGCCATACCAGGTTATACTCTACTCAGGAAAGACAGGGTGGGTAAAAAGGGAGGAGGAGGAGTGGCTCTTTATGTCAGGGAGGGTGTAAAAGCAACTGAGGTGTGGGTAATGCAGGAAGGGATGGATGCACAGTGGGTCACGCTAGAGACGGTGAACAGCACTACTAAATGCACTGGAGTGATCTACAGACCTCCAGCACAAGGGAAGGGTTGGACAGGGTTCTAGTGGAAGCCATCCATAAAATGGCAACTAAAGGGGAGATGCTGCTGGTGGGAGACTTCAGTTTGCTGGATGTTGATTGGAGTGTCCCAGCTGCAGCCTCAGCCAGAAGCAGGGATATCCTGGATGCCCTGCAGGGGGCATGACTCAGGCAGCTAGTGGTAGAACCCACCAGGGAGGGAGCGATACTGGATCTAGTACTCACCAACGGGGACAGAGTTACAGATGTCATGCCGGGTAGCCTCCTGGGGTCCAGTGACCACCGTACAGTGTGGTTCAATGTGAGAACAGTGGTGGAGTCAAACTACATGAAAGCAATGGTCTTATACTTCAGAAAGGCCGACTTTGCAAAGATGGGGAAATGACTCAGGAAAACCCTGGTCGGGTGGTGGAGGGGGGAGATGGGGAGGGTGTAGAGGAACAGTGGGTGAATCTAAAAGGAGCCATAGAGGAGGCAGCAAACCTTTGCATTAGACAATTAAGCAAAAGCAAGAGGAAGCAAAAAACACTATGGTTCTCAATGGAAGTGGCCTGGAAGGCAAGAGCAAAAAGGCTGACATTCAGGAGGTACAAGGGTGGAGGACTGGGAAGCATATCTAGAAAAACAGAGGGTGGTAAGACAAGCAGTCAAGAATGCAAAGGCGCAAATGGAGGAAAAAATAGCCCAAGCAGTAACAAAAGGGGACAAGACATTCCTAAGGTATGTTAGTGAAAGAAGAAAGACCATGGGTGGGATTGTTGGGTTAAAAGGAGAAGGAGGGGAGTGTGCAGAGGGGGACCTGGAGAAAGCAGCAATCGTGAACAAATATTCTTGTTCAGCATTCACAGTAAAAGGGGAAGGTGTGAGACCTCAGTTAAGTGACAGGAGCATCGATAGAAGGGAGGTAGACACCAGTCCATTTATGGAGGAGAGAGTCCTAAAGGAACTCGCACAACTGAGAGTGGCCAAGGCAATGAGGCTGGATGTGATACTTCCAAGAATGTTAAAGGAGCTTAGAGAGGTGTTCACAGCACCACTAACAACCCTCTTCAACAAATCACTGGAAAGGGAGTGGTTCTGTAGGACTGGAGGAGAGCAGATATAGTCCTTTGCCACAAAAGTGAGAGCAGGGAGGAGGCTGGCAATTACAGGCCAGTCAGCCTGACCTCGGTTGTGGGGAAAGTAAAGGAATCACTGCTAAAGGAAAGGATTGTGGTATATCTTGAATCCAGTCGATCACAGGATCCTAGACAGCATGGATTTACAGCAGGAAGGTCATGTGAAACAAATCTGATAGATTTCTTTGACTGGTTGACCAGGGAAGTAGATCAGGTAAGGGTGGTGGATGTAGCCTACCTGGATTTCAGCAAGGCTTTTGACACTGTTCCAAATAGGAGGCATGTAAACAAGCTGGGCAGCCTGGGAGTGGGTTCCAAGGTGATAAACTGGGTCAAAAATTAGTTAAGGGATGGAACACAGAGGGTGGTGGTGGTAGACAAAGTAGGAGTTCATTCCAAGGAGAGGAGGGTAACCAGTGGGGTGCCACAAAGATCAGTTCTGAGGCCAGTCCTCTTTATTGTCTTCATAAGCAACATTACAGAGGAGATGGAAGGAAGGTATGCCTCTTTGCAGATGACACTAAGATCTGCAACAGGGTTGACACTGTGGGGATGAGGAGGACCTAAGCAGGCTCAAGAAGTGGTCAAGAGTGTGTCAGCTAAGATTCAATGCGAAGAAGTGTAATATCATGCATTTGGGGCACTGACAAGGGAGGAGTACATAATGGGCGGGGGGGTACTCATGACCATCAAACAGGAAAGGGACCTGAGGGTAATCATGTCTGATGACCTAAAGGTGTCCAACCAAGCATTGTGAAAAGTTTGTGGGGAGAGCCAGTGGAATGCTAGTGTGCATAGGGAAAGGTATCACCAGCAGAAAAGAGGAGGAGGTGATACCATTGCACAAATCATTGGTGAGACCCCATCTGGAGTACAGTGTCCAGTTCTGGAGGCCGCATCTCCAGAAGGACATAGACAGAGTAGAGGCAGTTCAGAGAAGGGCAACACAAATGATGCAGGGTCTGCACCAAAAGTCATATAAGGACAAACTAGTGGAATGCAGTATGTACACCCTGGAAGAGAGGGAGATATGATAGAGACCTTCAAATACCTTAAGGGCATACATAAGGTACAAGAGGGCAGAATCTTCAGAAAAAAGATGTTCAAGAACAAGTGGTCATAATATAGGCTGGGGGGGGTAGCCTCAGGAGTACCTTGAGGATGTATTTTTTCACAGAAAGGGTGGTGAATGCATGGAATAGCCTCTCAGAGGAGGTGGTGGGGGCAAAAACAGGGGAATACAAGAATGCATGGGATAGGCACAAGCAATAGGCAAGTCAGAGATCAAGTAGGTTCCGTGGTATTGCAGTAGGTAGGGAAAATAGGCAGAGTAGGTGGGTCAAGCGGTCCTTATCTGCCATCAGTTTCTATGTTTCCATGTGTGCCTTGGTTTTTTTTTTTCAGCTGAAACAGCTTTGCACTGCACACAGTGAGGCTTCCAGTATGTGGAGTTTGGTACACACTACTGCAAACCTTGCTGTGCATGCACAAACTTTGTGCAACACAAAGCATTTGAAAATGTTGTCTGAGGCAATCGCTTACTGCACTGTTAGTTCCAAGAGGAAATAACCTTTTACCCACTGATATATGAATTGGTAGTATATTTATGATATAGTTGTTTCAGGAAATATTCAATGTTAGATTAGGCGTTGTATTCTAATTTTTATCAAAACATAACTATACATATCAGAAAATAGCGGCCAAAATGTACATAACAGAATATTGTAGTGAAACATTTAAAATACTCATGTTATTTCATTATTTTGTTTATTTCTCTGTCTCTAATAGCTTTTTTGTTAAAGTTAGCACTATTTTTTTTTTTCCCGGTTCCTTTGTGGTTCCCAGAAACTGAGGTCTTTCTCAGTTTAACCCTGTTTTAGCATTTTTAACCATCACTTTATTTGACAAATTTTCTATTAAAGTACCTTATTTTTAATTATTTTGGTGAGCGATTTACATTATTTGCATTCGTTCCCTTTTCTGTCAGGAATCGATCACCTTTGTTACAGAAATAAAGTAATTCCTATTTAATCGTGGTTCCTTTTCTCCCAGGGAATGGACCACAATTTGTGTATTTTTTTCTGATTGTGCTAACCACCTGCACCACTGAGACAACTGGAATGGTATTCCAGGTGGCCTGGGTTCAAGACCCAGCTGAGGCACTTACTTCTTTCTCATCTCTGTTTGCATGTGTTCCATAAATATGCACAGCGCACTCCTGCGTGATTGTTACAAGTAAATATTTGTGTTGCCATTAGGTTGTGCATTTGAGAAAGAGTAATGTGCTTGGGGACAACCCAGGTTTCAGTTGTTTCAGTGGCGCAGCTGTTTGTATGTGTTCCATAAATATGCACACTGCACTCCTGTGTGATTGTTACATAGAGAATAATGGCTAGGTAGGTGTGTGTTATGATGTTTTTTACACACCCGAGGTGAGTAATAAGCCATAAACCTTGAGAGCAAAGCTCAAGAGGTTTATGAGCTGATCACTCACTGAGGGTGTGTAAAAAACTGATCCCAACAAAGTCCTCAAGGCAATGATACATGACGCAAACATGGAACAGGTCATCTCTCTACCCACCAGGCTCGACTATAAAACTGGGAACCACACTACTCTTGACTGGGCTCTGGTATCCAGTCTCCTCAACATATAGAAAGCAGGCATATTGGCAAACACCATCAGTGACCACTCCCCAGTTTTCTGTATTTGGAAGAACAGTGCACCAAAGATTCCTACCAGGATACTCACAGTATGTGATTTCTCCAATTTCACGTCCACAAAGTTTAATGACTACCTAAGTAACCTGGACTGGAGCTCACTTAGGCTCCTCACGACCTTGGAAGAGGCCCTGGTCTACTTCCAAGACTCAGTACTCAAAGCGGCCTCATTCTTTGCCCCCCTTAAAAAATTTAGAAATAAGGGAGGCTGCTACAAGTGGGTCTCCCCCTCAGTGAAATCTCAGATGAAAAGCAGGGACAAGGCCTGGAAGAAGTTTCGGCTCTCCCTTCTCCCTGCAGATCTGGTTACTTACAAAACCCTAAGAAATAAATGTAAGCTAGCCATCAAACTTGCGAAAAAGGAGTATGTATCCCACCTCCAATGGTCCAACATGTGAAACCGCAAGCTTTTCTGGTCACACATCAATGAACTGCTTAAGAGCAATTCCAAGGAGGCACTAGGTCCAACTGAGGTACAAGGACAGCGTGTCAGTGACTGCCACCAAATAGCTTCAGCAATCAACCACCACTTCACCAACCTTGATGATTACAAGTTAGGGCTGCCCCCATCTATGCCTTTACAGATCTCTGACATACCCCCCAGTCTGAAAAGACCCCAATTTCACCTAAGATTAGTCAAGGTGAGTAAAACCCTCAAAAACAATGGCATTGGAGGCCCAGATGGAATTAGCCCAAGGTTACTCAAGGAAGGTGCCCAGTCCCTTGCCAAACCTCTGACCTGGATCATCAACAGGTCTCTACTCGAAGGTTACATTCTGCACCAGTGGAAGGTGGCCAGTGTGGTCCCCATTCACAAGGGTGGCTCACACGAACAAATTGGCAATTATAGGCCCATCTCCCTGCTATGTACGCTCGCTAAACTGCAAGAAAGGCTAGAGTACGGGTAACTGAGAGACTACCTTGAGCTCCACCAACTCCTAGCCCCCTCACAGCATGGCTTTCAGGCAAACCATGGGACAGATACGGCACTCATCAATCTCACAGTGGATGTATTCAGGGCATTGGACGTAGGCATGTTGACGGGTGCAATCTTTATAGATCTGTCCAAGGCGTTTGGCCTTGTGGACCACAACCTTCTTCTAACTAAGCTTCACGGGTTAGGTCTTGATGCCCCAGGCCCTAAACTGGTTCAAGAGCTACCTATCAGGCCGCTTCCAGATGGTCATTTGGAAGGGAGAGCTATCTGACCCTCTTTCCATCAAGGAGGGGGTGCCTCAGGGCTCAATTCTTGGCCCCCTCCTGTTCTCTCTCTTCACAAACGACCTCAACCATCACTGCGGGGATAGCTCAGTTGTTCAATACGCTGATAATACAGTCATTTACTGGTCCATGTCTACCCTCCAGGACCTGGGCCCTCTCTGCCAAGGGGACCTAAATACACTTGAGGCCTGGCATACATCTAACAGAATGGTCCTCAATGCAGCAAAAACAAAAGCCTTGCTGTTTGGCCCTAGATCCCTCGGCCAGGACAGGACCAATTCTTTACAACTAACTTCCCTTGCTGGAAATAGAACAGACATTGTAGACAACATAAAATACCTTGGACTAACTATCGACCAAGGTCTCACCTTAAAGTCCCACGTAGACCAGGTAACTAGGTCTATCCACGGCAAACTTGGCACCTTGTACCCACTAAAAAACAACTTATCCCAGAGCCAAGGTGAGCAATTGCCTCCAGTGTCCTCCTTCATACATTAATTTATGCTGCCCCTGTAACTCAGGGTATGTCAAAGCATGAGGTCGACAAGCTTCAGGTCCTGCACAACAAGGTGGTGAGGTTTGTGACACTGAGTCACCCAAGAAGCCACCCCTGTGTCTTGCTGGCACAGCTTCAATGGCATTCCAGTGAGGCTCATTTTCAGTGCCCCCTGCTCTGCCTTGCTTACAAACTGCAGCACCCAGCTGCCCCACTTAGCCTTACAAGAATAATCATTCCTAAGTTTAACCCTCATATACTCAGGACCACCAGTCGGTCCCTACTAACAATCCCCAGAGTCAAGACTAACATAGAAGGCAAATCCTTGGGTCGCATTGCCCCTAAGCTGTGGAACACTCTCCCACCTTTAGTACAGGAAGCCCCATTGCCGTTAAACGTTTGCACAAGGCTCAAGTCCCACCTGCTTGGGGCAAGCTCGTGCCATTGTCAGGGTATTGGATAGTCACCCCCGGTCCCACATCCTACACCAATCCCTCTCCTTTTTCTCACCCAAAATGACTCCAAAAGCATGCCTCAACTCCCTCAATTGTTGCACTTATGTTCAATATATTGAAATATTGCCTTTATTGTAACCTTAAATTTCATGTCTACTTTCACCCTGTACTACCTGACTGTATTGTACTGTTTCTGTCTCCTTGGTTGCCCCTGAAAAAGGGACCTTCGAGGCTCAGTGGGCCTACCCGGTCATCAAAATTCAGTAAATAAATAAAATAAATAAATAAAAACATAATGAACACACACCTACCTAGACTTTATTTTTTATAATTACTGGTGTAAAGACTTACTGCTCAAGACAATTGGTTTCTTTTCTGCAACCCATTAGTGATTGACTTGGGTCCCTTAGTGAAGCGTGACCCAGTGGTGTTCATTCAGGAAAAAAGATATTGCCGAAAATGTAGACAAACCACAGTGCTTTGTTTAAAAATCCTGTCCATTGTAGCAGTTAACTTAATTTTTCCTTTTTTTCTTTTTGCATTAAAGCTGCTGAGTATAGACTGAGGGGAGCGAGTGACTCAGCGGCTTCAGAAGACAAGATTCAAGCGTAGGCGAGTGCTGCTATCTCTTCTGAAGCTGTCGAGTCACTCACTCTCCTCAGACTATACTCAGCAGCTTTAACACAAGAAAAAAAATAAGAAGTCAGTCTATACTCGGTGGCTTTAACACAAAAAAATAAGAAAAATTAGGTTAACTGCTACAACGGACAAGAATTTTAAACAAAGCACTACAGTTTGTCTACATTTTTGGCAAATTCTTTTTCCCGAATGAACACCGCTTGGTCACACTATGCTGCCAGGAAAGTGAAAGTGGCGCTCAAGGGCAGTGCAAGTGAGTTGTTTTCAGAACACTGTAATAATCCATTTTTGGGTTATTATGGCATTTCAGAGGCATCTGAATTTGGGTTGATAAAAGGTGTCACCAGTAATTATAAGTAAATATTTGTGTTGCCATTGGGCTGTGCATTTGAGAAATAGTAATGTGCTTGGGGACAGCCCAGGTTCCAGTTGTCTCAGTGGCATAGTTGGTTAGCCAAATCGGAATGGTATTCCAGGTGGCCTGCGTTCAAGTCCAGGCAGAGGCACTTACTTCTTTCTCACCTCAGTTTGTATGTGTTCCATAAATATTCATATCGCACTCCTGTGTCATTGTTACAAGTAAATATTTGTGTTGCCATTGGGTTGTGCATTTGAGAAAGAGTAATGTGCTCGGGGATAGCCCAGGTTCCAGTTGTCTCAGTGGCACAGCTGGTTAGCGCAGTCAGAATGGTATTCTGGGTGGCCTGAGTTCAAATCCCAGCTGAGGCACTTACTTCTTTTTCACCTCTGTTTGTATGTGTAATATATGGATAACCCTCATAATAGTATTGGAAACCCATGCAAACAATTTGCTGTAATACTATTGTTAGTGAACTGAGTAGATGTTTATGAACAGTCCTGGAGAAGGGAGAGGAAATGGAGGGAGTGGAGAAATAGTGGGGGAAACAAAAGGAGCCATAGTGGAGGTAATTAACAAACGCGTTAGGACAGTGGCCAAAAGGAAAAGAAGGAGGAAACCACTATGGTTCTCTAAAGAGGTAGCAGACAAAGTAAGGGCTAAAAGAGCAAGTTTCAGGAAGTATGAGTGGACCAAATGGGTGGAGGACAGGGAGGTGTACTTGAATGTCTAAGGGAAGCAGGGAAAGCTGTTAGGAGAGTCGAGGCATAGACAGAGAAGGGTTTAGCATGGACTGTGAAAAAAGGGGACAAGATATTCTGTAGGTACATCAGTGACAAAGAAAAACTGGTGGGGATTGTAAGGCGGGGGATCTAGACAAAGCAGAAATACTGCACAAATACTTCTGTTCAGTATTCACTAAGGAGGGAGAGGGTCAAGGACCACAGCTGGGAAGCGGAGGCAATGGGGGTGGGGTGGGGAGAATGGACACCAGTCCATTCACAGTGGAGAGAGAGTTCTGGAGGAACTCACAAAGCTGAAAGTGAATAAAGCCATGGGGCCAGACCACATACACCCAAGGATATTAAGGGAGCTGAGAAGGGAATTAGCAGCACCTCTGTCTGACCTGTTTACAGAGTCACTCAACACAGGCATGGTTCCAGAGGACTGGAGGAGGGTGCATGTAGTCGCATTACACAAAAGCTTTTTTTTTTTTTTAACCAGGAGTAGCACACTAAGCTGAAAGCTTTTTTACAGGAGTGACCCGGGAGCACAGGGAAGTTAAGTGACTTGCTCAGGGTCACACAGTATGCAAGTGGAAGCTGTGGGATTCAAACCCAGGTCTGGTCTGCTGGATGTCACCAGATTTGCAGCTCAGAGCAGCTCAGAGCCTTAAACTACTGCGCTATACTGCCTCAGTATGTAAGTGGCAGTAGGGAGGAAGCAGGGAACTACAGGCCAGTTGGCCTCACCTCAGTGGTGGGGAAGATCATGGAGACACTGCTGAAAGAAAGGATAGTGGTACACTTGGAATCCAGTGGTGCCCAGGATCTGAGGCAACATGGATTCATAGCAGGAAGGTCTTGTCAAACCAATCTGGTAGATTTGTTTGATTGGGTGACTAGGGAAGTGAATCAGAGTGGGGCGGTAGACATCACCTACCTAGATTTCAGCAAAGCCTTCAGTACCATCTCACACAGAAGGCTGTTAACAAGATGAGTAGTCTTGGCTTGGGGCATAAGGTGATACATTGGGTTAGAAACTGGCTGATGGACAGAAGACAGAGGGTGGTGGTAAATGGGATCCAATCCGGGGAGAAAGAGGTGACCAGCGGAGTACCACACGGATCGGAACTGGTACCAGTCCTGTTCAGTTTCTTCATTAGTGACATTGCAGAGGGGCTGGAAGGAAAGGTCTTCCTGTTTGCAGATGACACCAAGATTTGCAACAGAGTGGATAGTGGGGTGCAGAAAATGAAGAGGGACCTGGAGAAGACTGAAAGATGGTCAGAGGTGTAGCAACTGAGGTTTAGTGCACAAAGGTGCAAGATAATGCACCTGGGTAGGGGGAAACCTAGGGAGAGCTATGGAATGAGGAGGAGGTGCTGAGACACCAAAGAGGAAAGGGACCAAGGGGTTATCATATCTGATGACCTTAAGGTATCAAAGCAGTGCGCAAACGCTGCAGGGAGGGTCTGTGGCATGCTGAGGTGCATAGGCAGAGGAATTACTAGCAGGAGATGGTAGGTGGGGATGCCATTGTGTAAAACACTGGTAAGGCCTCACCTGGAGTACTGCATGCAGTACTGGAGACCACACATGCGTAAGGACATAGACAAGGTGGAGGTTATCCAGAGAAGGGCAACAAAGATAGTGCATGGCTTGCATCGCAAAACATATGAGGAGAGACTAAGTTACCTCAATATGTACTCACTGGAGGAGAGGAGAGAAAGGGGGACATGATAGAAACTTTCAAGTACCTCAAGGGCATAAACAAGGTACAAGTGGGGGATCTTTTCCACTGTAGAAAAGATATCAGAACGAGGGGACACGATATAAAATTGAAGTGGGGTAAATTAACTGGTAGTGTGAGGACATTTTTCTACACAGAAAGGTTGGTGGATGCTTGGAACAGTCTGCCACAAGAAGTAGTGGGGGTAAGCACAGTAGAGGGGTTTAAACATGCCTGGGACAGGCGCTAGGGAACATTGGGTGGGGAGGGAGTGATTAAAAAGCCTTTGATCACTTAGGGTCAGTGACCGCATACAAGTATAGGGCTTACAGGCAGACTAGAGGGGCCTAGTGTTCCTTATCTGCAGACAATTTCTATGTATCTATGTTAGAACTATAACAATTGTAGTATTCTTGTTATGAAGAACAGACTGACACAGACACAGAGCTGCTAACATGTGACCATGTTTACTCGGTCTCGAAACACAGACACTACTCACAGAGACCAAAGGCTAAAGGACTTTAGACTGAGCTTGTCGGGGAAACTACAAGGACTAGAAATTGCTTAGTACAGTACTACAAGTAAGATGGATGCCAAGTACTCCACACTTCTCCTCCTTTGACGAAACTAGTCTAAAAACAATTACAGCCTACATTCAGGGCTAAAGTGGACTATTCAGGCCCCAACAAGTTATGGGGATTATTCTTGGTTAGAACTTGCTCTACCTAACAATAATACAGTTCAGTGGTACTACAAATATTTAATTCACAAAATAAGTCTCTGTGATGCATTGCACTGCCACGTTGGCAGTGTTGGGTAAGTTACTTTAAAAAAGTAATCAGTTACTGTTACTAGTTACTCTCAAAAAATGTTTTCAGTTACTGTTACTAATTACTTTTATATAAAAAGTAATCAGTAACTGTAACTGTAATACTTTTTCTATTACTTTTGGCGACTCTGTGTGCATGTTGATGTGAAATGGCTGCCACTACATGATAACAGTCACTGCACTACCAGTCTCTCACTTCTCGAAAAGCACTTTGGTATACTGTGTATGAAATGCACAATATAAATGCAGAATTCTTCTTTCATTCAAGGACCTTGGTGAAAGGCTTTTTCTGACCACTTACTGTGGTTGTCTAGTATAGCTGAACTTAAAAGATTGCATGACACTTTTCCAAAGGAAATGGGGCATAAATAAAGAAGTTCAACTATGATCCAGAAGATCAGATCGTTATCTAAACCACTCCATTTTGTCAGGACTGAAGTGACCTCCACTCTCGCCAGTACATAAAAAAAAAAGGGTTTAGTTAGTAACTGATGACAGTAGCAGGTAATGTAGTTACCTAAACAGTAATATTTAAAACATAAACTCCTGACAGGTTGGCAGTAGTATAAGATGCTCTAAAAGAAATAAATACATATTTAATTTACACCAAACAGGAAGTTGTTCTTGCAAGCAGAACTAGATGCAAAGCGTATTCATACTGTACAGAAATGGGGTCTCCCAGCTCCCAGGTACAGCTCATAGGTACAGTTGTCACAGACAGATCTGTAAACAGAAATAGCAAAACAGGTACTCCTAACTTCCCACAGCCTTTCATAGGACCAGCACCCTATAGGATGTATAGCTGTTTTTAATATTCACAATGGACTTTTTTTTAGTAGCTACATCCAATCAGAAAGAGCACAAATTCATTTGGGGCTGGTAGAGTTTGTGGGAACCTGCTTTTGCTGAGCAGTTGGGTATTTTAGTAGCTGGATAAGCTTTAAATTCTTATCAGTCTGTGGACTTTAAAGCAGGACTGCTGACTTGTTTAATAAGTGTTGTTTTGTGTGGGGCCTTCCTCTGGAGGAGGCTGCAGTGCTTGGAGGTGCAGTGAGGGGCAGACACAGGGCTGATACACTCTTATGAGAGTCGGGTGTGGGCCCAAATCCCAGCCTACCTCCCCAGAGTACAGCTCCTTTGTAGGAGAACACCTGCCCTACAACTGCTACAACTGGAGGAAAAGGCTTCAGGTGCAGCTCATGTAGTTCTAGCCACTGGGGGGGTGGGTTTTAAGGCTGGGAGAGAGGAGCTTAGGGAGTTGTAATCTTCCCCAGTAAACTAACTCTTAAGGCAAATAGTCAGGTGGGGAAAAATTCAACCACCCAAGCATTGTAAGTTTAAAGGTATGCATGCTGTATGGGGGGAATTGCCTAGGTATAGGTACTGGTAGCTCGAGAAACTGTAGAATCACTGAGTTGGTAATTTGGCCTAGAAAAAACTGCTGTGATGATGGGGAAGGGACTGCATATCACTAGAGCAGGTATCTTTGGGTGGGTGGTTGGGTGCACAGGGTGTGGTGCGGCCATGATACTGGACTGGGCTTGGAAGTTTGGGGGATGCCCAGTGTGCTACCAGGTGGCACAGCTTAAGGAGGAGGTAGATGGGATCCAAAGGCAGATCGGGGGGAGGATTGGAGAGGTAGGAGGCAAGCAGTCACCTACATGGAAGCACTAGGTGCTGGGGCCTCCCAAACTGGGGGAGGAGTGAAGAGTGGTGCTCACACTAGCAGAGAAGGGAAGGGGGGTACACAGAGGGCTCTCAGGGACCCTGACAGATGGGGCCCAAAAGGTGAAAATATCCACAGCAGTAGGCAAGAGTCTGGGGGTGTATAAAGGAAACCGAGAGAGGCAGTAGGGTCAGGGGGGCACTGGGGGATGGGCTAAGGCTCACAAATCGTTTTAAGCCTCTATGCCCATTGGTAGAAGATGGGTGTGTGGGGAGGAAGAGGAGGAGGAGGAGGATGCTGCTGCTGTTGTAGCTGGGGCAGAGAGGTTAGAATGGGTGTAGAGGGCAAGTGTCAAGGGCACAATAGAGGGGGTCCTGGACAGGATGGGGGAAGAGGGGTAGGAGGGGACAAGAAAAAGGAGGATCAGGGGAACAAGGAGGAGGCTGATGGTATGGAACAGAGGAGCACGACAGGCAGGAAGGCGCAGGACATAAATGGGATGATAGTGAGCAGAAAGCCAAATAGACAAACAGATAGGACAGATGGATTAGTAAGGAGAGGGGAAAGAGATACAGAGAAAGATACTCTGGCACAGGGATAAAGAAGGCCAGGACACAGGTAGAGGAGGTGACCAGGGACAATAGTGAAGGGGCTACCTTCAACACCCAGATTGTGGGAGGTGCGAGAAGCTGGTTATGGGGAGAATCCGGACGAAGGGATGAGGAGGGGCATGGAAGGAGGGGGAACCTGAGGGGTGAACAGGAAGGCAAGCGGGAAGTTAGAGTACTGCTATTGGGGGACTCCATGATCAGAGGCACACAGTGGGAGGGGCAGGAGGAGGGTAAAAGCTGTCTGATCAGAACCAAATGCCACCCAGGCCTGACAGTGCACAAGGTCAAGCATGAATTATATTCACTGGCAAGGGAATGCAGGGGGACCCTGGACATTCTAGTGCACTTGGGAACAAACAACATAAATGGTAATCGTAAACTAGAAATTCAGGCAAGGTTCCAGGAGTTGGCCAGGGTATGCCTTTCCATAGGCTGTAATATCTCCTTTTCAGAAATTCTGCCGGTTCCAAGGGCTAGTGGGGAAAACAAGATAAAGATTAGGGAGATAAATCATTGGCTTAAGGAGTGGTGTGTGGAATTGGGGTATGGCCTGGTGGGGCACTGGGGGGAGACCTGGGAGGATAAGGGACTGTATGCTAGGGACAGGCTCCACCTTAATTTGGAGGGGAAGGAAATCCTAAAGCTCAAACTAGCTGGGTTCATCAGCGAAAGGTAGGGTTTAAACTTGTGAAGGGGGGAAGGATCAAAAAAGGGGCAGTGCCAGCAGATACGATAAATGAGGGACATAGTCTCCACTCCTCTAGGGGACTAGGGAGATATGGAACTGGGTCACCAGGTAGGGTGCAGGAGCAGAGAAATGGGAGCTCAAGGGGGAGAAAGGAGAGGAGGAAAAAGGGTGGAGAATGGTCCTGATAAATGCCAGGAACTAAGGAAATAAAATGCCTGAGCTCCAGGCAATGCTAGTTGAGGGGGAGGTAGATGTGGCAGCAGTCATTGAGACCTGGGCCACTCAAGGGCACGAATGGGACCTAAATCTGGAGGCTACACTATGTTCAGAAAAGATGGGGGGGGGGAAGTGGTGGTGTAGCACTGTTAGTCAGAAATGGCTTGGGTATTGGAGGGGTTGAGGAGGCAGAGGGGAATGTGGAGGCTATTTGGGTCACCTTGCTGATGCAGATGGGTAAGAGAGTAAAGGTCAGAGTGGTATACAGACCACCAGCACTGGCAGAGATCCTAGAAGAAAGTTTGCTGGCAAATCTTGAGGGACACTGCAGATCAGGAAAGGGAAGGGTAATAGTAATGGGGGACCTCAACATGCCAGGAACAGACTGGGGGACTATGACTTCACCAGTGGCCAGAGAGCAGAGGCTGCTGGATGTCTTCCAGGATGCATTTCTGACACAACAGGTGGGTGAGCCAACTAGGGAGGCCCAGACACTAGACATGGTCCTGGCAAACAGTGATCAGATTAGGGGCCTAGATGTGAGGGAACCGTTGGCTGGGAGTGATCACACCACAGTCTGGTTCTTCCTGGACCTAGGGGGGAGGAAAGCCAAACAAGGATGGTAGTAACTGACTTTAGGGTGCAGACTTCAGGGAGATGGGAAGGATCCTTAAAGATCATGTAGACAGGATAAGGCTGGATATGGATGCTGAAAGCAGGTGGGGGATCATTAGGAGGGGAATACAGGAGGCTACCAGATCCTGTGCAAGGGAAAGGCGTAAGTTTGGTAAGGCCAGAAAACCCTGCTGGTGGACCCGGGAGGTACAGGAGGTGGTGAGGAAAAAGAAGGCGGCCTATAGGCACTTCAAGTGGTCAAGGAGTGAAAGGGATCAGGAGAAATATGAGCTGACAACCAAGAGAGTCACCAGGGAGGTGAGAGCAGCTAAGGCAAAAAAGGAGCAGTCCTTGGCCAGTGGGATCTGGAGGGGGGACAAGAGGTTCTTTAGATACAGAGGGTAAAAAAGGAAAGTAAGGGAGCAGATCAGCAAGATAAGGGTAGGGGATGGTTGGACACAGGAGGCGGGGGAACAGACAGAAGTCCTAAATGAGTACTTTGCCTCAGTTTATACCAGGGGGGATGGAGGGGCTATGTCTTGCGAGGGGAGCAGAGGCAAACCGGAGCAAGGGTTGAGACCGGTAGAGACCAAGGGCCCTGATGGGTGTGAGGAATGGGAGTGGCCACCACAGACAGGTGGGGGCCCAGCAGTGCATGGTGAAAAGGGGGAGGCAAGGCCAGTAGAGAGAGTAAGGGAAGCTCTCAGGTTCCTTCGGATGGAGAAAGCACCTGGGCCAGATGAGATACATCCCAGGGTGCTGAGGGAACTGGCAGATGTCCTGGCAGTCCCTCTAGCGGAGCTTTTCAACATCTTTCTGAGGACTGGGTGGGTGCCCCAAGACTGGAGGGTGGCCCATGTTGTGCCGATCCACAAGGGGGGATCAAGAGAGGAGGCAGGAAATTACAGGCCCGTTAGCCTGACATTGGTGGTTGGCAAGGTGATGGAGGGTATTGTCAATGAAAGGCTAGGGGGGTTACTGGAGCAAACTGGGCACTTGGATGATAGGCAGCATGGCTTTGTCATGGGAAGATCATACCAGACAAATCTTGTTGAGTTCTATGACTGGGTGATGAGGGCCCTGGACCAGGGTAGGCCAGTGGACGTCCTCTTTCCGGATTTTAGCAAGGCATTTGATTCGGTACCCCACAGTAGCCTGCTGGCTAAGCTGAAGGAAATGGGGGTAGGCAGACAGTTGCTAAGATGGATAGGAAATTGGCTGTCTGAGCATACTCAGAAGGTGGTGGTTGGAGGGTTAGACTCATCCCCAAGGTAGGTTACCAGTGGGGTTCCGCAAGGGTCAGTGCTGGGGCCACTCCTGTTCAACGCCTATATCTCAGACATCAGGAGGGGGATCAAGAGTGAGATGAGTCTCTTTGCAGATGACTCAAAGCTAGGTGCAGTGGTGGATGGGGAGGAGGGGAAGGTTGCCTTGCAGGAGGACCTGGAGGCTCTAGAAAGGTGGTCGGAAAAATGGAAACTAAAATTCAATGCGGGGAAGTGCAAGGTTCTACACCTGGGAGTCAGAAATCCAGGCCTGGGGTATACCCTGGGAGGAGACATGATTCAAGTTACAGAGGGTGAGAGGGACCTGGGGGTAGTGGTAGATGTCAAAATGAACAACTCAGAGACCTGTAGGAGGGCAGCGGCAAGGGCAAATAGGATGCTGGGATGCATCGCCAGGGGGATTACCTCCAGAAAGGCAGAAGTGATCCTTCCACTGTACAACTGCTTGGTTAGGCCACACCTCGAGTATTGTGTACAATTTTGGAGACCACATTTAAAGACGGACATTACACTCCTAGAGAGGGTCCAAAGGAGGGCAACCAAAATGATCTGGTGCCTGGGGGAGAGGACCTATGAGGAGACGCTCAAGGAGCTCGACTTGTAGACCCTGGAGGAGAGGAGGGATGGGGGGGCATGATAGAGGTCTTTAAGTATATGAAAGGGATCAATAAAGGAGACCCAGTCAGGGTGCTCCAAAGGAAGGAGGGTGGGGCAACAAGAGGTCACGGGTGTAAGTTGGAAGGGAGCAAGCTCAGAGGGAGAGGAGGAGATGTTATTTCACTGAAAGGGTGGTGGAGCCATGGAAAACACTGCCCAGGGAGCTGGTAGAGATAGAGACTGTGGACAGGTTTAAGAGGGGATGGGACAGGTACAGGGGAAGGGTAACTCTGACCAGGCACAATACAGATAGAACATCTGGGACTGGGGGCAGTATAACCCAAGGGGGAAGTGGGGCACCAAAATCGGCTTTCAGTGCATGTGCTGAAAATCGAGCAGACTCGAGAGACCATTAGGCCTATTCTGCTGGCATTTTAGTATATTAGTATGTTAGTATTTCATAGCATGTTATACTCTTACATTAAAAGCTCATCTTTTACTAAATGTTTCCATTTTTGTATAAAATAATTTCCTTTTCCACATAAATACCATATTTTTCTGGCCTCTAAATATAGCCTGTTTTAAAAAAAAAAACAAAAAAACATGCAAGCATAACTAATCATTCCATTCAGTAGAGAATCCAATTCTTTGTGAAGATATGTATCACAGGTGTGAATAACCTAGGACAATTTAAACAATGTTTGGACTTAATCTGGAAAATAAATGTATATATCATGGCCCGTGTTTAATGTTTCTGGTCCTCCTTCTGTCTTTCTTATAGGATCTGCATCTTGCCAATGTTTATAATTAAGATGTGTAAAATTATCTCATGAATACATCTTGGGGTCTGTCTTTGGGGTGATTTTTGAACAGGGGGTCCATTTTCTATCAGAACCTTTTTTACCTACATGTTTTATTATAATATAATGTATGGTAGAATGTTGTTATAGGTAGAAATATTCCTTTTTATAACAACGTTTTACATCAATGTGACATCATCATGTTGCTAACCCATCGATGGTACGTCACATCAGTGGGTTAACAACTGAGAACAGGCTGCGTATACGCGCTACAGAAATCTACGACTTTCCTGAAATGGCCGCGGCGATGAGCATGACCCAAAATTAGCAGTGGTGACTGATCTAACAGCAGTTGTAAGGTTCCTGCTGTATTTTTTTAATTATGTGAACCATACACTATAAAATATAACGTATGGTTCACTATCGGCAACAAGCTGGTTTAACTGTCTTGAGGTTGCCATGGCTACGTAAACCTCTCGAGCCTCACTCTGGAGGTTTACAAGGTTGCCATGGCAACCTCTTGACGGTTAATGAGCTGGTTACTGATAGCAACCCATACATTATCCTCTATATTACTAAATGTTTTAAATGGGAAACTTGTGTATTATAAGTTATAACAGTCTTTGTGAAACCGCAATCTTATTACAGGACAACTGTGTAAAACGGCCTCACAGTCCTAAAATTTATTTCCTGTTAAAAAATAAAAGTTTTTATCTATCTATCTATCTATCTATCTATCTATCTATCTATCTATCTATCCAGCATCAATATTCTCTAGATATTTTACGTGAATATCCTGTTTAGAAAACCTCAAATTTGAAAAAAAACAAAACAGATCTTTTGTATACCCAGATCACAAACATCTATAAAAAGCAGAATGCTAGAGATTCATTCAATTTGTTCCTATAAACGTATCAGTTTTTGTATATATTCACATTTAATCATAATCGAACACTGATGCTATATTAATTTTATCGGCATGGATGTTTTTTTTTTGTTCAAATCGACAACAGTCAAACAGAGAACAAGTGATTAAAGAAAAAAATCTGTTTATCAATGGTAAATATGTATCGTCCAAACCATGCAAAAAAAAGCATATATTAAGTGCTAGGTGTAATCAAAGTGCCGAATTATATGAGAGTTCCATCTGGAAATATGCATACAAAATGTCAGTGAAACTTCGAGGGGATCTGAATCAACTGAGTTTTAATATACATAAAAAGTAAGCAAGTCCAGTGATTGTCAAAGATAGTATAGTACACTGGAGGGGATATAAATATATTGTTTCCCATATTTCATTTAATTTATTAAAAACAAAGCTGGGGACTCGGTCTCAAATGACTTTTCATTCAAAGAAACAAGGATCGGGGCTGCACCATCTCCATTCATATACTGAAACAAAAGGTGTGTGTGGGGGGTGCTACTCCCAGAATCCCTGCTGTACTGTTTCAAACAGCCATGAGGCTTCTGATCTGATTATTACTGTTCAATCATCAAAGTGTTATGTGAGATCCTTCTCTGTGTGCCAATAAAATGATACATTTTATAAAATGTCTTTAGCCAGATTGTTCTTATTTCAAACTGCCAGACTGCTGCAGTAAATATGCATCCCATGGCTGGCATTTTATTTAACTAGACACAGCTAATCCAAAGGCAATTCTGTTAACATTTTTAATATGCACATTTAGTTGGAACAGTATCTCAGTCAAAAAATCAAGTTATATGTCCCTGCTTCTCAGTATGAATTTGGGAGACAAACAGCACATGACTAGCAGTTCACCAAAAGACTGATAGGACAAAAAATCTCAAACCAGTCTGTTCCCATATTTGAAATGTGCACTTATCTTGAAGTCAGGATTATCTCCATGGAGTAAAGGAAAAATATTTGAATTCTAAGAATATTATGCATACAGACTCAAACCGTGTCGGCATTCGGCATTCAGCTGAAATCACCACAGCAATGCATAAAGATGGACCAATGGACTGCACTGTGACACTTTGGGTGAACCCTTTCATCCGACCAAGGATTTATACTGTTTCAGTAAACTGTAAGAGCCGCATTGCATTCACCCATAACAAAAATTCTGTCTACCTTTGCACAATGAAGTACATGAAAACAGATCTTTCAAAAACTACACCTCAACTCACTTCCATGTTAATGATTGAATACACGTATATACCAGAAACTTGACTGATAATTTGCTAAATTCTGATATTTTTTAAAAATGACACATCGAGCACCAACAGCAAAACAAATCTGCGGAGGAGATCTCTGCCACAGAAGCTGCTTTTGTTTTCTTGTTGTAACTGCTTGTTGTTCCCATTGGCTTTTCCCTTTCTCACCCTAACCGAAAGAGCTGGGGGAACCAGTGCAGCCTGCGATGTTTAGTGTGCCACATCATCATATCATCTTATTAAAGATGAAGGTCCCTGCTTACTCCTCCACAGTTCCTTTCAGGGGTCCATTGGATGCTCAGAGCATGATTGAGGACAAACAAGTGCTGTAATGAGCTCTTTATTTCCCTTAGAGTACTCAGACAGAACTTATGGGCAGAGTTGTGCAGTGCATGCATTTTACATTAGTTTTCTAGCACAGCCAGAGGGACGTGATTTACCCGATTACTACAACAAAAAATAATACAATGAATTGCATTACAGTAACTGCTTTACTTGAAAGAAAATGTAATCTGTAATGTGTTACAGATTATATTTTCTTTCAAGTAATCCATTACTGTTACAAGTTACATGACAGTGTAATCAGATTACAGTAACACATTACAAGTAACGTGTTACTACCCAACACTGCTTGTTGGATATCTTTATTTTGGGGCAGCAGCTGTGGGTGCAAGAGATACTCTGGGAACAGCTACTGCTGGAACTGATGAAGATACTCGAGCTACAGCAGGAGGAAAGTCCTCATCATCCCCTTGTTCTGGAGGAGAAGTCTCATGCTGATAATGGTGGGGGAACATGTGATGGTAGGATGTGATCCGCATGGATGTGTAGGGTCCATTGGCCAACACATACCCGTAGGTTAAAGGTCCTTGAGTCTCTTGCACAGTCTCTGAACTCCAGTGTTGTTTCTGACTTAGGAAATCTCATCAGTTTGGACCATCATCCTCTCCCATGGATGAAAAATGCAGGGCATTTGTGGCGCTCTGTCATGTTCCTTCTGCTGTTGTAGCTGGTGCATGTACATTTGGTGCAAGTCTGGCTTTCAGCGAGACACTGTGTACCCTGGATGTCATTTTAAAAACAATTTGGCTGGTATCTTCTGCTTAATCATAGGTAGGGTGTTCAGATGTGTACAAAGAATGTTCATCAGTTGTTGAGATGTAGGTTTTGTTTGGATGCCATCTCGTGCTCTGATTTTTGCCTTGGAGTCCAAAACAGAGCCATATCCATCTTGCAATATCAGGTTATGCTTGCCTTACTGTTGCTTGATTGCATTTTGTGGTGCCTGCTTCACAGTGCACTTTTCCCTATTTAACTGTAGTTTCTTCAGGCAATCCTTCCTGAGCAATATGGTCTTAATCTCTTGTATGATGAGAGGAAGGTTTCATTCTCCTTCCTTGTAGATTACCAAGATTTGTATGTCCCCCAACATAGGAATCCAATTGCCTGTGTAGAATCTTAGCTGAATGGAGGATGGTTTCAGTGGTTACATGTTGAGACGGATAGTGTAGATATGTTCATGTATGAGTGACACTGATCCTCCTGTGTCAAGCTGCATGCCCCCTAACTCAAGACTTGGGCAGATACTGTCTCCTTGGTCATGCATGGTTTAGAAAACAAAGAGGCCCAAGGAGTCACCTCCCTCCGGTGTCTCTTCAAGAATAGCCATCACATACTGTGCCCATGCTGTACATTGTGCCCTTCTGCAGACCCATGCTAGATGTCCAACATTTCCACAGCTGTGATGCGTTTCATGGCAGCATTGGCACTTGCCAGTAGTCTCCTCCACATTGGTGACTATCATTGGCAGCAAGCTTGCTTAGCCTTGGCTTGTGCAAGTGGTTTTTGAGGAGCTTGGTGAGGAGGGCATGATGTTGTGCAGCCTTCCCTTGGTTGAGGTTGCCTGCTGTGAGGTTGGGTAGGGGCAGCTCTGTGGACGGCTTCCCTGTGTGGTAACCTGTGAGCTCCCTTGTGTCTTTCTGGGCAGGTTCAAATGGTAATGTTATGTTATATACGGACTTGAAAAATTATGTCTGGTTCTATAAGAAGGTGTGTCGTGTAGTGGCCATCACGAGGACCACAGACAAATTGGTTCTTTAATGCATTACAGAGGAATTGTCCATCTTCACATGAGGTTGCAAAATTATTCAGGGTGATTATGAAGTTGGCAGTTGACTCTCCCTCTCTTTGGAAGAGATGGTGGAATTGATAGTACTTCTGTATTACAATGGATTTGGGCCTGTGGTGCTGTAAGGGGTGATGATAAATAGGTGGTGATAAACAGCAGTCACTCAGATGATGGGAGAGTGACTAGTAGAGAATCACAGGGATCAGTACTAGGCCCTGTCCTCTTCACTGTCTTCATTAGTGACATTGCTGAGGAACTGGAGGGGGAGGTGTGTTTCTTTACAGATGATACACACATCTGCAACATGGTGGACACCCAGGAGTTGGTGGAGAGAATGCAAAGGGATCTGTGGAAACTAGAGAAGTGGTCTAAGGAGTAGCATCTGGGTTTTGGTGCCAAAAAGTGCATGATCATGCATTTAGGGAGAGGAAACTCAGGGACTGTGTATAAGATAGGGGGAGGTACTTATAGTTACCAAGCAAGAGAGGACCTTGGGGTGATCATATCTGATGATCTCAAGGTGGCAGGACAGTGTGACAGGGCAGTAAGCAAGAGGAGCCAGATGCTATGGTGCTTGGGGAGGATCTCTAGAAGGAGAAGGGAGGTGGTGTTGCCTCTGTATTGCTCCCTTGTGAGAGCTCACCTGGACTACTGTGTCCAGTTCTGGAGGCTGCACCTCCACATGAACATTAAAAAAGGTGGAAGTGGTCTAGAGGAAGGCTATTAAAATGCTGTGGGGTTGCATTAGAAACCATATGAAGAGGCATTGAGGGAGCTCAACATGTACTCCCTGGAGGATAGGAGATTGAGAGGGAACATGACTGAGACCTATAAATACCACATAGGGGTGAACAAGATGCAGGAGGAGAGTCTCTTACATAGGAGGAGAAACACCAGAAAATGGATGCATAATATGAAGCTGGGGGAGGGGGAGTTAAGAGGGATGTGAGGAAATACTTCTTCACAGAAGGGTGATGAAGACCTGGAACAGTCTGACAGAAGATGTGGTAGGGATGAAGACAGTGGGGAGCTTCAAATATACGTGGGGTACACACATGGGTATAACAAGTAGAGGTGAGGGAGGAGGGAGGGACACCTGTGACCAAACAGAGTCCAGGGTGTAGGGTTAGGCAGGGAAAATAGGGCAGACTAAATAGGCCTACTGTTCCTTTTCTGTTGACACATTCTGCGTTTCTAAGAGTGCTTCCTTACATTGGTCACAGTTGCATCCACTTAATGTATCTGGTGCCACTAGACTTTGAAGCAAAGCAAACACAGGGGCTGGAAGGATGGATAGGAACATGTCCCATTGTTCTTTGTCCTACTCAGGAATTTTTGCCGGCGGACAACCAGTGCTCAAATCTTTCAATGTATGTGTCAAAGTGTTCTTTTGATTCCACAAATAAAGCTCCTGGTCTTGTGTTCCCAATGCCAGATGTCTGTTAAAAAGTTCTGCCATTTCCTGGCTGGAAAGTCAAGTACAGCTCTTTTCTCTGTGAGTTTCTTTCCTTTATTTTTTATTTTCTTTTTGTTGGGGATCATGTCCCCTAAAATTTCAATAACACGATAATCAACTGTAGACAATGCCAGCAGGCTTGGTATGCCCCTATCTAGAGAAAACCTAACAAACTCATGCAGCACCTATGGATTCTTTCTTTTACCTTGTCACCACTGTTGTATTTTTGATATGAAGAACAGACTAACAT
The DNA here is from genome assembly GCA_016271365.2 of Neoceratodus forsteri. NCBI lineage: Eukaryota > Metazoa > Chordata > Ceratodontiformes > Ceratodontidae > Neoceratodus > Neoceratodus forsteri. Next base: position 811,331,109 of record CM028133.1, read on the forward strand.
AAACACAAATAGCTACTAACGTGACCATCTTTACTCAAACTCAGACCATAGACATTACACACAGAGACAAAAGGTTAAAGGGCTTTGGACTGAGCATGACAGGAAACTACAAGGACTACAAATTGCTCACTACAGGACTGAAAGTGAGATTGCTGCAATGTACTTCCTTAATGTCAGTACCACATCTACTACAATGGTAATATTACTGGATCTTGTGATGCTGTTGTTCTAAGCTCTACCACATCTACTACAACAATGGAATTACCAGATCTTGTAATGCTGTTGTTCTGAGCTCTACTGATAATATTGGAAGAAATCACCTTTCTCGCATGCCGCTGTATTCCTTATGTGACCATGAGCCAGCTTTTACTATAATCGTTGCATACAGTAAAAGCCGACTAGCTGCTGAGGAGACCTCATGAGAAATATGACAGTAATAGAATTAAATAACACCACAGGAGAGATTCTTTCAAGTGCAATAACTGCTCATTGCTACTTTTATTGCATATTGTTGATTTCTCTTGGTAGCAGGTTGATTTTTTGACTTCTTATAAGGGGCTAACAGGGAATTGTTTGGGGGCTGTTGAAACTTTGAAACCTATGTTGGTGTGATTTAAGTGATGCTGTTATTTCTTTGAATTATACACCTATTTCTTTTAATTTCAAACCTATTTTGGTGTGCTTTTAGTGGGGCTATTATTTATTGGCTGTTTTTACTTGCTGTTGAAAATTTAAACATATTTTGGTGTGATTTAAGTGGGGCTGTTATTTCCGTGCTGTGTTTACCTGCTGTTGAAAATTTGAAACCATTTTGGTGTGATTTAAGTGGGGCTGTTATTTCCTTGCTGTTTTTACTTGCTGTTGAAATTTTGAAACCTATTTTGGTCTGATTTAAGTGGGGCTGTTATTTCCTTTTTATTTTTATTTGCTGTTTAAAATTTGAAACCTATTTTGGTGTGATTTAAGTGGGGCTGTTATTTCCTTGCTGTTTTTACTTGTTTCAAATATTTGCCCACCCTCCCACCTCCAGCTCAACTGTTAATTAAATGCCCTGTTAAATCTGACTGACAGGAGCCAAACACAGGGATTAGCAGGGGCTGTGGAGTAGGAGGGGCATATGCAGTCAACTCAAGGGCTACCGTAACATAAATTATATTAAAAAAAAACTGCCATCAAATAAAAATACTTCCAAAAAGCCAAACATAGGGACCTAGAAGGAGAGCTGCATGTTTAGGGGGAACTAGAAGGAGGGCTTCAGAAACCGACAATTGGTGTAATAGTTAACAGACAAATAATGTAATATTGTAATTACACAAATAGTGTAATCACTGTATAAGTGCAGAATAATGTGGGGTGTGGTGCAATGCAGTGGATGTGGGGCAGCCATATTCAGGCAGACCTTCTGGACACTGAGGTGCTGCCGTATCTCTAGGCATCTCTCTGGACTGTGGGACAAGGTAGCCAGATTCAGAGTGGAGGTAAACTGGGTTAGGAATACCTTCGCCCCATCCAGAGACCACCCAGTCCAATGCCACTGCCTCAAAGGATGCCAAGAACGAGGAGCACATAAATGGACACAAGCTCCTTTACATTGGAAAGGGTCCTAAAGGAATTGGAAGGAATAAGAGTCAATAAAGCAATGGGGCCAGATGGGGTGCACCCCAGGGTCCTAAAGGAAGGAACCGAGAGAGGTGGTGGCTGAACCCCTGGTAATGCTTAGTCAATCACTGGAAACAGGGGAGGTACCAAAAGACCGGAGGACAGCAGATATAATACCCTTATACAAAAGAGGGAACAAAGAGGAAGCGGGGAACTACAGACCAGTCAGCCAGATCTCGGTAGTGGGGAAGATCATGGAAGCACTACTGAAGGAGAGATTGGTAGAACATGTGTTGCCAGCAGACTGCTGGACCCAAGGCAGCATGGTTTCACTGGGGGAGGTCATGCCTGACCAACCTCATTGAATTTTTCGACTGGGTGACAGGGCAGGTGAATCAGGGGAAGGCAGTGGACATGGCCTATCTGGACTTCAGTAAGGCCTTTGACAGTATGCCGCATAGAAGGCTGTTAGACAAACTGGGGAATATGGGATTGGGCAGGACAGTAATGCAGTGAGTGGGTAATTGACTGGGTGGCAGGACACAGAGGGTGGTGGTAAATGGCTGTCACTCCACATAGCAACCATTGGAGTGCTACAGAGATCAGTGTTGGGACCAGTCCTATTCAGCATCTTCATCGGTGACATAGGACAGGACCTAGAAGGCAGAATTTTCCTGTTTGCTGATGACATGAAGCTCTGTAACAGAGTGAACATGCCAGAGGGTGTAGACAGAATAAAGAGGGACCTGCAGAAGCTTGAAGAATGATTAACGGTTTGGCAGTTGAAATTTAATGCAAAAAAGTACAAAATAATGCTTATGGGCACAAAAACCCTGGAACAACATATCAGTTATGGGGGGGGGGGAGGAGGATATAGCATGCACCAAGCAGGAAAGGGACATGGGGGTGGTATCGCTGATGACCTCAAGGTAGGGAAACAGTGCAACAAGGTGGTAGGTAAAGCAAATAGGATGCTGGGATGCATAGGCAGTGGCATCACCAGCAGGAAAAAGGAGGTCATAATTCTACTATACAAGACACTAGTGAGGCACCCCCCCACCCCCGGAGTACAATGTCCAGTTCTGGGGACCTTGCCCTTGTAAGGACATAGACAGAGTGGAGAAGGTTCAGAGGAGGGCAACAAAGATGGTACAGGGATTGCATCACAAGTCCTATGTGGACAGGCCAAAGACTTGAATATGTACTCACTGGAGGAGAGAAGGGAGAGAGGGGATATGATAGAGGCATACAAGTACCTTATGGGGAGGAACAGGGTGCAGGAAAACACTATTTTCCAGCTAAAAAGATGTTTCCAGACTACAGGGCATGGGATGAGGTTGGGGGGAGGGTGATTTAGAGGAAAAGTGAGGAAGAATTTCTTTACACAAAGAGTGGTGGTCAAGTGGAACACCCTGCCTGGGGAAGTGGTGGGGGCTCAAACAATCACAGGATTTAAGAATGTATGGGATAGACATAAGAGAATTCTGGAAGTCAGGGGTAAGGGACAACAGACTTCTAGAAAAACTTAGTGATCTTACAAGCTCAAATGGGCAGACTGGCTGGGCCTTAGGCACTTATCTGCAGACAGTGTCTAGGTATCTATGTATCTATATAAACTGAAACCTGAATCCATGTATTACAAAAAATACCAAATAGGGGTCTGTGTAGTTCTTGACTAATACCATCTTGAGGTTCTGGTGACATGTTAGAACCTCTTGAGCTTGACATGTAACCAGAATCTAGATGGTATTATAACTTGTAATACATAGTCCCCTATCTATTATTCTATCTTATAAAATGGGCTTAAGAAATCCAAGTCTCTGATTGGCTACTACATCATCTGTGCCGTGTCCTTATCAGATGATATAATAGCTAACCAGCACTACTGCCTACATGAAAGCCCCATAACAACAGGGAATCAGTGAGCTCTGCCAACCATAAACACAAATGCTGACTGGCAGAGGTTACTGAAGCAGTAGTGGGACACTGTTTTCCTCACGGCAATTCTTCTTAAATGCACTCGTGGCAGCACAGTACCCAGATACGGGCATTAGTGGAAAAAGTCCAAAATTACAACACCTGTACTGGGACCCAAAAATTATCCATACCTCTCCTGGTGCTTTCCTTCACTGCAGCAGCTCATCTCCAGTCCCTCCATTCTGTCCCTCAATCCCACCGCATTCATCGGTGGTGCCACCCCTTCCCGACACCACCAACTGTCATGTTCAACTGTTACCCACTCCAAGTTACTGTATAAACCAATTCTTCATAAAACTACAAGATCACTCCTATCCTCCAGACATTTTGCAAGTCCACTTAGCTTCCGTTTAAGCAAGATGTGTTGTAATAGAAACTGTACACTATGGCAGCTGAAGAACCCACCCACTTCCTATAAAAACTGTGCTCGCAGTTTCAAAACACATGGCGATTTCAGTGACACCCGCTCTGATACAAACAAACTCTGTGCAGTAGGGAGCTTAAGAGGGACACGCTAGCTCCCTATAAAATTACCTTTGCAGGTTTAAAATACATGGTCATTTTAGCCAGATGTGCTCTAATACAGACAAACTGTACACTAGGGCAGCTTAAGAAACACACGCTCACTCCCTATAAAACTGCCCCTGCAGTTTTAAAATGCACACTTCAAAGCAGTCCACAGTTAAAAACTACGTGTGTGTATAGCTGACAGAGTGAAGGTGACATAGGCAGCACAAGTTGTGTGTGTATGTGGTGGTGGTGGGGGGGTCTGTACCAGTGACCAAGCTAAATACACTGTACTGTAGAGGGCAATACAGTATATAAACAGAGAAATGATTTTTTCTGTTCTCAGTAAAAAATCATTTTTCCCCCCTATTTTTCCCATTTTGACAGCTATTATTTTTTTAATTTTAATTTCTACATGGGGTGCCCATTTTATAAGTGAAATAACACACTCCAAAGTGCGGGTTATTGCCCGATAAGAGCATGCCCAGGTGCATAAGGCAAGTGCTTCATGCCTTAGTACACCCCTGGGCATGCTCTTATCAGGCGATAAGCCACACCTCATCATGTGTTATTGCTTGCTTCTCTCTAATGAACAGTTGAATACATCAACCAGTGGGGGTGGCAAGCACCCTTTCCATTTCTTTCAACACCCTGGGGTTTAATACATCTAGACCCGGGGATCTGGGGGCTTTTAAGGCCTGAAGACTTTTGTAAACCCTGTCTGCATACTCTTGCCCAACCTCTCATTTTTGCCGTTGGTCCTGAGCTCTAGATACTGTACAATCATATAGTGGACCATAATTTTCCTTTGTGGAAACTGAGCAGAAATAGTTATCCAGGGCATTCCTTTTGCCTTGGTTGTCCTTTACCCAGTACATTTCCATTGGCAGCCATTTAATGGTCATTATTTTCCTTTTCTCACTGATATGCCTGAAGAAGACCTTGTCATTGACTTTCACTGTCTCTGCTATCCTGAGTTAATTTCTTCTGCATTTCCTCCCAACCTGTCTAAGAGGACTTGGTTACTTCCTATGCTTCCTTCTGTATGATATCCCATTTTCCCACCACCTCCATCTCCTCTACTCTACCGAATGTTGCCTCAAGGATTTCCCCTTTTCTCCAAATCAGCCCCATAAAGTCCAGAACCATTGTTCTAGAATTCAGGTACTTGATTCTGTGGGATTTTAAACCACACCAAGCTGTGGTCACTTGTACCAAGGAGGCTTTAACCGCCAGTGAGTTTCTGGATTGATAGCACCAGGTCCAGGTTAGCCCCTTCCTGGTTAGCTCCTTTACATTTGGTAAAAGGAATCTCTTCAATGATGCTCATTATGCAACTCTTTCAAGTGCTTTCTTGTTCTAACTCTACAATATACCTATAAGTTTTAATTATATAGCGCAGTGATATGACTTTTTAAATATAACCTTGTGGTGTGTCAGCTCTGTTGAATGGGGAGGACTCTGGACAAATCCTATACAGTATATAGTACCAATAAAATATAAAATGGCTCAGCAGGTAGCACACTTGCCTCTGATGCCAGGAAAGCAGAAGGCTGTGGGTTCTATCCCCACATCAGGCACTTGGGTTAAATTCCAATACAGACACTGTAGTGCAGTATGGGGTTGCTACACTCCTGAGGTGCCATCTTTCGGATGAGATGTTAAACTGAGGTCCCATCTGCCTGTCCGGGTGGCAGTTCAGGTGGCTGTTAAAGATCCCATGGCACTTCTTGAAAAAAAGTAGGGTATTTTTAGTAGAATTTCCCCGGTGCCCTTTCCAAATTTCCCCCCATTCACTAAAAATACCACCAACAGCTTAAACTGGTTCAATGTCTGTTGGCATGCATCTATACCCCGGTTATGCCTGACAATAGGCAGAATTTGTCTAGTGCACTTACCCAGTCAACAAAAACTAACTAAATAAAAAGGATAGTTCTCATAAAGTCAGAAGGTTCTAGGCATTTCAGAAATAGTCAGTGACAATAGATGTCTAATAAGAATTATACAAAGCAAAATTGGATTACAGTGTAACATTTTTACCTTCCATTCCATTTTGTTTAATGGAGAATTTTAGAGTTTGCACTAATGCACAGTAAAGTGATGTAGAGTGTTGTAGTGCAGTTTTGTGTATTCGCTTTAAAAATGTTTGGCTTTCAGTTCAGAGTTAATTGAATTAAAATGATGTTTCTGGTCTAAAACATTTCCTGTAGACTAAAAGAGAATTATATTTGTGACAGCAAATATACTGTATCACTGCAGTTTTTTCTAACTGTATTGTTTTGTGAAAACATATTACAAAATTAGATAAAGATGCAATTGTACTAACTGGAATGAAAACCTGTTCCATTGCTGCTGCTGGCCCTAAGCCCTGATAATATGAATTTTATAATATTTTACAGACTCTGGTTTGATTCGAATGAAAGCTGTTAAGCAGTAGTGTTTGATTTTTTCTTAAAAAAAAACTCACTTTTGCTGTGCAGACAGATGTGCTAGTTCTATATGTAGACAGATCCCCTGCATAGTAATGCTATTTATAATATGTGGTCATGCCCCCAACCCGGCACAAACCACTCGTTTTGCAAGAATCTTGCATGCTGGCCCAGTACCTGGAGGCAGTGCTTAGCCCTGACGCCTGAGAGATACAGGTTTTCTTCTTTGTTCTTGTTTTCCTGGCCCGCCTGGTAGTCTGATGCATGCTGGAGATGAAGTGTTCTGTATCCATAGGAGGGTGCAATGCTTCTCAGTTGAGCACCCCTTACCAGCATGCCAGGGAGCAACATTCACATCTGTTGCGAAGGGAGCTGTTTGAAATGGAGGAAAAAGGTGTGCTGTGGTGAGCTAAATTTATTTGTTCTTTACCTTTGGTAACCAGATACATGCTCTTGGCAGATGACTTATGACAACTTTGCATCACAGTACAACCAATTCAAGGATAAACAGACAATGTGCAAGTGAGAATGCATTAACAGAATCAGGATAAGTTCTAAAAACAGTTACATTCTTTGGATTTTAACAAAAATTTATTCAAAGTTGTTCTGTTGTGCTGATGAGCATCCAAGCTTCTGATCAAGAGAAAGGGTTGGTGAGAATGGGGTGCACCCCAACAGGAAAGGACGTTTCTGACAGATCTGTGCAGGGTGCGCAGTTCCTATTCTTTAGGTGCTCCAGGAAATGCATTCTAATTTTGGATACCTAAATCCTCTGACTGTTTTCCCATGGGGCACCTAACTACTGCTGGTTTTGATTATTTTTGGTATTACTGACTTTTCTTCCCTTGAACTTTACTCTCCCCTCCCCCTCGAACTGAGAAGGTGAGTGGAGCAGGTGTGTTGTGATTGCAGCGGTCTGGTGCAGCATACAACAGCATTAACTGGATCACATGTGGCCAAACTCAACTGACGACGCACTCTCGTACGGATGAAAAAAATTGTCTGTGGCATCATAGCTGGCTGACTGCTGAGCGGTAACTGTTGAATCCCTCCCCTATTAGAGCCAGTGCCAAAATGACTCTGTGTGGCAGTTGGAGGCCCAATCAGCAGCATTAGCTGCAGTTATGAGGCAGTGCGATCTTGTGGCTAAATCTAATCTTTTACAGCTCCTTTAATTACTGTTTCCTACAAAATAACAGTAGTCATTTTAAAGGTCTTTGTGGAGGGAGCAAACCAAATGAGAAATATATATTGAAAGCCCTGTTAAGGGCTGTGTGAAAATTATAAGTTTTTTGAGGCTGGGCAGAGAGCGGAGTGTCTGAGAATGGGCATAGAAAAAAAAAGCAAGGTAATTTTTTTTCTGAATTACATACCCTAGATTTGTGAAGATCTTAACATATAAGGGTTTTAACTTAAAAAATACTCTTTGGCAGGTTTTTTAATTAATTAAAAAATAAAAATTGTTCGGTAGTTAACTTGATTGCCTAAAGCAGAACATGTTCATGTAACCCCTAGGTGGTGCTATCCCAAGGGCTGCTACCCCTGCCTGTGGGACTAACTACAGGTTGAAGGGCCTGAGTAGCTTACTGGATGCCAAATCTGTCTTAAAGAGTTCCCAGATATTGATTGGCTGGTGTTTTGGCACCTAGAAATTGTCCCAGTTAATCCCCCGTAAGTCTCTGGCATAGTCCCAGGCACCCCTTGGTTAAATCCTGGCTCCCAATTGATTAATAGTCGCAAAAATGGTGGCTGCAGTCAATTCCCAAAGCAGTCCAGTTTACTGTCCCCACACATCAAGTTCTGGTGCAGCCAGGAGCAACAGTAATTTTATTGAAATTCCTCACTGTGCTATAGCCCCAACAGTTCTTTCCCTAGCAAGTCCACTTTTAAATAAATAAACACTCCCCCAAGGGAGTCGCAGCCCCAGTAACACTTCCCCCAGAAAACACATAGCAGCTTATGAATATTCATTAGGGCTTCCCCTTGACCTTATCTGGTGCCCTGGAGGCAGCGCTTTCCGTGGCTGCCAATTTATTTCTTTAAAAACATTTCTCCCACTTGGCTTGTGCCCCCAGTGCCTTTTTATTTATTTATTTAAATCTAGGATTACAAATACCTGTGAGCCAAGGCTCTTTTACAAAGGTTCCACGTCAGAGATAGGACAATACAGCAGTACACAGTTGTGCAAAGGCAATAAACAATAAGGCAGGTGCAATCAGAGAAGATAAGAAACAGATTTAGCATAAAGTTGCAGAATAATACACTCCTAAAAGTAAACGAGAGCCTACCAGTGGCAGTTGTCAATTAGGACAGAGGTACAGGAAGTGGAGAGGGGAGGAGTGGAAGTGGGAGGGGGGCTTAGGGTAGAGGGGAGGAAGTG